>CM075287.1:13423774-14623774 GCA_037672795.1 Lagerstroemia speciosa
TGTGTTAGCGCCGAGAACTTATTTGAATTTGAATTATTCTGTGATGTCGGTCCATGCAATATTCACAGCCGTCTTTCAAGAACTTCGACTGCATGAATCCGACAAAGCAATACGTAGCAATCATCATTGTTCCCGAACTCATCGACACACCACGAGCCATGCAACTTAATAGCAGAAATTGTAACAAAATGATTCATCTGGAGCATCCCTGTCACTGTTCCACGTTACCTTGTTGAAGACATTCACAATCCCTTCTTTCACCATTCCTCAACAAATGGAATGTTTTTTTCCTTCCCAATCAAACAGCAGCAGTAATTCTAAAACAGCGGAGTCTCTCTGCAACTCATTCATGGCTCCTCCTCCTCCTCCATGATTGCTGTCTTGGACCCTTCGCCTCCCTCCAACTCTACTTATTCCCACTGCGTTTCTGCAGCGGGGTGAACTAAGCAGTAAAGCTCTTGAGTTCTGCTCCATTAGCAGCAGCATGAGCAGCTTCCCTCTTTCCCAACCCCATCATCCCTCAGTCTCCGACTTCGCCACACCGGCCGAGGGCGGTGGCAGACGCGACGAAAGTAGGGCGGAGGCAGCAGGTCCCGATGACACGGAGCTCAGCATCTTCGACGCCAGGAAGTACTTCACCGAGACCAGCATCGAACCGATCCTCAGCACGGCCAGGAAAATCTCCCCGGCAGCCCCGAGGTTCTTCCCGGCCTCGTCAGTCGACGGATTCAGCAGAAACTACCGGACCCGATCGTTCCGTTCCTATGCGACTCCCAACGGCCTCGTCCGAGGCGAGCTGGAACAGCCACACGGGGCTGCTGACCAACCACCTCCGGGGACGATCTCGGTGTCCCTGAGGGATCCCAGGTTGGACGGTAAGGGCGGTTCTTGGTCCGGTTTTCGGAGGTGGCTGCTTTTCCGCCGGAAGTGCCCGTGCTCTGGCAAGAAATCGGTTCGAGTCAAGGAAAGCTCGCCGGAGCCAAGATCTCCGGCCAGTCGGAATAACTTTAACCCCAAACTGGGAGAAGCTGCAGCTTCCAGGATTAGGGTTGAAGATTCCATGGGGAAAGTATCTCTAAAGCCCGAACCTTCCATGGTCCCAAATGCTCGGAGATTCTCCAATGGATTCACTTTCCCTGTTCTGGAACCTTCCATTTCATCATCTTCGTTGCCTCCCACTGGGAAGCTTCTCATCAATGGCTTCCCACCTAAAGCTGCTTCCGCCGTCATTGCTTCTCTCCCCCTTCCACACACCGAGGATCCGCCGCGGGACTCGCTGGAAGTCTTCCAGCCCTCGGGCGGTTCATCGGACGTTCGCCGGAAATCGAGAGAGGCGATCCCTTTCCCGGCGAGCCCCCGGCGGCAGATGGATACTCTGTCGATGAACGACGACGCCGCAAGCGACGCGAGCTCCGATCTGTTCGAGATCGAGAGCTTCTCCACGCAGTCGAACTCGACATCGTACCCTGGCACATACGGCCGTCCCAGGGATTCGCTCGACGAGGCGAGGCCACGGTTCTCCAGCGCCGCCGGGGGAGGGATCTACGGCTGCCTGGACCGGCAGTTGGCGGCCTACGACGCCGCCACGGAGTGCGGGTACGAGCCGAGCGAGGCTAGCGTCACGTGGAGCGTGACGACAGCGGAGGGGACAGCGTTCGACCGCGCCAGCGTCACCAACTACTCCGTCAGCGCGTCCGACGTCGAGGAGTTCACCAGGATCCAGCTCCACCAGCACCGGGAGCTCGGGAGGAGCAGCGGCGGCGGCGGCGGAGCCGGCGAAGCGAAGCGGAGGGGCGGCGGGCTGCTGACCAGCTGCCGGTGCGAGAAGGCGGTGAGCGTGGGGCCGAACCCGGTGAAGTTCATGACCGAGAAACGCCGTGATAGGCCGGGGAATTACTACAAGCCGGTAATGTGAATAAGCCGACGCCGACGCCGACGCCGACGCCGCCTTCTGATCGGCTCGCTTGTCTCCGATTCTCCCGACAGTGGAATTAGATTCTGTGGAGCCGCCGCATTTAATTTTCTGAATTAAAAGTAAGCCGACGTGTTTAATATGATTTAATTGAGTGAATCATTTAATGATTATCCAAAAGTTGTCCCTTCGTGTAACTTTTTTTATTTATTTATTTGATTTTCGGTGATTCTTTTTTGCGATATTTACTTAAAAATCACTGATTATTTAAAAATTATTTAATTTATCACAAATTACTTTTTATCCAGAAAATCAATCACAAATTATTTAAGAATTCTTTAATTTATTACGGATTATTTTTTTCAAGAAAATCATAACTTATATTTTATTTTTCCTAATTTACAACACTGATAATTTTAATTATTAGTTGCTAACATGTATTGTTACTTTTATTGATTGTGCAAACGAAATCTGATGTAGCATTACACATGGTGTTCATCTGGTCATAAAAATATGGAACATCTGTTTGCACATTCATTTACATCTCTATTCTCGTGATAAAATAAAGAATTAGATAATATTTCGTAATTTTTATGACAAAATAAATATCACATATGATGTCACATCAGATTATGTTTATACCATCAATAAAATTAATAGTACATATCAGCAATTAACAGGTAAAATTATTGATGTGACAAATTAGAGAATTCTTGTATAATTCGTGATTTTCTAAGCAAAAAAAAGTTCTTTGTAGGTTAGGAAATTCTTAAATAATTCGTGATTTTCTGAATTAAAAAAATAATTCCTCGGTACGTTATGGAATTCTTGAATAGTTTTTATTTTCTAGGCAAATAACTCTTTTTCTTTTTTCCTATTTTGTGATATAATAACTAACGTGATGTGAATATTTGGGCTTTTTTGGGGGTTCTTTCTTGAATTGCTGGTATCCATTGCCCAACAGGTCATGACTAAATTCAGTTCGAGTCGGGAGGGCTCGCGAAGCTTAAATTATCAGGTTATTTTATATATGTCTGTGGTGGGTCCACTCGACACGTACTTGTTGTATTATTTTTCCATGTACTGATTTAAAAAAAAATAACCCATGTTCCTCACACGTGGGTCGCCATCCTCTCGATATTAATAAGTAAATAAATATTTGTCGAAGGAAAATTACTGAATCAAAAGAAAGTCGGTTATGTAACTGCCCATGGTTAATCATGTGAGCCGTAATATTATATTAGTTTAAAAAAAACAGGTAATCATATAAGAGAAATGATCACGAGGACGCGAGTTTAATCCCGAGAGTTTGGTCTCGTTATAAGGAGAACGTGAAGTGTCCTTCCCATTCAATGTTTAAATTCTCTTTTAGGGCTGGCTTGCATTTAGAGGCTTATCTTGCTCTGTCTCTCTCTCACTCTCTCTCTTTTATTAATCTGAACCACTAGTATCCAGAAGTTCAATGGGTCCGAATAGTCTCCAGTTCGAGCTGGGAGAGGCCCACTAAACGGTAGAACTCTCACAATATAAATTTTCTCAATATGTAAGACTGAAACCTAAGACCTTACATAAGAGAAAGAGACGTTCTGCAACTCAACCAATCTGCTTTGGTTCCGACCAATCTCTCTCTCTTTTTTTTTGTAAAGAGGAAGAGATGTTCTACAATATTAATCAATCTGATTTGGTTCTGACCAATCTCTCTTTTTTTTTTTTTGTTAAAGAGGAAGAGATATTCTACAATCTCAATCAATCCGATTTGGTTATGACCCATCTCTTTTTTTTTTTTTTGGTTTGAACAACTGGTATCCAGAAACTTGACGGACCACAACTAATTTAGTTCTAGTTAGAAGGGCCGGCTAAAGAGTAAAGCGTTGGAAAATGGCAATTAAGTTGTGAATGAGAAATTGCTTCTCAAGGAAATTAATCAAGGCAGCATAATGATCGTATTAATCAAATGTGATTAATATTTTAATGACCGTATTGATTCAATAGTAACGGTCATATTAATACGGTAACGGCCGTATTAATTCAAGTGTAACGGTCGAATTAATACTGTAACGGTCGTATTAATGCAGTGTAACCGACAGTACAGTATTAATGTGGTATAATAGCCAGATTAATTGCCATTAATTGACAGACCCCTTATAAATTAAGCCTTTTGCTCAAAGCAAAAAACACAGTTTTCAAAACTGAAAACAAAACCTCTCTCTCTGATTTTCGTGCATAGTTTTTCAATAGTGTTCGGACTCTGTTCAGTTTGCCTTAGAGTTTCAAGTTCGGTGCTGCTTACGGCTCTGTTGTCGTTGTATCCTGGGAGACTGACGTCCACGTATCCTCAGCACGATCGAGAGGGGGCGAATTAGTCTTAAGGAAACTGTGACTGCCACAGGCCTCGACAATCAGTAACAGCTTCAATTGCATTACTTTTATTCAATTACTGTTCATTGATATTTGTTGCTTATGCTGACAGTTGACTGTATATGCAGATAGTCGATTGTCTATCTTCTCAAATAATTTGTCTTGCTTATGCTAACAATTGACTGTATATGCAGATAGTCGATTGTCTATCTTCTCTAATAATTTATCTTCCTTATGCTAACAGTTGGCTGTATATGCAAATAGTCGACTGTCTATTTTCTTAGATCATCTATTTTGCTTATATTAACAGTACACTGTTTATGTAGATAGTTGACTGTCTTTCCTTCCAAATCAATATATTCTATCAATTAATTTGGTTAAAGTCTTTCTAGCACAAATCGTGCCCAAAGAAAGAAACAACATTATCTCTACTTATATTTTCATATTGTAATAGTGTCATCGAGATCATTTCTAAAATTACGATCGGAGGATCAACATAAAGTTTTAAAATCTCACCATACACAAGATTCGAATTCAAAATCTTATTTAAGGTGAAGATACGTCCTACACCCTCAATCAAATCTACTTTGTTTCCGACCAATCACTTTTTACACATAAGATTCATTGAGAACTGATTTTTTTTTTTTTACATATTTCGACTAAAATAATACACTAAAAATCTAAAACCAAAAGGTGATTATTATTATATAAATATCTATATTATTAAAAAAAAATTTAATTCCAATTTTATCACTTCCAATTCGATGCAAACGAGGCCGTAAAAATTATTTCAAGACCCATGAGGCCGGATAGGCCCATCGTCACCCTAAACCTCAATTTCTCCTCCTCGTCCTTCCCTTCTCTGCTCGCTGCAGTGCTTTGTCGGTGTCGGAGGCTCTGATTGATTCCTGTGTCTCACTGTTCTTTCGTTCTCAGACACATCTGTTGCTGCAACTTCTTCCGCTTCTGCAGCCCATCTCTCCAGGATTGCTCGGCTGAAAGTGAACCGGGTGAGGGTTTAGGTTTCCATTCTAGGGTTTTGTGAAATTTTAGACTTTCCCGAGCCCCTCGGTGGGAGGATGGGTTGATCGATTTGCTGTTAATCGTTGACCCGACGTCGATGCAATGCAGGAGAAAAGTTCCGATTTTTAGCTGTCTCCGCTCTTGCCAGCAGAAGATGCCTTCCCTGAGGAACGCCTTCCATAGAAGAGCTCACAAGGAACGATCTCAGCCGTAAGTATTCCCTCACCGCGTTTTCCAGCTAACGTGTCCCCTTCTCTCCTTCTCACCTGATGGGTTGTGGCGACATTTGAATTGGTTCCAGGCAAGCGAGGAAAAAGTTCGGATTGCTCGAGAAGCACAAGGACTATGTCGTTCGTGCGAAGGCATTCCACAAGAAGGAGGAGACCCTGCGGAGGCTCCGGGAAAAGGCGGCTTTCAGAAACCCCGATGAATTCTACTTTAAGATGACTAAGACCCGAACAGTTCATGGAGTCCATAGACCGGAGTAAGAAGATGCTTTCCCTTGCCGTCACCGGGCTTTCATTCAAGTGTAATTTTCTGTTAAGTTGTGTATTGTGAAAATGTAGGAGTGAGGCAAATAAATATACTCAAGAGGAGCTCATGTTGATGAAGACTCAGGACATTGGATATATTCTTCAGAAGGTGCAAAGTGAGAAAAAGGTTTGTTTTTCTTTACTGTGTTTCGCTGTCCCAAATTATTTGATTTGTTACCCTAGAGGTGAAAGGACTGATGGGGGTGGGATATTCACCTGCTTGCTGCAGAAAATCGAGAAACTCTCCGCGACGTTGCACTCTCTCGATACTCAGTCGGCTAGCAGACACCATGTGTACTATGCCGAAGACAGGTTTGAACTTCTTAGTATGCCATTGGCCCTCTCGTTGTCGGGTTAAAAAATGACACGAGATTATGGATTGAGCATTTAATCAGGCATATTATATGGTCTCTTTCATCGGGATGTAGAATACGAAGCAGTATAGCTCGTACAGGGATACATAGGATATCGATGAATAAGTTCCCTTATGTATTACAATTGTTCCCATAACAGGCTTGCCTTCAGCTGTGCTGCCTTCCTTATCACAGTTCATTTGGACTTGAACCCTGAACTTTTGTTTTGCTGAGCTTCATTAAATTTGAACAACTTCTATGCTTTGTTTATGTTTTTGCTCTTTTTGCTGATTTTGCTTATGTTTATGCTGAGTTGTCAACACTTTCTGAGTGACCTCTTTGGCTCGTGTTACTTGACTACTTTCTCAACTCGTTGCAGGGAGGAGGCGAAGGAAATACAGTCACGGGCTTCCAAGAATGGAGAGTTGCCCACTGCAGAGGACATTCCAGATCACATCAAAAGGTGACCTACAGTTTTATGATATTCTTTCCCTTCCCTTCACTGTGGTTTCTTAGTTTGCTATTGATTGTTTTGACATTTGACTGCTGGGAGGGCTGATCAAACCCCCGAACCTTGGTCCTGACAGTAAAAGTTTCTCATTAGACATTTGCGTTGATAGAAATGTAAGGCTGTGGAAATTTGATTTGTCCCGGGTCTCTATTCATCTAATCTCCAAGCGACAGCCGGATTATATATTGGCATAGTGTTTAAGTTATCGAAGCTCGTAGCCTCGTTGCTTCGGTTATGGAGTTTTTGATCGCATGCATGCTTCCCCTAAGCATCACATTCTTGTCAGTCCCCTAAGTCATTCATATGGAGGGAGGGATGGATGGTTTGAGAGTTTTGTATGTGTGCAGAAAAGTGGCTGCTTCGTACCGAGAACTGGAGGCTAGGAGAAGTAGAGTGAAGGACTTGGAGAAGATATACATGGACATGGCCCTGCAGCAGGAACTTCAGGTAATGTTCTTTTCACTTCTCTTCTCCCTATCAGATCAGATAAATCTTGCGTAAATAAACTAAACACATCAAATCCGAAAATTCCCTACCGTTTTTTCAATGTATAAATTCCCTACCTTGTCATGTTTTCATTAACAACGAGAATAATCACGTCCTTAATATCTTCGTTCATGAACTGCCATCTGCCATGTGGATGTTTTCCTCTGTTTTTCCCTCTTCCTCATATCTGAACCTTCTTCCTCTCCTGCAGATCTTCATAAATATATATATATAGAGAGAGAGAGAGAGAGCATCACGTTTTCTTCTCTCCTCCATTTCTTCATGTCCTGCATTTTCTTCCTCGTGTCCATTTCTTTCTCCCCCACATTCCTTCCTCCCTCTTTACATGGACGGAAGCAAATCGGTTGGAATGGACAAAACTCTGCGGCTTCAAATCTCTCTGATACATGTGATGTTTGCGATCACAGAACCAAAACTGTAGTTTTGACATCCAGAACAGATAGAAATCTGGGAGGGAAGCCTGACCGTCCTACATCTGTGCGGTCAGAAGTTTGGTTAAAGTCTTCGGTTAATTTCTCCGTCCATAAAGCCAAAAAAATTAAACGGAATTAACTGGAATGAGAATTATTGAACTAAGAAATCAAGTGAAAATTTGAAGGGTTCAGTGTGTGTGCGCGTGCGTGCGTTTTGGATAATTTACCAATGAATCTATTCAGCTCTTTTAATGTGAAAAATCTGTTCCAAATGAGCAGAAGAAGGGAAGGAAGCGCAAACTTCGTGAAGATGAAATCGTCTGCCCGACCTCAAACCGGTGTACAAGTGGCGACCGGAACGGAAGAGGTGAAGAAGAATCGGATCAGAGGGTCTCTGCTGGCTGAGATTTGGATCTTATACGCCATGTAGCCAATTTTGCCAAATGCTTCTTCCTGCAGACTTTTGACTTCCCGCGATAAAATATTTTCCGAATTCCTATTGCTTGCCGTCCGGAAATGTTCCTCATACACTTTCAAGGGGGCTATCAACCCATCAAAAACGCACCGGAAGCGTGCAAAGGACTTGATGCCCCTTTCCGGGATTTGAGATTGAAACCTGAAGGAAATGAAAACAACGGTACTTGGAGAAGAAAGTTCTATATCTAAAGGAAATGTTAGCAACGTTATGTGGGGGAGAAAGTTCTAGTAAAAGAAGTGGATTTTCAGTAGTTTCATAGTGTTCTAAGCTTTGAGCTCGATTTCCCTAAGCACTCATGTAAAGAAAGAATATTAGATAGAAATGTACCTTTTTGACCTGAAACATCTGCTTCTATGAACCATATGCACTACGTTGAATCAAACTAGTGTTCATTGCTGGTTGTTTAGGTATGTTCATAAATGAACACAAATCTGAATACGGTATAGTGGGGTGACAAGATTGCACTCCTTTCTTGGTTAAAAAAGGAAAAATGATATGCGGTGGTACTGTAGGACAAGTATGCCCAGCTTGGAGATCTTGCAGAACTTCTGCACTGATATTAAATGTTGGAGTTTCATCAATCATAAGTTATTTCGATAGCAGAAGGCACGCCTGCTGATCTCATGTCAAGTGCCTCGAGATGATATAATCTGCTATAGCCATGCTTGAAGTTAACCCGGGTGACTCGATTCCAAATAGGTTCACAAGACCAGGAATCCCATGAATGTCCTCCCCCTGCAATGAGTGGCAACAGAACAGATAGTATTATCACTCAATACTTGATCATGTAAAACAGATTTAAGCTCGATAACAAAAGACTGTTAGAACCAGATGTAACTGATGACGGGAATTTTGGTGCCAATTTATGCAAGCAGAATCGTGGCCTTCCTATTGGCAGCACCCCTCCAATAAGGAAGAAGAATGGCCACAGGGTATCGACTTTGAATAGATGCAAAAAAATGGCTTCACATGTCTGAATATCGATCAGATAAGCCTCTCAAGCATCAACAGTAGCACAGCGATATTCACACTTGTTTCAGAGTCATGGCTTCATATGCCTGAGTATAGAATGAGTTGACAGATAAGCCTAAGTTTTTTGGCCAGAAGTCATAAAAGATCATCTCTAGCAAATGGCGTTGATATGTTAAAATTCTCTCAAATCCTATACTGAAACTTGAATGGTTTATTCAAGATTTCAGTCTTACCCATTCTAGTTCCATCTTGAGAAAACTTACTGAGTATCCTAGCAGCAATTGTACTCTTAAAGCCTGAAGTACCATTTAGAGTTGGTTCTTCTGACTACCATATAGTAGAGAGACAACTTAAGCCCACTTATGTACCGTTCACATAGAAATGAGACACTAAGATACCCCACCTGCACAACAAAATCCATAGGGGCCTGCCGGGGACCTGAAAGTTTTGGCCGAATCCCAGCATAACCTGGCTCCAGAGATCCATCCTTCAGATTTGGATAGTACTTTCTTATGGCTGGATAGAATTTCTCTGCTCGACTGACAGGTACAGAGTAATCAAACCTGAGGATAAAGGTTTTAACATAATGAGATCATGGCATTTAATTATTGATGCTAATATAAACTGGGTTTCTGGTCAACTGAAAGGGTGAATAGTAGTTCAATAGCAGCTTTGTGCCAGTGCACAGACTACCCACACGATGAACAAATGGCTGAAGAATCCCACTCGGCAACTTGTAAAAGGAATGGATTTTCAGACGTTTAACATGTATTTCATTCAAGGAAGTTAAATGTATCAGACTACAAGATGACATTTGCTATGCAGTTCAACAGTAAACCCGCATGACGATCAACTGAGAGCTGAAGAAAGCCTAATTTGACAATGAGAGCAGACTCCAGAATTAAGAATAAGTACCTATTCAAGAAGCTGGAAACATCATCCACACCATTGATCCATTCAACATCTGGCCCAAATTTCACCTGTCCATTCAAATCCAGAGTGACATGCACTCCAATACCACCGTCCTCAGGTAATGGGTATATCAGACGTTCAAATGGAGGTTTTTTGGTATTTGATGGGGTGAAGTAGCAGCCACGAGCAAAATACGTCAGAGGGACTGCTCGCTTATCCAGGCCATGAAATCTCTTTGCAAGGAGAGGAGCACTTAAGCCTGCTGAGTTAACAACGAACTTAGGCACAAGTATAAGCTCTGGATCTGGTAGAAATTTCTCATTCCAGCTCTCAAGGTTTTTGGTCTCAGAAACATGAAGATGAATAGAATTTTCTTCCATATGCGCGCCAATAACAGCAGTGTTAAATGAGAATATCGTTCCATGATTTTCAGCATCCCCCTGACTCACATTGAGATGTTATACCTGTCAATTTGCAGAAATGAACTTACCTTGGAGATAATGCAGGAAGCATGAGGTAGTGCTTGGAAGAGTTCATATTCATTTGTTTTACAGGCGTATTGTCAATCCTAAAAATGGAGAAAAACTTGCAACTGATTGCACAAGGGGTGGAATTGCATACCATTAGCGACAGCATCAGAGCATGACTATCAATTATCCCAGTATGAGGGGAAAACACAGCCTTCTCACAACACAATTCAGGTTCCATCCTCATGGCCTCAGAACCATCCATGAATCTCAGGCCATGAACCCCATTCTGTACTCCCCGATTCATGATATCAGTCAGCTTGGGGACCTCGAACGGACTAGTAGCAACGATGAGCTTCCCTAGTTGCTTGTGAGGAATTCCACGCTGAGAGCAGTATTCATAAAGCAATTCCCTTCCTCTCACGCAAAGGACTGCCTGCAAATAATTCTCAATTTAAGTTTTCTTTCCTATTAATTGCCCTTGCTTTCATAAATCTACAAATTCACGCAAGGAAACTGTCATCAGGAGGACCATTCATCCTATATCTACCGCAGCTGCTACTTCGAATTAGCAAGACGGAGCCACTTTCAAACTAATCTTCACGATCGAGCGTCGGAGCAATCATGAATTACATTCTGAAACCGATGAAATTAAAAGCAAGAGGCGTTAGACACCTTTAGAGAACCGCGGGGATAGTAAATGCCAGCGTGAATGACTTCGCTATTGCGGGAGCTCGTGCCGGTGCCGAAGGTCGGGGCGGAGTCGAGCACCAGAACTTCTCGCCCAGAGAGCGCCAGCAGCCTCGCCACAGCAAGACCGACCACACCGGCGCCGATCACCACGCAGTCAGCGCTCTCTCTCGGCGCTGAGCTGCTCCTCGCAGTTGAGAAGCTGCGCCGGTGCTGAGATGATGCCAGATTCCTTGCCGATGAATCAGACCGCGACGACGACGCCGAGGAGGAGTTTCTGCGTAGGATTCTCAGAAGAGCACGCTTCAGCATCGTCGCCTTCTTCTTCTTCAGTTGACTGCTCCTCCTGCTTGAGTCAGAGAATGAAGAGAAATATGTCAGCTGTATACGGTTTCAAGGCCTAAAGGGTAATTTATATAATTAATTTATTATATATTATATATTAAATATTTACTCATGGACATGCCTAAGCTTGTGAGAAGGGCAAAAAAGGAGAGAAACTATTTTCACTTATCTTTTAATAAAAAAAACTGACCAATACTTTTAATTTTAGATATTTACCGAGTTCATTAATTAGAGCACAGGTCGTTTGCTAGTAATAACTATCCAATCAAGTCTCGGATTCCGGGAAGGGAAGGCCGGCAGCAAGAGATCCATTTAAGAGCTATCGGGGTAGACTCTATCCGATCCTGAACCTTTGATATAGAAACTTTTCGCCCGTTCAGGCCCTCGGTGTCGGTGGTTAGCTACTATCATATTCTCTCATATTTGAGACATGCATGTTCATATCGAGAAATTCCCTACTGTATGGCTATATTAGCGTGATATATCTGTTCAATCAGATTTTCATATTCTCACAGATCGAGATATGCATGTTCACATATAATTAACCTCTATGAAGTTATAATTATCAAAATTTAAAAAATTCCAAAGAAGTATAAAAAATTTTAACAGAATGAATACCAATTAAATAAATATATCACTTTAATATTATAACATGATATAACTGGTAATCCGACACTTTATCGTTGACATTGCCGTTGGTCGCTCTGTTCATTTACCATGATCTTATCATAATCCTGTGCCCCCACCCCACCCCCCAACAGTCATTTGTTTCTTTTGTATGCATCATTTCTTTCCAGAAATGGAAAGGACTTGATTAATCAAATGTATTCATTAACTGTTAAAATTATTCAATCATAAATTTTTTTTCATTCAAAAAAAGATTAATGAAATTATTTGATGATCTATGCATTGAATTGGACTCGGGAGATATAATCACGATCGCTGTGAAACTATTTGATGATCCATGCACTGTATTGAACTAATATTTAAAAATAATTCTTATAAAGAATTTAAGGCTCTCATACCTCTCAGATGTGGTATTAGTATCCACTAAAAGGCACGTCGGATGAATGATGTGAATGGGAATGGAGCCGTCGACACGGAGGGCACCGTGAGAGAGATTATTCACTTCAGCCCCGACACAAACCACGCAATTTTGTACTTTAAAAGGGCTTTTTTAAAAAAAAAACTAGAAAAAGAACCCGCGCCACGCTGCGGTTCGATATATCTTTTATAACGAACTGAATGAATTATATTAAAGTATAGAGATATTTAAAAATGATTATGTCATTTAAGTCACACTCAAATATCTTTTTTACAAACAAATGTCGTTTATTTAAAAAGAGCTATGTTATTATTCGTATGTTTATAATGTGAATATTTTATAATTTTTTAATTACCAGTGCAGAAATAATATACATTAAAAATTAATACATAAATGTAATATTCATCTCTTTCCCACAACAATATATTAATGATATATTATATTCATGTCTAATCACTTATATTAATCGATTATTTATTTTTTGTATAGGTTAATAAATAATTTCATTTCATTTCTAAATAGGGGACTCGATTTTCCTAAATAAAAGAAGCTCATTCTCTTGATATACTCATAAAATTAAATCCGGAATAAAAATAAAATGCATAAGTTCTATTCTTGTATTAAAAAAATTTTAATAATAAATTATATATTAATATTTTTTAGATAAATATTGATTATATTTATTGATGATATTTATTTATTTTTAATAATATATTCTATTATTTATTAATATAAAATATAAAATAAATTAAGAAAGAAAGAAAGAAAAAAAAAAAACAGCCTATCCACGTGGATAGGCTGGGAGAGCCCCCTTGGGGCTCTCCTTTAGTCTATTAAATATAGATTCGGAGGGGAAGCAAATTGGCCTTGAACTCAACGGAGAGGCAAAGGTCTCATCTCCATCCCTCTTTCTCGAGGGAAAGTTTTCTTTTTTTTTTTTTTTTTTATAAATAAAGTCATTATTTACATGCAAAAAATAGTGCAGCAGTATTGGCGATCCTACTACGTAATGTTCAGGTTTTCGTGTTCAACCGTGAACATATCAGAAGAACTGAACAACCGGTATTAATATTGGCCCTCCATCAATGTAGTATCACCAAAAGTCTGGGATAGTCTGAGAAGTTAGTGTACACCAAAACACAAGTTCAAGAGTATCTTTTTGCATTATTGTTCAGAACGCGACTCGAACCTGTGACTTACCTTTACCTCACCAAATCGAGAGAGGCCTGCGTGTAATGATGTCATCATAGAGCAGTGCCTACTTGGTGATACCAACCAACAAAATCAATCCAAATCTCTAGGAATTTCTTATATAGTCTTAAAGGAAAAAATTAATATAAAAATGACCTGATTTTATTTGTTGGTAATACTGCGTGGCGGTACCGATATATACAACACTCTTTCTACAAAAGTGTATGAAAGTGAGTTTTATGCTACTAAATGGCGGCTCTTTGTGGTGTGCAAATATTATTGATCCTTGTAAGTTTTGCAACTACGCGAGCAAACCAAACCTTCCTGAACTTGAAAGCTAAAACGGAATGCCCCAAAAGCAAGCGTTGCTTGCCCCACAACTCCAAACATACATAGAAATTAATTTCAGAACTGATCGTCTCGCTCTTTATAAGCCATCGAGTCGAGATGAAATTCTCAGACAACGGAACTCCGAACACTCTTCCTCTGAATCCCCTGCCAAGATTTACGAAGATCCGATTCTTGATTGATGGAGACCGGGAACAAGAGGCTGGCCGTTCTAGTCGGGTGCAACTACCCGAACACGCAGTACGAGCTGCACGGGTGCATCAACGACGTGGTTGCCATGAGGGAGGTGCTCGTGGAGCGGTTCGGGTTCGAACCGGACAATGTGGAGCTCCTGACAGATTCCCCGGGCTCCCCGGTCATGCCCACCGGTGCGAATATCAGGGCAGCGCTCGACCGGATGGTGGACCGGGCCGAGGCCGGAGATGTCCTGTTCTTCCACTACAGCGGCCACGGGACGAGAATTCCTTCGCCGAGGCACGACCGCCCCTTCTGGCAGGACGAAGCAATTGTGCCGTCCGATTTCAACCTCATTACGGGTAACATTAGACTTTGTTTCGACCATGTTGTTATCGAAAATTATGAAAAATTAGTGTTGATTATTATATGATTATTTTTCGCATCTGAAAATATATATACTTTCCATTATAATCTAAAAATATATTTAAGGCATGAAATTTAAAGGGAAGGAAAAATATTCCAATGTGATGTAATAAATTAATGCAATAAAAATATAAATAAGATTATTAATATTTGTATAAAATTTTAATATTTCAATTTTTTCAGTCTGCTCCACTAGATTCAAAAGTTAAGCGGATCCTGAATATTCAAGTTCGAATCTAGTGAGCACGATAATACGTTAAATTTAGGTTAACCATTTTTCAAAAAAATATTTTTTTATATTACATATAATTTCTGTTGCAGACGTTGACTTCCGGCATCTAGTGAACCGCCTGCCCAAGGGATCAAGGTTCACCATCCTCTCCGACTCATGCCACAGCGGCGGCCTCATCGACAAGGAAAAAGAGCAGATCGGCCCATCCACGGCCTCCCTCGCCCCTTGCGACGGCCTCGCTTCTTCTCCACTCGCCCCCAAGGCCATCCCCTTCAACTCCCTCCTCCACTTCCTCTCCTCGCTCACGAAGATCAACACCTCCGACATCGGGACCCACCTGCTCGAGGCCTTCGGCGCCGAGGCCAGCCTCCGCTTTCTGAGAAGGCGGGAGGATCTGGACGCGCCGATCGACCCGGCGGTGAAGCCGGACGAAGGGATCCTGCTGAGCGGGTGCCAGGCGAACGAGACCTCGGCGGACATGAACCCCTCGGCTGCCGGCGGAGAGGGGAAGGCGTACGGGGCGTTCAGCAACGCGGTGCAGGCGGTGCTGAGGGAGAACCCGTGGCGGCGGCTGAGCAACCGCGAGGTGGTGGCAGGCGCGAGGGCTGTGCTGAGTGCCCAAGGCTTCGCCCAGCACCCTTGCCTCTACTGCAGCGACGAGAACGCCGACGGGCCCTTCTTGTGGCAGCCTCGGAGCGCTGATGAGTGACAACTGACACTAAAAGTTACCAGCCTACGCCGACCAGCACAATAAATGTGCGTAAAATCACCTCATTAAAATTCATTGTATGTAAAATTAAATTTACTTTTTTTAATAAAATCAAATATAATTTACTTTTAAAATACTTTTTCTTTTTTTTAATGACACGCAAGCATTTATTTTAACGAGGAGATCATAAAGTAAATATTCAATATGTAATATACAATGAGTTCGTTATGTAAAATATTTTTAAATTACTGTACATGTAAGCTTTCATAACTTTTCATGTTCAATTTTATACGTGTCAAAATCTGAATAATAATTTATATAATGAATTCTTTATATAATACACATTGAATATTTACTAAGAGATTATACATGTGTCTGTGAAGAATTTATAAATTCACGCATTTAAATAATTTTATATTAGAATTCGAATCTTTGATTTGTGAGTTGCTCATGAAATATATGCACGTAACATGGACTAAGGGTGGAGAACTTTATTTTTTAATGCAGAAGAGATCTAATTTCCACGGATAAAATGGTGTTTTCCTTTTTTTTTTTAGTGCGGAGTGGAATTATATAAACCTAAAAATGATAAAAGAGTAAAATGGTAATTTCATTTGAGTTTTTGATTGGAGTACTAAAAGGTAATCTCGGCTCAGCAGGATAGGCTCCTAGGAATTCACGATGAACCAAAGAAGGTTGGCGCAAGTGGAAGGGGCTTGTGTCGCTTAAGCAGAGGTGCCGAGTTCGAGCCCCTGTAAACGCAGCAAACCTTCTTGGGAGGGGTCCCCGGGAAACCGCCCGACAGTACCCCGAATCCGGATTAGTCGGGCCTTCGGGTACCGGATACCGGGTGGGAAACCAAAAAAAAAAAAAAAAAAAGGAATTCACGATGAAGATGTCCTGGTGACTACAAAAGATGCTCGTACTGCCTCCACCATTTCATATTGTCGATGGCGATTATACCACGTAATACCGGTGTAGTATCTGTTTAATTAAAGCTCGACATGTAACTAGCACTTACGTAGTTTAATTATAAATTCTAAAAATCTAGAAAATATAGAAACTTTGCAAATGGCATAGCCGTTGCATCTGATATCAGGGCTCGAGCTTATGTGGGATCTTGGAATCAGCAGGATCACTATGAAAGTCGATTGTTTAAAGTGGTATGATATCTCTTCTCATTAAGTAAAATATCGGATTCAAATTTTGTGAATAGATAGAATTCACGTTGCAGTGTTTTACCCCTTAATAGGTTATTTCGAATTGAATTAAATTAATCAAAATTTATACAGATACAAGATTCAGATTAAAAAAAAAGAAAATAATATATATAATAAAAGAAAAAAAAAAGTAGAAAATTAAAACTTACTTTTTCCTAATATTTTATGACGTGGCAGGGTTACATCTATGTACTTATTAGGCCCCTCCGAATGTCGAGCGAGCCTGCATTCAAGCCTCCTCACCAAGAACTAACAAAGGGCAAGCGCTGATGTTGCCGGAAGAAATAAATAGAAAACAGGGAAAAAGAAAAAAATATAAAAATAAAATATAAAAATAAAAAGCAAAACAGAATTATCTTATTGTAGTTCGTCTTCCTTCTGGAAAAATCTTCGTCCTGTTCTTCTGAAGAAATCTCTCGTCGGAGCGCCAGGAAGAGAGAGAGATCAAGCGGAAAATGGCGGATCAGCTCACCGATGACCAGATCTCCGAGTTCAAGGAGGCCTTCAGCTTGTTCGACAAGGACGGCGATGGTTCGCCTCTTGCTATCTCTCTGTTCATGCACATTTTTGTGGTGAATATGCTTGTGTTTATGTGTGCCGATGGGAGTCTCTGTCTGTCGATTGCTCGAATGCGGAACTGTAAACTCCTATGTTCTGATAGAACTGCTTCCTCTGTGCTCGATTGAGTTGCTTATTCGCGTTGACTTTTAGCGTCTAATGTGTCGTCGTCGGAGTTCAGGTTTAGGCAGGGTCTGATTCACGTCTCTCGTTGATTCCTGCCGTTGTTAGGCTTTGTTCTATGCATTTGCCTCTGACCGACATCGAATCGTCTGGTTTGAAGGGCTGATGATATGCTAAAATTGCTTGTAATCACCTACAAAAAAGGTTAAAACTGGTTGTAATTTTGTGCTATCGTATTGCTGGAGATGGATCTCTGCTATGTTTTCTTCACCTTGGAGGGAGATTTCATGATTTTCGATTAATTCATGCTATACTTCATTTGATTTATTGTATATAGAGCTCTGCGCAAGGTGGGATGTTAGATGACTGTACAGCCAGATTAGGTGCATTTAGGACGATAAGCTGTGTAATATGGGGCCAAAAATTGTCGCATTTCCTGACAATCACATGAACATACTAGTCGGGTCGAATTGAGAACAATCGAGAGGACTTATTTGGCACCTTAGAACTCCAACAAAATCAATGTCAGGCACAATAATATCTTTTCCGGTGTAGGGTAGTAGCTTTCTTTAGCATTTAGCTATGTTGATAGGCTTGGATATTGTCATGTGAACCCGATATTTGCAGAGCTTATAAGAGTTGATGTCTTTATTTTTGTATTGTGATCAGAAAGAGTAAATCATTTGGGAATCGTGTCAGCTTGTGTCTGTCCATAGTTGCTTGACAAATATGTTGTATTTACTTGGGATTGTTATGCGTAAAACTTGGACTGAACAAACAAATACGAGCTCACTGGCCTTCTTTGTTCCTCGTGAATGTTGCAGGGTGCATCACAACGAAGGAGCTTGGGACAGTTATGAGGTCACTGGGGCAGAACCCGACTGAGGCGGAGCTCCAAGACATGATCAACGAGGTTGATGCTGATGGAAATGGGACCATCGACTTCCCTGAGTTCCTCAACCTGATGGCGAGGAAGATGAAGGACACCGACTCCGAGGAGGAACTCAAGGAGGCATTCAGGGTCTTCGACAAGGACCAGAATGGGTTCATCTCCGCTGCTGAGCTACGCCATGTGATGACCAACCTCGGGGAGAAACTGACTGACGAGGAAGTCGATGAGATGATCCGTGAGGCCGACGTAGACGGCGATGGGCAAATAAACTATGATGAATTCGTGAAGGTGATGATGGCCAAGTGAGTAACGGTTCATCGCACATTTTAGAACCTAATAATACTGCCCTGTTTCCGTAACGAGATTCTAGCGCGACTTTGCAGTTATATATGTTATATGCTTTAAAATGATGAACTGCTGTGTAATGTGTTGTAATGATCTGCTTTGGTGGGGTCTGAGATGGAACATTTGCCTGAAGGTCAGGCATGAGATGGATCGATTATAATTGCTGTGGAAATGCGATGATATATCCAATCGAGACATCTTATGCCCGAGAAGTAGGAGAAATTCTCAGGTCATTTTACAGAAAATACAAATCAAATTGTGACGAATGAGTAAATTGATATTGATTGCTCGAGCAATTGCCTTAATCATTAGTGATCAGAGCAATTTAATTAATTTTTTTAATCATGTTATTATGAGATATGAACATTTAAGATTTTTTGTTAAAAAAATTAGGGTGGGCACCGAGTAATAGAACTGAATAAACTCTGCATGATGATACGAAATTTAGTAAGTTTTAGGTGAGAAGACACACGGGGTACCTTGAACTCGCTATATAAATAACCGGTTCGAACCGTTAATTCAATTGTTTATAATTTATCATTTGAACTTTAATTTTCGATTTGTTTTGTACTGTTTCTTCTTAACTCAACAATTAATATGGTAATTATGCACTTTGATAGGTTTATTATCACGTTCCAATATTCAATTGGTTATACAAGAATGAGATCTTTGTTAGATATATATATATATATATATATGGCCTAAGATCTGAAAAGTATCTATAACTAGCACTTTTGGGTAGGTATTTTATATATATATATATCGTATTAGAGCCTACTTTGGCCCATAATCATTAGGAATTACGGGTGATATGTTACGATAACCACGGGTTAGAGTCATGGAGAAGGAGTAGTCTAGACTTTGGATTGAGTGGCGGGGAGTTATATAATTTTGGCTCGAGAGCCCAACGAGGATGCTAGCCCTCTAAAGAGGGGAATCTATCACGGCTTAATCCGATATCGACCGTGTAAGGAGGGAATTTTTGGTACATAAGTAAGGCATAACAACTCCAAAGAGCACCAACTAATGTACTCGAGATCTGTAGTAAGATTTGGTTCCTAGATTCAACAAAACACTGTCTGTATTAAATACTTAGAAATTGTTATTATATAAGGTAAGATTTGTATATCATAGAAAATATAGAGCACCCGTCCCGGTTAATCTGCGGAGAATAATTAAGATATGAAAATAATTCAATTTCGACTCGACGCATCACTTGCAGAGAATTTATTTTCGTAGAGAACATTCCGATGTCAAAATTAATTACGCGAAACAAACCGAAGCTTGGCCCCAATTCAATAATTCACACATTAGGCAGGCCCGTGACGATGACGACCGTCCTCGTCCGGCCGGCCGGCACCATTAAATATTACTTGATGATCCATAAATTAAAGAAATCATATTTTCTATAGAAAAAGAAAAAAGAAAAGGACAGAACCGGTCACCAACGTATTACTACGTAGAAAAAGATGGTTTACTGTTTCGCTGTGACGCTGTCTGTCCTTTTCTCCCTTTCTTTGTAAAATTTAATTTTCAATATATCATTTCTCTGAAGAGCCTCCGAAAGCGGACCTGCTGGTTGATTGATAATATATAGTAGATTAAATTCATAATTCAATTTTTTCGGGGCTGGTATCTGGGAATTAATGATAGGTTCCGAACAGTACAATATACTGTCCGGTGGATTAATTGGTTATTACAATACCGGACACCATCGATATGAGTGTTGTGGAGGACGACTTCGATACGATTTGATAAGGGTGAGATCTTAAGTTCAGGTATCTCTCTAAGTAAAATTACTGGAAATGATTCTTTGGGTCTGAGTTTGACAGATACTAACTTGTTAAACTGTATAAAATTGAACATTATGTTGTAGAATGAATAAGTCACCATTGGTGCAGCCTTCCTTTTCATTCCTTGAAAATAAAGAGATCAGAAATGAACGGAGTAATTGGATTCAAACTTTTTTCGGTGTATAAAAAGATATAAAAGAAAAGGGAATAAAGCGTACAAAAAGTTTTACTAATAAAAATTAAACTCAAAATTTTTAATTTTAAATTGAGAACAATACTTCTACATGAGCCATTCTTTTTCAATTGAATTTAGGTTTTTGATATAAAATATTGCGCTAACAAATGTTCCCTCCAATGGGCGGATTCACACGTAATTAATAATATGTAACGGTCCAGGTCCAGGTCCAGGTCCAGGTTCAGGTCCAAGGTTTGACTCTCCAAGGGACCGAGATATGGGATTTAATGACAGGTTTCAAGTTGTATGATACATCTTTTGTTGAGTTAGTCAGTTTGTACGGTGTTGCCCATTAAAAAAAAACAAAAAACAAACAAAACAAACCAGATGCAACGGGAAACGACGTGTCGTTTAAGGACTGATCCCAGCACGGAGCGAGTGACCCAGAGAGGATTCGAAAGTTCCACCCATTTCCGAGCAGAGAGAGAGAGAGAGAGTGTGTGTGTGTGTGAAGATCTGAGAGAGAGAAGGAAGAAGAAGCTCTTCTGCGGCCCTCGTGATGGAAGGTACGGCTCACTCATCCTCCCTCTTTAAACTCCCTCCGTGCATAACCCTAAATTCGTTCTCTGCGTCTCCCCATCTCTCGGGACCTCTGGGTTTGACTTGATCTTTACTGGGTCGGGAAATTCAGTTGACTCTTGTTGTGGGGAGGGCGTCGATTTAGTCAGACAGTAGTATCCTTTCTTCTCTTCATCTTCTGATGAATTGAGGTCGTCGTTCTTAGTTTCTCTCGCACCTCGAGTCAGTCAGTACCTGTAATTCCGTGGTGTCGCCGGTGTCTGCAGCTTGACTGCTGAATTCTTGCATTCTCTGTGTCGTTCTTTCAGAATTGAGATTTAATTTCTTGTCGATCGGGATTGTTGATGTCGATGCTGTACTTTGGACCTCCGAGTTCTTGACACTTTGCTCATGCTAGGGTTTGCACGCGGAGAATTGAACTAGTTTTCATCTGTTTCGGGTCAGAATTGGGCTTCCCCTAATAGCTGCTTCCAAGCCGGAACTTATTAGAAAATTTGATGACGGAATGGGAGAAATGTGGGGAGTCATAAGAGTAAATCGTGCGGAAAATCACAGCATTGTTTTGTCTTCTCCCGAAATTTATCCAAAATTCAAACTTTTGCATTTTTCAAATCACTGAGGTTTCAATTTTCTGCCAAGTTGAAATTTTGGATCATGTCGGCTTGTAATTTCCTACAAAGAAATAAAATTTTGAATCGATTTGGAAAAGGCCAGAGCCTCGTGACTCCTGGCAATTTGCCCTGAAGCCATTTCTGCTGGACAGCCTGTCCTTTCTCTAAAATATATTTGCCATACATGGAAAATTTTCTGTTTACTCTCCAGTCATTAAGTTTTTCAGTTGCTTGCTTTCCTTTTCTTTCATATTATGGTCCTACATTTTCAGAATAGCTCCAGCCTCTAGTCTTTATGACAATAGGAAAAAAATCTTAGATGATCCCATCTCACAATGACGTGGAGAGACGTGGAGAAGAAGAACCAATCAAATTGCTTTAATTTGGCAACTGCTTGGGTGATTATCACTAATTTGCTCGTTTGTCACACTTTGATTGGTGCATCTTCATACTACATGGCGAGGTAGGATTACCTAAGAATTTCTCCAATACTAGACATCATTGGACATCAACAAAATGAAGTTACTATGTTTTCACAGTGTCCAGTTTGGAGCTCTGATCATTGTGATTCGAACTATGCGCATACCTTGCTCGGTATGCTTTTTTTTTTTTAGTTCACTTTTGTTTCAGAACCCTGAAGAATAGACTTCCTTTTCAATATACTTATCCTAGTTTATCAGATTTGCGGTTAAGAAATTCAAGGTAATTATGTGAGAATGGAGAGGAAGGTCATGTTCAAAGTGCAATTAAATTAATAAATCTTCTCCCACATTCATGGTTGCTTCAGATTGTGCTAGTTATTTGCAGATTTCCATCTTTTATGTCCTTATTGATTTCCCGTTCCTTGATTTTTTTTCCCCTGAGGGTCCTTATTGTGATTGACCCAGTGTTAATGAATGGTCCTCTCTGATAGGTGGATCCCCTGATCAGGAATCAGTGGGATCTGGAACGAGAAGATCAAGTATTTCATCAGGAAGCAGGTCTAGGAGCCGCAAGGAATTCCTTTATAGATTTGTCGACTCTGACCTCCTGACTGAGAGTATCAGAGATTGGTTGGAATCACTTTTGGAGAACTCAGCAGAAAAAGCTCCTGCTTTTGATAACCCTTTCGAGTTGATTGATCTTCAAAAATTTGACTATGCACTTGAAGGAATCTCTTTTCAGCAGCTGATTCGAATGCCCAGTGCCGTGTATGCTTCAAATCCTGATGCTGTAGAAGCTGCTGGATATCTTGCAATTGAGGATTTTCTCCACACTAGTGTAAAGGGGCTGTGGGAGGCATTTTGGGGAGAGGATGTGGAAGTTCCTTTCTGTGTTGCCAGTTTACACAAGCCAAATTTGAAATTTTACAGAGCTGAAAAAGCGATTCCTGATGGAAAACTTTCAGATCTTTGTGCCACTGCTATAATGCTTAAGAACCCAAGACACCCACATGGGAAATGGGACCATATTCTTGAACTGGCTCTTCTAAAGCCAGATATTGGAAATCTTGCAGCTGATGGCGATATTCAGCCTTCTGCATTAGTTTTGGGTGAAGCCCTCTTCTATGCTCTTCGGATGCTGTTATCCCGGAGCTTGAGTAGATTGAGTTTTTGTCGAGGTACTGAATCCATATTTGTTCTTCTTGTAGACTCTCAGTATGGTGGAGTTGTAAAGGTCGAAGGTGACTTGAATAAACTGGATTTTGATGTGAATAATGTCTATGAGCGTGCTGCCGAATGGATAGAGAAGCATTGTAAAATTTCGGTCTCTCCCATTTATCTGATCTGGAACAAGCTTGGAAATGCCAACTGGAGGGACATTGGTGCTTTACAGGTTCTCTTTGCTACTTTCCACTCTATTACGCAATTTGCTGGAATGCCTAGGCACTCCATTGAAGATTTGGCTGCTGATCATAGTGCTCGTCTGCAAATGAGAAGAAGGGAAAGGCAACTAGGGAGCGCTAAAGTGAATGAAAATGGTCTCTTTAGGTTCCAGCAGCAGAGTGCTTCCCCTGAAATCGTTGAGATTCAAGATGAGTCCGTTAGAGTCGAGTCTAGAGAGGCAATGAAGCTCGAAGTAGGATCAGTATTGTGGTTAGAGGACTCGAATTACCAAAAGGGATATTGTATTAATGAAGTCTTGAGCAATGGAGAGCTTCCGTACTATGTTGCTTCCCCTGTTGAAGAACCAGGGAAGTCTCTATTTCTGCATGTGGGTTCTCATACTTCTCAGTTGGAACCTGCCTGGGAGCACATGAATATATGGTACCAAGTTCAGAGGCAGACTAAGATACTTACTGTGATGAAACAGAAGGGCTTATCAAGCAAGTACCTACCCCAGTTGAGTGCTTCGGGTAGGATTATTCATCCTGGCCCATGCCAGAGGCCCAGCTCAAGCAAAAACTGCGATCACCCATGGTGTGGCACACCAATACTGGTGACAAGCCCCGTGGGAGAGACAGTTACCGACTTGGTGACTTCAGGCCAATTTGGGGCTGATGAGGCTATAAAATGCTGCCATGACTGCTTATCTGCTCTCTCAACTGCATCTTCTGCTGGCATTCGCCATGGGGACGTTCAACCCGAGAACGTGATCTGGGTGAGATCGGGTTCGAGACAACCTTATTTTGTGCTGATTGGTTGGGGACATGCGATCCTCGATGATCGGGACCGCCCTGCAATGAACCTTCACTATTCGTCTACCTATGCTCTTCAGGAGGGAAAGCTGTGCTCGGCGTCTGATGCAGAGAGCTTAGTTTACATGCTCTACTTCTCCTGCGGAGGAGATTTGCCCGACCTCGATTCTGTTGAAGGAGCTCTACAATGGAGAGAAACCTCGTGGTCAAGGAGACTCATTCAGCAGAGGCTCGGGGATGTGTCGACGGTTCTGAAAGCATTTGCTGATTATGTTGACAGTCTTTGTGGTACCCCCTACCCTATGGATTATGATATTTGGATCAGACGGTTGAGGAGAAACATGCGCGAGGAGGACCATGGCAAGGAAGTCTACACATCGAGCTGATGTTTCCCATTAAATGATGGCGGAATAGACAGTTGGACCACACCAATTTTCATCATGGTCATGTGATTTTGAGCCAGGGAATGACTTGGTGGTTAAAGGCCGATAGTACCAGCCCTGAACATCGCTGATGAACGTGTGATGATGCTAATGCATCTTTGTCCTCTTGAAAAACCATGCAGCTTACAACAGAGGGTTTGGTTCTGAATGTGGCTGCACTGAATCAGAAAACATCTTCTGCCCGTGGAGGATCTTTCGGGTGGAAGACTGTTGTACCCGATCGTCTGTTTCACTTTTCTTGTTTTTGTTTTCCTTTGTATAGATAGATATAGTCGTTTAGGTTGCAATGGAGTCGTCGAATCATATGAGGGAGGAGGGTGTGAGAGGTGATGCTCTTCATTGAGTTTTGCAGTGTACAGTTGGGTCTCTGAGTTTCCAAATGTCTTCCATCTCTTTTCTATGTGCATTGGGTTCGGTTTCTATTTCTGTAATTTGATATAAAAAGTTTATAATGTGATTGTCAGAATCTTTACTTCTGAAACATGTGAATTCTTAGATGACAATTAACTCTGTAAACGTTTTACTTATATTTATTAATTATTATCATCAAATATATATTGGCTGCAAGCATCAAAATTTCATATTTTAATTACGAGTGTGAACAAATATAGAGTAGATCTTGAACCGGTAGAAATCTATTCTATTAGGTCGATCTTGAAAAAAAATAGGGTAGGTTCCAGATAATGAGTAAAGAAACAGGTCAGTTTTGATTCCAGCACATGGCGTAATCAGAATTAGAATCGGAATTTGTTAACTTATTTGAACTGTTAATTTTAATCATTCGTAATTTTCTTATTAAAAACTCTAAATTATAAACCGTTTAAACTGTTGTGTTTCTAACTCGATGATATTTAATTTGACATAATAATCATATATTTTTTATAAATTTTTCATGCGTAAAGTATCATTGTAATTTAAAATTAGGAATAAATAGTACTTAAACATAATGTAAATATACTTGCAATTACACATATTTTATTATAATGAAAAATTATATGAAATAATAATAATTATGAAAAAAACTATTGAAGTAATCCATAATTTAGGGGTAAAAAATAAATAATAAATAGGTTCCAACAACGTACACGAAACTCGTGACATCTTACAGATTTCAAGCAAGGTCCTATTTCAAGATTTAACATGATAGGGTCCCGATTCAAAAGTTAGGAACCGGTTTACATAAGGTAGAGTTTGAATATCATGAAAAAATACAGGATATCCGGACCTGGATACCCCTAATTTCGATCCGAGGAATTTTTACTAAATTTCTATGGTAATTAATTTTTTTTTTTGTAATTTAATAATACTCGGAACAATATGCTGTCCTCGTCCTAGGAAGAACAGGGGTGAAAGACCGTGTTGCTCAAAACCTCAAAAAAAAATCATTCATGTTTTTCCTTTTCTTTAAAAGACTTTCCTCTTACCTTCATTCTGATTTGGTTGAGGCATCCATGGAATCCAAATGATCACACAACCTCCTCCATAGATTCTGTGAGCTCGGCATCGAGTTCAACCTCTGGAATACTGAAGTTCTTCGTCCCAGAAGGACTTGTTAATGTAAAGGTTATATATTTGCCTGCACATGGACTTGTCCAAAATTATAAGTTTATCCGGTGTTCATGAGCTAACAAAGAATATGCTCTTCGATGTAGAAGATCTTTTTTTTTTTTTTTTTTTAATTTCATCTATAAGAAAATGCTTATGTAAGCTCAAGTTTGCAAGAGATCATCAGATCCCCTTGTTCTTGGAATACATTTTCAACAATGACTAATACTCTCTGCTTTCAGCATTCAGATATTCGGTTCGACCGGAGGAGTTTCATTGTAGATGCCTTTCCTGAGCTAGGCCTGCGTCCACGCTGTGTGCAGTTACACCTTCACAGGCCGAAAGGTTCCTGGGGCTGTTTAGTTACATCGTAGGAGAAGTTTCCACTTTTACCAGAGAAAGCTGTCAGTTCCCCGGAAGCTGGACTCAAGCTCCTGTCTCTGGAGCTGAGATGAACTACTGCATTTCTTACTAAGCTTATAACCTTCATTCATACGTTGTATGCATGTGTGTGAGCATTCCTTGGGATATCCGATCTCATACCAAGCATGACCATCGCACATTTCGTTGTGATGTTCTGTCCCGGTCCCCGAACCGGTATCAGCTTAACTCAATACTTATCGGGCATTCATGACTCCATATGAAGAAAGAACAGTTGATTTACAGAGAAAAGATGTTCTAGTGCCACAGTGAGTACAGAGACAAACTCTCCCCCTAACAGTTTCAGTGTTCTCTCGGTTTTGCAGATCTTTCATCATGAACACTCATTGTTCGGAACTCTAAACTCAATCATGGGTAATCAGTAGACAAGTTGCGGTTCGAATTCCGCAAAATCAACGGAGCCAGACTCAATCGGTGGCATCAAGTATGCAGCAAGCAGTTCCGAAGCCAGAGCAGTGACAAGCGGGATCCTCTTCAGGTTTTTCACCAGGGGGATATCATCACTGTTTCCAACCGCCATCAGCTGCTCGTTGATCTCCACCATCCTGTCTAACTTCCTCTTGAATTCAGGGTTCTCCACATCAGGCACCGCCGGGAAGATCCTTGCAGTCGTGCGATTTGTCTGAAAGATAAACAGGGAGAAAGAACTTGAACTTCCATTCATCTGAACATGGATCCCGATCTGGCAACTAGTCTTCGCTCTATGCAGTTCCATGCAAATTATGCTAAGCAACCACTGATGAAAATTTCTATCAAAGTTCAGGTCTGAAAACATTACTCATCACACCCTTGATCTGTCTATGTCTCAAGATATTCATCGTGGCATGGCATTGGAAGCGGCTCAAGAATAAGAAACAAGTCATCAGCTCACCTCGATGATCACATGCATGTCGAATTCCTTCGTGTTAAGCCCAATGCCTTCATAGAAAGCTGTCCTCTGACAATCGTTGAGGTACATTGTCACATAAACCTGCAACATGGATCATTGTCAGATATAATATTGCCAGCAATCCATACAAAATGACTTGGATGTGACCTGCAGAGTAGAGGTCTACAGCAAGAAGCATCCTGATTCATCAGTCGACTCAATTTGAGTGACACGGATACAGGCAAGAAAGGAGATTTACCGAGAGGCAGAAGAAGCGGGACCAAAGCTTGGCCTTCCAGTCATTGAGGAACTGGGGCTGGGCCTTGAGTAGTGCCGAGAAGAAATCCCCATGGCGGTTCTCGTCCTGGCACCAGTTCTCGAAGTACTTGAAAATGGGGTAGAGCTGGTACTCGGGGTTCTCCTTGAGGTGCCTGTAGATTGTGATGTACCGCCAGTACCCGATCTTCTCCGACAGATAGGTCGCATAGAAGATGAACTTAGGCTTGAAGAAGGTATACTTCCTCGCCTTGGTGAGGAACCCCAGGTCCAATGCCAGGTTGAAATCAGATAGACCCTTGTTCAAGAACCTGCAATGGATGGTTCATTTGGATTTGAGTTTGGAGATTGACTCTGACATATTCTCATATTCACCAATTCAGATCAATCAGATCAATCGGCCTATTGGTCCTCTTTCCCGGCTTGTTTGAAGTCAAAACGGAAACGTTATCTTTTGTTACATACCCAGCATGCCTTGCCTCGTCCCGGGACATGAGGGAGAATATCTCAGCTACCACAGGGTTGGTTTTCTGTACAGAGCCACGGAGACAATCAAGCAACTGATATAGTGAAGCTTATGCGACATAAATTAGGACAATCGAACTGAATGAACAGGCTACAAGCTCACAGCACAATCAAATCAAGCCATGTAATGGCTGTTCAATTTAAGTGACACAACCAGAAGCTACCCAACACTACATATCACTGGCAATGCTCCAAGAGAACAGAGAAATGACACTTCGGAATCAGAAATGATTGAACTATTGCAGGCAATGGAGGCGGAAGGCTCAACAATGCAAGCAAGCAAGCATATACCTTGAGCCTCCTGCCGAGCTCCTTGTACAGGAGGAACCCGGAGAACTCTGCAGTGCAGGAGCGCTCGAGGAATTCGACGAAGATTTCGCGGAGGGGGCCCTGGATCTTGTCGGCGGCCTCCTTGAACTCCTTGTTCCTGACAAAGTGGGTCTGGTTGTAGTCGGTCTTGAACTCCTGAAGCAGGGCCTCGAACTCAGCCTGGTTCAGGTTCCGGTTGATCTCGGCATTGAACAGCATCTCCATCTCGTCGAAGTCCGTGGTGTAGAACCTTGGCGTCAGCAGGGTCTCCTTGATCTCCTTCTTGTTGACCTTCTTGCTCGGCTTCTTCGGTGCTGCGGTGGCAGTCATCCTCACGGCCGTGAACTTGCGGGAAGAAGCCCTCGGCGGGTTCGGCCTCGGGGAGGCTGAGAACTTGGTGATGGACTTGAGGAGTGCCATTTCTGCCACCATTGCTGCAGAGCTCGGCTCTCTGCTGATTGCAGTGAAAGCCGTTTGAAGCTGAGGATACGAGTCGGGGTAGGGAGAGATAAGGTGCTGTCAGGCGTCGGATTTTTGCATGTTGGGTTAACAGTGATTGGATAGAACTCCATCCAACGAAATCTATGGTCGGAATGAGGGGACGACACGTGGCACCTGACCCATTGGACCTCCTGGCTGCTGATTGGTCCTGCGAATGCCACCTAGGCAAGAAGGAGCTTGTGGCTGCCCCTGCAGTTAGATTCTTCTCACGACTTCCAAGAGTCCACGTGATTCTTCTCAGCGAATCATTGCCTCGTTGATTCCAAAATATCGGTGACCAGTCAGGTTTGGCCTTCCACTTTACTATCCGTACTACTTGAACAGAATATGTTCTATAGGCTCGTACAACTGTATCATTCTGTTCTAAGAGGACAGGAAAGTTGCAACTCAACATCGATCTTTTTAAAAGAAAGGCAACTGCCATGGTCTAAAACGTGGAGAAGGCCGACAGGAGTGTGCAATGCCCAACATTATACTAGGCACAAAACCAACTCAGAAAGTTCTTAGATTCATTGAATGTTTCTGTCCAAAACGCTAACTCGTACCCTTCTCCAACTTCTCTGATCACTATGTCACAATCAACAAAAACAGAGTTATCTACACTGCCGGTTTGCCGGTATAAGTTAGTCCGTTGTTGCTGAGACAAGAGGAATGCCCGTTGCTTCCTCTGCTGTGAGTGTGTGTATATATGCATTTCCATAAGACACTGTACCATTCAAGTAGCTGTGATGACTCTTTCCTCCATATATCTTACAAAACTTGGCTATCCTGAACTAACTTGTCTCCAGTAAGCAATGGGATGTATGTCTTCTAAACATGTTGAGGTTTGGAACGCAGTTCGGCATCTTCTAAATCACATGATGTAGTTGGCTGAAGTTGCCTGCAAGGAAAACCACCATTTCTAGATAAATCATAGCAAGCAAAATTGCGATCAAAGGGCCGAGAAAATCTTGTACATAATGGGTATACCACATGACAATGGTAACATTGTGTCACATACCAATAGATTTAAGTTATTTTTAGGATTTTATTTAAAAAAACTTAAAATAGCTAAATCCTATTGATTTGTGACACATCAGTATTGCAACATGGTATGCCGGTTACAGTCACAGACAACTCTCTCTCCAAATGGAGGGCCTACACAGCTGCATGCTGACAACCCTTCAGATGATTCTCAACAAAATAAACCATATCAGGCAAGACGCATTTCTTTTAGGAGTGAAAATAATTGGAAAGCTTATTTCACCAGTAGATAACAGCATCACCTTTTCAGGCTTCTTTGAAATTATAGCATGAACTTGTTACCAGTCATTAAAATCAGTGACCTATCAAGTTTACTGAAAAACTATGTGGAATTTTGAGGGTGTAAATTATATAATTTAGTTCAGAGAAAACATAATAAGAGAGAGCAAGCTCCTCACCCCTGAGTAATTGGCATCTGAGCAGCTAAACTCCCTTTCATTCTTCGGGTCAGTAAAAGTAGCCTCTGCACTTGGTTGAACCACATAAGCATAGTTTCCGCCTTTGGCCTTCTGTTTCTGGCTGGACAGTCCCATAGTCGTAAGTCAATTCCATCAAAGGAGGAATATGTTTGAGAGCATAGAAAACAACATGAACATCAAATGTACTACTATGAGCACGTGAAACCAGTTGCCAAGACACGCTGGGAGAGCAACTATGGTTCATGAATCGAGCCACATTCCCACTAGCTTTTGAACTGATGAGCAGTGGGAAAGGGACATCCCGGGCCCCATCACAATCACCAGGGAGAACTAAAAGTGGCTGGTAAGATCGGCTTGTGTCAAAAACATACTCATCTTCATCATCAACCTTAAGCTCTTCTAACTCTGATCTAGCAATCACTTGACCAGTATATTCACAGATAAAACCTCCAGCTCTAATGGGGTCCCACGACCTAAGCCCCCATCCTCTGTCCTTTGTCTTGAAGACCTCTAGATGGACCCTTAAACCATTCTGTGACATCCGGTTCCGACAAATAGGAGGACAGCGGCACAACGTCCCACACTCGTAGATAGTTGACTTCCTGTCTACTAGAACACCAGCTGAGGTATAGGGGAGAAAGCCTCCGTTCTTTTGAATGCAGGGACAATTATAGTTACCAGGTTGGCACCCATCAGTGCAACTACAACCGACACCTGGTTCTGGTAAGTTTACAGGGCGCGGGTCGCTGAGAGTGGGGAGATATGTGAAATGTGCAGGCCCCTTCTCGTTATCCACATTGTTTACAAGAGAAACTGGCAAGCTTTCAGCCCCTGAAGTGAGATCAGGCAAAATGACCCCATTCCTTGAAGCAGTGCCATCCCTCCATTGCTGAATCAACTTCCACAGAGTGAATGCTTCAGGCTGGCCTGGGAGCCTAACCAATCTATACTTGAACACGTTGCAGCCTGACTTTCCCCGGTCAACCCATGATTCATGTATCTTATATAGCCCATCATAGATGTACACTTTCCCAGTCGGGTTAGCCATATCTTTTATGCCGCGGATCACTCTAATCTCATTCCCTCGATGTGAACTCTTCTCAAGGGCGAGGTTACCCCTCTCGAGCTTCTGATCTGTCGTTGCTTTCGTTTTATGGTATATATTTCCACCCTGGCCACTGTAAATTAATGCATCACCATCTTCCATATTGTCCTCATATCCTCCAGAAGAAACGATGCTAACAGCAACTGGCTCTTCATCTTGGCTAACCTTAAGGCCCATGTAATCAATTCCAGCCATAATAGGAGCATGCAATCCTATCAAGCAAAGTTCCATTCTGACGAAGAATATATCTCCTACTTCAACACCTGGTACTGGTCCAATCCTTTTCTTGACATTTGTACGTATCCCTTTATTCATCAAGATTGTGCCAGAGCGTAAGTCGGGACGTCTCGTTACACCAGGAACCGGCTCCTTAGACTCTTCAGTTTGTGTTATTTTCCATCTGAGCAAATCATATAACCTTAGTATGTAGGCAACAGAGTCATGATCACCTTCAGCTCGCCGAAAAGTATCAAAAGCCATCACAGCAGATGACTTCAAAATATTGTCAGCAATGTTATCTGCATCCACATTAGCAGAGGAGAAATGATTAGTGCTCTCCCTAGCCTTCTTTGGCGGCCTACCCCTCCTCTTCTTCTCACCTTTGCTCTCATCTTTTGCTTCAGCAACATGCATGCTGAAACTACTCAAGTAAGGAGAAGTCTCATATTGAACACTTTGACCACTTTCTTCTGCAATTATGTGAAATGTACTGCTCGTCGGTCTGCTGCTCCTCCCAGACAACCCTGAATCCCCATCTTCATCCCCAGTTGTTTCGTGAACCCCATAGGAATTTATGGGAACTGCAGCCGTGATAGGAGAGGCATTTATCCCAAGATGCACGTTTTGATAGGGCTGTCTAATTGGTGCTTGCGGGCTTTGCTCAGGAAACTTTGGTGTTTCAGGAGGTAAGATGTAGGGGTAGAACGGGGATATTGAAGGAGGGAAAGGGCTGCTGGGAGCAGGGCAAACAAAAGGGGCAGGAGCTTGAGGATGAGCAAATGGAACATAGTTAGATGGTGGGAAAACCGGTTCAATACATCGCAGTGGCCTGACATCTAAAACCCTAGACTTGTCAACATGTGGACTGGGATCTGGACCTGAGTCCCGACCCAACATATGTTCCATCAAAAACCTCCCAAGCTAAAAGGGTTTCTCAAGCAATAGCTCTCTGTAAATCTGATGCACCAAACCAGCTTCGTATCCTACCACAACAGCAAATGTCGACAACCCCAGAAAACAAATCGAGTAATTAACACAAATCAACTCCCTGCAACAAGAATTTAGACATTCTTATTTCAAGCAGAGATCACTCTTGGCCAAAACTAGAAAGACAGGACATATTATAGAGAAGACACTACCGGTAAACTGAAAATAAAACAGGCAGCTATTCGGTCACCGACGATATACCTAGGGGAAAAAATCCAACTGAGAGTAGTAATATCGCAGCAAATCGAGGGAAACAAATTTCACTAGAGAACACAGCAGCGTGATGGAAGAATCTCAAAGTTCCGATTCATTTTCCCGTATCTTCCCTAACTTCCCCGGCAACCTAACGCCGATTTCATCTTCACAGAAAACATTTCAGAACCCACGCAGCAAGCTAAGATCTCATAGCAGCTCAGACAGATTCAAACGAAACGAGAACTTGGGCCCAAAGATTTCCCTGCTCGATGCAAGCTCACGAGGCGGCGAAGCGAAGAGGATAGACGGAGGAAGGAGATCTTACCGAGGGAAATGGCGTTCGCGTGCTCCCGGAGCTTCCCTCTGAGCTGATGAGTTCCGAAATAAAATAAAACAAACTGCTTTTTGCGTTCTTCGGAGTTATTCGTCGGATCCCCGTCGGCCCCAGCAGAATCGAAAGGGAAAACCGAAAGAAGTTTTCCTTTTTCTCGTTTTCTATTTTCGCTATTTTTCCTTTGGGGGTCGTTTTCTTTCCGTTTGTCAGCACCAAGTACATTTGCGGGGCTAGGGTTTTCAATAAAAACGAAAAAATCGAATCAAATCGAATGGAATGTAATTAAAAAATAATGGAATTGCTCAAGTTAATTCTTTAACGGTGTTTTTTTTTAGAGTAAACAGTTACTTTTGTCCTAAAATATATACTCGACCAACATTTCAGTCCATATTTTTTTCTAATAATTAGGCTTAAACATTCATATTTTTGTCAACAAGTTAATCCGAATGTCAGCTTGCCGTTAAAAATACTAACATGGAGTTCGATGTATCACCTACGGCGTTAGATTTTTACGTTTTTTATTGGCAAAACATTAAAACGACGTCGTTTTACTGAATAGAAATGTGTAATAACTGCTTTACGATTAACTATCGATCATATTTCCAGCGAATTACCATTGGTTTAAAAACAAAGCTCGTAAAAAATACGATCAACAGTTAAGAATAAAACAATCAGTACACATTTTTATTCAGCAAAATGAAGTCGTTTTAATGTTTTATCAATAAAAAAGTATAAATTTAACACCATAAATGACACATCGAACTTCACGTCAGTATTTCTAACGACAAATTGACGGTTGGACCAATTTATTGGTAAAAATATGGATGTTTGAGCCTAATCGTTGGAAAAAAAAAGTTATAGACTGAAGTGTTAGTGGTGTACAAATTTTGATATCAAAGCGAGTGTTTACTCTTTTTTTTTTAAGAATAAGTTTGATTAATTCTTTGATATCATTGGCTCAATTGCTGTGTATATCTAACCGGAAAATAATAATGGAACTCCTATAATTTGATATTTTTTACGGTCGAGTTATATAAGTTTTAAAATAACTAATTAAGTCATGATCTTTCGTTACACTTTCGGTCCAAACCGTCATTGTTCCGTTAAAAATTTTGTTAACGGCATGAAGTTCATGTCAGTAAAATAGTGAAGATTCTAATTGAAAGTATAACGAAACTGATCTTATAAGACTAAATTAGTCATTTTTAAATTTATATAATTCAACTGTTAAAAATAACTAACATACAAGATTTTCCATTGTAATTATCTCTATGTCTAATTGTTTTCTGGTTGATCATAAAATCACTTTTTAATCTAAAATTCACAATTTATGGTTTTCAATTGTTCAGCAATCATTTTGGTTTTATTCATTAAATTATATTTATTATAAAATTGGTTAATTAATCCTAAATTGTTCAGTTATTTCGTACTAAATGGAACCGGATATTTAATTCGATTTATTTTTTTTAACCGAGCTGAAAGCCTGAAGCATGAAAACCACTGTGCGTTTGCCTTTTAAGGAAAAAAAAGGGACCACTGTGCATGATTGGGGAAAAGAACAAAAAAAAGAGTGCGTGGGCGAGGTGGGCTTTGGGTTTATTTTCAGTTTGCCGCCTCGAGTTTATTTATTTCACAGTTTGGCCCTCGACGTTTCATTTATTCGAGTTTGTTGCCACAGGTTTTCTAATCTTTCCGTGTGCGGGGTGGGATTTGGGATCTGGGATTAGTTGCAGTTTGCCGCCTCCAGTGGAAGAAGGCCTTATATCCATGTGTCCTCGTTTACCTGATACCATAATTAATAATAAAATTAATTTATTTTTAATATTCCTATTTTATTTTTATAATTGTATAAAAAATTTTAGAATGACTGGATTTTATATTAGTATACTTCAATTTCGTATAGTCAAGTGTACATACTAGTAGCATTTCTCCGAGGTTGTCCCTTAGCAGGATCTGATCTCGTCACATCGTTCATGCAGAGTTTGTCTACTGTGATCGGATAGTTGGTGAAGTAGACAATTGAGTTTACAGAAGATCGTTTACGTAAGAAATTGTCTTTATCAGACACTCATAATTCAAAAAGTTAAATTATCAGGTGATGATACGAAATTTTCTTATAAATATATTATTGTTCTCTTATACAATCAACGGATAATCTGACAATATCAACGGACCAAGTCTCAAACATGCCTATGGACACATGCAAGGCAGAGAATTCAGTACAAGGGACACAGGTTTGCGATTGTCAGCCATTCCTGTTGCTCTTCCATCAAATATGTAAAGCATGTTCCTTAACTTGACACCGAAAACTTTGCTGGCACAGGAACATGGCTTCCGAACTGATCTAATCGAGACGATTGCGGAAATAAAGCCTTGGTTGATCAGATTTCTAGGATGATTTCAAGGCGATCGTATTCAACTCGTCGCATTTGTATGGGACTCCGAGCTAATGGAGGCGGCGGTTCCTCGCAGAGTCGAGCCGTTCGACTGCTCCTGGTGCGAAACTCCAAGCCGGTTCCTCGAGCTCAGCGGTTGCTCCCGGAATCTCATGGAATAGTTCGATGAACAGTAAGAACTACATACGATGAAGGATTAAGGTTTGAACGTAACTGTTTTCTGCAGACAAGATGGTCTCAATGTTCCGTTCACTCCGGAACGACCTCTTTGCAGGCTGTGAACTTCGGGAGCACCTCCGTTAAACTCGAGATTTCTGTAGCTGGATTGGATTGAGATATATAAGCATTGTCGCGTAATATATCCGTTACCTACAAGACTTTTGTCTTTGTATGCGTGAACAAGAAAAACAAAGTACAGAGAGAGAGAATTTTAGACTTTCACGCACGATCTCGAGAATAGAGGCTATGGCCGAAGGTGGTGTTCCGGATCGACCGTGACAACATGAAACGGTGATCGAAGCCGAAGGATTGCACATTGTGGGTCACGAGAACAACATTCTCAAGAACAATAGATCGGAGGAGACCCGTTCCCGATCGAAAGGGATGTGTATGGTTTATGTTTCTCGATTTCCACCTACAACCTACAACTCGCTATCCTCGCGTTGACATTAATTGATTAAGTTAAAAGTAGCAGGTACAATTATTGTGGCATCGACCAGGAAAAAAAAAATGACACATCCTGTTGGCATACGTCTCTACATAAATCGGAACTTGAAGATCGGAAGATCTGAATAACGAGTTTGAGATCAGATTCAAGATACGAGATATGTGCGAATAACGATTGACGATCGAGATTGCAGTTGGAAACACAGAATATCTTGGACAGAATCTTGGTAGATATTTGAGAGATTTTGTAGATGCTATTTTTTCGTTAGAATAGGATATTATGGATATCATAATCTGTTTGATTTAAAAAATATATGTAGATAATATTTTCTAGGATATCAAATAGGATACGGTCTTATACTATAAATAAGGTCTTGTACGAGTTGTGAAGGCAGTGTCTCGGTGCCGTGAAATCCCGAGGCCTTAGGGTTCCAGTGAGAGAGTCTGGTGAGAGATCTTTCTGATAAACTTTTCTGTAATGCTAAGGCATGAGAACTTGGGATATCGGCCGGTGACTCTTTTCTGAGTGGGGTCTGTAATAGGGTTTAGGATTTGTGTTATCTCGGAAGACTGTAATATCATGATTTGATCTAGTAGAATCTCCCGCTTTATCCGTGATTGTTTCTCTCATAGTTGCGGTGTCAAGTTTCTTAATTTTTCATTTTATTATCTCGTTCGGGACACCCCGAAACTCGACGGGCGGTATTGGAGAGATTGCGATCCCAACACACCCCGTACCTTTCTTTGTTGGACTTGTGAGTTTTGAAACGTCAACCTCTAATTGAATGTGTTTCGATGTGTCTTATCAAATGGCAATATTTATATTGCGTTAGTATCGGTACGTTATCACAGAGACCACAAAGATTTCAAGTCATGATTAAGAAGTTGTGGGTTCGATTTTGACTGTACGAGTTTTTTTTTTTTAATAATTCTCACCACTATCTTTTTCCTCTTCCAAAAATACCCTCAACTGGAATTATTTAAAAATTATTTGTATATAAGCTAACCGTCATCTCACGCACTCTCTCCTTACCCTATAGAGTTCGTATATCCATCTATATTATATATGGAAGCTCACATCTGTTTTGTTATCTTTTCACTTTATCAAATTACTCATTGATATATTGATGTAAATTTTAACATACCATTCGGTTATGAAAAATTAGGGTATAATGGTAAATTTACTCACGTGTGACTTACGCATCAAGTGTCTCCCTTCATTTTTCACTTTCTATTTTTCTCTCTTATTTCACCGTAGTTCTCTTCATTTCCCTTTCTACCCCTTTTCACCATATATAAGATCAATTAAATTTTATTTCTCAATAACCATAATTAAGACTGTCAAATCATCGACATATTTTTTTCACCGAATTTATTAAATAACAAAATCCGCGCATCGCACGGGCCGACCTCCAGTGTTCTTTGCTTCTCTTTACATTATATATCATTGCATTAAATTTATGAGTATTCTTATCACCGAGAATTACAGAGATCTTGCACTGATCTCTACTTTTTTTTCCCATGGATACCACCTATTATCCTAAAACTAAATAGGTCACGACGAAGACTGAACTTGAATTTTGGCGAATATAATTTCTTAAACTATACTAGATTTTTCATGTTACTTTTTTGCCGAGATCAGCATTAATATCGGTTGTCTCGTTTATCTGATATGTTCATTATTGCATACGAAATTTCGAATATTAGGTAACCACTATTTCTATCTCCCTATTTTTTTACTTATAAAAAAACTAATCGCTTCATAAAATGGTAATTATCATTTACCAGCCCAATTAATAATAGCACGACCTAGTTAATCCGTCTACATCGACATTTCCTAGTCTGATGTCGCTGTCCACTCTTGACACTCAAGTACGGCAACTGAAAAAAATTTATAATTGAGAAACAATTAATCGTCGACAACACGATTCGACTCGAGAATAAATTAGTCAGAGAAGGGGAGAAGGTCGAACAACATGAATTTTTAAGAAATTTCATTTTTTTAATTTTTTTTAAATATTTATAACTTTTATTTAAATTTAGATTCTGTTATTTGAACTGCTCATGTAACTGGATATTATTAGCTAATAATACTGCCGATAAATACTGACTTGGCAATCGCGTCGCTTACAAGACTTTCTCGGCACGTATGAGAATTCATGGACTGTGGGGAGGTTCATTTGGTTAGAAATGGACAAAGATATCATCCTCTGGCCAATAAATTTTTTAAAAATAGTAAACTTTACATTATTTTCCTGAATACTGCTTTAAATAAAACTAAGAACACATATTTAAAATGCATTTTTAAAATGATATTCACCAAATAAGTTTAAACATTTTAAAAATTTTGTTCATGAATGGACATCATTTTTACCCAATTTCTCCTTTTTTTTTGATATCGATAGTGTCCGGTGCCTAATACTATTGGACAGTGTATTATACAGTCTGAGATCCGCTATTAATTCCCAGACACCGGCCTTAGTGAGAGTCGAGCTCTGGACCCGACCTACTACATGTTGTCAATTTACCAGCGAGTCCGCCTCTCGGAGATGCTCAATTCTTTTCATTTGGTTTGGGATTCGCTTATTATTAAAATAAAATAAAATAAAATAATGAAAAGAAAAAGGAATAAAACGGAGGAGTGAGTGCCGCCTCTGCTCCTCCAAGCCTCCACCTTTACTCACCTCCACCACCTCGTCCTTCCCCTGGCTCCCCTCTCCTTCCTTGGCTCCTCTCTCTCTCTCTCTCTCGCTCTCTGTCTCTAACTACTCCTCAACCATAAATCTTCTCCCCGTTCCATTCCACAACCTCCATCCTCTCTCTCTATCTCTGTCTGCCTGAGGATGGGCGATTTGAACCCCTTGCATGGAGGCGCCGATGGGGCCGGCGACCCTGCCTTCTGCCACCACACGTCGATCACCCTCGGCGACTGCGCCGACAGCCAATCCGAAGGCGACATCAGCGACGCCGCCTCCACCTCCACCTCGTTTCCCGCCGCCAGTCTCTTGTCCGAGGGCTTCGCCACCCTCTCCAGGCCCATCGTCGTGCTCGATTTCGTGTGGAATGTGGCCTTCATTGTGGTCGCAGTCGCGGTGCTCCTGTCCACGCTTAAGGAAAGGCCGTCCACTCCCTTGAGGCTGTGGCTCTCCTGCTACGCCCTGCAGTGCGCGTTTCATGTAGCGTTTATATGCGTCGAGTACCGGCGAGCGGATTCCCGCTGGCTTTCAGTTCCAGAAGCTCGCCGCAGGTACCCTTTTGCTGCCGCTCCTTATTCCATATTTTGATTGCCAGACACTCTATTTTTCTCTGTCTTTCCATTTTTGTAGCTAAAGTTTGCAGGTCGATTATATATATAAATATATATGTATGTGTGTGTATAATATGTAGCCAAGGTTCTGATACTGGGATTTCTTACCAAAAAGATTCCGACAGGAACATGAGCTGAACCTAGTACAAATTATGGCCAAATACATTCTAACATCTAAAATAGTGGCAGCTTTGGTTTCCAATTGCTGTGTTGTCTGTCGATAGGTTTCATTTCTAAAATAGTGGGCACTGCTGCGGAACTTAACCTCGCAATTTTCTTCCCAAAACAATGGGAGAGGTGTCCATCTGCCCGTGTTTTATTATTTTCATTCTGAATTAACTCAGTAACTGAACGTGTCGACAAAAGATTTAGAGGATAACCACTTAGATCCAGCGGGATCTTCTTGCTATACCTAATCCTGAAATGCCGCAAGCTGACTTTGCAAGTGGTAGCAATGTCAATCTCTCATGGCAGTCACTATCTGGCATGTTGGGCTTCCATCTCTATTTGTTATGTGGTTGTGATTTGCATTTAAAGGGTGTGAAGGAGACCTTGGATATAATTAATGTGATCCTGCAACTTGCAGTAATCTCATTTAGGTTGGAGAAACTTCGAAGGGTGTCAAGATTCTATTTTCCTCAACCGAAAGAAATTGGACTTGCTGAATTGACTACTTATGCAGTTGCTAAGGTTCTATAAGTGTATAATTATCTTAAATTCTTTGTGACCAGTAATTCTGATGCTAAGGGAATAGTAAAGTTAGTCTTATTTTGCAGGCCATAGGGAAAGATGGTTGGATTTTTGCTTGTAATATATTCTTCCCTTTGGTTAGCTTCTACCATTTTCTATCTCCCGGCCTTTTGAAATCAATATCTATAGTCCCTCTTCAAAGATCTGATCTCTTTTGCCGGTCAATGTAACAGTATTGCTTGCATCCAGCCGCATGACGAATGTTTGGTAAATTGGAAGATGAATTTCCTATTTGTAAGTAATGAGGGAACTCAGTGAACCAGTGGCTGTGCTCTTTGGAAGATGATCAGTTAAGATCATTTGTGCACTAGGCGGTTGCCATTTACACAGCCTTTGCTGTTGCTTGGTAAAAATCATGTTGTCAGGATTAACTTGATCCTGGAAACAGGAAAAGCATAGATTGATGGGGATGCTGAGATGCTATAAGTTTTTTTTTTTTCCTTTTTGACATGCTATAAGTTAGAGGAGGCACGAATCTATTTTGCTGGGATACCATCAAGTCAGGTTTTTTAGATGGAAATATTGGCATCATCTTGACATACATCTAGAGAGTACAGTCAGTTTTTAGAATCTTCTGAGACTAGCATTCTTGCTACTCTAGATAGACCTGATGCTTACTTTCCTTTACTGTAAGGATGAGATTTCAGCAAGATACTCTGCTATTTTTGAGGTGATAGAGAAAATTAGCTCTATGGAAGATTGAGACAAATGCTATGCTTATGGTAGCCAGCTTTAAAAATGGAACACAAATAGTGTATCCGACATGGATGGGGAACACAATTAGATTTCATGTAATGCCTATGGTGATGTGATTTAGCGGTGGAATATGAGCTTCATTTAATGGAAAATTGGGAAAAGGAAATGGAAGTACCTAAAAGAGAACTTATGGAGCTATCCGTAATGGAAGATAAACAGGGAATAAAGATTATTTACTGTCACTAATACCAGCCACATAATTTAGGATTCTGAAGATCTACTGATTCGTTGATTAATAAGGGTTTGTTGTTTGAAAATGGTAATATCTAACATCAAATTAGTTGCTCCCCTCTCTCCCCTTCTCTAAATTGGAAAAGGATGGTTTCTTTTACATCGTTTTCTTGTTTGATTTCATGTCTCTGTCCAGGATCTTTGTGATAACAATGTCTTCTTATTTCTCTCCGCTTCTCAGATTGATCAAGAGAATGGAGTCCGTGAATACAATTGTGTCATCGGTGTGGTGGGTGTTTGGATTCTACTGGATTGTTTCAGGTGGGCAGGCTCTTCTACAAGATTCCCCTCATCTTTACTGGTGGGTAATCCAGATTTGTACTCTGGAACTGATACTAACCTTAAAAATCCATGCTTCTAATCATCAGTTGAACAGAAGTTAGTATGATCTCAATTGGATTAAACCATACCACACTTCCTCTCAAATGTGTGCGTCTGGGCAAGGTTGTTTAAGCACATAAACTGTTAGCAGAAAAGCACATGAACTGCAATTAATTGACATCCTTTGCATTTTTTTGCAGGCTCACAGTTGGATTCCTGGTGTTTGACGTGTTCTTTGTCATCTTTTGCATCGGGATGGCTTTTCTCGTCTTCTGTGCTCTCTTTTGCTGCATTCCTATCATAGCGATGATTTATGCAGTTGCTTGGAGGCCAGAAGGGGCTTCTGAAGATGTCATTAGGACTCTCCCGAAGCACAGGTATCGACCAGCCAGTTCACTGGATGGATTTGTCAACTTTAAGAAAGGATGTTTTGGAACCTGTTTGGGAGAGAGCGACAACTGCTGTTCCAGTTCTGAACTTGTTCTTCATCCCGACGACTCGGTAAGGGTGGTCTATTCCTCTTCTTTTCCACATATATGCTGCAAAAACGTGAGAAGAAAAAAGGCAAAAGCGTGAAAAGAATGAATGTTATGGGATTATCCCAAGTCTCCTTCTGTCTCCTTTGAAGATCAATCGGTCATCATAAGTTGATAACTCAAGTTCATCTTGGTCTCCAGGAATGCTGCATTTGCCTCTCATCATATGTAGACGGCGAAGAACTACGCACCCTTCCCTGCAACCACCACTTCCATTGTGATTGCATCAGCAGATGGCTTCAGATAAATGCAACCTGCCCCCTCTGCAAATTCGACATCCTTAGAAGAGATTCCCTGGTTTGAACACAACACAGCATCGAGCAGTTCCTGGGAGAGATTCCCAGCAAGGCAAAGTTTTTCGGCACCGGTGTCATTCTTCTTGCCGAATACGCAAACACAGGAGGGCTAATGGAGCAGAAACAGGAAGGAGATGAAGCTTGGAGAAGATTATATATGCAGATGTTAGGTCTTGTAAATAGAGTTCATGTAGAGTCAATTCATGGAAGAAGTTGATCTGAAGAATGGTGAAATATACTGAATACAGAAACATTACATCAGAGACAATGTACTCATCAGTTGGAGAATGGCATGTTGTAGGCAGAAGAAATTGTCATGCCCCGGTTCTAAGACTGAACTCTGATGGAAAATCGAGGTTAAGAGATCAAACGTTCTTCAACTTCTTCATCTTCGAAGGCGGCCATCGGCCCTTCTTCCTCAGGTGCCTCTTCCTCACAAGACGCTTCCTCCGGAGCCGGATCTTCTTCGCCATCTTCATCCTCATCTTCTGCTCCATCCTCTCCTGCAGTTTCGACTCCAGGGGCAGCTTGTTGACAGGCACCGCCTCCTCTTTGCTCTCTGGTAAAGGCTCGGTGTCAATGGCAGAAGGCTCTGCCCCATCAACGTCGGAAGCAGCTCTGATCGGGATATAACCCCTTTTGCTGATTGACAGAGGAACAAAGCGGGATGGAGAAGTTGGTGGCAGGTTAATGGGTTTGATGGGTACCCTGCAAACTGAAAAACAAGAAGAGGTGAACTTTCAATCTCCATTAGAAATCTCTCCCCGACAAAAGACGATTTCAGAACTTGGGATTCCACATGTTTTCCGGAAAATGAATTCCGTTCATATGGGTAAGTCGTTTGTCGCATCCGCAACAATGAGAATGGTGTAAGCCACACAAATTCAAGGAACTACTTCCCCTGCGGGGAAAACCAATCGCAGGAAACAAGCGCTGGAGCGGAAGAAATGGTGTCTGTGACAAAATGTTCGACGAAATGCCCCATAAAAATCATCTTGCACGACAGTGTAATTTAACTAAAAGCAGACCAAGCAGACATTAGAAAAAGCGAGAGATGTACGAGAAGAACAGTGCATCAAAGGCATCGAACATCTTGATTCGCTAATGCAAGATTGATTCAAGCAAGGAATTCGGTAACGGGGCCGGACTTACTTGAGGCCGCTGCCATGGTGAGAGGAGGCGCTGGAGACAGAGGAGGAGGTGAAGGCAGCCCTGCAAGGAGTGTGTGGCAGTAGAGGAGAGCCATCTCTTTTCGCGTCACCGTTCAACTGCCTCGTCGTCGTCTTCCTCGTCTTCTACTTCAGAAGCTCGCTCGTCATCTGAAGAATTTCATCTTCTTCCTTTCTGTGGATAAGCCGAATGAAGGCTCTCCCGTGATCCCTCCAGCTAGGTTGCACTAAAACGACGCCACATTGATGAACGGTTAATAATCCCTTCCAGGGAATCTCGAACTAAATTAAGAGTTCCTGAATCAATTTTCGATGTGAACTCTCTCTTTATCCATTTATTCTCGATATTCTGACTTCTAATTCTCAACGAGTCTCCTTTGTAATGGAAAAGAAAAAGAAAAAAAAATCTTCAGATAATTTTATTTCAATCATGGGCATGTGATGCATCGATGGCTATGTAAATACGGAAGGTGGTTGGATTTACACTCAATCCCTTTAAAACTAGGAGGACTCTAATAGATAAAATTGAAATTAGGGGGACTGGGATAAACGGTTTGAAACTCGGGGGATGTTTCTGCTGCTAGAAGCCTAGAACTTTCACTCGTACTTACGCCTTCATTACTTCTACGTCGTACAATTACATGATACAGGAAGCGATAATTACGACGAAAGTTCTATATAAGTAACATCAGAGGTGAGCTATATATCTGATCTAAGCATACAAACCCCTTCATTTCAGGGCCGTTCAATGGAAGCAGCGGTATTACATTCAAGATAAAATATCTGTTGCCCGAATATCAGGCAGCGGGACGGCCGGTTGCCAATGTTGCCGTCCTCCTTTCATTGATCAAAAGATAAAATAACTAATGCCATAAAAGAATCGCACCAAAATTGGACACGAGATGTAGTCTTTGCATGTCTTTGCTCAGGGCCAAGGGCGTGCTCAGCTATGACGGTCGAGAAACTTCTCGATGACAACTGAAAATGCTGCAAAGCCGGCACAACCCGCACATGCTGCCTTGGGGCCACCTGCACGCAGCCGAGATACAGTAATGTGCATCCACGATTTTCTCTTGGATAGAAATCGGATCTAAAAATGCTATTGAGTAAACAATTTGTAACAGCTGATCACCCAGAGTTTCTCAAGCATACACCAATGGCAGAGATAAGGATGGAAACTAGAAGAAGAGGACATCAGGGGATGGGAAATTAGTAGCTACCTTTTGCAGATATTGCACCACCTGTGACACACCCAGCAATGACTGTGTTAGTGGTATCGTGTTTTGCCCTAGCCTGCAAAATGAAAGAGAACTTACATCTGCAGATGAAAATTGGTGTGCCAATGGCAACAGTTATGAGAGGAAAAAGCTATATGTTCAGAAAATTTATATTCCAACCATACCTTCTCGACAACACATTCTGCAGCTGAGAAGACAAAGCCCATAACAGCAAATGCTTTTGCTGAGTTCCAGCTCCTTCGGCCCATCTGTTTGGCGGTATAAATGAACTGCTGCTTTCCTGTCATCTCTTCCTGCATTATAGGATTGTCCAGGGCTCCAAGTAGTAGACCCATGGCTAGGCCTAGCCCACCTCCTGCAGAAAACACGGGAAAAAACAGAAATCAAATTAAGTTACTTTGAATTTCATCAGACTACAAGGTGTGCAATTTCCTCAATAATGTATCACTGATGAATAAAAAAGAAGGAATCCAACAACTTTGATTTAGCGTCAACTGCAAAAAAAGGGAGACATTAATCCACCTAATGTCCTTTTTACTCGACACAGTTTCAGAAAACAGAACCACTTAGACTAACTTTAGATCATATCCTATGTTTAAATTGAAGGGAAATGCCAGGATCCATTCACTCCCCTCCCCTCCATTTCCCCCAACTCCAAACATAGGGTTAGTTTAATCTTTCAATATGTGTTGATGCATATCTTCTGTAGGTACAGGATCTTGATGCTGTATCCCATCACTGAAGAAATATGTAAAATACATCACAGCTAGTTCCCCGTTATGCAAGTCACCTCAGTGACAGCAAGAACAAATGACACCACATGACTGTAAAATAAAAATTACGAGGTTCCTCGGCCCAAGACCGAGAGAAGTTCTACAGTGCAAAGCATAGACTATTGATCGACAATATTTTCCAGCCGACTTAACAGAAGGTCCACCACCAAAGAAAGTAGTCCTGGAGGGAAATCTTACCCATTACTCCACTAACGACACTGCGGACTGCGCAGTTGTTCCATATATCTTGGCCCCGAATCTCCTCCGCTGTAGGCAACCTTAGTGGCTGAACCTGAGGCTTTTCAGCAGCTCCTGATTCCGGAGAAATATCACCACTAGGTTCAGTCACTGGGCTACTAGCCATTGACACTAACCTGAATCTGAAGCCACAATGATGTCAAAATAGAGAATGACAAGGAAGGGGCAAAAAGCAGGCACGGGGGCAGCTCAAAGATTGCCTGTAAATCATTATGCAATAACAGTTGTCCCCCATTGCCAATTAGAATTGACACTTCTCTCTGTTGAGAACAGGAACTGAGCTGCAGCATTCATAGGCAACCCCAGCCGATTCATTTTTGCAATAATAGTGGCAAATCACTTGCTGCAACCCATTTCTGGTACCAGTCTCAAAGGGAGAACTGGGTTCGCTACCTCAAATGACTAAGAGGTATAGAAGTCACCAAAGTTATTATGACGTGGTCTACCCAAGGGCATGGTTTCTAATTTGCTCAATTTTATTGAAATGCACACTTAGAATTAATATGTAAGCATGTGCCCTAACAAATATAAGGAGGCATAGGTGATTCCAAAATAATAGTAAAGCTTATTGGACAATGATGCATGAAACTATGATAACCATATAACCTGTAGTAAAATGAACACAAACTAAGGTTGCTATACCAACATCTTAGAGTATGATCTAGAGTTTCCACTGCTTGTCCTGTTCAATGCATGGCATGTATGTACAAAACACAACTAAGATGTGGTCAAATAAAATGTGATGAATGATTGTACGTGAATATCATGAAAGAATGTACCAAACAAATAAAATTTACAAACTTGAGAAAGAAACACACACCATAGAATTTGAAGCAACATTGAACACACACTGTCATAACCCCCATGAAAGACACCTCTACATAGCCATATTCATCCTTATTTAATGAAAACACCAAACTAGTCTAACATTAGTTCATTTTCTGATAAAGAGGGCATGGACATTTCCTAATAACTATTTGAACTCGGGATTGAACTCTCGAATAGAATTCCTTTATTGAGATTTTTCAATACTATTCAATCCAATCTCAACAGCAAATCATCCGTCAAAACCACAGTCATGAACATAACAAAAGATCAATCCTCATGCACCACGCAGAACTTAAGGGGCATGATGTATAACTGCAACACTCTCTGTGACTAATGAAAAGGGATGTCAAGGAAAGTGGTACCTGCTAGGATGGCCTCAAACAACCGAAGGAGGACGGATGAGCAGCTAAGAGAAAGCCGGTTGCAGGAAAATATGGATTCGCAGGGCACCCAGTAAGGAAAGATAGCAAGGAGGTCGACGACAGAGGCTGCAGATTCGCCGGTTAACGAGGGAGGGAGAGGCTGTGGCTAGAACTGCAGCTTCGCCAGGTGGAAGGTGATGGAGAGGCCGTGGCGGGAAAAGCGGCTCCGCGGATGAGACAGGAGCCGAGCGGTGGGGGACGATCGGAGCTTCGAAAACGAGGAGGAGGCGGAGAAGCAGCTCAACCAGCCGGGAGAAGGAGGCGAGAGGGCGGAGCCAACAGCTTGGAGATGAACCGGAGGGTCCGTGAGCCGGAAGCCCTGACTTCAGATGGCGGCTAGGTTTTTGGCGAAAGGGGTCGGGGTCACGTTTCGTGCAAACTGGCTGGGATTGGAATTTTTTTTGGAATCATTTTTCCAATCCTTAAAAAAACCAAAAAATTATTTAGGGTTATTAAAAATTATTCTCTGATAATATGACTATTATTATTATTATTTAATATAAAGGTACATTCGAGTTTTACTCAACTAATCTCATGGTTATGTACGTACGCTTACAAGTCCATTTGACAGGATAAATCTAGAGGTACGTGCTAGTTTTAAAACGATTTAACCCCTAGATGGAAATGATATTTCATCTTCTTCTTACTGCTGGACCATCCCCTTGGTAACTCCACAATCACGGTAACTCCGACTGGGTTTTATTAAACACGACTCGTGGTGCACGTGACCGTAAAGTCGAAAAGAAGTTTAGGATTTCAATAACTAGTAAGTGACCGATAGCCTACACTTCTGGTGGTCCTGCGAGGGTTGCTCGGGGCGATGGAATCGGGTAATAACCATGCCCGGACGAGCAAATCTCACCTCCATTGGAATAGGCTGAAGCTGTCATCGTTTCAAGCAGACCTAATTAGCGATGTTCGATTTTCATCGGTAACTTTATATATTAAGAGTCGAGTGCTCTGTTTTGTTCTGTACATTTCACAGGATCCTCTCTTCCAACAATGTCTATATCCCTCCTTTCGATCAAGAAATTTTCAGTTGAGCAGTCATACCGTGTCGGTACCGCTTAGATGGTATATCCGCTCAACAAAAATTCAATATTTATATATTATTTTCAACTAGAGTTCACAATTTATTTAAGATTTTTTATATTATTTAAAGATTTTTTAGGATTTAATAATGATAATTATATAATTATTGATTACATGTCAAGTCGTAATTGGACGAATATACCACGTAAGCGATGTTGAAGTGGTATGACTGCTCTACTGAAGAATTCACCATTTACATGTTTTTTCAATTAGGATTCACTATTTATTAGGTTTTTAAATATTTTTTACCATTTATATATTTTCTCCATTTGTGATTCACTATTTATTTATGGCTTTTATTTTTTAATGATTTTTTTAGGATTTAAACCACCACGCATTATCCCCGAATTAGCCGAAACGCACCCCGAGACTAATCTACGATCGGGCCGGGATCCCTGGGAAAATTCCCGTCGACCCTCTCAACTTAGGATTCGATCCTGGGATCACCCATTTAGGGGCCTAGTGAGGGAACCATTGAAAAAAACCCCAAGTTGGTAATAATTATAAAATACATAATTATAGATCGCATGTCAAGTCATGATTGGATAGATACATCACGTCAACATCGCCTACGTGATATGACAACTCCACTGGAGACTTTCTCCTTTTGGAGACTGCTGCGGTTTCCAGACGGGGAAGTCGAATACGAGATCTAGCTACACGTCACTCATGGAAGTCAAGATAGTCATACAATTGCCATCGGTTCGGTTCTCGAAAGGACCATTTTGAACATGCAGAAGAACGAGCAAAACAGGACTAACTAACTTGGAGACAAAAATCTCAAGGGAGCTAGAAACCTCTCAAGTGTTAATTGGAAAAACTCATAGGAATAAAAAAATAGCCGTTAGTTATTAAACTGATTGTGGTGCGAGGAAGCTAAGTTCTCAATTTTGCGTCTTGTAAATGGAGATATTTCATACCCGACTCTAACCGAATTAGTCAGTGTCTGTTAGACTTCTAAATACGAGTGGTTCATACAAGAAAAAAAAGAGTGGCGGTTGATTGGGTCGGGCAGAGCCGGACGTCGTCGTTTCGCTGTGACTGTTGACCGACAGCGTAGACCGTAGAATACTGCGAGGGGCGGGCGCGTGGAGGGGAGTAGATCACGGGAGATTGGCGGTGGGAGGTGCCCCGTGACCGTGAGTGCCGGCGCCTGTGGGCCACGCCTTATTCAATACTAACCACTCTGATCAATCCAACGCTGCCCATGTTCAACGGTACGGGTTGTGGCATGCTCATGACACTGCTGATTCACATAGTAAGAGATTTTTTATTTTTATTTTTTATATACTAAGAGAGTTTTCCTTTATCCTGAGCTGATATACTCGAATTCGAGTAAGTTAAAATTCATTAAATTTTTAAATATTATTTGATATGGATGAAAAATATTCATAATATAATTTACATGTAATTGATGTTAGAATCAAATCACAAAATTATGGGTTTTTTAATTTTTTTTAGAATTTTAGTTATAATTACATTGACAATAATTTTATGTTAAATTTTGAGTCGATAAATATATCATTGTATCACTTAATATTTCTAAACAATTTTTAACATTTATATTTAATGTGCGTAATACGGATAGGTATATTTTTAATTTATTCTTCAATTTTTTTTGTTTTTATGAAATTTTATTTTTCTCCCTACACTTTAACACAAAAATATTGCATTGTTTTTTTTTTTTACACTTATTATCGGAATCTATAAATGACAATGACAAATGGTTTTGGATTTTGCCTAATAATTTTGCAAGAAAAAAAGAAAAAGAAATTAAATCTTTTTTTAAAAAGAAAATACTCTCTCACACCACTGCATAATCCTCCACTCTTTCGCTTTCTCTCTCGTCGCTTTCTCTCTCTAGAGGTAACGAAGAAAGAGCAGAGAAGATGGTTGGACCCAATTTGAACCCACCAAGCTCTCAGTTCAGCTCAGCTCCAATGGCGTAGCGGGCGCCTCCCTCTCGCATTGCGGCGGTTCCCCTGGTTAATGGGCAAGGTCGCGGACGAGGAGGGGCGAGAACAGCCCCACACCCACGACTCCGTCTCCGTCACATCCGAGCCGAGCCGAGGTCCCCGGATACGTTGTGGCTGCGGCCGGATTCTCCGACACATCGGGCTCAGATGCGTGCTCGTACTCATCCTGTCGGTCGGCGGGTTCCTCTCCGCCGTCTTCTGGCTCCCACCGTTCTTGAATCTCGGGGATCAGCGCGATCTCGATCTCGATCTCGACAGCAGATTCAGAGGTTGGTCTTGTCTCTTCCTGTCGTTTGTTTCGCTTTCCGGGTGTTAACTGCGGAATGTGTTTCATTTGGTTGAGCCGAGAGATGAATGTATAGTTTTGTGCTTCACTGGCGGGTTTTGAGGCTGCCGACATTTTCGGTTTTCAGGAGCTTGAGTTCCCTCCCAGCATTCCCCTGTTGGTCTATGCCGTTCTTCTTCTTCTTCTTCTTTTCTTCGTTTTCCCTTCCCCTAAAATGTTGCCAATTTTTGTGCTGTCCAAATTTAGCATTACAGCACATTTTCGTACAAGTGCAATCGGGTAAATTTTGTATCTCGAGTCTGCGTCTGTATGGAACCGGGTGGAAATTTCCTGAATTTGCACAGGTATTTCTTGATAACTTACTTGGAAAACGTGTTAAAGTATCGTAATTTCGAGAGCACATGCAATGGAATGCAATTCATCTTTATTTTTTGGGCCTTCCTTCTTGAGTTTGTGCGAGGTTTGGTTTGCCCAAGTTGAAATTGCCAAAAATAGTGCTTAGTATTCTTTAATTAACCAGAAGATGTCAAACATTTGATTGAGTAAAGCTAGAAATGATAGATGGAACCTTTTACAATATAGTTGCTTCGATTTCTTGCTTGGGGGAGTTGAGTTAGAAAAATATCTGTTTTGATGGTCTTTTTCGAGTCTTTTCAGCACAATGCGTAGAGAGTTTGGCTAGACATTTTGGGGTTTCGATCTCCAGTAAGTGTTTCTGAAAATTGGGTAGTTGCAATTTATGCTTATCTTCCATTTATCATACCTGATTTCTTCCTGACACTTACAGGTCTCTGTTGTGACTTTATAGGGCTCTTGTTTGGACTGGATAAGATCAGTTGCCTATTACATATGTTTTAGTCAAATGAACTTCATCTTATAGTTGAGAGATCTATTGTCGTCTTGCATGAGTTGGCTGCTGTTCTGAACTTGAATCACTGTTAGTTAACGGCTTTCTATGATAGGCTTGTGAGGGATTTCTCTGTGAAGTTGCTTAGCTTTCTTAAGTTTCATGGATCATATTCCTGATCCACAGCTTACTGTATGTAGAATTCTTTTGTTCTTGATGCAGCAAATAGTTCCATCCTTTCTTAGAATCTTAGTACTTTATTCTCTCTTTTCAGGTCATGATATTGTTGCTAGCTTTTATGTTGGAAAGCCGGTATCCCTGCTGAATGATAACATTCTGCAGCTCAGGGATGACATTTCAGGGGAGATGAATGCCCCCAATATTAAGGTCGGTTCCAATCACTGCTGATTCTTCATTGTTTGCTTCTTTACGGCCTTTTCACTGATGCCATTCCCTCTGATGAAACAGGTCGTCATCTTATTTCTAGAACCTGTGCCTGGTCAAAACGTGTCAAAAGTTTTCTTTGCTGTTGACCCCGATGCAGATAGTCAAAGAATGTCCGTAGCTGCTCAGAGTTTGATTAGGGCATCCTTTTCATCTCTTGTTTCCGGCCAGCTGTCTCTACGTTTGACAGCTTCATTGTTTGGCGATCCTTTCTCGTTTGAGGTGATGAAGTTTCGTGGAGGAATCACTGTTATCCCTCCACAGAGCGCTTATCTCTTGCAGAAGGTTCAGATCTACTTTAATTTCACCTTGAACTACTCGATCGAGCAAATACAAGATAGCTTTTACGAGTTAACGAGCCAGCTCAAGTCAGGATTGCATCTATCACCTTATGAGGTATTTTTCAGGATTTATTTGTCATGACAGATAGCCCACTTGTGAGATCAAATGATAGCGGAATGAAAGAACTTACTGACCATAATGGCATTTCATTGCTCAACTTTTGATGGTATCAAATGATCCATAGCAGATTAACACACAGAGTTCAATTTCTTGTTCTTTGTATCCCCTCCTAATAACGAAATATATCTGTTTGATGCTCTTAATCTCTTTTTTTCCGTCTTGTTCAAATTTAGAACCTGTATATCAGCTTATCAAACTTGAGGGGCTCGACGGTGGATGCTCCAACAATTGTCCAATCATCTGTTCTGCTGGCTATTGGGGCCCAACCCTCAAAACCACGGTTAAAACAGCTTGCTCAAACGATCAAGGGTAATTCTCACTCGGGGAACCTTGGCCTCAACAACACCACTTTTGGGAAGGTCAAGCAAGTCCGTCTTTCCTCCATATTACAAAATTCTTTGAATGGTAGTGATGGTGGGGCTGGTCCCTCGCCTTCTCCATCTAGTATGCCATACCCTCACCACCACCACCACCACCAACACCACCACCACCACCACCACCATCACCACCACCATCACTCCTATGACCCGCCTTTCGACCCGACAATGCCACCAACACCTGCCACTCGTCATGGAAACTCACCGACCTGGGGAAAAAATTCTCCTGCACCTCTTCCTCAATCACATGCTCATGAAAAACATTCTCATTCGCATTCACCTCCACCCTCTATTACTTATGAGGCGAAGCCTCCTCGTTCACATTCACCTGCACCCTCTATTACTTATGAGGCGAAGCCTCCTGGCTGTAGATATAGGCAGAAGAGGCCTTCCAGCCCAGCACCGGGGCAGCCCCACGTGACCCCAACTGCTTCACCGGCTTACTCTCCTAAAAAATCTGTGGCCCCACTGCCCCCACAAAAACACAAGCCTCCACTGCGTCCATCTAGTTCAAGTACTGTGCAGGGTCCATTGCCACATGCAGCATTTGGTCAAGTCCAGCCCCCATCAAAAAGTAAATCTGACTCAGCGTCGTCGATTTCCCCATCACCCTCTTCATGTGCATATGGTAAGTGGCATTTTCTGGCCTTTTATTTCCTTGTGGTAATTGTTCACTGGCTAGATTTTGAAGCTCCTTAACTTTGTCATGAGCAGACTAATTATAGTTTAATCAGTACCTCCTATTTGAATTAACTGGTCCACCATGCTTCAAAAATTTGCCCTAATTTGAAAAACTCAAGCAAAGTTCTCTGTTTGTTTAGATGGGAACTGAACACATGCTTGGTCATCTTTTCTAATTGCAGCTTGTACGAGTCAATTATTCCCACTAAGATTGGCATTTCTGCTGTTTGTTGTGCTGGTGTTACGTCCATAACAACAAAGGAGAGAAGCTGCACCTATCACTTGGAACTACTGCTCCAGTACTGGTCGAAGGACTTGAATAAGTACTGCAAGAAACTAGATGGGACCTGCATGACAGGAGCAAAGCAAATGTGTAGTGTCCGATTTTGTGATTGTAAATATACTGTTTTAATGTTTCTGCTAACAGATGTAATATCGGGTCAAAGCCACATTGGTGGCAGGCCGCTGATTTCATTGCTGTTGTTGCGCATACTCGTGCAGAATGTAAGGCAGCAAGGGTTAAAAGAAGTACAAATGTATTATATCGAAATTTTCTCTCTTAAAATCCCATTTAAGTGAATCAAATTTTCTTATCTCAAGGAGTACCTACTCTGTAAATTGATGAAGGAAAGTAGAACGGGTGGGGATGTGATAAATAATTAGTTCTTCGAGAATGTACATGTCTCTTTTCCTTTGACGGACTCGCAGGACTTTCCTGAAGTGGATGAAATACCGGAGAGTGGATGCCATGGTTGCAGCAGGATCATGAAATTGCATAAATCTTGTGGAATAAGACCAGATACATCAACTAACTTTTCCTTGTGATGATGATGCAGCAACAGCCTCCCTGTGATGCATATTTTGTGTGATGCCTGTAGAAGGCAAAGGTGCAGTCCCTCTTGCTCTCTCTGTATCTCCGTTATACTTTTCATTTGTAAGCTATTAAGAAATGAAACTTTCTTCCTTGGACAACATCAGTTCTACTTGTCTTCTTCAATCTTTTATTGAACTTCCTTTCCATGAGAATTGTCATATTGGGTGTTCTTTTGAATGTTCATTTCCCTTTTCTAGCTGCTAGAATAGTATGGTGCCGTCTAAATTCATACGCTCTAAGCAGAATCCAACAATTGGTTGCATTGTGGGTCTTCACACGAAACATGAGTTATCTTGTAGCAGAACAATTTTTTCTTGGAATCGTTAACAAAGTCAGTTTGCTTTGTAGATGAATTGGCTCCTGATTGTTTAGCTCAATTGATGCTGGGAATATTTGTTTTATTTGCTGTTTCAGCTTGTTCGAGTTTGGAAGCAAAGTAAGATTCTTCGTGTTTACAGGTTAGGTGAATGCTAAGTTCTGTGGTCTGCTTTTAAGAGAAGCTTCAAATTAGCGCTTATTCAATGTCTATTTCGAGTGGCCTTTCATGGTATTATGCCTTGGCACGATTCTCTTCAGCTGATTTTCATCAATTTCCATCCTCAATCTATCGAAGCTAAACCAACTCATTATTCTTCATTGCAGGAGAAGCTGCAGGATCATTTGAACTCGTTGAGATTTCTGTTGTTATTAGTGCATAAAATCTGATTCTTATATTGCATATCATATTTCTTATATTTTGAGAATAACATGCATAATATCTTTGAAAATGTGCGCATTACTTCAATCTGGCGAGCTTGTTTTCTCCTTGCAGCTTGTGCTGCAGGTGATACGAGTACTTTGCTCCCTTAGTGCGAATCGGGCTTTTGACAACCTTGCTTTTGGTAGGTATGCCATTTACTTGGTGGCTCTTGTCATTTACTTTTAGTCGATTAAGTTATCATGTGTGTTCAAATTCAGTCACGGAGCCACCCAGACACCCGGGAGAGGCCCCTCAGGAACAGAAACAGCAATAGCAACAACGACAAGGTACAATATCCAGTGTTGATAGTCTGTTTCATGTAGTTGTCACAAGGTTGTTTGCTGTGATGCTGACATGGAAGACACGAGCTTGATGGTCTCCCCTTGTCCGTTGTAGCCTTGAGACGTGGTTGTGGTTGTCATTGCTCCATCAACCAATTCAAGAAATGGCTTCACCATGATTTCTTGGCATGGCCCATCATGTAATGAAAAACGCTAGTATTCTATAAGGCTAGCATCATGTTCGTCCTAACCTCCTCCTGGTATAGTTGATATCTTTCCCCTAGAAAGTTTTCAGCATCCTCGCTGGACGCTTGGACCGGGCCCAAATGATTCCCGGCCTCTTAGGACTGGTGTTCAAACAATTTTCCACTAATTTCGTCACATGGGCTGCCTTCGGACATAAAACAAATCTCCTATGAATGTGGGCTAGAGTTGGTTGATATAATTAATATGTAAAACCATGGGTCAAACATTCAAAAGTGTTAGTTTAGATACTTTCAGAATTATTGGATCTTTATGAATATATTTTTAAAAAAACTCCTTACATAATCGATTTAGGAGATCTAAGTGCTAGTTTTGGCACTCTTTGGGAATACTCAAGACCTTATATAATCGATAAGGGATTGGAAGCTTTATTTATTTTCCTTTTATTGTCCCTCTCTAGTAGCATATTCAACAAAAACCACTGGTGAACCGTCACATTTAAATGGGCTTTTCTTAGTTTATGGTGATGTGCATCCCATTTTCCCACATTCGAGGCCCATGGGCTGATTATGGGCCTGTCCGGCCCAACTCCGCGTCAAGAAAAAGCGAGAACGCTTCCTTGTCTTAGCGGCTACGGTAGTCTACAACTCCTATGTACACCCGGGTGCACGGTCACTGCCTCGAAACCAGTCCGAGACCCTCTTCACGAGGGCGCATACACCGGATCTGCTCAAATCTCGCCTTTCGTCCCCCGAGAGCGACTTCTCCGTGGGAATATAAATAAAATCTGCCGAGCGCTTTGTCTTCGAAGAGAAAGAAAGCCCGAGGCCGTCGACCGTCGGAGTCTTGCAGGCGAAGGAATCTGAGGTGGGAAAGATGAAGCTGAACAGGCCGTGCGCGGTGATTATAAGCTTCTCCGTTCTGCTCTGCGCTGCGAGCGAATTAGGGTTCTGCAAAGAAGAAGAAGAAGGAGAGGGAATGATAAGGATGAGGCTCGGAGGGATCCGTGGTTCCGAGGGGAATCAGAACAGCGGCTTAATCGAGAGTCTCGCTCGTTTCGCCGTCGAGGAGCACAACAAGAAAGAGGTAATCCTCTTGGCTTTGTTTGTGGCTGTTAGTGAATGTTAGGGTTTTCTTGTGGTTTGCTGGATCGGAGTTTCTCGAACGAATTGGCCGCCGTTTTGCATGAATTTTTCCTGTATTACGGTTCGCGAAAGCCGAATTTGCTGTAATTTCACTAGGAACTTCCATCTGCTGACATTTTTATCAGTAGGAAATTAGGGACATTTGTGTGCTTTATATTGTCAAAAGTTCATATTAATTCTTCTCATGTCTTGCAATACCTTTCGCTGATATCCTTGTCTCTTCAAATGTATAACGAGTCATTGTATCATCTGCAGAATGCCCTTCTCGAGTTTGCTCGAGTTGTGAAGTCCAGGGAGCAGGTGGTTGCTGGCAAGCTGTATTATCTGACACTCGAAGCAATGGATGCGGGTAAGAAGAAGGTTTACGAAGCTAAGGTTTGGGTAAAGCCCTGGATGAACTTCAAGAAGCTTGAGGACTTCAAGTATGCCCATGATGTCCCTTCCTTCACCACTTCGGACCTCGGGCTGAAACAAGGTACGGTAACTGTATTCTCACCCTGATGCCTTGTGTTAAGCTAAGTGTGAACTTGCCTTTGAACAACTTGATGTGGGTAACATCAAAAGGATCTGAATCATGAATATGGCCATTCGTGTTGTGATTAGTTCTTCACATCTATATTATATGTGGACTATGAGTAGCAATACTTTGGAATGCCTGGAAAGAAATTTCAGAGCCAGCAATGTGATGGAGTTTAGTTGTCTTGTGCTGACATTATTATAAGCCTGCTGCTTGAGTACCAGATTCATATAACCTGCCCATACCTTGACCGAATTCTGTCCCATCACCTATTGCTTTCCTTCAATTATTCTGGATTTCTAGAATCCCTACATTTGCTTGTATAAGAATTTACAAAATAGTGGGAGCTTTGAATTATCATTAGCCGTCAACTATTTCTTAATCAGGTACTCATAAACTTGGGTGGCGAGTGGTGCCAACTCATGATCCTGAGGTCCAAGATGCAGCGAGTCATGCTGTTAAGACCTTGCAGCAGAGGTCTAATTCTCTGTATCCATACGAACTGCTAGAGATCCTGCTGGCTGAGGCCGAGGTTGTGATGTTCATGTTCATATTCATACTTGTGCCTACTATTCTTTTCTTTGTTAGGGCCTTGTTTTGATCCTCGACAAAAGCATTCGGAGATAAAAGTGCACTGGTTCTTTAGCGACACTCACCTTACTTACTTCGACCCCTGTTGAAGGATTTTCTTTTTTCCCTGTTCGTGTGCAGGCAATTGAAAGCTCGGTCAGATTCCAGTTGCTCCTGATGCTGAAGAGGGGAATGAAGGTGGAGGAGCTGAGAGTCTTCGTCAACAAAAATCATGAAGGAAGGTATTATCTGAATTAGATCTCTCTGGGTCTGCTTCTGTGTCTGTTAGTATCCATGCGTGGAAGAGTGTATCTGAAAATTGAAACTGCTTAGAAACACAACTCTCGGTGATGTTTGGTAAATAACTGAACTGATGTAAATGCTACTTTATGTCAAACTTCTGTACATAACTTAAAAGGATGTGAATGTTGGTCTGTACAGAATTAAGATTTTCGGCTTTGGATATCGGCTCGGCTTACTAGTATTGAACCGGTATCTTACACAAAGGCCTGAACATGAGGGGATGGGATATCATCGCTCTCGTCTCTTTGCTCTATTCCCTGCGCTGCTTTCCAATTGAAAGTATCGGACGATCCATATCGTTGACATCGGACCATCTTAACGATACCATATTATTGCAATTCTACTGATGGGTCCAACTTGGTGCAGATGCGGCTATGTAAACTTGCCATCTTTACTTTCTTTAGTTCTCCTTTTTTGCGCATTATCCTTTTGAGATTTCTAGTCCACTGTCTGAGAATCTAACTTGGACAAGACATCACACTTCTGTGGCCTTTTTTTGGGTCTTTCGATGTGTGTGCGCGCGTGTCTGCTGTATCTTTTGAGCTTTTTCTGTGACTCATGCGGGAACTAATCTTATTGTTTTTATTTTAATTTTGCTGAAGATGTTAATCAATATTGGAATTTTAGTTTTTTTTTTCTCATTTTTCAAACTATTCATTAATTTCTAAAATTTAATTTTTAACATTCGTTAGATCTAAAAAAAAGGATGTGATGGAAAATTCACTAATTTCTAACTAACCAAAAATTTCTATGCTATCACTCTTCCTTATTTCACACCTATTTTTTTTTTTACCAACCTAATAAACTAAATTGTAAGGGATGGTGAATTAACAATCTAATATTGTGATTTTTAATATCTAATTTGATTCATTTTTATTTTTTCATACGAAGTAAGGTCTCCCTCTAGTCTTTTTTTAAAAGGACAGATGTCAAACGATGGAATCTATTTATGCTGCTTGCAATACATCTTCCTGTTCCTCTACTGATTGGTTTATCTGTAACGGTGATATCACGTGACGATACTTACGTGGTGCATTCACCTAATGGATCGATTCGACTCGAATTAGGATCCATTGCATTTCTAAATCTAAGGTGATGCGCGTGGAAATGAGGAGAATCTGCAGCCATGGACATCAAACCCTAGCCGGCTCATTAAAGGAGGTGGGCATATGGCCACCTTCTCCTCGAGTACTAATTCAGTCAGTTTTTCCAATCCCAAACGGTGACGTTTTCCTAACAGGAATCAGACTCGAATTAGCATCCGAGAGGACCTTTTGCTATGCCTTTATGCCCCCATCCATATGCACACGTACGTTGGACGCATAGACGCATCAGGAATTTTCCCGAACTGTAATACGAAAACGATTTCCTCGGAAAGACGAGTATGGCTTACGGTGATGTACGTTAGCGTCGTCGAGCACAGCGGCGGCAACCTTTCTATGAAACCCTTGTACGCAGGCACTGTGGGAACATCTACAAGCGAATTATGATCGTAATTTAGACTGATTAGGCATGAAGATCAAACATACATATATTTTTCAAACTAATTCATTTTTGGGTAAATGACACTTTTAATTTTCGACATTTCTTACTTTTGTCATTTTCATTTTAAATCTTTATTTTTTGCCATTTACGTCAACAACTTTTTGAGTTTTTGCTACTTTAGTCCTACCGTTATTTTTTCCATCAAAAGAAGCATATCCCATCCAAAAATTATTTTTCAACAAAAAATATCTTTCAAAGAGTAAAGAAAAAAGGAAAAAAAATTAAAAATGAAAAGTATTGGTAATATTTTACTGTTGATCATATCTCCTTCAAAATTATGACACTTTCCTGATTCAAAATTAGTTGATGGTTATTATCGTTATAACATCATGATTCATTCTGAGAAAATGAGTTCTAATTTTAGAAGGGATACCTACTAATAACTAATATTTCCTTAATCATGGACGAATATACTTGATACATATTTCTGTTGAAAAATGATTTTTGGATGGAATATTCTTTTTTGAATGAAAAAAGTAACGGTAGGTCCAATGTGACAAAAACTCAAAAGGTTGAGGATGCGAATGATAAAAAATAAAGGTTTATGATGAAAATGATAAAAACATGAATGATTGAGGACCAAAGGTATCGTTTTTTCTTCATTTTTTTTTGTCGATTTTACCCTTAAAGAGTAAAGAATTTATCAGCATAATTCTCTCTTCCTCTTTTTTTTTTTTTTATCGAATTCAAAATTTTATATAATGAAAGGTAGTACTGAAAAATACATTATCTATACAGAGAATAAACAATAATTATCAAGAGATGCCAGGAATTGTTAGAGGATGCTCCGAACCTCCATACACCACAATTCGCAATCATTTCTCCTTCTCAAAAACATGGTTCCGTCCATGACGGAGACAGATCCAGAAAATCGAGTTAAATTATATGAATTTGAAGAAAATGCTACAGGAGCTATATTTCAAGGGGGGAGATAGTGTAGTCTAGTAAAAATATAAATAAAATTAGTAAATTTTATAAGAGAATTCGTGAATTTTCCCGAGTTCAGGGGACGATTGTTCCCGCACCTTGAGATCCATCCATGGTGGGTAAATAAATAAATCCATTCATGAGGTGACAAAAAGAGGGAGTAAATGAAACATGAGGATTTTCACTAGTGAGATTGAATTCAGGACCTTTAGATCGCAGAGTGAGTGCGGTACCAGCTGTACTAAAACCCTATTTTAATGTGCCATTTATTTTAGGAAAAATGACACTTTTGGCCCTCAACCTTTCAAGATTTTGCATTTTAGTCCTAAACCTGTATTTTTTTTATTTATTATTCAAGTCCTCAATTTTTTGGATGGAAAAAGTAACTGTTGGACCAAAGTGGCAAAAACTTAAAAGTTTAAGGACGTGAATGATAAAAAATAAAAATTTATGATAGAAATGATAAAAACGTGAAAAATTGAAGGCCAAAAGTATTTTTTTCCCTTTATTTTACAAAAAGTAGGATACCAATTAAGACTAATATATATAGATACATTGGCAAAGTAGATTTATGATATGGATAGTGGAGTTTGGACTAATTTGGCACCTGCTTTCCTCTGAATAATGTTTCCTTTTGTTTTGAAAACTTTCTTTAAAAAAATGAAGAATTCTAACTTCCTTTTAAAAATCAATTATTTTTTCAAGATATTTTGTTATCTAATATTCATTTATTTAAATTGGTAAAGTCAATAGACGACATAGATATCGGAGAATTTTTTCAGTTCTACGAAAACAATTTTTAAGAATTCGAGGACCGTATGTTTATCTACATATAAACAAAACACGATTTTTAGAAAATTTCACAAAAATTTCCATTGCTCGAATAATGTCTGTTATTTTTTAAAAAAATTTAAATCAGGAAGTGGGTTGATTTTTGAAGTACAAATTAAATTCAGAAAAAAAATGAGGTGGAGAGTTGAAATTAATTAGTAAATAAACAGACACGAAAGGGAGACGCGGTTGGTTCGTCGGGAGGCATACGTGGAGAATCGGAATTGCATTCTGCCCACCTGATTTCAAAGTAAAAAATTTGGCAAGTGATTTCCCATGCAATCTTATTCCATTACTCATTCTATATTGATCCACTACCCAGTCGGAATACAATGCTCTCGCCATCAAGAAACGGAGAAAGTCTTGTATGTGACGGGCACATTACGTGATAATGCTGGCGTGGTATCATAAACCAATCAAATCAAGTCATTCTCATGGTTGTTTTTATCCATTCTAGGGTCTGTTTTTTTCCTTCTAGTTTTTACTAAAATATCCTAAAAATAACTGAATTATATTTATTCGTGATACTATGTCGGTACTGTCACATAGTATATCCGTTACACAAAAGACTCTCTCCAAGGATTTTGTGACTGCTTGACCTGACTCTATTGAGCCGGTTCGATATCCATTCTCTTTAAATAAGGTTTTGAATTCGAATTCTGCAGATGAGAAAAGTGCATAGTCAGAAAGGACTTAACCCCTTTGCTGTCGCGGTTCATTAAACTCGTCGAAAGGTAAAATTGGTTTTGGTTCGTGTCATATCCAAATTCACATATTACAATTAATTATAATCTATTACTATGTAGTTCTAGATAATAGTTTTAATGTCTTTTTTTTTTGTCTTTTAAAATTGCGCTCGACCGGAATTATTCAAAAATTTAATTGATTGTATGAGCCCTAATATCATAATAGTTAATTATATATGAGCCCTGAATATTTGCTTACATTTGCCAGCTATTTTTTCATCCTAATTTATTTCTTAACATAAATATTACATAAAAATATACGTATTTACTCTGTCAATAGTACTTACATTGTCTACCGTGCATTGCACGGGTCGGTGTCCAGTTAAATTGATTGTGACAAGTCATAGGAAAGGTACGATGCTGTCAGTTGTAATTTTGGTTTAAAATGTTATCGACTCAGCTAAAAGAGTTGTAGCTGGTTGTATATATTGAGAATTGAATATAGCATCTATTGGGTTGGATAATAAACTTGAGTTTATAAGAGAATTAGGTAGCAACATCTAATAACTCAGCTTTCAGGTGGAAATGGATCTAATCTCTTATGAGACCCACATAAAAATTTTACATGGTATCGGAGCAAGTACATGTGTATCTCACACCTTGTCGGGCTCGAATGAAGAATTTCTGGCTTATAAATCGGAGATCAAAGAAAAATATCAGACTCAGACTCATGGTTCGTTGAATCTATTCAAAAGATGGAAATCAAGGAAATTTAAAAGCAAGATAGAAGTGGAAAAGTACTTTAAGGTCATCTAATATAACAATTTAAAATTTAATGAAAACATATACAAATTCAATAAAAGTTATATAAAAATAAATTTATCCGTTTTCTCGAATATAAGGGTAATCTCCCTGCTCTCCCTAAATCCATTCGTGCATAAATGCCCACAAATATGTTGAAATGAAATGAGATATGTGTATGGAGGCAATCGAGAGCAGGGAAATATTGCGATTAAGTCTTTGAACCGTGGAGTAGGCGAAGAAAATTTAACGAACGATTAAATTATTTTTTATTATTTAATTTATTGACTGTGAACTGATAAATTAAATTATTGAATTATTCAGCGTCCAAACAGTGAGAAGCTTTTGAGCAAACCAGAGAGAGGCACCTCAGGCTACGAGTCTCCAATCAAACACTTGATAAACCAGTACTAGTGGGATCTACAAAGGAATGTCACTAAACTCAGTGGGATCTCTTTTTTTTTTTTTTTTTTGGGTTTGCACCACGTAATATCCCCGGACCAGCCGAAGCGCACTTCGAAACTAATCTGCGATCGGGCCGGGATCCCTGGAAAAATTCCCGTCGACCCTCCCAACCTGGGATTCGATCCTGGGATCATCCATCTGGGGACCTAGTGAGGGAACCACCAGGCTAATCCCAAGTTGGTACTCAGTGGGATCTCTGCATCAGACGTAAGCAGCTTCATCATATGCAGATAAATAGACATAAAGACATCGGGAGTCCTATATGTTTGTTGATTCTTACAGGTGAATTTTAAATGTTTCAAAGTGTTAAACTAAGATTTATATATTATTTGTTCGCGTTATAACATCGAGTCCTTTCCGTCACCTATCATTACTTTAAATTGATGTGACGCTAATGTGGCGCTGACGTGACATTGATACACATCAGCTTAAAGTAACGGTGGGTGATAGAAATGGTTTGATGTGATAATGTGGACAACAAATAGACTTGATTTGACACTTTGAAATATTTCGGACTCGCTTGCAAGAATCGACAAACATGTAGGACTCTCGGTGTTATTTTTTCCAAACAAATATATATCAACCGACCAGCTCCCATTGATTCAGTTGGTTGGATGTTTTTACTCTTAAATATTGTCTTAATGTCGAATTCAAGCTTTATAAATTAAAAAGAAATACACGATTATGCTCGTTTAATTCATCAGCACACGTCTAGGCACGAATTCGAATTACCCGAGGCAATCGAGCTCAGAACCTCGAAATTATAAAACGAGAGCTGTATCAACTGTACTATATCGTTTTTCTTATTCTTCTCGATCCTTTCACACGAACACTGTGTTGCATACTCTCAGATGCTCGGATGACATCTAGAAGTTGAAGAAAATATTACACAAAATTAACCTCCCAAAAAAAAAAAAAAGATTAAGATCCAGTCCCTGGCCAAGCCTTCCTTTTCCTACATGTCACGTACTATATAGACTGTTTAGTTCGGTCTCGGGGCTTCGGATGCCTGCATTTCGATGTCGTCCTCATCGATTTTCGCTAACCTGTGTCCATTCCCGCCATCGCACTTCACGGGCTCGGCGATATCCTCGGTTTCCTTCTCCTGGTATTCCTTGTACTTGCCCCACAGGACGGAGTACAGCCCCGCGACTATCAGAATTGCCCCGATGACGCTGCGCATCCATCGTTCCGATAATTAATACGAGTTAACATGAAAAACGAAAAGACGAAAACGAAGATGGGGATTGACTTAATTACCCTCCGAGGTAGATCTTCTCGGCGAGGATGAAGGAACCCATGACGGCCACGATGATCATCATCAACGGGCTGAAAGCCGTGGCGAAGACGGGGCCTCGTTTCTTCATTACCAGACCTTGAACGTAGTACGCGATGCTCGACGACACTATGCCCTGTTCCATTGTTCTAATCGTAGTTAGTCTTAGCCCCATATTTGAAAAGTGATAAATAGAATTCTCGTGAATTTAAATTTTTAGAAAGATATGAATAAAGAATCTCTTATACATGATAACATGCTAGATTTGAGTGTAGAACTTGTGATCAGTTAAACACGAGGTCCAAAGAGAGATGTTTGGATGGCGACTCTTTTATTGAGTGTGAAACAGAAATCCCGGCCAGACTTGCATCAATTGTTATCTCAAAAACGGAAGAGAAAGTTAATCTCAGGTCTGAGTGCTCCTCGCTTGAGCGCGGAAGAAAAAAAATGCCTGGCTCGGTTTTAGTTTTTGAGAGCAAATGTTTGAGAGCATATTATCGACTTACGGCATAGGCTGCAGCCAGCAGGTTCATGTCCCAGCCGATGGACCAAACCGACGCCCTGTGCTCCGCCACGAATGTCACCGCGGTCGACTGCAGCGTGCCCACGAAGACCACCATGGCCGTCAGGGACAGGTGAGCCGGGTACCTCTTCAGCGTCACTGCCTGTAGCATGCCGTCCGGGTTAAGTACTACTAGTTTGAGCTCGGGTTAAGTCAAGAACTGTGACAATCACAACTGTAGATATATTATCTCGATACCTGGAGGATGAAGAAGGAAGCCCAGGCCAGGGTGGCGATGATGAGGAGGATGGAGCCCACGACCCAGTTCTTGTCGGAATCTCCCGAGACATCGTCAGATTGGCCATGGATGTGACCGGACGGCAGGAAGTTCACGACCCGACCCTTGTACAGTGTCATCAGCATCGCCCCGGCCACGGTCACGACTGTGCCCAGCAACTTAGCCTGGCACCTCACTCTCTCCACGTCCAGCTTCTCCATCCTAAAGATCGGTTTTCCAATAACCTTTAACAATCCGACTCGTAGAAATTAATTGAAGAAGACGAAGAAGAGGAGATGTGAAGTACCGGCAGAGAACCGCCATGACGAAGGTCATTGCCGGGAGCATGTTGCTCATGGCGCAGGAGAAGGTGGGCGACGTGAACTTCAGGCCGGCATAGTATAGATTCTGATCAATCACCGGCCTGAAGATATCGCATTTGCAAAGTTTAATAAATTGATTCAAAATGTCTACGAGAATCATCGACTATTCAGCTCTCGAATTTTTCCCTATCAATATACTCACCCGAGAAGGCCCAGCACAAATATCTGCCCAAACACTGTGAGTGTCATCTTCGGCCTCACCTTCCTACAATAAACAACAATCAAAGCTACACCTAAGTGAACGTATATCCCTCTGCATAAGTTCAAGAAATGATTACACTATAGCGGCAAATAAATCCGTCAGTAAAGAAATACCGTATTGACAAATTGGACCTGTAGTGATAGAAATTGTAATCGATGGAAGATCAAGGGCTGTCCATGTACTGACAGCTCCATTTTACCGTCAGTATATCCGCCAAGATACTGTACTGACGGATTCATTTTTTTTTTTACTAACGAAAATTTACCATGAGTAAATGACAAAACGGTTTGTGGTGTCAAGATCTGTTCCGTTTACCTCTCGAGCACGAGAGCGAAGGGCGCGATTGCAGCGGTGGCGAATGCGTGCCGGTAAACAACGAGCACATAGTGGCTCATCCCTCCGTTGAGGGAGACCTTGGTGATGATGTTCATCCCGGCGTAGCCGAACTGGAGGCAGATCATGGCTACATAATGCCGAGCGCTCTGCACCAAGCTGCCCTGACATCCTCGTCCCGCCATTTTCGATGCGGTCGATGGATGCTTTGGACGACGGTTTGGACAGAGGAAGAGTCGCGGGATAGAGAGGCGCAAAAGGGATCGGAGGAAACAGAGGAAGAACACTGCAATTTCGTCGTGTGTTTCCTAAGCAAAGGCTTGGAGCAATGTCACATATTTATAGGCGTCAGTGGACATCTGCGTCTACGAACACTAGTTTCTTAAATTATACTAGATCTCTTACGGTGAAGATCAGTATTAGTATCAATTATTCAGTTTGGCTGATATATTTAAGATTGAATACGAAAGTCTGGACATTACTTAGTGGATAGTGATTAGATCGCCACTACTATTACCCTTCTTCTTATTGATAAAAAACCTGGTACAGTGGTATCGTTTTTAACATGAAACCAACAAATCTCGAGCTCGAGTTTGGTAGTGGAATTCTTATACTCTTTAGGGGTGTTTGTTTCCGTGTAAAGTTATCAAACACAATAATTTTATTTTATAATTCATTTTTTATATAAAATAATATATTTCTATATAATCCAATTCGCAAACGTTCTCCTCTAATCGCAAAATCCATTTTTGATATTATTTTTTTATGAAATTACTTTTTGTGAGTTTTCGTACGTGGGGGAATCTACTTTCGTCTCGTGTCTCCTACGGTACTTACTATTGAATCTACGTGAATATTCCATGACAAAAAGCGTGTGGATGCTCTTATACCACGAAACACGTTTTACAAGGGCTCATCAAGATATAAAATATGTACGGATATCAAACAATAAGATTTTAGAAGGAAAAAAAGTTAAATTTTTTTCTGTTTAAACACTCACATCTAAAAATTCAACGTACACTGACTAATTTAGTTCGATTAGTGTTGACCCACTAGGGATAAATTCTCCTAAAATGAGTAATAAAAAAAGCAATTTTAATTTCGGCTGATATTTAGTGCAAAATCCATATTCGAATTAACTATGTCTCAGTTTTTTTAATATTTATTCTGGTTTTGTCATCCATATTATATTGAATATTAAATAAGCTCCGACGGCATTTTCAAATAATAAAAAACATTTTTTATTAAAAATATTTTTTAAGTTTGAGTTTTTATTAAAAATATTTTATAAGTTGGAGTTTGGTCCGCCTAATAAAAAGGTAAAAATCTCTCGGCATATATTTTATTTGTTCATAATGTTCGAACTTAATATATTAATTAAAAAGAAGAGATTTTTTTTTACTATTTCAATAAATAAATGTTGGGATATATAACATCTTTATACTTTAATAGATTGATGGAAATACGATGACAGCATCAAAGTCATGTGTGCTCGGCGTGAGTAATTCGAGATTATCGCGCCCAGGTGTCCTTGATGATCAGATGACCGTTACAGGGAGAGAGTCCGTGTGTAACGGGTACACCACGTGTCAGTATTGATATAATGTTACGAGTCAATAGAATTTAGTTATTTTTAAGATATTTTTAATAAAACTTAGAAGGAAAAAAATAAACCCTTAAGGGAAAAAACATCCCTAAAAATGATTTGATTTGATTCGCTCGTAATACCATATTAGCACTGCCACGTACTATACTTATTACATACAGAACTTTCTCCATTACGGGGGACTGGTCTGGGAAAATTTCATAGATACGATAAGCACTACCAAGGTGTGTATCGAATAATTAATAAAAAATTTTAAAATATTAGAGAATCGGGGACTTATCATTTTCTAATATAAAATTTTGAGTTAAAGCTCAGTGTAAATCGAAGCAAAATTTTATATGATACCAAAAAGATAGTTGGAGATGTTGATTTGTAGGGCCTTGAGGGGAACTATTCTTCCATTGTGCACAGATGAATGCATGCACATATGTATAGTTGTACACACTCACATCACATGGTATGAATTGAAAACAGTGGGTTAAAACCTGGATATGTTGTTCGATGTATCTTTCTTTTAAATAATAGTTCAGAGGTTCGAGTTTTTGTGATAGAGAAAATTCGCTCGGAACAACTTTACCCATTATTGGACCGGCTCTCCTCGAACCAGATTAACCAGTGTCCATTGGATTTTTGGATACGAGTAATACATATAAAAAAAAAACTGAAAGTGCTTTCTGATGTATTGCTGTTATTATTAAGGGTGGTACTGGTGGTGGTGGCGGAGGTGGCGACGGTACGGCGTTTTCTTTCAGCCGTCATCCGCCTTTTTCTTCCTGGACGTGGCACTCCGGTGACTCAATCTCATCCACAAGTGAAAAGCAAGCCGATCGGAGCTGAGCTGAGTTCATTCAGATTCATACATTAAATATACATACAATAAAATATCATAAATTTAGAGAGAGGTGCATCATCGAACCAACCTTTTCTCAACGTTGATTCTTTGCTGGAAGACATTGCATATCTTCTTGTAATAAAGGTGGTTAGAGCATCAGATCTGAAGCACATAAGAATCACAGCACCATCTGCCTGGGATTCGGTTTAGTGGTAAGGAGGAGTATAAGTGTCATTCTGATCCCGAGTTCGAATTTCCCTTATGGTCAGCCAACACCTCTAGGTTTACCGGCCTATCACGCGCGCTTGTTAGCTCACGTACGGAGTCGTGGAGGTTAGTCGAACGAAATCCGAATATCTCGATATGTATATATGTATATATGTATATATAAATGAATCTCAGCACCATACGTATAAATATAAAATGATAGCCAACTTTATCCAACCAAAAAGAGAGAATAGAACACGGACAATGAACAAGAATATATTCTAAAATAATAAACAAATTGACTTTTCTACCTGACGCATGACTGTACTTGCATATTATCCACACAGATCTATATACAGACACTCATATATATATATATATATATATATATATATTCACCAGGGGTTGGGCCAAGTGGTAAACAACTTGGTGCCGCTTAAAGAGGTCTCAAGTTCGAGACCTCACGTACGTAGACACCCCCCTTGGGAGTCTCACCCGCCATTGCCAGGCGTGCGACCCGGGGCGACCAACGGATTAGTCAAGTATGGCTGACTGAAAGATATCATCTCACCGCTGGTGGGACCTACTTGGATACCGTGGCTGGCGACCAAAAAAAAAATATATATATATATATTCATATTATGAACATATTCCTCGTATCAATGGATCAAATCACAATAGAAAATGCTAGAGGAATCTTGAAATTACGTGACAAGACAAAACCGTTTCCGCCTCCTAACCTCGTTCTTCATGTCACCATCGGGCTGAGAACGAATTCGCACTCGAATGTAAACAAATTTCGATCTTCTAACACAAACTAAAAGACCGATCACTTGGCTTCTGGCTCAAAAGGGTCGATTGCTAGATACTGTTATCGAAAAGCTGCTCTATGAATGAAAAAAAATTTATATTAGAAGAACTTTATCCTATGATGGGTCGGTCCAGGCTCGAATTTAGATCAGTTGAAACCCATTGAACTTCTGAATAATATGTGATCTACACTGAAAAAAAGTTCGCTAATTATCCAAAAAAATCCAGCCAGTTACATGCCAAATTGCGTATTATAAACACATTACGGAGAGAATTTGTCTTGAAAAAGTTTTACTCTTTAGTGGGTCTACATAACTCAAACTGATTTAATCAGAATCTGTTAGACTTCTGAACACCTATAGTACAAACCGGGAAAAAAGTCTCTATTTAAGTAAGGGCTGTTGATGTGATAACATCATCAACAATATGAGATTATCAATAATAAATTTGAATTTTGCCAATGAGACTTTCCGTACACTTATGTTTACTCGCTTCCCTTTTAAATTATGCTACCCTCGCTTCATATTTCATATCTTTACATTTTCTTCTTCTCTTTCAAAATTTTCCTATCTCTTCCCTTGGATGGATTTACTATTGAACAATTCAATAATTTAATCCAACAATTCATAACTAATTATTTAAATTAGAAAAAAATCCGACGGGACGTCATTTTTCCTATCTACTTAGTACTTCAGCTACAAGATGATAAAAATTCCTCTTTTTTTTTTTTTTTTATATGTACCACCGTTATTTATAAATTTAAATCTATTCCAAGTCAGAATGTGCTTAAATTCCCTCTCTTTAATTTTGTAGGACGGTTGGAAGGTGAAGTGAGTACAGAGCTTGGGAGACGGAGAATTTGGTTAGGCCATTAGGCCATTGTATTTACATTCCACACATGGCATTTATTCGATCCAACCCAGCTAAAAGCATAATGCAGCACACCAGCACACATTAAGTAATGTTCGAAATTCTACACACTCAATTTCTCGCACACACTTGCGCATGAATCTTCAGTCACGTTTTCCATTCGACTTCTCGGTCAATCAGTTCATTATGAATTTTAAGTGCGTCTTTGTCAACATCATATGAAGGAATTGGATTTGATGTCACGGCTCAACACGATCCCAGCATCGAATGCGAATTGCCCTCATTTGATGTGTTGTAGCTAAGAGAATATATGGCAGCTCGGTCTCAAATCACGACACGGATTTTGGCTTGCACGTGAGATTTTGTAAAAATCTGCACCGAGCTTGTAATTAAGGGATTTAAGTTTTTATTATATCTAAGAGTTTAAACTAATAATATTGACATCTAGTTCGAGCTTATAAGATGTTAACTAGCTTTTGCATATTACAGGCAGAGGATTCGATATACGTATATATGTATGTGTAAAATGCTCTCTGCCTACTGATGCTTCTCTTAATGTACTGATGCAATTTGGACAACGACTATTGTCTATCAATCATAACAGTGCAGGTTTTTTTTTTTTTTTACCACATTCGATTTCCATAAACGAAATCAAACCCTCGTTAATCTATATTCGAGTGAAATAATTAAATCTTTCTCAATTCCGAATATTCTACATTCACATAACTCGAACGTGAGATTGTACTTAAAAGAGAGGAGACTTCGAATCATCTCAGTTAATTCGATCGGTTGCGACTGCTGAGTTTTTTTTTTTGCCACACAAAGAAACTCTTCTTTATTCAAGTAACACCAGTATGTACATAAGCAGCAGCAAAATGCTCTACAAATACAACATCAGCCTGAACAAGTGTACTGAGGAAGGGAGGAATTTTCTCTACCCAATTGCTCGGGCAATCCCTCCTTTTGTACCATTGTGCAATACAATGTGCACATTTGTTAGCCTTTCAATCCACCCATTTGATCCTTAGAGAGCTAAAACTGCTCTTCATGTTTCTGATGTCCTGCACAAGTGGTTCGAGCTGCCAATACAGGCCATCACACAGTTGTGCTACTGCATTGTAAATAGCCTCTGAATCAATCTCAATGACCACATGTGCCCAACCTTTGCTTGCATCAAACTGAACCCCTTAATGCACAACCATAGCCTCTACGATGTCTGTAGATAAATTTGTAAGGCTCATCCCTATGCCTCCGATTATCCTCCTTATTTCATCTCTCAAATAATACCAACACTAGCATCCCAAGAGCCCTGATCGAAAGCTCCATTACAATTCACTTTGATCTCACCCTTTTCAGGTGCCGCCTAATGTAAACGATGGTTAGATGACTTTGCCTCGTGAGGTTATGTACACATATTACAGCTCCTATCAGCCTCTAATAAAAATTCAAGCAAGTTTGACGCACAAATTACGGATTTTTTCATTTATAAAATTTCAACTCGAGATTTTACTATAAGCAACTAGACCGCGATGATTTTTCTTTTCCGAATTACAAACCTGCGAATTATCAATCTCATATCGATATTATAATTAGGATGCTTTTTTTCTCTTTATAATAATACAGCTAAATAAATTTAAACAAATTAAAATTTTACACAATTTCAATAAAATTAACGATTATTATCTAATTTATTAACATAAAAATATTCATAAATAAAATAAAATTACTACTTGAAATATATGACTATATAATATGATATTATATAATTGGGGCAGGGCACGGCGTGGCGGTTCAGATCGGGAGACAAACCTACACTCGCTTGGTCCGCTCATGGGTTGCGTTGGGTCGGGTCAGACCCACCCCCAAACCGAGACATGGCGGAGTGGATCGGCGGGTCCAGGTCAAAGTTGTCATTCCTACCACTGGGTCATCACCAGTCACTTCAAAAAATCTCCAAATTTTGAGAATTTTCAACCTGTAATTTGTTGCTCGTTTGGTCGCTTTTTGTAAAGGGTGCATTATTTTCACGCGCGTTTGAAAGAATGTAATTTGTTTATGTCAATTTCCCTCTTTTCTTTTCTTTCCTTTATTGATTTTTTTTAATTTCTTTTGTCTCGGCTTCAATTTTCTGCTTTCAATGGGGGCCTCTATGTTCCAATTGAGGGTGGCAACGTTTCATCCTTTAAAACCACGAAAGGAAAAGAAGGTCAACATTTTTTGTCTCTGGAACTTTAGGACTAATGGGTAAATTCATGTACACATGAACGGTCTCATCAAGAATGGTACGTGTAAGGAGAAAATTGGATGACAAATGATCTCGTGAACTATTCGTGAAGTATACGTACATTATCCCTTTGAACTTCCGGCATTAACTTTTAATTCCATTGGATTGTTGGTTCTTCCGATTCAACCCCTTCCCTCTAAGGATGTCTCAAATTTCAATGTCACCAGTCGAAAATTTAATAATTATAGAACTTTTGTTTCTAATATATGTGAATTTAATAATATCTAAGTGAGTTTTTATTAATATATATTAGTTTAATTGGTTTAGTACCTCCTTTTTCAAAATGACATTCCATGTTTGGATTCGAATTAGGAAAATTCACAGTTATGAGAGCTTTTCTCCCCTATTGCATTGTCGTGGCTTAAATTTGAATTAACCGGGAGTTATTCAAGTATAGGTGAAGCAGACCAATCAATGTATGAACATGTAACATCAAGTTGATCGCGCATTTAAGCTTGAAAAAGAGGTGCAATATGCATAAATGCCAATGGAATTGGCCATTTGGCACGTCGTGGAAGGCTATGCACAGTCCCGTAACAGTCGAGTCCATATACATGCACTCCAAGTGGAGCACCCAACAATGAACATGGGCTCCGATTCATCCGCAATAACATACTTGATACATGCATATATATATATATATATATATGATATAGGAACATGTGTAATAGAGGTATAAATCAGTAGAGTCTACCTCGAATTTGTTATGTTCAAGCTTAGCTCATTTAATGAATTGTATGCATGAGCTTGGGCTCGAGTTTGGATGGACCTAATATTTCAAGCTCAAGTTTGGGTCATTATAATAAACAAAGGCTTGTGAACATGTATGAGCTAGCTAGGGAGGAGGGTGTAGGGCAGTTGTCGAGTGGGTGTGTCGATTGTTGAGGGCGAACAGGAGAGGAGGAGAACTTGGTTATGATTAGGGTTTCGAAAGTGAATGAGAAAGAACCAACTTGGGTTGGTCTCCCCAAAATGGATGATCCCAGGATCAAATCTTAGGTTAGAATGGTTGACTGAAATTTTGCCAGGGATTACAGTTCGATCGTAGATTAGTCTCGATATGCGTTTTAGCTGGTTCGGGGATACTGCATGATGCAAACCAAAAAGAGAGAGAAGAAGGTTCTTGAGTGAGGTAAGAAAAACGCTCGATTAGGCTCGAGAGTCTCTCGAGTCAGATATTTCTGGGCTTGGCTTGACACATTTAATTGGCGAGCCCAAGCTAAGCTGGTTAAGATTGAGCCGAGTTTGAGTTTTCACTGAACTAAACCCCAACTATTCGCAAATTATTTTATGTCATTTACACCTCTAATGAGTAAGGAGATCAGTGAATGCACTTCTAAACTTAAAAAAAAAACTATAAAATGTCGTATCAATTCAATAATCCATTTTACTCGAAAAAATCTCTCAAATGATCATCTCTCATAAACAAGGAAGAACAACTTGTGATAATCATCTATCCACAGTAATTTTATTAGCATAATTATCTCATATCATGCGATATAATATATTTGAAAATTTTCTCTTTTTTATTGGGATGTGATATATTTTTTAAATATTTTGAATAAATTCTAATTATTTTCGAAAAATATGATTGATACAATAACATCACATTTGACTCGGGATCGAAAGGATCTTAAGTTCAATTAATGGTTGGCTCTAGGAATTGCGTTCAAGGAGGAAAAACCAAATATAAGAGCAAAGCTTTGGAGTCAAGGAGATGATATAAGATAATGAAATTTATATTATATTTTGCACTTGTTTTTCAAACTCAAGGGGATGATCGCATCTCAGCTCCCATTAAATCCATCCTTGGTATTATTCTCACCAGTAAGATTATTTTAATTAATTATTTATTTATTTCCCTCTTCTTTTTGCAACTTCTATATTCATTAAATTTATTTATAATAATAAAAAATGTCAAAAACTTGTTGATAGCATATGACAAACGAGGGCCTCCTTTTGGTTTAATAGTATCGCTTTTGATTGGATTTAAGAGGTTTTTTGTTTAATTCTTGTCGATGGAATTTGTTTTATACACCTTAATTCTCCTCTTCCTACCCTAATCTTCTAAATTCGCGTATCCCCTTTATAATGTAAAAGAACCACTAATAGATTTAACGAAAAGGAAAAATTTTATGATCCAGTCACTGTATCATTCAACGAGTGAAAACGATTATGAATAATTAAATTCTTTTATTTAATTTGAATTATTAAGTGTATGACTGCTGGACTGTAAAAATTTTCCTAACTTTGAGGTCACATTTTGTGCCATGGGTCTTAGCCAAGCTTTAAAAGGGCTACCAGCAAATTCTCTCCCTGATTTAATATTACCTAATATAGGTATCCAATAATTAACCAATGTCTTTATAAATACAAAGAGCATTTCCATGAGCTACTCTATATATTTTTTTTTACGTGCATCATCTAAAAACCCATTAAACTCTTACTGATTTAAGTTCGAATTATCTGAAGGGTAATTTAACTCTTTGGGTCGTGAATTTTATCTATTTAGAAGAATCATATAAGAAAACTTCTTAAAGAGAGATTTGTCAAACCGTATCAGCGAAACTGTATCAATTTGTCTTCTCTTTCTTTTTGCAAGTCCTTTCTTTCTTTCTTTCTTTCTTTCTTTAAAAAGTGAAATTGATTTGCCATGATGAACATAGACAAGTTTGTTCTTCTTAAGCAACCCTTCCTCTGGATAAAACAGGGATAGATAGACCCACCCTACTTTCGTCTGTATCCCAAATTCATAGCTTTCTCCAATCTTTTCGATCTCTTCTTTTTGAACATTCCATCTCCCATTAGATCGATTCCCTAAATTTAGATAAGAAATTGAACATAAAAATTAAAAACCACAACCAACATAGTCGGTTTACGTTGTTTGTCACCTCTTTCCCTCCAATATGGTCTTGAGTTCGAATCTCGCTAATGAAGAAAATTCATTATTAGAAGAATTTATCCTTCAATTAGCCAATCCGGCTCGAAGATGTACTTAGATATCAACTGATGCAAAACCCAAAAAATAAAAAATTCAGCAATCAGATGTATCCCTTTGGAATGAAAAATGTTGCTTTCAGAAACTTTATTAATGCCTCTATTTAGCTTAAAGGATGGCTGCACACTCGAACCATGTTCATAAAAAACTGTATACGTACATCGTCTGTATCTTTCTTTCTCTCTCTCTTTTTTTTTAATAAAGAAGGCATGTAAACCTAATGTATGAATAGGAAATATAAAAAAATAAAAGGAAACAAAAGTCTTACGATGAGAATTAAGTTCATAACCTCTTGGTTATGAGAGAAGTGATATACCTTTGTACTAAAACTACATCCTCAATCGATGCCATTTTTCACAGTAGCTAGACACATAACTGCAAAAATTCGTCGAATGAGAACTGAGTCAGGGAATCTCTTAGTTCCATATCGAAAACTTGTATCACTGCAACAAGCCTTCATTCTCTGTGTCTTCCTCTAGATAAGATATTCAACATGCAATACATAATGAGTTTGTTATTTAAATCACCATTTTGATCTTGATACGTGCAAAGCTGACTCGTAAAAATTGTGAAAAATTTACAAGTGTCAAAATATGAGAGTAATTTACACAATAAACTCATTATATATTATTACAATTGAATATTTATTCCTTCCTCTTCATATATAATGCAAAAAGAGCATTGCCCTCTTACGAAAGTTAATCTCCACATCGATCAGGCTGAAGAAGAAATTTTGGTTAATAAGAGAATCGGATACCATCACTTATAGTTTTGGTTTTTAAGTGAATATGGCATCGAAACTCTTATAAGATCTAGGTGAAATTTATTATGGTATTAGAACTCGATTTTATATTTTATATGTATTAAGTGGAAGAGAATAATGCCCCAATTTGGATGCCTACGTTGACAGCTCCAAATTATTCTATTTGGAAGTCTCGAATGAAGGATTACTTGAATTGTAGATATCTCTATGATCCTATTGAAGATGATTGTGAAAACTTGATGATATTGATGAAAAGAAGTAGGAGAGAATGAAGACCAAAACAGTTGCACAGATTCGATAGTGGGTGGATGATAAATTTTTCCATTATATTGCTAATATTGATGATCTGGGAATAAGTTGCAGGAGATATATGAATGGAAATCACCACAAAATAAAGTATTGTGATGAAGAAACTGGTCAATCTAAATTAACGGGATGACCAATCTGTAGCAGAGCATCTTGTCAGCTTTTAAGAGCTGATTAATAAATTATCGACCATGAAGATTCTATTTGATGATGAGATCCAAGCACTTCTTTTATTAAGTTCGCTGGCTAACAATTGGGAGACCCTCATTATGTCCTTCACTAATTTAGCTCCAGGGGGAAAACTATCCTTAGAATTTATCAAAGGTAGTTTGTTCAATGAGGAGATGCGGAGATAGGAACACAATTTCAATGCTCAATCAGAGGCACTAATTATTGAAGATAGTGGGAGAAGTAAGCAAAGAAATTCTTCTAATCAATATTGATCCAACTCCTAAGGGAAATCAAATTACCAGAAAAATTTTACCTGCAATTGCTATGGCAAGCCAAGGCACTTCAAGAAAAGGTGCAAGAAATTAAAAAGTGGCAAGTTGCAAGATCAAAGAACTAAGGACACGAGCAAAGAAAGTAAGAGCAATGACAAGAATAATATTGTAGTGATTGCATTTGATAATGAGGTATATCTTCTAATCCAAGAAGTCTGCATCAATGTTATCAGCTAAGAGTCTACACGGGTTTTAGATATTGCAGCGTCCTTTTATGTTGCACCTCATAGAAACATATTTTGTACATACAGTATGGCTGATTTCGGATCAATAATGATGAGAAACAAGTCATAGTCTCAAATTATTGGGATGGAAGATGTTCGATTGGAAACCAATACCAAGTGCATGATTTTGCTAAAAGAAGTCAGACATGTACCTGATATCTGATTGAACCTAATTTCAGCTAGAAAACTAGATGATAATAGTTATGAAAACAACTTCAGAGCGGAATAATGGAAACTCAAGAGACGTTCACTTCTTATCGCAAAAGGGAAGAAAGCTCACACTCTCTATAGAACTGAAGCTCAACATATCACAGAGGACATAACTATGGCTGAAGCAACATCTTCCTCGGAATTGTGGCACAAGCGGCTGTGCCATATGAGTGAGAAAGCACTTCAAATGTTAGCCAACCACCAGCTGCTTTTCAGTATAAAAGGTACTTCTATAGATATATACACTGATTGTTTTGCTGTTAAGTAGAGTAGAGTAAGATTTAATATTGCTCCTCATTCTAGAAGTCCTAATATCTTTGATTTGGTGCATACTGATGTTGCTTTATGAAGAATAAATCTCCTGGTGGTTCTGTCTATTTCATTACTTTTATTGCTAACCATTCTAGAAAAATTTTAGGCTTTTTCTTTGGTACACAAAGATCAAGTGCTAACAGAGTTCAAGAAATTTCATGCCAAAATCGAGTAAGAAATTGGCAGAAAACTCAAATTTTTTTGTGTTGATAATGGCGGTGAATACAGAAGACCATTTGAAGATCATTTAAATACATATGGCATCAAACTTCATAAGACAATAAGTTCCTAAAATTCCTCAGCACAATGGACTTGATGAGAGAATGAACTGGACTGTTGAAGATGCATCCGTGGTGTATGCTATCACATGCTAAGTTACAGAAAAGCTTCTAGGGTGAGGCACTGATCACTGTAGTTGAGATAATTAATCGTTCACCTATAACTGCCTTGAAGGGTGATGTACTTCTCAGAGTCTGGTCATGCATGGGCATTTCCCACAAGCATTTGAGAGTCTTTGGATGCAGAGCATTTGTTCATATTTCCAAAGATTAGATATTCAAACTTGACAGCAAAATAAAGGAGTGCATCTTCCTTGGATATGGCAATGAAGAATATAGATACAGATTATGGGATTCGATCAACAGGAAAGTTGTCAGAAGTAAGGATGTAGTGTTCCTAGAGCATCAGATAATTAAAGATATATTTGTGTAGTAAAAGCTAACTTTTTACCAAGATGCTCTAGATGATTCAGACTCATTCGATCCACCTATAGAGAATATTGACGCTAGTTATAGCAGCAATTCAACTAATATGCCTGCACCAATTGACATTGATGTGAAAAGTGACTACATTGAGCAATCTGATAAGCGCAATGTAACTAAACTGCAAGCAAAGTTTCAGTTGAGAAAATCAAGTAGAGAGAGACAAGTCTCCAAGTGGTATCGTCCAACAGAATACGTGTTATTAACTGAAGGGGGAGAAGCAAAATGTTATGAAAAAGTTCTGCCACATGGCCATAAAAAGTTCTACGTTGAGAAGATCTATAGTGATGAGAATCTATCAGATATGATGACTATGTCTCTACCTCCGGAGAAACTCGAGTTCTACAAGAAGCATGGAGGTTTTTCAGTGGAGTCGTCCCCACGAACAAGGAGGGGGAGTTTGTTGGGCTATTATTACTCATTGGGCTAGACAAAAGTAAAATAATAATAAGAAAATTGTATAAGTTTTTTCCGCTCATCAACCCACTAAAAGAAAAATTATTTTTAAGGTTAAAATTCACTATATATTGCAGCAATACAACTGCATATTATAACATTAAGAAGTGAGATAAGCAGCAGCCGCACAATATGGCAAAGTAAACAGATTTTTGCAGTACTCCGCAAGTGCTTAGGGATTTGGACGAAAGGCAAGACATTATCTATTTTCTGTGAAATTTCAGAGGGTGATTCCAGGTGGAACAAACTTTATTTTGACATGCTTCTCGCTTCAAGATTGCTGCCCATCGACACTTCTCATATTGATCCATTTTGGTGAGATCATTTCTATTATCCATCATTTTACTTTGCAGTAAAGAATCTGTGTTATCTAGGAGTGTAGTCCTTGATAATTATTAGTGTTATATGCTCTGATAAAGAGAGAAAACTGTGTATCATGCTATTTGTTGATAGAAGAAATTTTGTTGGCTCGGTCTCGTTGTTTTTTCCCTTACACTTGGAGGTTTTCCACGTTAAAAATCTTAGTGTCTTTTGCTTGATTTTCTCTTTACTTTATTTCCTAGTTATCTATTGATTCACGTATTTAAGAAAAGATTGTGATTTTTGCAATATTTGATTAGCCTTTTCCCAACACCCTCTTGGTCAAATATTCAAGTCCTCTCCAACTGTTGTGGTATATGAGCCTTTTTGCTCAATTATTCAAACAGTATCAAGATGAAGATGAAGCTTTACAAACAACTCTTGTTTTTTTTTCCCCTTTCTTTACTTTATCAATCTTTTTGTAGTATCGGGCCAATCATGGAACTGGCCATGCACAAGATAGATTAAACTTGCTCGTAATGCAATGTCCTTTTTTTTTTCCTGTCTTTTTTGCTCTTAAAGCTACGTGCCGTTTTCATCCAAAAGAAGAGAGCATGATCGAACCAGACCAGAAGTGGAAGCTGAATTATCTAGCCTTTTGGATTGAGAAGTACGCAAATAAAAATGTCCGCGGTCTGATGATAGATCTTTTTGACTGAGAAACCGATAAAGCCACGAGGGTCACAACAATGTCTCGATCGATCGAGAAAACTACGGGGTGCACCTATTTGAAACATGTGGATGTATAAATGGATCTTATCGATAAAGCGGCCATGCAATCGTTTCTTCTTTTATTTTTTTTTTCGTTTTTCAGTTATCAAATATAAAATAAAAATGTTACGGAAATTTTATAAACGATAGCCGATCACCTGATGTTTAATTTGATTTTTTTCACTAGGGACACGAAAATGCCAAGAAGATATATGTATAGTGTACGTATATCCTGAGACATTCTTCGGTGGACTCTATCTACCATGAACTCATTACAGTAAAGTAGCAATATTTTTACAAATAATGCGAAAAGTAACGATACTTTGCACTTCTGAATTTACGGTGGATTGAGCCGATCTTAGAATTTCTCGTATATATTAAGCTGTCTAAAATCCAAATGTTGAGGACATCCACGGGCGATCTGAATATCTTTCTACCGTTTTCCTTTGTTCACTAATTTGCTAAATTCAGGGGACACCATCTCCTATGCTAGTATTATGTTGATGAGGCTAAGATTATTACTAGTTATTTGATTCATCTGAAATATTCGTACTTAAATATGAAAATTAGAATATTACGTAACGGTGGTGGCTAATTCGTCATAATTGCTACTCTCTCTTTTTACTTATAAAAAAAGGGGAGTTTCAAAAAGAAAAGGGTAATTCATTTTTTAAATGGAAAAAGGCAAATCATAGATTTCCTTTATAGACCAAAACAGTTCGAAGTTTTGGCTTTTGTTTTTCGTTTTTTGGTTATTAGAGAGGATCGTTGCTCGAAAGGTGGTCGGTAGGAAGGGTGCCGAAAAAATGTGAAAAGTTTGGATAATCAAATTGATAATCTTAAAATTTGAAAAAATGACATCGGGAGTCTTATATATTTGTCGGTTCTTACAAGTGGATCGTAAATATTTCGAAGTATAAAATCAAGTCATCTATATTATCTGCATTACAACATTTAGTCCTTTTCGTCACTTGCTGTTAATTTAAGCTGATGTTCCACTAACTTGGTATTGATTCACGCCAGCTTAAAGTAACGGTACGTGATAGAAATAGCTCGATATTGTAACGCAGACAATATATAAGACTTAATTTTATACTTTGAAATATTTAGAACTTACTTACAAAAATCAATAAACATATCGGACTACAGGTGTCTTTCTCCCCTTAAAATTTTATCGAGATAAAGAAACCGAGAGTCCTATATATTTGTCGATTCTTGCAAGTGAGTCCTAAATGTTTCAAAGTATTAAATCAAGTCCTATAAGTTGTTTGCGTTACAACATCGAGTCATTTCCGTCACTTACCGTTACTTTAAGCTGACGTGGCGCTGATGTGGCGTTGATGTGATACTAATACACATCAGTTTAAAGTAGCGGATAGTGATGGAAAGGACTTAATATTGTAACGTGGACAACATATAGGACTTGATTTAATATTGTGAAATATTTAGAACTTATTTACAAGAATCGACAAATATATAGGACTCTTGGTGTCTTTATCTCAAAATTTATTTGAATGACAGTAACATTATGGGAAAACTTTTAGGGTGCTAGAACCTGAACAATCTTAAAACAGAAAAAAAAAAGTGATATAATAAGTAACATATTAAGGTAAATTAAACTCAAATGAAAATTTTTTAAATAAAATTAGACACTTAAGATAAGTGATTCAGAAAGTGATCACTGGGCCTAATTTTTGAAAGAGGGGATGAATATTATGGACAGACATGGGAATCATGTGATTAAAAGTTGTGATGAAACTACTTAATGTGCAATTATATGTGCTTATGAAATTATATATATATATATATATATATATTTACAAAAAGGAGTTTATTTTTTTGGGATAAAATACGGGTCCGAAACCCTAATACATTAGTGACCTAAATCAAGAAATATAACCACAGGACATGGTGGCCCCAACACTATCTCGATACTATTTCGTTCTAAGAGGATATTTCTTCAGTCAGTATCACCAGTATCCAAAGGGTAAAACTCTTACAGTGTGAATTTTCTCCGATCATAAATACTCGAATCCGAGACCTTTGCTTAAGGGGAGGTTGGTGGGTATTGATAAAATGCTTATAAAATTGATTATAATGTAATAAATTCACGTAAATCAAACGTAAAGATTCCGTCAACCACATTATAAAATTTTAACATATGTAACCTCATAAAAATTTATAATTAAATACTCTGATCTGCGATATAAAATACTGGACGGGGACTTTTATTTAGCTTCACTTGCATAATATTTTTACCTACAATTAACATTATGTCCGAACGAAAAAGAAAATTACGAGAAAGTCGGGAAATATATATATATATATATATATAACAAATGTGTGGTAGAAATTTATAGACACGCAAAGGGCTGTTAGTGTCACGAAGCACTAATTAAAAGACAGATCCTCTTTCAGCGAGAAAGATTAAAAGTGACCAAGAGGGGTTGGGCCGAGTGGTAAGCAGCTCGGTGCCGCTTAAGGAGGTCTCAGGTTCGAGACCTCACGTACGCAGACACCCCTCTTGGGAGCCTCACCCGCCATTGCCAGGCGTGCGACCCGGGGCGACCAACGGATTAGTCAAGTATGGTTGGCTGAAAGATGCCATCTCACCGCTGGTGGGGCCTGCTTGGATACCGTGGCTGGCGACCAAAAAAAAAAAAAAAAAAAAAAAAAAAAAAGAGAAAGATTAAAAGTGGCCCACTCTCCCAACTCGAGTCTTTATGCAGAAAAACGACATCGCCCCTCTCCCACTTAATAATCTGTTTATGCTTTTCTGGCCTTCATATACACCCACACACACGCGCGATGGAGTTTGACCCGTTTTACGTGCAAATTTTATTATTTAATAAAATTGATGAAAAGGTAAATATGTAACAAATGATGAAATAAAATTTTAATTGCGGATAATGTTTCGAATATATAGATAAAGTGGTTAGTCAAATATTAGAAAATCTGTCATCATGTTCTTAATTTTTCTTAATTTAACGGTTATTAAAAATTAAAATTTATGTGTTAAATAAGTAATATAAGAAGATAAAAAAAAAAGTTCAGATCTTTCTGTATATAATATAGATATAGACATGTATGTAAAATTAATTGGCAAAAAATTTGCTGATTAGTTGAAATGGGTGGTTGATATTGTTCCACGTGTTTTTTTATTAATTAAAATTTTAGATTTTGAATTTTTTTGAACGGTCAAAATTCATAATTGAAAGACTATTACGAGAATAATATGAACAATGGCAATCGAAATAAAAAAAAAAAAGAAAAGAAAAAAATGACGCAATAGATTTAGGCGGAAAATATTTTACTATAAAAATCACGAGTAAGTCGAGCAGCAAGGCGGCCAGGAAATCGACCTGAAAATCCGAAAAAATATAATTATATAAATAAATAAATGCAAAAATCCTCGTCCAAAAATTTCGAAAATATTTTACCTTAAGAAAAGTATCCGGTTCGAGTCTTGTACGTAGAGAAAAAGTCATGTTGACCCGGCTCGAATCTGGATTATTAAGAGTTGATTGAAATATGCCGAGAAATAGAATATTATGTCAATTATGCATCGTCACGAGTTCTATGTTTACTGTAATTACAACGTGGTGATAAAGCGGAATGCACACGTGATTTAATTATCCAACGAATCTAAAGATTATTATTGAAGCCAATGGGTTGGTGTCTCATTCGTAGTGACTCTTAGCCCATTTGCACCACAAATTAAGCTTTTGAAAAATCAATTACAATTCGATACAAAAGGGGAAAAAGGGAAAGAAAGAATTTGTCGAACCTCCTCCCGAGGCCAACCCGGGCGGTAATGCGTTCGTCTAGCCACCGATACTCACTGAGATCGGGGTTCGAATCACTGCTCGAGCACGAATCCTCTGAAAGTAGAGATAGCAATGGGGCGGAGAGGGTTTTTGAAACCCGGGCCCTGCCCCACACCTAGAACGGGTCGACCTGTCCCGTGACTTGTGTGGGGCGTGTAGGGGCACAGGTCGACCCATTTAATTTAAAAATGTTTTTATATTATATAAACTATAATCCAAAACATAGAATAAATCACATATTTATAATAATATGATTAAATAAATGTAAAATGGTTGGAATTTACATAAGTTTAATTAAATAGAGTGCTTATTATTTAATTTATTAAGATAATATTCATAAATTAAAATAAAATTTAGTTTAAAAATACATCATTAGACTAGATAATATAGCACGATGGGGCGGGGCGGGGCGGTTCCGTTGACAGACCGAGACTCATCCCGCCCCGCGAGGTTGGGTTTTAACCCCCCATTACGGACCTGGTGAGTTCAGTCAGTTTTGTCATCCTTATCCGGAGGCCACCTGTATACACGAGAGTGTGTACTTACCTAAACTCATGAGTTTGCAAGGTATTCTGTTAAGAAACTCGATAAGTTTTGACTAATTTAGATTTGAATGAATCATCCTGTTAAGAAACCATCAATGACAGTGGTTTAACGAATCAAAACTCACTCCCACACAGTTTGGTGAGGCCGGGTTCCTGGGTTCGTCTCTCGCTCTATGAAATATTGTTAGAAAAAACTCTCAAACTCTCTCGACAGACGTCATCTTCTTAGATTACGTCTGGCCTTTAGTAGTACTGTGTTGACAGTGTCAGTATTGGTACCGGTTATTCAATTCGTCCGATATGTTTACGATTGAATAAAAATACATGAACATTACGTAGCGAGGTGAACGGATCGCCATTACCAGTACCATCCTTTTTATACAGCCAAAAAAATCGATATTACAAAACAGAACTCTTTCGATTATAAATCCACTCAATTCATAAAAATTAAACATGAAGCTTTTATTTTATATATATATATATATATATATATATAACGAATTACCATAATCAAGCCAAGATAGGTAGTTTATCACGTTTTAATGGAAGAAGCTAAAGAGAGTGCTAATTTACGTGTTACCAGCCATTTTCTCATCGCACGTCATCCCCCTTGTCATATTATCAATCGCAGATTAATTAATCAAATTGAGATGCGACGGCGTCGTTTTGCTACATGTTTCTTTACACCAATGAAATGGAAGGATGCCGAAGATATTCTATCGTGGAGAGGGATAAATTTAGGGGATGTGTCAGACCATCATCCTCTTGAATTTTAAAAAAATGAAATTATATATATTACGTAATTTTATTATTATTTTTTGATTGATTCCTCTTATCTTCACCCTCTTAAATTTATCGTATTCTTTTTTTATTGAGTTTTGCGCTCTTTGATCAATCTTCTTGATCCGTCCTAACAGTTGTAAGGTACGATGATCACACATTATAAATTGTCAGACGGAAAAATAACGAAGTTGTAGATTATCGTTTTTGTCTCTGATATTTAATTCAAATATCATTTTCATCTGGAATATGAAAGAGTTAAATTGTTAGGATTTTTAAATATTGAGAAACACGAGTGATGGTGAGAAGCCAAGTTGTCAAGTTTTTTTGTATATTGAAGACGAGGTTGATGGCAAAATTATATTGGAGCAGTTCAGCATCTTTTGATGGGACAAAAATGATTATTGTACAGAATATTGGGGGCTAATTTTTAAAAACATTAATGATAAATTTATATTAGGGCTGAAATGATGGTCGTATAGAATATTATGGACGAAAATGATGGTATATCTCATAAAGAGGGACTAAATCGTAAATATCCTGTAAGTACTGAGAACGGAAATGATAGTAGTGAAACAAAATTATTTGGTTTTTTAAAATATTGAGGATGCCTTTAATGGCAAATTTAGATTGGGCCAAAAACGGTGGCTAAATGTTTCAGCCGAAAAAATATTGACCATATAAAACTTTAGGGGTGGAAATGTCAATTTACTCATTAAATTGATTGGGCAGCTCAGCCTCTTGGGGCGGGCGGGGATTTCATCTGGGCCTTGGGCCTCTTTTCTGATGACGAAGCTGCTGAATTTGGGCTCCAAAGAAACTGCCAGTGGGCTGGGCCTAAATCAGATTGAGCCCAGGCCCGTATAAATGGTTAATATCCCGATTGACTTTTCTTTTGACGGTCATTCCTTCCTTTTTATATTTGTAATGATAACAACAACAAGAAAAAAAAAAGGAAGTCTAAAAAATTTTAAGTAGAATCTTGGGTTTAAATCTTTTGAATGTAGGAAACCGATGATCTGGGGATTTTTAACTTTAAATAGGTCGATCTGACTCGAACTTATACTAATAATAACCGATCAGGAATAGGGATGGATTTAGGGCAGCTGATCTCGAGGAAATTCATGAAATTCTATACAAGTTTCACTTGACTTTGTTAATTCTCGTGTTAAATTATCTTATTTCACCCTTTGAACTTGTTATTTTAATCTTCCATTGAGTTTTCATCCCCTTGAACTCGTCCCTTTACTCTTCCATTGACTTTCGGCCCATTGGATAAATTTTCTACCTCTGTCTCCGATCAAGGATGGATTTAGGAGTGAGAAAGAGACAGACGCCCTCTGAATTCGAGTAAACCCGTAATTGATTTACATAAGATTTAATGATTATATATGTATATTTTAGTTAAGTTTTCTTATTTTATGTCATAAAATTCATCATTTAACTCTCTTTTTTTTTCAATTTTATCCCTTAAATAGGTTTTCTGAATTCGTTCCTACAGATAAAAAGGTGCAAGCCGCAAGCTGGGGACTGATATTTCTGAACGCTCCTCATGCAAACTGGACCTTGCTTCTGTTCTAGCCTCCTGCTTTGTTCCTTCCAAGGACAACATTCGATTCGCGTTTCGGTGATCGGCGACCACCAAACGTCGACTTATCGCGCAACATCGTACCTCACGAATTTCTTCGGCTGTGGGCTGTGGAAACTGAACTACCACGCGTTCACTATTCATGAGCTGCTGGTAAAGGGTTTTCTCACAAAAATCATCTTGGAAAAATATAACATGTGAGTTTCTGGAGAATATGTATCGACTAACTGTGTTTGATACACTAATTTCGATTGCCCACTGAACTCAAGAGAGTTCATATTCCGAACTCAGACAATTGTCGGATGCCATGTGAATAAGAAATGTTACAGCTGATAACATTATATTTTCGCTCATTAATAATTTTTTTTGCTTATTAAAGGGAGGACTACAGTAATGGTGAACGAACAACCATACTGCGTGATATTTAGGCTTTCACAATTCAATTAGAGCATATATCAGACGAACTAAACATCTAGTACCAATACTGCTCACACCAATGTAAGCACCACAAAGAGTTTCTAGTATAGTTCAAGAAATTAGTGTCCATCAATGCGCAAGCTCAACAGCTTCTTCTAGCAATATTACTTAGAGCGAGATTCGAATCTCGAACCTCGACGTTACCAAACTGTTTTGAGAGTGAGTTTTGGACCACTAGACCACTACCCTTCATGGTTCCATATTCATTAATAACTTTCACATTTTACAATAGTTATTTGACATGTAAATAAAAAAATGTGACAGCTCAAGGGGCATTTTTCCATCCATTAATGCATTCATTTTTTCAAGGGTACAACACTTTTTACTAACGCGTCAAATATAATTGAATGTATTTACTGTATCATCCGTGAAATCGATTCACCTAAGGATCCATCAGCAAGCAACTCATTCCCACTAAGCCAACCTCCCTCCCGGATTAGCTCATTCCTCCACGTTAAGCTCTCTTTCACACGGCAAGAGCACATCCAATCCGCAATGAAGTTTGCAGAGACTATCTCTCTGGAATGACGGTCTCTCTGTACCGAACCTCATCTCAACTTCTTGTACGGTTGGGTTGGAGTTGTCATTTTTTGGACTTAATGACACAATTTGTGAATCAAAATTGATTTGGGATGTAAGTTGGCTCAAGATTAACATGGCTTGGTCCAAAAGCAAATGTGCATAGAATTCTAATTTTGTCAGAACATGAAAAAGGGACAGAGTGACTATCTATTTTACCTGCCAGGATGTTTGTTCTATAAAATTTCCCCAAATCCCAAATGGACTCTCTGGAAATTTCGTGGAAGCTTTCTTTGATCCCTTAACAAATACGAAAAAAATCTTAGATTATTTTACCAATAAAATTAAATTATTTTTAAAATATTTTTATAAAATAATAAAAATAAAAAATAATTCTAAAAATAATTTAATTTTATTGGTCGGTGTCACTACATGATAGTTACAATAAGGCAACGCTAGTTAAATTATTATTATTAGTAATAATTATAGTAACTGTTTAAATAATTAATACAAGTTTACATGTTGATTAAAATTTAATTGATATTTAATTGCGTCTCTTGGTGAGATGAGATGATCTAAAAACTTACCTATTTGTTACAAATTTACCTATTTACTATAATTTAATTAATATTTTCTCACTACGTGATGGGATCATCTGATTACACAAGCCATCTGCAAACATAACATACGATTTCGACATCGTATTTTTGGCGCTCCTGTTGTGCAAGTTCCGGAGTACGAGAAATATCATGTAAGAGATATTAATGTAATATATCCATCCAATCGAGATTTGATATGTCATTAATAATTATACAGTTATGGTTATTAAATTTTAATAAACTTTAAAAAATATAAAAAAATCTTAAATAAACAGTGAATCATAATTGAAAATAATATATAAATGATAAAAAAATTAAAAAATCTAATAAATTGTGAACTCTAAATGGAAAAAATATGTAGGTGATGAACTCTGATTCGATGGATATATCACGTCAATATCACGTCAATATCACCTACGTGGTATGAATGCTCCGCCGAGAACTTTTTCCACGAGGACGGCTCACAAGAGGCCAAACCATCTATTATCTGTTATTACATTTAAGTAAATTCAGGGTAATTTTGATCTCACTTTTCGTACTCGTAAGCCTTTTTAGGGTGTTTGAGTTGATGTAAAAAAAAATTTGTACGTAGAAAGCAGCGATTTACATTCAACTTTATAATATTTGGTAGGTAAACTTTATAGGCATCTAGAAATGTTCCCAGGCCAAAGTAGCACCACCACGGTAAGCAAATTGCAGAGACAAATGGCTGCATCTTGATATTACACGTGCAACCCCACGCAAATAACTCATCCGCCCTCCTCTGCTCAGTTACCCCCTCTATAAAGCGAGGGCATTATCGGAAATTTAAGTTACCTCTCATCAAATTAAATATTATATAATATTACATTTTAAATCACTTTTTCACTGATCGAAATACACGTCAGACGTATCAATTTCATATTATAACATATATTTCATGTAAAATAATAATTTTTTACGTAATATAATTCAAATGTTATTCCAACCAAATGGCTTTTATTGTCATTTCGCATATTTTGGAGAATCTATTTCCCTCTCCGCTCCTCCCGCACGCTCTTTCCTTTTTCCTCCAGCGATTTCACTCCTTCCCATTCCGCGTCTTTCATCTCCGCGATCAAATCTCATACTAATGAATTATACTAGCAAACGACCTGTACTATGGTGAATTCTTTTAGTATCATTAATAATAATAATGATAATGTTGTTGTTGCACGTTAATTATGAACATATCTTTTAGATTTTGAACAGCAATTACTGATCTCCTTTGTCGTGTCACTGAGTTTCTCCATCACCATTGATGCTCCGATTCCGACATCTCCACTGTCATGCAATCTACCCCTCTCTCACATGCTTTTGTCCTACTTCATGATGTCAATGACCGTGCACCACGAAGCTGAGATTGTATTCCTCGGGCTAGTTGAGCAATCTGACGCCTCCGCTGACATGGACCTCACACACTTTCCATCGTTGATGGCGCTCTTGCAAAAGTTGAAGACCAGATAAAATCAGAAAACAAAGGAGAGAAGAGAAGAGGAATGGGAAATGGATCGTGGAGCATGGCGAGCGGTTGAAAAGAGAGAGAGGCGGAATGTGGGAAGTGTTAATCGGTAGTTTGAAAAGACAATATGGTCCTTGAATTTTTATCATATTTTCATTCAATATCTTGAAAATCAGCTATATAAAGCAAATTTGGTGGTAGACATTGGAGGGCATTTTTGGATCTCCGGAAAAGAGACCAAAATTACAAGTTAGTCTGACCTCTTTGTCCCAGCCCTAGGTCGAAAGCAGCATCCACGGTATCAAGCCCTCCTTTTCTCTTTAAAGAAACCTTAGTCCCTCCTTGCCTCTATCCTCGTGATCAAAGAGGGCAATTTTGTTTCCACTCTCTGTTATCTAAATATTTAGGGATGTTTGTTTTGATGTAATCCGTAAAACATTACATGGAAAGTTCAAATTTTACACTTCAATTTCCAATGTTTGGATGGAAAGTTGAACTCAAAATGATTTTACGGGCCACCGGAATTTTTCCGGGCTTGTCTCATGTCCCGGTAAAAGGAATGCAAGACAGAGACGCTCCATTCTCACTTTCTCGTGGCAGGGACCACACATCCAGTGGGCCCAGCTTTCCCAGCTCCTGCATTTTCCATAATTGCCTCGTCATTTTTAAATCATGTCCGTTCATCATAAAAAAAATAATGGTTAATTTTATAAAATTATATTTATAACCTATCACAATAAATATTATAATATTATATCCCAGACCACTTTTTCACTAATTTATTATACAAATAAAATACAATAATTTTATATTACAATATATTTTCTATATAATTTTACACAGTAATTTAACAATACTTGAATCAAACGCACCTTAATAAATGCCGATTAGTTCATATTTGAGTCGGGCCATAAGGGATAAACTTTTGGATCTTGATCTTTTTATTAATTACCAAGTTTAAATTACTCAATTATCCACACGGGTAATTAATTTATAATTGTTCAAATACCATATTCTCCGGCGATTAAATCGGATGATGTCACTCATTCAGCGGCAGTATTAAGCGTAATTTTTTGCCGATCACTTGCTTGTCGGCCTAAACTACGGTCGATTATGTTATAAACACTTCAAAGCAAGTGCATTAAGAAATCAATTGCAACTCACGCAAAAAAAAAAAAAAAACATTTCAAAGATGGAAACTTTTGCAGTACGGCCACTTAATAATTTAATCTCACGGATCATAATCAGCGACTCATAGTTAATTTTCCTCGCCGGATTAATGATCCAGTGATTGAAACGTAAAACTTCACCCAAAACATTGATGCAAAAATAGGAAGAAATTCTTGGATGATCCTAACTCATCACGTCTCCTGAGTAAGTATCAACCAGATTATGATAAACGAACAGATTGACATTAATTATCTGAGCAGTTATCTTAATTATTCCTATTCAGAGCAATTAATTTATTCTTTTCTCACAATATGACCGCGAGGTGAGACAATTAATATCTTTTCGAAAACGTGTTGTTCTTTTTGGTTTTTGTGGCCAAACAAACACGTCGCACTTTCTTACAATATATATCGGGGTAAATTTCATTAAAAAGCATAAAACTTTGTATGCTTTACCTTCAAATCACTAACTTTTAATCGTGTCTCGGCTCTCTTTTCTGCGACATCTTCGACGATTTCATAAGTCTCATACTTCTTCGTATGATATGACAAAATACTAGTTAACTTGTAATAATCGAATAAATTAGTTTAATCATTCGAGTAGTTCATATAATGATAATTAATCATAGCAATTTAAATAATAATTTTAACCACGTCATTGTGAGGTATAATCTAAAATTTTTACGTCACCGTCCGTCATATTTTCCGTCCATTTGCTCGTATGTTAACTAGCAAAGCTGAAACCCAAGGAGTAAATGAGCCCTACAGTTAAAAGTTTTTATATGGTTGATCAAGAGTACAGGTTTCACAAAGGAAATGAGCCCTTTTGGAAGAACTTGTGGGGTCTCAAAATACATGAAAGGTTCAAACTCCATCTTTGGAGAATTGCCACAGAAAGTCTGCCTTGGGAAGAACAGAGGATAATATTTGTCCATTATGTAAGGCAGGTACTGATGACTGTATTCACTTATTTGGTGAGCGTATTTATACCAGAGTAGCTTGGAGAGAGTCGGAATGGAAGGTTTGCAATGTAAACAAAAACTGCCTAAAAGATTTGATTGATTTTGTTTGCAGGCCTCCTGATTTCCCTTTGGGCAGTAAGGAAAAAAAATTAAATTCTCCTTGTTTGGTGCTATCTTAATGTATTATATTTGGAATGAAAGAACTTATGTGCTATATTCTAACTCTTCCACTGATTTATTTATGTTTTTAGATAAAATCATGAAGATTTATGATGAACATGCTCAATATAAACCAAATAATATGATGTTTTCTATGGAATCTGCTGAGTTTCAGGAATTGGGGAAATCTCATGTTGGCACCTCAAACTCCACTATGCAAAACTCCGTCATAATCTTCACTGATGTAAGTTGGAAAGATTCAAGGACATGCATAGCAGGTTTAGCTTACAAAGAAGGAGTATGCCTTTGATCTCGGTTTAAAAAATGTCAAGCTATTTCTCCTGCCTCAAGCTGAGGTTGAAGCCCTCCTCTTAGCAAGCTCTATGGCTAAGATGCATGGTTGGCAAAAGGTCATTTTCTATACTGATGTTGAAGAGATTGTATCATTGATTCACAACCTAGGAAATACTTTATGGGATTGCAAGCATATCGCATCCGATTTTTTATCTCAAGTAGAATATTTTCACTATTGGGATTGTGTGTGGATCCCTAGGAGTAACAATAGTGAAGCTCATAATCTATGTCAACGAGGGTGTAATGCAAAATCTTACGACTTGTACATTTTTTAGGGCCATTATCTAGGCCCAAATTTTGATTAGTCATTAATATTATTTCTTTTATTGATTAAAAAAAAAGAAACCCAAGGAGTAAATATTCAGTGTATAATAAATACATAACGAATTCGTTGTGTAAAATTCTCTCAAATGTTGAAACTTGTAAAATTTTCATAATTTTTGAAAGTTAGATTTACACGTATCAAGATCTGAATTGTGATTTATCTAATGAATTCATTATATATTACACATTATATTTGCTCTAAATCCAAGAGGGAAAAAAAAGAATCATATTACTAAAATGAAAAAAGAATTGAAAAACGAAAACTTAAGAACGAAAATGCCACGATAAGGGCTGGCCCATGGTGAGGGACTCTTTCACTGAGGACCACACCAGTGAAAGATATACCACATCAACATTGTCACGTAACACGTCCGATCGAGCTAATACTTTCTCCCTAGGTATATGCAGCTATGCTGATACTGCATTCCCACCTCAAAGCTTGGGCTGCAAACAAAAAATGATCAAAATCTACTTGAAGATTTCGATTTTACTGCGTTTATTATAAATTTTGGATGATTTTCAAGGTTGAGGAAAACCAAACCGAGAATTCTAACCCTGACCCAAAAACCCGGCCAGCCGAGACCAACCGAATTCATCCAAAAATAAAATATCATCTTTAATAATTTATCTTATCATCGAATTTGAACAATAAAAATAATATTTTTGACAATTCATACTTAATTTTTTATTATTTATGTTGTTTAATTTATTAAAATAATAAAACATCAATAATTTGTAGCTGATATTTACTAGAATGAATATTTTTATTTTGTAGTTATATCTATATCTATGTTATATATACAAATATTTGGGAGTGCAATGTCTTTTTTATTTTTTCAATCAGTCCACTGTCGTATAAAATTTAATTTTTAATATTTATCTGATTAAGAAAAATAAGGGCATATTAGTTTTACTATATATAAAATCACTATATTTTTCACAAATTTCTTATATAATTTCATATTTAATCTACCAAAAAATTATATTTTATATATTTATGAATAATTTAGGAAGGTGAAAAATATATGATGGAGGGGTTCCTTCCATATATAATATAGATGTAGAAAGTGCACAAATAAAGAAGCAATCTCGAAAATTAAGAAATGAAATGTCGACACTAACCTAATATAGCATAGTTACCAAATATAAAATCGAATGTTCTATTTGAATAATTTATGACTAGATATACACCCGTGCTCCACATAGGAAGAAAATAAAAATAAATTATTGAGATTAAACCCATTTAATTCATTTAAAATTTATTATATTAGGGTAATAGGCAGAGCATTTACAGTTGTCATCGATATATTCTGCCAATTTTACTTTTGCAGATTTACAATTTCATATCATTCTTTCAAAAAATGAGATTAATTTTTACTATTAAAATCGTAGATATTGAGTGAAATGGAGACTTGAGCAGCTGACAAAAGGTTTTTGTTTTTAAAATTGTAGATATGGAGTGAAGGAAGAAAATTACATAAATTATTATCTTGCCTATAATATTAAGAATTTTATAAAATAAATGCATATCATAAATTTTAATATATAAATTATGTCGGGGCGAATATGCAAAATAAAAATGTCCCAAAGACCCTAACATTTGTATCTATACTATTTTATACAAATGCTTGTGAAGTTTGGTGGTCTTTTTTTATTTTTTATATTTGTTATCAATCTAATTTACATACTAAAATTTATGACATGTATCTGATTTCTAGGTTAAGAGTATGATAATAACTTCACTCATTTTTCTCTCACTCTATATCTACGATTTTAACAGTAAAAATCTTTCTTTAACTGTTCAAATTTTCCTATCTTAATTCATATGTAAAATTTTAATAGTAAAAATATATCACATTTTTTTGAACGAATGATTTGAATTTGTAAAATTGAACAAGTAAAATTAATATAATATATTAATCACAATTGAGAATTTCATATTTACTATTATATGTTAACAAATTTTAAATAAATTGAATTGTACCGAGTTATAAATAAATAATATAATTATATAAATTTATTATAGTATTTCGGATTTATTTATTTTTAATTTTATTTCGTGCGTAGAACAGATCCGTATCTCAGTCTAATAGTATGGAAGATGATCCTCTAAATCCCACAGTATCCACCTAATACCTTTTTTTTTTTTCCTTTTAAACATATCAACAGGTCAGGACTTCATTCCCAAAGGAGAAATTTTCAGGTGATTTTATTTCATTACGTACCATTAGAAAGTACTAATCAATATCCAATAATACCATTTTTCCGTTTAAAGATATCAACACGTCGTGACTTTGTTCCCAAACAAGAAATTCTTAAATGATTTTATCCTCATGTATCGGAGGAAAATACAAAATATTAATCACTCGAACAGCTGTCATAATTATTATTTGGCACAGTCCAGTACTCCACATGAAAAGAAAATAAAAATAAAAGCGAAATACGAAGAAATCAAATAAGTTGTTAATTCATAATATACCGTAATTTAATTTATTGATTTCCTTTGATGAAGATGACCATTTATGGGTCGAGAAATTCTTACATAATCCTATCTCATCACATTGTGTAAGGGAGCACAATAAAAAAAGTGATAAATGAGTAAACTAGTGTTAATCACGTGAACAATTGCTAAAGTTAATAGCAATCAAAATAATTTGATTGGTTCTTTTTTATCAGATCGTTCTGAGTTTAGTTTCTAAACTTGTTTTTCTTATTGGCCTCATGCTATGACTGTAAGGTGCATCCAATTTTCACCCAAATTTATGTTCCAACTTTATTATTGAATATTAAATTGATTCATATTCCAAACTGAATCTTGGTAGTTAAATAAATTAAAAAATTTTCTTTCCTTGTTGATGTGATAATGTGGTTGGACGAAAAAATCTCAGATGATCATGTTTCACAATGGTGTGTTGAGTAATAATCAATTAAATTATTTTGATTGGTATTAATTATGATAAATGTTCGGTTGAATAATACCAATAAGCCCGTTTGTCACATTTTAATTGATATTTTTTCATGACATATGACGAAATAGGATTACTAAAAAATTTCTCGTGGTTCAAACTCTTTTTTTTTTTTAATCAAGGTCCACGGTCCAAGGTCCAAGGTCCAAGGTCCAAGTCCGATATTTTATAAGTAGAAATTTTTTAATTGAAAGAGTTTTAGCTCTTTGAAATGCCGAATTTTAGACTAGAAAGCATCAACTGGTAAATGACCTGCACTATGCATAATGAACAATACAATTAAAAAAATAAAAATGTTATCACATGAATGTTTAACAACGATTTATCGTCTTTATCTTCAGTCTCATTCTATTGAGAAAGTCTGGAATGGAGTGGCTCCACCACGTGGCAGCGACCACGTGGTGCCTCCATCCAACAACGCACTAACATGTGTCAGTGCCGCTGATGTGACTGCACGCATGGCAAAGCAGCGCTGACATATGTTAGAGCGTCATTAGGTGGAAGCACCACGTGGCGCTGCCGCTCCACCCAAGAGCTCCTCCATTCTATTAGCCATATAACATCTCCACCCCTTGTTTTCCCCCTTATCATCTCTCCCTCCATCTCTGCAATCCTCCCTCAGTTCCCTCTCACCGGCGATGGACGTCTTCTCTCTGCAATCTGTCCTACTGCTCCTCCTCCTCTTCCTCGCCTCTCTCTACTTCTGCTTCTGCTTCTGCTCCTCCGCGGAGTCTGCTAAACCAGCAAATGGCATCAAGAACTACCCCATCGTCGGAAGCTTGCCGGAGTTCTTCATGAACCGGAACCGCTTCCTCGATTGGTCGACCGGAGTCCTAGCTTCCACACCCACCAACACCACAGTCTTCTCCCGTCCCGCCGGAAGCGACAGCGGTGTCATCACTGCGAACCCCTCCAACGTCGAGTACATGCTCAAGACCCACTTCGACAACTTCCCCAAGGGCGATCGATTCATCACCCTCCTCGGGGACTTCCTCGGCGACGGAATCTTCAACTCCGACGGCGAGCTCTGGAGGATCCAGAGAAAGACCGCCAGCTACGAGTTCAACACCAAGTCGCTCCGCAACTTCGTCATGGAGAACGTGACGGGGGAGCTCCGGTCCCGGCTGGTCCCGATACTTGAGCGGGCGCGAGACTCCGGCCGAGTCATCGACCTCCAGGATATCCTCGAGCGGTTCGCGTTCGACAATGTCTGCAAGCTCGCTTTCAATTTCGATCCTGGCTGCCTCGCCGGCGACGGCACCAGCAGCAGCGAGTTCATGATGGCGTTCGATGAGGCCGCGAAGCTGAGCTCCGAGCGGTTCATGTACCTCTTCCCTATCATGTATAAGTTGAAGAAGCTTCTGGACGTGGGGACCGAGCGTCGACTGAGAAATGCAATCGGGACCGTCCATCGGTTCGCGGAGGACATCATACGGCTGAGGATGGAAGCGAGGACGACGAAGGCGGAAAACGAGGAGGACCTGCTCTCGAGATTTTCCGGCGCCGAGAAGGCCTCGGCCGAGTTCCTCCGGGACATCGTCATCAGTTTCATCCTTGCCGGCCGGGACACAACCTCAGCGGCCTTGACGTGGTTCTTCTGGCTGCTGTCGAGCCACCCGAGCGTGGAGGATCGGATCCTGGAGGAGCTCGACGGAGTCCGGGCACGGAATGGGAAGCTCGCTGGCGACCCCTACACGTTCGACGAGCTCCGGGACATGAACTACCTGCACGCAGCGGTATCGGAGGCGATGAGGCTGTACCCACCGGTGGCCGTGGACACGAAGGCTTGCCTGATCGACGACGTGCTGCCGGACGGCACCGTCGTCAAGGGCGGCTGGTTCGTTACGTACAACACGTACGCGATGGGGAGGATGGAGAGCGTGTGGGGCAAGGACTGCCAGGAGTTCCGGCCGGAGAGATGGCTGGAGGCTGACGGGGGCGGCAAGGTGGTGTGTCGGCAGGAGAGCCCGTTCAAGTTCCCAGTGTTCCACGCGGGGCCAAGGATGTGCCTGGGGAAGGACATGGCATACATTCAGATGAAGTCAATCGCGGCATCTGTCCTAGAGAGGTTTAGGATCGAGCTCCGGGATCGAGATATGAATCCCAAGCCGCTTCTGTCCCTCACCCTGCGGATGAAAGGTGGGCTGCCGGTGACCGTGAAGCCACGGCTCGTGGACCGGTCCGGCTGAGGCAGGTATCTTAGTATAGTACAAGATTCGGTTTGATTCGATCTTACATGTCTTCTCCAGTACAGGAGTGTAGCTTTCTTGACATATCCAGCCCCGTAATCGTATATAAATAAGTCCCGTTTTGCTTATTTCGTTCGAAATATGAAGTTGTCCATCCTAAAGTAAGTCCACGAAGCGTACACTTGAGAGGATGGGAGGTTCGTGGTTTATAAGCAAGGAGTGGAAGTTGATAAGCTGGAGCCATGACCCTCTATTTCTCTGGAAAAGGAACGGTAGCCACAACTCAAGCCACTCGTATTGAACGACCGGCTCTTAGCACTAATCCGGTCGAGAAGTCCGTGTCCTTCATTTTTAGACCTGAAGAGCATAGTTCTACCAAATGCTTTTGGCAGATAAAAAAAGATGCCGTTACAGTATCGAATTTTCAATCAGATACACTTTAACATCCCACAGCTTTGGAGGATCGCTTAACTCAGAATTGGAAATTTATACACTGCATTATCTGTGGACTTGGCTAACATTTTCTCGATCATATGGGGGAACGACCACCTCGATCCCCTGCCAAGAACGCCTGTGTCGCTTCCTCACCTTCCAACAGGGCACAGGCCGTGCGATTGGGAAGGACTTAGCCTATATCCTGATGAAGTCGATCGCAGCACCGAATGTATGTGCCTGGAGAAGACCAGTTGTCTCACCCTGAAAATGAAGGGTGGGTTGCCTGTGAAAAGTGACAGGGAGGTTACCAGAATCTAAGGATTGAGAGAACGATTGTAATAATCCCTCCAATAAGGTAAATGAACATCGGAAATGTAAGCTCATCCATGTTTCTTAGTCACAAGGACATGAACAAGTAGTTTGGCACTGCTCGTCAGCTACCCAACTCTACAATCGAAAGCCAAAAATCAGCGAATTGTCACTTACCTGTGCATCGCAAGTTGGCACAAGAAAAGTCATCCTGCAAAATATCAAGATTCGGCAAAGTAGTGCAAGCACAATGTTAGAGCACGCTTAAAAGAAACGGAAACTTGCAGTTTTTCAAGCTTTGATAAGGTTCGATGATCTTTCTGTATACCACTAAAAGGCTAAGGATTTCTGCTCTACATCGTTTTTGAGAGCCAAATGCGTAAGGGAGATCAAGTAGGCAAAAAATGCACCTAACACAATGATTAAGCCTCTGCGTCAGCACGGGCAAGAAAAGTCAGTACAGAGATGCAGGGTCAACAATATCCAAGCCTTGACATCGATGTTCCAAAAAAGGGACATGAATGACTGCCTCTTCCTTGCCCTCTTGTTCTTTGGAGTAAAATGAACTAATCATCCCCTCAAATTCACCGATTAAGCTCCATTGCTAACAGTCTTCACCCTCCGGTAAAAGAGAACATATGCTCCACTTGACTTGACATCGTCTTCATTAATAGGAGTAATGTGGCTGTCGTCGAAATTGAACCACCTGTTCTCATCTAGAAGCTGCAAGTCATCGATATAACCATGAAAAATCAAATGTTAATCCACAAGAAAAAGCTCGGCCTCGAAAAGGAGATGTAAGTTGGAAATCCACAGGGATAACTAACTGGGAAAATTTTCCTTATTTTTATGGAACTACATAGAGGCCAAAAGTGGCTACTTTCATACCGACCTTAATATTTGCCATGTAGTGTCCGCTGCCAATGCTGCCATAATGATTGATCGAGGCATAGAGTTCATATAGCTGTCTTGGGGAGCTATTCTTGCCGGGAACATAGTTTGTGAGATCAAAGTCATGGATTGGGAAGTTGACAAAGGTTTCTAGCTTATGCTTCATCGACCTACTGTATGAGAATCTCTTTAGATGGATAATTAGTACCTCAGGAAGCCTCCACAAATCAAGTTTCTTACTCGCTTGCGTTCGCTTTTTGCACTGAGGACAGTACCTGCTCAGACACGCATCAAAATTAGACACTGCTCAGATCACGAAAATGGCATGAAGGAGATTCTCCCTCCGAAGAAACAACTGTTAAAGAGTTTCTAAAAGGAAGTTTCTCAGTCATAAGAGAAAAAAGCCCTCCATTGAAGAGAAATTCTAATGGAATTTGCATTGACTGATCATATGAAATTTTAACCATCCTTTTAATATATAAATATATATTATTGAGAGGGAGAAATGTTTGGATGCTCTATAAGTTCCAAGTGGCATGTATGCACTGAACCGATGAGAGATTGACTTGTAGCCAAGAACAATAACCTCAAAAGCAAGGATTAAGGCATGTAACCCCATAAAGATTATTTAGTAGGCGTAAGTTAGAGACAAAAGGAATAATTTTTACAGGATATCTAAGACAGGTGATATAATAGATAAATGTACTTACCACATATCTTCGGGCACCAAAGGCTCCTCACGCAAGAATGCCTCGAGGCAAGTGTACAAGGATAGAGGTTCAGTCCGAGCCTTTTTGCTCACATGCCCATATTTGCATACTTCAGGCAGGTTCTCAAGGTACTGGATGTCGTATTTCTTTAATAACTCTGTCGACCAATTGATTACTACATCCATAGATGATGACGGCGAAAACTTAACGGCATCTTCTCCTGCAGACAGATCTGTCCATGCATTATTCTCATCAACCAATTGAATGGGTAGTTTAGGTAATCTATCCGGTTGAGAACTAGTATTATTGTCGAAATTTCGCTCGGGTTCGTCAGAAGGATCAGAATATTCCAAAGCCTTGCCCTTGAGGAAAGGTAAGAGCATCTTGTCAACTGTTCTCTGTATATCACTTCTATAAATTCCATCTGCAGATATTGCTGCAACTAAAGGTGTTCCACAGGGTTCCCATCTAGTCAGGGAATCAGTAGAAGTCCTAAAAATCCAAACAGGAAACAACAGAATAGATAGAGAATAAACAAGATAGATGAGATCACAAAAGCATACAGTAAAGTAAGAAACCGGGGCATATATTTTACTATCTAACATACACGGGTTAGAATTTAGCCAAAAAAGAAAACATACGTTAAAAGTGAGAAACATACTGTGCTTGGCAGCGCTGCACCAAACGAAGATAAACTGCATTTTTCTCGAACTTGGGTATCTTGTAGGCAGCTATTTGGTCATCATCTTTGATGGTGGACAGTAGAATTAATGGATCTTCCATTATTCTTTGGATCACATGGTTTCTTACCTGCAAATACCACATTAAAACTTATCAGATCAATTACCACTTAAATAAAACATTTATTCATAAGTCTAGGGCTTCCAACCTCTGCGAGTAAAAGTTTTTCAGTTGCCTGCAAGGAACAAGCATGACTAAGTGCTTGGATCAAGTCCCTGCAACGGCCTTGTTTTGGAACAGCCACAGTGTACGCAGATGGTAAACAACTACCATCACAGGTAAAAACTGTCACTGTCATGCTCCTTGTGCTGGCGAATTGGAGAGGTAACGAAAGGTACATGAAAGGATCAAACGTAACCGAAATTTTGTTGCATACTGGACAAACCAAAGTTGACTTGTATTGACCCTGTAAATTTGGAAAGCCCAAAGAGTGCATAAGATTTCGTTCAACTATCCTTGTCAGTATTACAAGTTTAATTTCCTCAAAGAGATTTATGCAAGTCCTCAATCTAACTGACAACAACAGTCAGAGCTCCAACATGATTAGAAATCATTGCAGATCAGATACACTGAAATAGCAATTATTAATTACATATTGTCACCATTTTCTCTTCCAAATCCTTTCATAATTTTCGAGCTTATACACGATTGCTGATGAAAGTTGATTTTTATATTTCACTTCTAACCCAGTGGAAATCAGGTTTCTCTGGAAATCAAGGTTTTTAGAGTAGTTCAATATATTTGTAGCAAATAATGTGGAATCTACAGAAAGAATTGAGAATATGAATATATATTTCACTTGACTTTGAAACAATAGTTCAAGTCACATTCAATTGTCTTCGGCCAAGACGCGTACATCACACCATTGCAGTTGAAAGATTAATGAGCAACACGATACTCACCTGACACACATCCACAATAATTGAATCATTGCGAGCAATATGATTGTCCCAATACTCATCCGCAACTTCTTCCTCAGATCGGCCATCTGCATCTCTAGGCTTGATGTAGGGCTTCTCCTTAACTCGATTTAAATCTTCATGAAGGCCGTCTAATAGAAAAGCCAACAGCTCCTGGAGCAATATATATACTGTATTCATTAAGGTGAAGTAGAAAACCATCCCATAATTCATCTAAGAGGGGAAAATAATACATAGCATGATGTTTAAAATATATGTGCCATATCAGAACCTGAGAATCATGCTGATTGTATCCACTGAATTGAGGAGCAAAACGGGCCAGCTTTGCTTTGAATGACCGAGGTGCAACAGGAGTTCGTCCAGGTGCCCAAAGCTTCCGCAATAACTCGCCAAATGCTAGAGCTAACTCACCCTAACCAGTGACCAGTTCAATTAGCAATCGAGATATTATTAGTACTATTAAAATCTTAACAATAAAAATTTTTAGTTAATAGTTACACATATAACGTTCCAGAATTTAACAGTTATATTTAGCAATTGAGAAATTATTAATACTACTATATACTATAAAATGTCATATCCTTCCTAACGTTCCAGAATGTATGTGGATTTCCAACTCTATCCTTCAAAAGATGAGCTACACATAATCTGATCACAGTCAGAATTTAACAGTTATATTTAGTCAAATAGATATTTCGAGCACATGACATAGTTTATTTTAACTTCAGGAGGGGGGCCAAGAATGTATAAACCACAGGATACATATGAGACTGGATACACTTAAAAGCTGAAATATCAGAATAAAAATGACAAATTGTTTTCCATTGCAAAGGAACTGGATACTTACAACCATGCCAAGTGGATTGTGCCAGTTGATCTCTCGATGATAATCTTCCTGAAAATATTTAGCAAATTCAGGAGTATGGACAAGGCACTGTATGGCACTATTCATGAAACAGGTGTTCCCCAGGTTCACCAGCCCAGTCAAACCAACGGGTGAGCCCCTTGTATTCATTCCACTGATTCCATATGTTCTGTCAGCTTCCCTGGCTCCTGGAGCCAGGTTACTTTCAGAGATGCAGCCTTTAGATGAGATCCTGCTCGCGGAGAAACCTCCAGCAATTGATAAGTTTGACTTAGGAGGCTCTACAAACATGGAAGATTCTTCCTTCCTAAGGGAACCATTTCCACGAATCACAGAAGCAGTCCCATTTACATTATCAAGGACCTCCACCAGAATCTGTACATGAAGTGAAGTTGCCGAACAAAGTTGGACAGTGAAAACTGAAAAAGGAAAATGCCAAAAGAGACAATGTATAGGAAATTGGTTACATGCTTAATTGGCCAGTGCTACTTTTATTTGTTGCACATGACTCTACCATGGATAAGGCATTCTAAAAAATTGAAAATTATATGCAGGAAGTGGGAAACAAAAATAGAAGATCATAGATGTTCAAACAGCATTACCAGAAAGAAAAACAAAGTTATTCTGAATCAGTCACTCCACTGGAATCTAATTATCAAGAATAAAGCTCCAAGCAAGTATTTTATTACTTTTAAGTCATCCTTAGGACCGTAAGTAACAGCTTACCTAGTTGTTAGAGAATACACAAGTAGAATAAATTAACAACAACTCCATAATTCATGGAACAGTTTCTATCAATTCCACTTGCATAACAAAGTAACCAAAGAATTTGTCAAAATTGAAAATCAATGCCGAATCAGATCAATCAGGCAAACATGCAGGTTGTGAAAATCTTTTAAAGTGAGCATATGTGGCAAGGAGGAACTTACATCCTGATCCATTTGAATGTTGGCATCATCAAGTGTTTTATCCATATCATTCATTAAAGCGTGCTTTTGATGACCATAATAGTCCCAAATGCATACCTGGAACACAACAGAACCTTCAATATGACAAACCGGTGAGAGTATTGGACCAGAAAAGGATCCACTGAAATTACTTTGAACTAAAAGAACTTGCTAAGATGCATAAAGTCTTACTTGTTCAGAATTTAGATCAAAGATCTCACAGGCCCTTCTGTGTAGATCCCCAATGGTTTCCTGCAAAATGGTAAAATTCATTAAGTGGGCAAAACAACAAGTTGCACCTTTTTTTATAATCAATCTCCCAGACAAGACATTGGAGAATGGAGTTGATCTTATACCTTCTTGCTTATTATTATAGAAGCACGATCTTCCTTTTGTATCACAAGCAGTTGAAGGCGTAGTGGATAAACCTCTACAGCTAACTCTGTCTGAGAAAGACCAGAACTAATCACCTTCCGAGGTAGAATCGGGCCACCACCGTACCTAGTAACAAAAACATATCCATCCATTTGAATAACGCCATAAAAATACTAAAAAATGGCAAAGGAAATAAACTTCATTATTGATGTTTCACAAAACTTGATTATACCAGACACGAGAATGAAAGTAAAATGCTCCAACATAGCTATACTAAGGAAAAGTGGTTAAAGAAACCTCTTTCTAAGCACAATCACCATTTCTCAATCAAGAAATTAGTACTGCACATCACATACTTTCAACAACAGCCGCAGATGAAGATAACTTCCTTTTTTATTCCCTTCTTCTTTGTTTTCCATCTCAAAAAATTGCAATGAGAGCGAGCCCAGCCCTAGGTGGCAAAACAAGAACTTGAAACGGGGGAGAGTGCTAAGACTAAATTAAGCGTCACAGAAACATCACTCAGAGAAAGAGAGAGTTCCTAAAGCCAGAATGCATCACATCATGTAGAGAAAGAAACGTTTGCCGACATTTTCCAATCTCCAAGTTAAAAACTCACCATGTGAAAAGCTGATTCCAGACCTCATGCGGAAGCAACACATAGTCTCGACCTTCTAGCAAAGTATCATGAATCTCACTTCCCACACTTGAGTCTTCTGAAGCAGAATCATGTATTAAGTCAGAGTTATCTATTACACCAGGCTTCTTTAGTGTGCTCGAGCCCATTGAATCCCAATTCTCTGATAAAGAGGCTCCATCATTTGTGTTATTTTGCTGGTCTAGGTTCACATAGTCAATCCATTGCTGCCACCATCTGTTAGGGGGAAAAAATGAAAGACGCCATCAACAAACAGATTTCAGTTTTGACCGAAAATCAAGAAAATGCTCGTTCTCTAACATTATATAAAGCAGCGACAACCTAAACTGGTAACACCCAATCGACAAACCATCCCAAATCACATTTCCTTCAGTTGTACAAATTACCTCAGCCGCTAATCACTTGCAATTTTTTCCTACCACCATCCCGAACGAGGGGGAAAAAGCATCCCATAGATCACTAAAAGTTCTGAGCAACAGGATGAGACTGAGAAAAGTCAATCTTCTCTATTACGACAGATAAACCTTCTTCCCCTTGCTCTTCTTCAAAAATATACCAGACTAGACCATAAAAAGTTTTCAATTTCCCGCTGCAGTGGATGAGCTCAGCAACCCAACTACTGAATCCCGCGGAGAAATTCATCAAATTTAAAGGTGATTTCGGGCAATGATCGAAAAGGGTAAGCAAGTCACCTCTGAGTGATGAGGTAGAAGGTCGCGCCTTCTCTGGTGTTGGCTTCGGCTGCTACAGCTATATCCCTGATCAAAACCCTCTCTTCCTCCGGCGTCAGCTCCCCACTCCCACTGCTGCGGCGCATCGAAACCTCGGTCGCCATCTACTCTCCCAGTCGGCGCCGCCGATCTGGTAGCCGACGGAAGATGATGAATCGAGAAAGCGGGAGCTTGAAATATCTTCCCTGAGCTTTCCCGGAAACCCGACGGCCAACGGAGCCAGACAAGCGAGGGAAAGATGCCAGAGGGGAGGGGGAACAGTGAAACCGAATACGACAAAGTCAGTTCTAGCCCACAACTTATACCGCCTTTTCATTTTAGTCCTACCGGAATCGTTACGCCTTTCCGCCTTTTTCTTAAAAATTCAATAATCTTGATAAATTCAGACAATTTTATTAAAAGAAAAGTCAAATTCTGTCAATAATAAATTTACCCCTTTCCTAATCACCTCAAAAAAAAAAATTACTTCTTTTATGTAAATTTGATTTGAGTCATCTTGACCAATATTAAGGAAACATATGGAAAAGGAGGGAGGGGGCTCACTTAGTCACCAATCTTAAGTGTGTAAATGGTTCGTAACACACAGTTTTTATATGCAAATTGTCGTTTTCGTGATATATCCATCCAATTAAAATTTTATATTTAATTAATAATTGTACATTTATTATTATTAAATCCTAAAAAGTCTCTAAAAAATATAAAAAATCTTAAATAAATGATGAACCCTAATTGAAAAAAATATATAAATAGTAAATAATATTAAAAATATAATAAATGGTGAACCGTAATTGAAAATAATATATAAATAGTGAATTCTTATCGGACGAATATGCCGTGTAAACGATACTGACGTGATATAACCGCTTCACTGAAGATTTTATCCTCTTTAATAGTTTATTGAGAGGATGTGGTTTCGGTATAACGGCAAAGGAATTCAACTCGTAGTTAAGAGATTCTAAGTTTAATTCTTACCGTACTGAGTTACATACCACTTTATTTCTTTCTATCGAGAAACGGGGTATTATACAATGGTACAAGCAAGTCTCTTGCTCGTAACCTTGAAATTGTGTGGTTGGGTTCTAATCATTATCACCGTGGGAGTTATTTCCACATTTATTTCTCTCTGTTAAACCCAAGGAGTTTAGCTTCGTGGTAGGGAAGAGAACAAGTTCAAATCCCTTTCAAACCCGCCAGCACCCCTGCATTTACTCTGTACTATATGTCTGTTGTCGTGCGTATGAATACGTGGAAATTAGTCGAATGAAACAGATGCCTCTCTATTCTCTCATGTGTTGGGGGAGAGATTTTTTTTAAAATTTTTATCTTAACTTTTTTAATTAGTTTACATTATTTAAAATTATTTTACGATACCATATTACCCTTTAAAGTCCAGTAAATGCCACGTCACACTGTCGTATTAGCAATTTTAAAGACGTTAATAAAAAAAATTAACGGTCTATACAAAAAATTTAAATACATAGTGCGGAATTGTAAAATTTATTTTTGTGCCAAAATATTATTTTCACTGGAAGATTTTTGTATCCAACTAAGCAAATTTTTTTCCAAGATTTCCTGTCTTTTTCGACTTTCTTTTCGGAAATTTCTTTTTTCAAATCACACACAAGCGAGGAAAGAAGTTGGGGAGAACGCGAAAAAGGAAAGTCAAGAAAAGAAGACGTGTGGACTCTTACACGCAGTAATAAATAAATAAATAAATAATATATTAAAAAAAGTATCTATAAATAACCTGAAAATCCGTCGTCTTCTCACTCTCCTCCTTCTCCTCATCCTCCTCTCTCCGTGAGAGATAAGACCAGAGGTTCAAGTCTCTCTCTCTCTCTCTCTCTCTCCCCGTCCCCACACCAGTGCTCAGAAGCTTCGACGCCACTTGTTGCTGAGAGATCGGCGGAGGGGATTCGATTGGGGAAGGCGGGGGAGAGAGAGGAATCGCGCTTCGGGGTTGTGCCGGGAGAGAGATAAGTGGAGAGATGGACACGTCGTCGGGAGTCAGCGACAAGGACTCAATAATGGTGGATCCTTTCCTCATGGAGGCTCTCCAGAATCCTCGCCACCGTCTCACCAGTCGGTGCTCGTTTCTATTCTGCTGTGCTTCCTGTGCTTCTTTAGCTTCTGGTGTCGAATGATTTTGCTCAATTAGATGTTTCCTTTTCGCTCTGCGGTATCTGTTCTTGCTTGCGTGGTGGTTATCTCTCTGCTGACTTGTTACCTATCGGGAACTTGAATATAGCGGGGTTTGATTAGGGTTTAGAGTTATACATGGTGTGAAGTAATTTTAGATCTGGACGCTTTGAGCTATTGGGTTTTGTTCGTCTGCGATTTGGTCAAGATTGGCGGCTGCTGATATAACGATTTCCAGGGATACGGGTGGATCTTAGCTCGGTGAATTTGGCTGGTTTATATTTAGATTTTATCCTTTTCTTCTGTTCTTTACTAGGTAGGTAGTTGCATTTCTGAACTGCTCAAGCTAATTTTTTTTCTCCCTCTTATGATTGATATGCCTGGTTCAGTGCTGTATCCAGGGTCAAGCTGATGGCTGAATTGTCGTCAGCAAATTGAGGGCAAAAGAAAAACGATCAGAAGATGTTCTGTAGTAATGAATAGAGAACTTCTCTTAATGCTGTCTTTCTTTTGGCATATTGAACAGTGGAATTAACATTGTCCAACTGTGTCTGAGCCAAAACATAGTCTAACTGTGATAGATGAAAGACTGCAGTTTGTAAATCTGATACCGTAACAAAGATGTATTGTGCGGTGAATTCTATCTCCTACCTCAAAGATATTACTCCTCCTTTTAACCATCTAATCTGGTGGAAAATGAAAATTGCATGCCAGTCACTTGAAAGTTGGGGTGTAGGGGAATTCTATCCAACCAAATTCTGAATATATTTGAAAGAAAAAGTTAAGCAAGGAATACCCCGATATACTTGTTAATTGCTTTGATAATTAGCAGAGGTGGTGCTTGCTTCGCATGAAAAATAGAGTGGGACCTATAGTACTAGTCAAGAATCCTATGAGTTTTACTTACTATGAACCATGTTTGATGATACTGATTTATGCTTGTGCCTATCCTCGTGGAAATCTAATTGTTGTTAAAAAGTTTCACTCTCTAATCTTACTGATCTCTTAATGCAACACTGGATCAATTTCTGGTTAGCTATCTTAAAGTATCAGAATTAGGCTTGTTCTTTCTGTTTTGCTGACTTGCAAGTTAAAAATTTTGCATATAGTGTTGCTGAGAATCCCTAGCTTTCGCCATAATAACCTCATTCTGCTCTGGGATGTTAAAATCTTGAGATTTTCTTGCGAAAAATGATTCTCAAAGAAACTGATTCTCTATCTATTGTTTAAGCCCCTTTTAGTTGTTCCAGGTTAGAAATTTTTTTGGCCTCTATTTTCTGACAAAATTTGAATACCTTTCTGACTCATGTTCTTCTTACTTTCCTTCGAATCAGTATTGAGAATGGAACTCGATATCCGGAGGTTTATGCAAAGCACTGATCAGAAGCTCTTTGAATTCCCGCACTTTCCAACTTCCTATCTCCGACTAGCTGCACACAGAGTTGCTCAACACTATGGTCTACAAACTATGGTTCAAGATAATGGTTTGGATGGTACAGGAAATAGGATAATGGCCATTAAGACAATAGAAAGTAAATTTCCTGCTGTCCGCTTGTCAGACATTCCTGCTAAACATTCGGAAAATGATAAGTCTGAGCAGGTTAAAATTGTCCTTAGGACTAGGCCCAGTAATTCATCTGGTAGTGAAGGTAACGATCCTGGTGTTAAAAGAAGTTCCACGAAGAGCGTGGAAGAAAGAAAGGAACAGTATGATCGGGCAAGGGCCCGTATATTCAATAGCCCTTGTGGATCTGAATCTGATGATATGTCTTCCTCAGCCTCAGTCAACCAGAGGAATTTATCTTCTGGTGGAGAAGAAAATGAAGCTTGCAGGATCTCTTTAGTTGAACTGGACAAAAACGTGGGTATCAAAGAAGGTGGTTCATCTGCTAGGGTGGCCATTCTAAAAGACAGAGAAAAAGATCGTACAGACCCTGATTATGACCGGAGTTACGAAAGGTATAGAAAGATTAATTTTAGCAATTTCAGAAGGGATAGCTCTGATATTAGTACATATGCCAATCATCAGCCTATGTAATTAAATTTTGGTAGCTAATATGTCTAATCCCTGAGTATCAATCTTAGAAATTTGAAATGCCATTACATATCAAGAATGGGTGATTAAATGCTCTCAGTCTCTATTTGAAGAAATCAGGTGAGTCATAGTGGTCCCTGCTAAGCAAACATATTTGGCTATAAACTTGAAGTTAGCAGGATGGTACACTAGCAATGATTGTCAAAACTCCCAATAACATGCTAGTTAGGCCTGACATTTGTAGACAGAATTGAAGGTATAAACAATGGATTAATACGCATTAATACGCTAAAGCCTTACCAGGACTCTAATAGAATATCTTTTTTATTGCAGGTATGCTAGGAATCTTCCTAATCAGGGTTTTGGTCTGCTGCCATTCAATGCGCAGAACATTCACCATCCATTGGGTCACTACGATGCTGGGTTTGCTCAGCTGGGTCAGATACCGAGGCCTCCAGGTTTACTTAACTATATGACTCCTCCTAGTGCTGTCATGAGCCCTTTTTGTGCATCGGGCCTTAGTCAAGGCAATCAAGATGCTGCGTACATGCATTGGCCTACTGCTTCGATGATGTATGCTCATTCGTACGAGCAGTTCAGACATGGGGTTTTCCAGGTCAGTAGCTTCTACTCGTACATAGCTATATATTTGTTGAAGTGAACCTGAGCTTGAGTTTTATCTGAAATTTCACACATCTCGAGTTTATTATATTCTGCTTATGCCAGTCTGCTGTTTAATCTTTCAGGCTCCACCCTACCAGCAGCCTCTGAGCTTTGATTACACTCAAAACCACTGAAGTCCAGGAGCTTTTGAACCGGGTATTGTACGACTGGAAATTTCTTCTCTCCTCGTAGGGCTCTCTTTCAATTTTAGGCTTGTCATCATACTTAGACATCCATTCCATGGTCTCTCATCTCTGAAGTTTAGTCTCTGTATCCTGTTGCTGTTCGGAATGGCAGTTGGAAAACACACTACTCTTATAATTTTTCTTTTAGCTCTATCATATAATTCTTCCCTGAAGGGGGTGCACTACAATTACATATTTGAATTCTTTGGCCACTGGTATAACTCTATTCTGCATCTACTCCTAATGATCCTCCTTGCAGCAGTTTCCTCTCTGCTCCCTCAATCTCAACTGCGGGTTTCTGAACGTGGGTTGAAGGGTAACATCCTTACTTATGATGAGAGCAGTAATCTCTATTTTTTTAATAGTCTATGGTTTGATCTTTTGACCTATATACGCACACGCGCGCGTACACACATGTATGTGTATGAATACATTCTTCTTTGTCAGATTCTGAACTGAAGAAGGCATTTTAGGAGGGGTTAGGTGTCGCAATCTGTGGGACAGAACATGTTTTATAGAAACTGGGACATTGACGTGTTGGCCGGTCTATTAATATATTATCATAGATGTTACTGGATCAGATCTCACGCTGGGTTGGTGGAGTTCCATTATTGCCCATTGTAAGCAGTATCTGTCCCAGTATATCAGGAGGTGGGAATTAGATGTCAGTTTCTCTGTCCCATTCTATTTGTTGGGTTAGATAGGACAATTTGCCCATGTGATGCGTTTGCCTCGATTCCATCTCCTCGGAGACAATAACATTCCCATGAAGGTCGTGCACGAGGAAGGATGTTGTTGTTGTCTTTAGCTCCTACCATCCAAAATATGAAATTTCTTCCTGTATCGGTTCATTGTGATGATTCCACATAGTTTTCTAAAGTAAAATCATAGGTTGATAAGTCTTGATGTTACTTTTGAACCAAATAGGCCGAAGACGTGAGAAAATAGAACCCCTTTTACCGACAAAGACTAGCAATTCTATAAAATATTATATATCAATTTATTTGATTTTATTTATTTTTCTGTTAAATAATTTCATTCTATCCTATCCTCCACCTTTTATTGAGTTTCATGCCGTGCATAAACATACAAGTGGGCCGTGATTTGCGATTGGAGACATCTTTTTTTTTTCCTACTGATTATTGGAGATCCTTTCCTTTTCTCTTTTTTTTTCCATTTTTTTTATTGTCGCCTTCTTTTTCTTTTCTTTTTTTGGTTTAAAATCTACAAGTCTTAGTTCAGTGAACGCATCCAAATAATTACTTGAAATTCACGTAATCAAACGCGCACATGATGCAGCCTTGGTGTCTCGATATCGTTTGACTTTCGAATGATGATTAGAGGATATCTCAGTATAATGTGGACATCAAACTGGTTCTTCCTTAAAAGTTAGGATGTATCTGTGAGAAAATCTCGGGCAATTCTATCCCATTATAAATCCGGAAAAATTACAATCTAATTGTATTTTGGACGATCTTTACTAATCGTTGCCACAGAGAGTGTAAATATTCACATGAATCTATAAGATATTGAATTCGTCTCTTATCAATCGGATATGGCTCTCTTGACTCTCCTATTCGAAATTGATTCCTCGATAGAAAGTACGTAAACGATCCCTCAAACATGAGCATGAATTAAAACAAAAATACAAGTTCTGTCCATTCTTAGTAGTGGAATACAAAATCAAGTTTTTCAATCAAAAAAGTTCTTTAAGAAACAATTTTAGTTGTCAAATAAACCATAAAATTTTCCATCAAATAAGTGTCGAATAATTCCCAGAGCATGGACTGACTGACTGACTGACTGAGCTATTTGAAGCGAAAGCAACCCTACCGCAGAGCTATACGCAACTGTGAGACAAACATATATATATATATATATATATATATAAAATCCTTACGAAGATAGAACACCATCCATGTGCTCTCCACTCCACGGAAAGTCTTTTTCTTCCTGATATCATCGCTTAATAGCACTGTCAGTTATTTTTATGAATTTTTAACATAACTTCAAAAATAAAATAAAAGGAATAATTATAAGAATATTTGATTTTAATTGGTCGGTATTATCACATAAGTATTGAAGTGTATAGTGACACCGTAACATAAAAGATTTTCTCCCACTCCACAGCAATAATGCTAATATGAATGAAGAAGGAAAAAAAAGGCATGAAAAGGATGCCCTTTTGAGGTTCCTCTGTCCTGAGACAGTGCACCTTTCCAAACAAAGCTAGTCGATCAGGCTGTGCTTTTTAATCATTGTTGAGATTATCGAGAGAAAGGTCTCCACTCGGTCCGCATAACGATAACCATCGGAGTATCCACGGTGCCAGGGGAGGAGGTTCGGCTTGAATTCGACCTTTCGAGGCACCGAGGATAAGATGAATGGAGAGAACGCTAAGACAGGTAAAGATGGTGCACCGAGGAGACGTTCTGCACCTCGAGATCCAGAATCGGATCGACCAGATCAGGTGCTTTGTTGGGTCCCAGTTCAGAATCTGACAAATGGAGAACAGTTTGAAGGTCTCCATCTGGTAAATGATCGAGGATGGCGAACAATCGACCAGCTCGAAGAAACTGGCCCAAAACAAATGATTCTAATATCAGCAATGGAGCAAGCTATCCATGAGGAAATGTAGTAGAGAGTAACTGAGAGGCTTGTGAGCAGAAGGTTGTTTTCTGGGATTTGTTCAACCGACCACTGGGAAGAGATCAACCGGAGGTTGAGATGCTGCGAATGAACATCATCACCAACTGGAAAGCTTACTCTACTACTTGCACATAAAAAGGAAAGGTCGCCGTTTTTAAGTATTCTCGATCTCATATCTACAGATTCTACACTAAGCTGAGCAGCATCTTACTAGAACAAGTGGAGAGCTGTCGAGCAAAACCAAAGAACGACAACATTAGTGTTTGCCATGAACAACAACAAAGGAGACAGGAGAGAGATCAACACCCCCTTGGGATTCAAGAAACATAAAGTACACTGTGACTATGAATGATTTCTTATTGATGGAGTTTCTCACAGAAAGGTGAAACCGTGAAAGTTCCCCCACAACTGGGTAGTAGCTTTAAGTCCCTATAGAGTCAGTCATACATGTACACAAAAGCACTGTCACCCCTACACATAATGCCCTAATGCTGAACTTGGAGACACCGACTGAGCGCACAAAGAACTTGATGCCAGAGATTCCGATGTGGAGGAACTACTGACCATCGATTCTCAGCCAAATATTAAGCCGAACAGTTGCTGTCTTGAACCATTTGCATCTTTTAAAGTTGTCACATTCCCCGCCCAATAATTTGCTAATTTGCTAACAAGAGCTACATGAACAAAAGCAGCAGTAACAGCAAGAACAACAACAGTAATAACACTACCAAGGCCAACTGATCTAACAAGGTTACCAAAGACATTAACTTCACAGGACTCCGACACTAAGAGGTACGACAAGGCACAGACAACAGAGGAAAATGTTTCATATTTACCCAGAACTCAAATCATCCCCGGTTGGGAAGAGAGTCAGAACTTTCCTTCCTCCTTTACTCGCATTATTAGATGGTGATTCCATGTCTTCCACGAAAGGATGCAGAGGGCTGTGCCCGTGGAACTGTGGCCCCATCCTCTGAACTTGCTGCTGCGCCTGCCTAGCCAAGAAAGGATGCTCAAATTGCCCGTTTGGCGGTGACCCGAAAAGCCCCATGGGCTGGTGGTAGGCCGCTGAAGCCGCAGCCGCTGCCATTTGGTGGTGGGCTGGGACTGGCACAAACGGCAGGAAATGGTCCGCATTTGGACGCAGGAAATGGGGCGGCACCGGCGAGCTTGCGAAAAGGTGCTCCGTGGCGGGGTCCGCCGCAGCCGCCGTCCCCACCCCACCTCCTCCGCCGCCCGATAGCCCCTGCATCCTCTTGAGGTAGAGCCGGTACTTCTGCAGGTGACTGGCGACGTTCTCCCGCGTAAGCCCATCGACACTCATCAACTGCATTATGGTCTTCGGAACGGCGTTCTTGATCCCGAGGTGGGCCACTGCATCGACGAAGCGTTTGTGCAGCTGCGGCGTCCAGACAAGCCGCGGCCGCTTCAAAGTTCTCGCTGGCTCCTCCCCAGTCCCGGCGCCACCGCCGAGCTCCCCGGAGTCAGCGAACTCCGAGGAGCCCGGATGAGGCGAAGGGATGGGCGTCTGAAGGTGGCCGGAGGCAGGGTTCTGGGACGGCGGCGGGCTTGTGCTGGGGTTATTGTTGCTCGTCAGTGGGCTCCTGATGTCGAAGGCGACGGCGAGGTCGGGGGTGATTAGGGTTTGAGTCAAAGGCGTGAGCTCATCCGGCGACGGGAGCTCTTCTTCCCATCTGGATAGCCAACTCCCATCCTCTGATTCCCTCATTCTTCCCCTAATCCACCTCAGACCCACTTCAGCTCCGTCCTAATCTGCTCCGATCCCCTGCAAATCGCCGAGCTTGAGAGCCGAACCGAACCAAACAAAAGTCCGTGATGATGGCAACCGCAGAAGCGGCGGCGGCAGCGGCGACCTGGGCTGAGCTGAGAGTCCCAGAAATGCTGGATTCCAAGGCAAAGTCTGAGGCACCGACAGAGATTCCGGCAAGGGAGTGAGAGGGAACTGAAGACTCGGGTTAGAAGAGAGCTGTCCGCAGGGAGAGAGAAGCAGGGAGAAGTGTGTGTGTGTGTGTGTGTGTGAGAGAGAGAGAGAGAGAGAGGGAGGCGAAGAGAGGTTCGAGGTGGATCTTGTTTCCCTTGTTTTCCCCTTTTTTTTCCTTGTAAAATTTTCCTTTTGAAGGATTTTCTTTTAAAAATTAAATTTATGATCCGATGAGATGATGTTGAATAATTTTGGAACTGGCCGAAGATGCTTTCTTTTTCCTTGTCGTGATTTTGTTTTTTTTCATTAAATCTATAACGGCTCTCTTTTTACGGGATTTGAGGTAACCATAATCATGAAGATTTATTTAATAATAGTATTGTCCCTTAAAAAAACAGTTCCTTCCTAGATATACACCACTGTTGAAGTGGCTCTGTATTGATTAATGGTTCCGCAAAAATCTACCATAAACATCGGGTCTAAAATCCAATGAGAAGTTAAAATTGGAATCGATAAAGGAAAATGTGCACAGAAGGTAAAAATACATGACGGTTAGTTAACAGTTAGCTTTGATAATTACTGTGACAACTTTCTGATACACAGGCAAATACCTCGGGCGACTATAGAGATAATCACTCTCGCTTTTTAACCGACATGACTAACTTCAACAGTTGAAGGCCAAGCCGGCCCCACTCTTCACTCCGGTTCGGCTTTCTTTTCTTGGTTTCACGTCTTCAATCAACGGACCGACTTATGACAGATCAGCTCTCAAACGTCTCATCTCCCCTCACCTCTCCTTCACAATTATCTGCAACTGATAAAGTTATCTGAGAACTTATGTGACAGTCCATTCATAAAGAAGTTAAAAGACCGGTTCAATAATTATATCGGGTCACTGCCTGTGACTTATTCACTCGAGATGAGCTACGCATGCCCCGCAGTAATTTTCACCGACGAAAGCTGGAGAAGTTATTAAAAAAAAATGGTTTTGTTTTAACCTTTTTTACTGTTATTTCTTTAACAAATTGGCAGTGGTAATCCCTAAAACAACGGAACCGTCCCGTGCTACAAAGAAGTTTTTTTAACGGAAATTGCTGTCCTTCTGCCACGCGCTCTGAAAGTGCGCGTGCGCGGGAAAAGTTGAAGTGGGTAAACAGAGGCTGGCCAGGGAAAGTTCAGAGGGCGAAGAGTCGAAATGTCTTCTCTTACTTTACTCCCAAAAAGAATAGATATAAAACGAATTTATTATATAAATTACAGTTTGAATTTTAATAAATATAAAAATAACTCTTAAAAATTGTAAAAATTTTACACGTATTAAGATTTGAGAGAGAGTTACATAATAAACTCGTTATGTATTTATATATTAAATATTTACTCCCAAGAATGGTTAAGTAAGATGCCCTAGACTAAAGGAAATCACGTAATACTGATGTGATATATTTATTTAATAAGAGTTTATAATTTATTAGATTTCTTATATTTGTTAGGATTTGATAATTATAACTGTGTAAGTATTGATTGTAGTCAAACCTTGATTGAACATATATATCGTACTAGCATTGTCGCGTGAATATTACGGAGGAAGTAGGTCATTGCCAACGAGGTAACTATTTCCTGATCGAAATTCTCATAATACTGGAGCAGTTCATCAGCGATAAATCTAGAAATCTTATCAAATTGGGACGAAATTCAGTGGAAGAAAGAGTTGACAGATGTAAGTGACGAAATACGATGATTTAATATAAAATTGATGAAATCAAGTAAAATTTATATAATAATTTATGAGTTTTCTCGAATTCGAGGAAGCGATCCATCCTTGCACTCATCCCATCAAGAAGCATGGCTGGCTACGCTGTCTTTTTTTAAAAAAAAAAAAAGCAGCCTTTTTTGTTTCCTTAACCAATCATAAAGTGCCATGTGAACGTTCATGACATCTAGAAGCATTACATAATTATGCTAACAATTTTGCTCAAATATAAACAAAATTGAAAATTGTGATTTTGACTTTTATTCAATAACTTTGTTATATTAAAAAAAAAAGAGGGCATATTTGAACATGTTTATGAATTTGAACAAAAATAATTGAAATATAAATTTTTATATGTAAAGTTAACTCTGTACACAATTGAATAAGAGGGATAAAAATGAAAAATCGGAGAAATTTGAGGACTAAAATGTAATAATCTCTCCCAAAGTCAAAAAGGTCCACCACAAAACAAAGATTCCCTACTCAGTACGCTCCCCCACTCGCGCCTGCTCTATGGGCGTTGTACGGCAGCAGGATGCGCATTAAGAAAGTACATGTCAGTTTCAAACAGGGTTGAGGCAGAAAATTTAATTCTTGTACCCATCATAATTTGCCACGTAGATATTAAATCAAATTCAACCAGATGTAACATCAAGGACGATTATTCGAGTAATTATTAATTTTTTTAAAGAGTTTAATAACAAATTTTAATGAATGAAATAATATAAATTAAGAAAAAAATATAGATGAAACTCTTAATGACAGTGATTTAATGGCTTAAAACTCACTCTTATACAGTTTAGTAAGGTTGAGGTCGCATGCTCGACTCTCGCACTGAGCAATGCTACAAGAAGAGACTTCTTGAACTTATGTCTTGGTGAATACCGAATTCTTAAACTATACTAGACATTTGATGATATTACGTCGACGGGGCACGTGCTAGTACTGATTGTTCAATTGCTCTGATGTATTCGCAGTTGAAAACAAAAACCTAAACATTACGTAGCGGAATGACTGAGTCACTACTGCTATCAAATTGTGGTGATTGTTTTCCTGAGTTTAAAGAAGGCGATTGCCTGTGCGTCCCCTAGATGCATTTCCGGTCCTACTCGCTCGGATTCTTACATGAATTAAGTCCGTCACGTTATTTATGAACTCAATTAATAAATACTTGACACGTTGTCAAAAAAAAGTGCCGCATTAACTCTTTCTACTAACGTGTCAAATAATCAAATCGCCGGCCAAGTTTATCCCATTGTGGATGAGGTTGGCTGACCTGAAAATTTCTCATATCCGTTGTAAGACCACATCCATGGAGATTCAACCCGACAATTTTACTGTCCTTTTCCCACTAGAAACGTTTCGTTTTGCACTGGAGTTTCGTGGTTCCGACCACAGATTTTTGTCGAACCCCTCGCTGCTCCGTACAGAACTGCTAAGGAACAAAAGTCCATTAATAGGATAACAGAACACAACGGTCACTCGAGAAAAATGTGCTTGCCTTGTCTGTCTTCTTGGGTTGTTTTTTCTAGGAGAAGTAAAATGTCGGTCTTGCCCTTTTATTTTCTTCGCGGAATATATTTTTTAAAAATTTTACCGGACATTCAAAAATTAAATAAATCTTATTTAGTATAAGTTGAAATTATATTTTCCCACCGACATGAAGAACATGGCCACACATACGAAAAAGGATCGTATGGGAGTGTCCACCAAAGCTCAAACTTAAAAAGCTCTTCTGGCAATTTCGCTTAGAGTGTGACTCGAACATGTAATTTTATATTTCACCGGATCGTATGAGAGTGAATTTTGAACGAGTAAAACTCGCATTATTTTTTTGGTATGGTCATCGGACAGTGTTTGAGTTACCTACCATTAATGGCATAGGAATGAATGGCTTTCTGTCTCCACAGACAGCCTTTTCAATCTCATGTGACTGCGATTGATGAAGAATCACATTAAAATCAATGTCTCTTGTGGGAAAAGAAATTGACAGATCATGTGATCCTCATGCAACAAACCCCCTGACTTACTTAACTCTGATTCTGATTGACCACCTTCATCATATCACGAATTAATATAATTCAAATATTTTAATATTTTTTTAAATAAAATTATAAAAATAACTCCATAAATAACTTAATCTTATTGATTTTTGATATCATGTAAATACTATCACATGATATACTTGTTATATAGGAGATTTTTTCCATTACCACGAACCGACGTTTAGGTAGGTGGACCCCTCAGTCTCCGTGACCCTATAATTGTCTAATTATTCCCACATCTTGATCCCATTCTTGAGGCTTTTTCGGCACCCGATCAATACAAAAACCCGATCGATACTCCTCGTAGGTTTTGAATGCCGGAAGCTCTTGTCTAGCCGAAACATGTAAATGACCTTTTCGAGTTTCTCACTATTGTAGAACGGGCTCATCCATCCGAGGAACGGGATGCCCCGTGACAACTTGGTGTGACATTGCATTCGGGCCAAATGGGATTGAACAGATACTAGATTGGGCCCATGGGCCTCGCATGATCGCGGCCCATCTAGCAGAAGAATGTTGAAGCTGAGTCCGAGGGTTACACGTAGTCGAGCACGATCCAATATTCACGTGAAACGGAATTTCAGGAATAAATATTCTGAAAAGTAATCTTTATGCATGATTTGGAATAATGTATACGCTTACTAATGGGGGCGTCAATTCGTGCCAGCCCGGTTTTATCTTATCGGGCCGACACAGCCCAAAAAGTGCATGGGTTGAAAACACCTGGTCCAAGCAAGGTCTTTCGGGCGGGACCGGGCCGGGCCCAATTTCACCAGACCCACTAACCAACATAGTCAATGAAATGGTCGGGCACCTATTTTATTATTATTTTTAAAGTAAGGTTTGCATTTTAAATATTGTAAATAAAGAAAATGTACGGCCTCTGAGGAGTGGACCCGCTGGAAAACTGACAATATGCAATTGGTCAAGTCCATGGTTCAACTCCCCATATGAGCCAATATCATGAGATTAAGGGCGGGCCCAACCTATATAAAACACTGTCCGATGAATTAGTTGGTTGTTACAACACTAAGAATAAAGAAAATGCACGATTGGAAGGATTTTAACCTTTTTTAATGATCCGATCCCAACTTGGATTGGTTGGAATTTAGTGGATTACCGGGTAACAGGTGGTGCATATCAGAAATGAAAAAAATTTATACAATAGAAAAGATATGAATTGGATTTTCTTTTACACAGTAAAAGAGAGCAGTAGGAGTAGCAATCCTGTCACATCCATTACATATTACTCTAGTTTTTTTTGTTTAATGTCGAATATATTAAACGAATTGAACAGTCGATACTAACACTGACTCAGTCAATATAATACCATTAAAAATTTAGTATAATTCAAAGATTCGATATCCATTAATATAAAATCTGAATGGATGAATTGGATTTTTCTGGCGGCAGAAGAGCTGCTTAAATATGCAATTTGATGTCGGCAACTTTGAAGTCTGTGATGGCCTGCAGACCCCCACCAGAATTCATAGTCAAACGTGCCATAGATTCATAGACATTAGGAAAAAAAAAAAAAATGAAAGGCGATTCCGCTGCCACGTCATTGGTGAGTTAGGTTGTCTTCTTTTTCTGCCATTAATCAATTATTCAACTCGGATTTAGTTAGTGAAAAGTCGTGATAATCCCTACTCTCAATAATTAAAGAAAAAAGTTCGATATTCAAGGGGAAAAAGAAAAAAAAAGAAAGAAGAAAAACGAAAAGGTTGGATGGTCGGGTCAAATCTCATGACACGCCTAGCCACCAACATTGTCCAATAAATTCTTGTTTGAACTCTCAATCCCTTGAAAATGTCCTTTTTTTCTTCGGACGTTAATTATCTGTATCTAAAAATTTAATAAATATTTACTAATATAAATTCAAGTTATATAAGTTCATTGAAGAGTTAAATTATCACAATTATACATATATATATTTTTAATTATGGAACTTGAAATTGAAATATTCCCTTCAAAAGAAGAGAGATCGATCGTTGACCAAACCATAATGTGACAAGATTTTTTTTTATCGATTCTTTCTTAGCCTTAGATTTCCTTTTCTACTTTCATGCCAATAATTAAAAAAAAAACACTTTATGGTTAATTCAAGTAAATAGACGTGTGTGCACTTACTGAGTGGTTTACGGGCTTGTAAGCTAGACTCTCCCATTTTATTGGTCTGTACCACCGGTATCCAAAAATCCAGCGGACCCTGACTAATCCAGTTCGAGCCAAACAGTCTCGCTGGGACATAAATTTCTCATAAGCTAAATTCTCTCTATTCACAAGATTCGAATGCGAGACTCTACTTGAAGGAAAGAGACGCTCTATCACCTCAGCAAATTCACTTTGATGGCAGTTATTAAATATAAACAAATAGTCATAAAATAACCAAAGTGAGCATCCACGGGCCTGTCGGCCCATTAGCTGAGCTCTTTGTCCCCTTCCAAAAGCTAATAAACCCGAACGAGACCGGCACGGGTGTGGATCCCAGCAGGTGACCACAATCGAGACATCGAGCAAAAAATTAACGCATCCGCAAGGGAAGATCGGAACTAAAATTGGGTTTTTCGAAGGCTCATACAGCAAAAATTTCGACGCGTCTTACTCGAGAATCGCGGAGTTTATTCAAGCTAGTGGCTCAGGGACCCTCTGGCCCACTTCTTAATCTCAGGCCCAGATTGGGAAGTCAAAGTCCCACAAATTAGTGCTGTAAGTAAAAGATCGAAAATTCAAAAAATAAAAAAAATTGATTGAATTTGAACAGAAAAAATTGGATGTATGGGTCTCCGGATAAATTCAAGGCAATTTTTAAGGTGAAAAAAATTGGATTGGAAAATTTGGACCCAACCCGAAAAACTCGGCGGGACCTGAAACCGAACCAAAAGTTATGTTAAGCTTATTCTTTATGTAATAAATCATTTTATTATTATATTCTAACAATAAAAATAATATATTGATATTTTAAAACTTGAATCTTGATTTATATTTATATTTTTTATCTTCTTAATACACTAAAATATTCATAATTTTTATTTCTCATTTATTACAATGAATCTTTATTTTATTATTTTTATATTTAATATATTATTATATTAAAAATCGGAGCCTAAAAAAACCGAATCCGAAGTGGGTGATTTTCGTAACCCTTAAACGGTTATCGGTATTGTTTTTCAACTTGAAAAAAGGGATCGAAATAAACTGGGCTCCGATAATTTTCAAAAAAAAGGGACCGAAACGCCTGTTTTCACTGCTACTGCAAATCTTCACGTCAACGGTTATTAACTTTTGACTTAAAAAAGAAAAACCGGGATATGAAAGAAGATAGGAAAATAAAGTGACATACGGAATTTTGTTAACAGGAATCGAATATGAAATCTCTTAATTCAAGTCAAGAACGATAACACTGTTTCGAAATTCATTTATGCAACTTTAGATTTAGAATATTGGAAACGTGAGAGATCCCCTTTTTCTTCCATGTCCCATCAAGGAAGTCATTTTCTCTCTGTCTGGCACACACAACAGAAAACAGGGATCATCACGCACCATAGTGGGCAAGCCGGTGGGTAGACTTTGCCACTTCACCAAATTTCTTATTGCTCCCGAGGTTATAGTTAATTGCAGCTGGGCTCAATCGAATCCAACATTTATCTAACACGTTTCGTGCTTTTCGTCCTTCGGTTCTATGTCGGAACAGCTTACCAAAGAAATGACAGCGGGTGCTGGTTCGGTAACGGGTGCCTGATTCCATCGATCGCAATGCACATCTCGCGAGTTTCTCTGATCGAACATTCAGATTTGTTTACTTTAGATGATTCCCGTGGAGAAAAAAAGTTTTTTTTTTTAGTGCATGCGCGCATACAGTGAAATTCTTGCTTAGACAAGTCGCAATGATAACTAGCTAGAAAAAAAGGAAGCATTTGCCTCAGGCCTTTTCTTCCACGATAAAAAAAAAAAAATCGGTAATGACGATTTTATCATCTCGTATCACATTCGGATTTCTCGTGTTTAACTACGAGTATTTAAAAAAAAATTGAACGATCGGTATAAATACCGATGTGATCAGCGTAGCGTTACCAAATGGTTGGTATAATTTACAAAAGCCGGAGTCCTCAACATCCGGGCCTAGAGGTCGCACTTATAGCGAGGAAATGATCGGACGACTCTTCCCTTTGATAAGGTCTATGTTCGAATACTATAAATAGAAGAAAATAAATGACCGAATCACTTTACCTATTAATGAAATGACCAGATTTAAACTCTGAATAGTTAATTATCCGAATAAAGTGGGTCGATGTCATTCATGCGGTTGATGTCAAAAACGTCTTTTTACCTGTGGAATCTAATCTTGCACCCCACTACGCCACTAAACGATACGTGGAATATCTCACAGCCCTGCCCCATTAAAAAAAATCGTGGTATGCAGTGAATGTGAATCAAGTACGGAAGAATATTTTCATAAAATCGCGGAAAAAAGAGAACTTAAATGCAATTACAAGACACGAACTCGAGGTGCGCTTCGGCTGGTCCGGGGATACTGCGTGGTGCAAACAAAAAAAATTAAAAAAATAAACGTGAAATATTTGGATGAACTCATATAATTAGATCTTTATTTATAATATAATGTAATTTAATTCATTTAAAATTTGTTAACTTACAGTAGAAGGCAGAATGTTCTCGGTTATCATTAGTATGCTTTGTCGATTTGATCTTTTTTCAAGTTTACAATTTCAAATAATTCGTTCGAAAAATGTGACAGATTTTTGTTGCTAACATTATAGATATGGAGTTATATGGAGCGAGGATGGAGAATCTGAGCGGTTAATGAAAGATCTTTACTGTTGCGATGGTAAATAGGGAGTAAGAGTATACACTTGATTATTAAATCATACTTGTTATTCTGCATATTTTCTTATATTTTACATGAATAAAAATTAAAATATATAATTAAAAAAGAAAAATTAAAAGTAGTTAGTGGTATTTATAATTTATAAGTGATTTTACCATTTTACCCATTTATCATTGTTATTAGTTTATTTATCAAGTGTATTTTTAAAATTTTAAAATGAGATCAACTATTTTTGTATTTACATATATAATAACAGATAATAGTAGACGATGATGATAATAACAATAATTTACATTTTAAAAAGATATATGGAAGCTGATGACGTGGAAAAATCGAAGATAGGGATAAGAGCAGAAAGCATGGCGGATTCGAAAGGGACTTCGCGTCTTTAGACTTTGATGTGAAAGGAGACCGACCAGCGGGTCCTTGTCCATGATTTAGCCTTTTTTTTTTTTTTTTTTTTTTTTTTTGGTCGCCAGCCACGGTATCCAAGCAGGCCCCACCAGCGGTGAGATGGCATCTTTCAGCCAACCATACTTGACTAATCCGTTGGTCGCCCCGGGTCGCACGCCTGGCAATGGCGGGTGAGGCTCCCAAGAAGGGTGTCTGCGTACGTGAGGTCTCGAACCTGAGACCTCCTTAAGCGGTACCGAGCTGCTTACCACTCGGTCCAACCCCTCTTGGTAAACGGAAGAGAATGTCCATGATTTAGCCTTACGTAAGAGAATACGAATAAATTTGTTTTATATAACGTACTTTTACATATGAAAAATTCTACACTTTTTATCTTTTCATCGATGCGGATTTAAGGCGACGTGCGGCGATCACCCCGAATTAAAAAAGCTTATAAGATGATACATACATTACAAAAAATCTTATCAAGCTTTTCAATTAAGATATACTTTTTTTCTCCCTCAAATTCGTTCTTCTAAATTCACCGTGGGTAATCAACTTGTGGTTGGTCTAATGGTTCCCTCGCTAGGCTCCCAAATGGATGATCGCAGGGTCGAATCCCAAGTTGGGAGGGTCGACGGGAATTTTCCAGGGATCCCGACCCAATCGCAGATTAGTCTCAAAGCACATTTCGACTGGTCCGGAAACACTGCGTGGTGTAAACCAAAAATAAAATAAATTTACCGTGAGTCTGGGCCCCCTCGGGAATCTTTCTAGGATTTGTCCCTGTCATCGATCATTCTAAATTACTTAGTGGTGGCGAAAAGTGGGACGCACTCGCCATCTAACCGTATATAGATCGGACTCAAAATGGCATCTATACATATGTGAGGCCTCCAGTGCAAAGATGGTGCATGTGGCTAAGGGTGGAGGATAATATATATATATATATATATATATATATATATATGTATGTATGTATATATGTATATGTATATGTATTCATCGCAAAGGGGAGCGGTTCATTGATGTGGTGCATCCGTCCAATAAGAATTCATTATTTTTATATTATTTTTAATTACGGTTCAATATTTACTAGGTTTTTAAATATTTTTTTACAATTTATATATTATTTTCAATTATGATTCACTACTTATTTAATATTTTTATGTTTTTAAAATTTTTTAGGATTTAATAACTATAATTTTATAATTATTGATTACATGTCAAGTCGTGATCGGACAGATGTAAGTGATGCCGACGTGGTATGACCGCTCTACTGGAAACTTTTTTTAACAAAAGGGACAGAACATGTAGCTGGAATCTTGGGACTCTGCAACTTCTATGTTTTCTTATTTTTCCTCTTTACTATGGTGGTTAGGAGAAATTGTCTTATGAAAGTGTATTACGTCGTGGCAGCGTCTACATTGTAATACCAATTAACGAGATTATACTGTCTTTAGGGTTGATTTTGAATTTTTCTGGCTTTTTAAAGTTTTAAAAATAGTCTGAATTTGCCGTGTAGGAGCTGCTACGTAATAATATCGTGATAGTGGATGCCTTCTCGGAGGTGAGAGCTCGTCTGAGAATATATTTCTTGTGATCGACAGCTGTTATCACTGCTGCTACTAATAATAATAATAATAATAATAATAATAATAATAATAATAATAATAATAATATTATTATTATTATTATTACAACTACGACGACTTCAATTTTTATTATATTATGAATATATCATAAAGTTAATGGAATCAAGAAATTTAGTTAAATCTGCAAGTTCTTGTACGGATAATCACACCGAGAAGTACGTGTAAGGAGAGAATCGAACAAAGGATATACGGGAACTTCTCAACATGGAACTTTATGTACCATCACTCCCAAAAGAATGCCATTAAGTTGGTCTCTTGATTTTGTTCAAACTTGTTAATTAAATCACTCAAAAATAAGACAACCTTTTCTTTTATGACATCATTGAGGTTGCAACCCAAACACTTTTTTTTTTCCTTATTTTGTATAGATCTCAATTAATATGATTTAAAAAAGGATATTTAAGGAATGGAACGAAATAACTAAAATCAGCAAACAATTTCCAAAAGATTATGTTGATTTTTTTCAAGGGTAAATGACGCTTTTAGTCTTTAACATTTTGCATATTATCATTTTCATATCAAACCTTTATTTTTTATCGTTCACATCCTCAACCTTTTGAGTTTTTATCACTTTAGTCTTACCGTTACCTTTTCCATAAAAAAAAAGTGTATTCCATCCACAAATTATTTTTCAACAAAAAATATTTTTCAAAAATAAAGAAAAAAGGGAAAAAAAACAAACAAAAATGAAAAGTACACGTGGAGTTTTACTGATGGTCATATCTCTTTTAAAATTAAGACACATATCCGATTTAAAATTGATTAATGATTATTATTATTATAAAATCGTGACTTTTTTGAAAGATATTTTTTTTTGAAAAATGATTTTTGAATGTAATATTCTTTTTTTGATGGAATATGCCTTTTTTAGATGAAAAAATAACAGTAGAACTAAAGTAAAAACTCAAAAAGTTGAGGATATGAATGATAAAAAATAAAGGTTTAGGACAAAAACGATAAAAATGTGAAAAGTTGATGATCAAAGGTGGCTTTTTTCCCCTTTTCAACCTATTTGTTTCAACAAAATCAACTCGTTGAAAAAATCTTAGATGGCCTTACCACTCGATGATGTGGCGAGGAAGAACCAGTCAAATTGCTTTGATTAGTAATATTTATAGTACTTGCTCGAATGATTAACACTAATTTACTCGTTGTCACATTTTGGTTGGTATTTTCTCATGTCATGTGGTGAGATAAGGTCACCTAAGAATTTCTAGAACTTGTGGTGGTGCTTTCAGAATGAATAATGAGCCAAACCAGATTAATTAAGCTGATAGGGTGTCTTTTCTCCCTAAGTAAGATCCCGAGTTTGAATATTGTGTATATAGAGAATTCATCCTATAAGAGTTTTACTCTCTAGCATACCCACCCAACTGGAATTGAATCAGTCATGATTCATTGAGTCTATAGATACCAATAGTACAGACCGAAAAAAAATGAAATCACTTTTTTATTACAATTTCCATCACATAGTAAACTCCATAAACATCTTAATCTCATTAGAAAGTTTCCAATGCATTCGATAAAAACTTACATGTTTCAGAAACGGATTTGGTACTGTAACATTATTTTTTATTCGAGATCAAGAGATTCTGTATTTAATTTTAGTTACCGAGAGTCCAACTATCATGTTGTTTCTCACTTTCTCCGACCCATTCTAAACTCGCTTTCTTTGTAACCGGGAACGTAGTCGTTTCAGTTTAGGACAAGAAGGAAGGTACTTATCAATGGCTTTTGTCTTCTCACCATTATTATGCTCCCAATTGGAAGTTCCTCACCAACCCCTTTAAATATATCGCTAGATGGCCCTTTCACTTTACACCCCAATCCCATTGTTATGATTCTCAAAAGCAACCACTAGCCCAATGAATAGCCGACAAACAAACGAACCAGAGACACATGTTTGCATTGAGGGATGTTCGGGTTTCGCTAAACTAATCTCATAATCCATAAGAACACCGTGCATGCCAAACTAAGGAAAATGTAATCACCGATGGTACAGGTCCAGTGATTCAAAACTCACTTTCATATGATTTGTCGAGTCCGACATCTCAAGTCTAAATCCTTTCTACGCACCTATATGGAAACATCCATTAGAAATGTGCTCTCTGGGTCTTCACTTGCAGACAAAGTCTTCTATACTGCACCAAGATTTTGATATTGTTACACCACAAGGCAACACCGGTTATTAGGTACGAAATTCCGAATATTATGTAGCGGGAAGTGATCGGATCGCCGCTGTTACTTTGCATATTCTCATCGGATGCCCTAAGAGAGATTGTTCTCTATAAATAAAATATATGTACTCACAAGTATACTTGCCAGCATTGGGTGATACCGTATCACACGTCCAATCCATACTCAAAGAAAAGGTCATTATTACTTCTTACGAAATTTACGCAGGTGGCTGTCAATTTCAAAAGCTCAACCACATGATTTTGAGAAATACAAAGGCACCACGTCTGGTCAAGTTTTTTTGAGTCGGGTAAGATTTTCATATTGGAATTGCATCGTGGTTCTTATCACAAACATCATGCCTTGCGTGAGAAATCAACTTTTTAACCTACTAGATGACGCAAAAAAAAAAAAAGGGTTTGGAGTTCTAGATCAGATAAATAATAAAAAGAACCCCGAATGAAGAAGAAAAATTAGGTGTCACATTACCTATAAAGTTTTGATTTTTAATTGAGTGTATGCCCGATCTTTTATAAGTCCGATAAAAAAGTTTACATGTATTGTTGTTTTCTTTCCTCATTGGTCAAATGGGTTAGTTGCTGTTTGAAGACTTGAAGTCGGATTGATTTAGCGTTGGTAAACTTTCTGAGAGTTTCAGATGATCCGTTTCGATTTAGGGTTGGTAAAAATTAAAAAAATATAAATATAAATATAAATAAATAGTTGCCAATTGTGCCCCCACTCTGTGTTTCGAAATAGAGATACATGAAACAAGTCATTTGTTTAATGATTCCATTTTTGGGTAATAGTGTCCAACGGGTACTCTATTTTTTTTTAATTGTTCAAGTCAATTAATATTCAAAAATTTAATGAGTGTTGATTAATCTTAACTAGAGTCGAATTAATCTACTGAGAAGTAAAAACTTTTCACTAATTAATTTTCTCTTCTCTATTAATGGAACTCGAATATGATATTTTACTTAAAAAATTTGAACCATCCCAATCAGAATTATAAAGACCGCCATGATTACAAGGGCAAATCTGGAAAAGGCCGAGTAGTAACAGTGGTAAAATTATCTTCTTACCTGGATCCGAATACTGAGAAGCTGAAAAAAAAATATTAATATCTGATTAATTTACAAAATAATATTATCGTAAAGGGGAGGAAAAATTGTACTAATGGTACAAAAGTTTTGAAAAAGTTCGTAATTGGTACAAAAAGATGTTTTTGTGTCTAACTAGTATAAAAAGTTTTAAAACTATTCGTTCATAGTATATTCCGTTAAATTTCATTTAATAATGTTAATCTTTTGCTGACGTGGTAGCTGTTGTGGATGTCATGCTTGTCTATTTGTTGATGCAGCGAGCTATTTAATATTTTTTGATTGAAATAATATATACAATTTTTAAAAATATATAAAATTTATTATAAAATATGAAAAAAATTTAATTTTTTTTTAATTTTTATATACTATTATGTACTTTTGGGCAATAGTTTTAAAATTTCTTATACCAGATAGGCATAAGACTTTCCTTTTGTACCAATTAAGAACTTTTCTCAAACTTTTGTACCGTTGGTGTAATTTCCCCTCGTAAAAGCGGCAGTCAAATGAGATGGGCCGCTGGAAAAACAAATCCTTCAGAACTTTAGAGCCCCGAAGGAAACAAGGAAACACCCTGAAAGACGGAGAGCAATGCGTCGAGTGATTGAGTTCCAGTGGAAAAATATTACGGTTCAGTTGCTGGATGATTGAGTTGGTGGAGAGACTGACTATGAGCCGTCTGATTCTCTTTTTAATTTGAATAATCGATTGTGAATCGTTGGGTCAAATTTTTAAACGGTCAAGTGAGTGAATCATAGAAGATTCCATGAATTTCGTATTGGATAAATAAAAGAAAATTTAAAGAGTATAGAGGCTGGATGCCATCGTTCATCAGTTTAAAATTTAGTGCAGTTGTATTGCCTCCGACCTAAAACCAAGATTTTCCCTTTCTTCGGTTTCCTTTTAGGCGACTTGCGTAGGTTGGTCAAGATAATCATAAGCATTTTCTCCTCGAGTAAGATTTCGAATTTTGATCTTATAGACGGAGAAAATTCGTGAGATTTCGAATATGGATATTATAAATGGAGAAAATTCATGATTTGTGAAGTTTTAATCCTTGATGAGTCGACTCGGCTCGAACAAGAATTAATCATTACAGAGAAACTTCAAGCCATCAGGTAATAGAAAAAAAAAAAAAAAAACCTGTTACGTGGAACATGACCCAAACGAATGATGATTATGCCCGAAGCGTTGGTCCCCGAAGACGCCATCCTTTATCTCATCTCCAATTTAATTGCATTTTTCCATTTTAATCTCTCTCTCCGCTTTTTTTTGTTTCTAAAAATGGAGATATAGGATTTGCCCAAATTAACATGCATCGTGGTCGAAGAAATCCATTCCATCATGCGGACTGCCCCTCGAATTCGAAAAAAATTCTTAAAATATCATATATTTAACTTAATTTCATCCAATTTTTACTAAATTATCATATTTTATACCCTTGAATTCGTCATATTAATTTTCGCTCCCCGAGTTTGTTCTTGTGTGTCTTTGATATTTCATGCACAAACACAAGGGTAGGAAGTCCACGTTGGCACACGTTGAGTTGAGTTGAATTGAATCGGTCCCCGGCGAGAATTCTACATGACAAAGGTTGGACCAAAGAGGCTCACGACTCCTTGAAATCGGATTCAATGAACTGAAGAGATTGCTTGTCGGTCACACAATGCCAGTATTATATTCTGTCTCCCAACGCTACATGTTGGTTCCTTGCATTTTCATCGGTCCCATATAATATATATATATATATATATATATATTCGAGCACATGTATGAATATACTTTGTCAATGGTAAAAAAGGAATCACATACCTTGGAATTAGAGGAGGGAGTCAAAGGTTGATAAATTTGTTCGTTTTCACTTTATGACTCAAAATTAGTAAGAAATGGGACGATTAGAAGAACTGGCACAGATCAACAACCGAACCGTTTTCTTTTTGTTACGGAATGGGACGGTTTACTATATAGAGATAACTGTTATTCAGTTATTAAACTGTAGAGGCTTCTTGAAAAAACGAGAAGGGAGAGAGAAGAAAAGCAAAAGTCACATATCTTCTTCCTCCAATGAATTCAAGTAATGGGTAAATTTACACGAGTGCCATCAGGGTACCATCAATTTGCAGGCTGCTGCTACAGATCACACAGAGCAGTTTTGTCTACAGAAAAAGCAAATGCACTTATTTCTTCTGTGCAGATCTTATGGTATAGTTAAGTGAGCAGATCTAACTCTACTAATCCTTCCTGATGAGGGAAAAGAATGTCTCGCCGATGTGTGAATCATCTCACGAAATCTGCCTTGTGGAGCCGATGAATGCCTTTCAGATCACTTGAGTCGAGAAGGCAAAGAGATGAAAAATCTCACAAGAATTCGCTCTTCTTGCTGAGCTCTGGGGGGTTGGTAATTGTTCTTTAGGTGAAAGAGGGTCTAACTCTATTAGAACACTGAGAACTATCACCGCCCGTTGGTCCAGTGCCTATTCTGCATCCCCGGTCTCGGGTAGAAATACTTCGGTGCAGCTTTCTGTTTAGGAAGTTCGTGCAAGTCCATAACCTGTATTTTCCGTTGCTTCTTGGCTGTTGAAATATACATGATCTGTAAATATTGGAAGGATGGTTTTGAATGTATTACAATGAAAGGGATGAAAACGAGACACGAACCTTTCTCCGCCTGTTGGTAACTTTCCTGGAGCTTCCTCTTGGCGGCTTCAAGCTTCATCTCGTGAACTGCAACTTCGTCCGACGACCTGATCTCCTGCTGGATCATCGGAAAAAGGAATGGTCAAATAATATGGCCAGGAAATAACTTCTTCAAAACCAGAGCATTTGTGATGCATCCCCAACTTACATCTTGCTTATTCCCGAGCTGCCTCTTTTGGGTAGGCGCAGCGTCCAATCTTTTTGGCTGAAGCTTCGTTTCCTTATTGGCCTTCCGCTCTGCTCCAAGCTCGGTTTGTCTCACCGGCCTCGGATTGGCATTGGCGGGTCTGCTGGGCCTAAAGTCGGACTCCCGCTTCTTGATGATTGGTTCCCTGTCCTCTTTCGCAGAGGAAATGTTTTGTCGGGGCTTCTGCTTCACCAGAGATTGTCTCGGCCCATTGTCACGGTTCATGATGAATTCCCCAACTGTTCGTGGATCTGAAAAACCAGTATCCATCCACAAACATCAGTCCACAACAAGGCGGGAATCCAGATATTGAACCGAAACACAAAATCTATCACATAAAAGACAGGAGCCATAGACAAGAGTTTGTGTTGGGAACTCACTTCCCTCATCGTCCATTCCATCAAAGAACTTCACGTAGGAGCAAAGCACCGGAAACCCAGAGAGCAGAAACATTCAGTACACATACTAAACAGATAAACAAGGAAAGTTTCTTTATCACAAAACAACATGTACCTGGGAGAGCTCAATCTGGCCTGTTTGAGCAGCCAAGAAGGCCTCATCCATAGGAGGAGAAGGCAACCCTTCTTCATCATCATCATCATCAATGGTCGATGGGTTTTTCACAGAGTCGGGTGTACTGTCAGGCTCTGTCAGTGGCAGGGTGATCAGTTTCCAGAACTACAGGTTTACGAGGAAAGTATTCAATGAGTCAAGAAATGAGTGGTCAATTGGTACCAGCAGTAGCAGGGGCGGTCTTGTAGTAGTCATCCACCATGGCTTTCCATCCTCTGCAGTGAACAAATTGTAATTAGTCTTCACTCATAGTAGAAACGAGATGGCTTACAACCAACGGAATCTTACGAGGCAAACACGGCTCCATTATGAGAAAGCTTTATAATTAAGGTCAAATTCTCAAGCAAATTGATAGCAAATTGTGCTTGAGCAGTACAAATAGGTCATTGATTAATGGGTGTTTCTGTGAGAAGAAGATTTGATGTTGCCAGAAATAAAAACGCATACATAACGAGACACTGATACCAAGTGAACTGCAGCATATGCATAACCGACTCCGAGGCTCTTATTCTAACTTAATTGTGAACATGAAAAATAACTCAATAGTCCAGTCAAATGTTACGTACAAGATAAGAGTTTGGGCGAGGCGATTGATGTTCTTCGACCAGTGTTTCCGGAGAGGGTTAACGGTTTTCCCGATCCCAGTATCCTGCCAACAGTGAGACCGATCGTATCAATCAGAACCGAACTGCAGATAAAGAACTAACTGGGTATGGAGAAAGCAAACAGCTGAGTTTATGACCAAAGAGAAGAATTCAGCTAATCCAACATACTTTCAGTGTTCCCACGGTTAATGCCATCAATTGGAGCCTCCTCAGTGATTCATAGAGCTCTGATTCTGACTGTAAGGAAATCAAAGTGAGACAAGACATAAACTTTGGAAAGACCAATCTGCACCAATCTGTTTAGGAACAATCAGAAACAGAAACAGACCATTTCTTGGCTGTGGAGTAGAACATCCTTGATCCTCAGGACTTCCCCGACAACCCGGTTCTCCTCCTCGATCTCATCGGTCAATGCCTCAGCCTCGCCGTAGCTGTAATTGCTGACGAACTGCTCGCGCTGCTGCTCCTGATCCTCGTCCCTGCTGCTGCTGCTCACTTTGCTCTCCTTGCTCCCGCTCTTGCGAGCGGAATTGGACCCGCTGGGCTCGAGGTCGCAGCCCTCCCCTCCGACATCCTCCTCGGGCACCGGGACGGCCAGCTCCACCCGGTCGCACCCAGAGCACCGGGCCAATCTGCAGGCGAAAAGCCGTTCAGCGATCCCATCCCTCCGCAGCCGGAACTCCTGCGGGCAATCCGACGCCGCCACCACAATCGCCCGGTCTATTATGTCGAAGATGTCGCAGTTTGCCGCCCGGAAGTAGCCCCTCCAGTGGTCGAGCGGCATCGAACTCGCGGCCATGGCTTTGAAATCGGCCCAAGGACAGAAATCTCCCGACAGAAACAGCTAAACAATCCAATCGACACCCAAGAAGGGAATCCCAATCAAGACCCAGAAGCAAGAACTAGATTTTCCATTAAAGGTTTGCCTTTTCCTTAAAGATTCAGTTGGTCCGATCGATTAAACTGTTACCCCGATTCTCAGATCAATTCAGACTGTCAAGATTAGCGATGGGACGAACAGGGAGGAAGATGGAGAGACAGACGATCAAGAAAACCCAACCAACGCCCGACAGAAGAAAAAAGAGCTGTTGGGTTCTTGAGATTTTGAAGAATTTCCGGGAAAATTCCGCTGAAAAAATATTTATCAGACAGAAATCTAATCTAATTTCCCTTTTTGGACAGAGAACAAGAACTCAAGTCTATCTGTTTGGGTTTGGTTTTCCAGCAAAATACCAGGTGCTCTGTAAGAGGCCAAACCAGAGAAGTTCTTCTCCCCCCCAAACCACTCCTCCACGGAATAAAAATAATAGAAATAATAATAATAATAATAATAATAATAATAATAAAATTAATTTTACTGATAAAAATAAGTTAATTTAATTCAATATTTCTTTTTAAAAAAATATGGACTGAATGAGCTTTATCTTTAGTTGACCGACTCTAATAATTGTTATACTGGAGAATAATAATTTGTCAGAAAAAAATAAAATGGTAAAAATAGTCGTATCTGATTATTATATTGTTGTATTAGAAATAATTATGCTTATCTATATCTTTGGTCTTTCTATATGTCTTTCAATTTGGTAGGTCTTCCACGTGCGTTTACGCACGGAAAAAGTAAAATTATCTTTAAAGGAATTTGGTACAATGATATCGTACACAATTTGAAGTCAATAGATACCATGTTCAATTCTCTCTAAAACAGATTACCTTTTATTACCTTTTTCTTCGACAAAGTCTATATTAGAGCGTTTATACCATATAGGTAATGCTAATATGGTATATCCGTCCAATCAGAACTCACTATTTATATATTTATTTAATTACTGTTAACCATTTATTATGAATTTTTATATTTTCAAGGAAATTTTACGATTTAACAGTTATATATATAATTATTAATCACATGTTAAGTTATGATTGAATGAATATGTCACGTCATCGTTGACATGTGATATAATCGTTTCATCAAAGACAGTGTGACTTCCTCATGCCTATTTTAAACCCATGAGTGTAAAAGAGATGTTCTCACTACTATAATAAAGAGAGATTAATTATTATTAGCAAGAAAAATCCAGATATATGTGGAAGGGCAATAAGGCACATATCTTACCTCATTAAATGAAAATCTCTTTTGATTTGACTTGGATACTATTTCTAGTGAGATTGCCATTGCAACAAATATTTGGACTCAAATGTTAATTATTTGCCTTGTTTGTTCACTCTGGTGACTTGATTTGATGCGCTCCTCGTGCATTCATTCACGAGATTCGAAATTAATTTTACCGAAACAGCATCTGTAAAAAATTGCCGATAGTAGGGCGTCCACATAGTTCAAAACCCGTACAATCTTTTTTTAAGCATTAATTATGCCAAAATAATCAATATTTGTTGCCAATTTTAAATTTGTCTGAATTTTTCAGTTGTTGAACTAAAAATGCCTATAATTTATAAGCATTGCTAACATGGAACTGTCTATAAAATCGTCAGGGACTATAAGAGATTAGGTAGGTAAATATCAACTTATAAGTGTAGGTGGTGAAATCCCAATTTTATTATAAATCAGGGTCCAATTTTTAATCTATTATTTGTCTGATATGAGATTGACTCCTTAACACATGCCCGTCGTACAGTAATGTGGCTTACACTTGCCACTTGTCCTTAAATATCGGTTCTTAATAATTGATCTTGAGTTGAGCATTTTTCTCATGTATTTGAACGAGGGGTGAGACACGATTCCTCTTCCATCCCCTAGCTAATAATTACTGCGAGTCGAACATTTGATCCCATAACCGATTCACTTACTGCAAGTTCCACACTCAGGTTCAATGACTAAACACTAGTCAGGTATTTTTCTTTTAATCTCGGGCTTACGAGTTACGAGTTCCACACTCCAGTCTAAGGATGTGAGAGCTCACAAGGTAACATGCTCAAATAGTACGTAAAATATCCATTGGACCTATAAGAGACTAGATCATATTTACCCAAAAAGTCTAAACCGTTAGGCGGTAAAATCTCAATTCTTTTATATACTCAATTTTAATCTATTAGATCTGTGATTTAATCGTCAACACTATCGACAATTTTTTTAATGAAATTTTATATTTATAAATGATTATGCATTAATCATTTGAACAGTTGTGATACACATTGTTGGATGCAGTAATGTAATTAATTTTTCTCTCGATATATTTAATATTTTCTTGTCGACATTAGTGAAATTGAAATGTAACTGGTTCTGTGAATGACATATGGTGAGTGTGAACCACATAAATTTAGGCATATTCCCAAATTGACAGGTAGGTTTTGTGCCCATGAATCATATAAGTTACATGAATATATATACACACAAACTAGACAACAATCCATACTACACGGAATTATTAATATATGTTTTAATAATATTATTTTTATTTTGCAATAATATTTTCATTATATTGTTAATTTCTATGGATGTGTTACAAATAAATAAATATATAATATATGATTGAAAAAAGAAAATTCAAAAGTAATTATAACTTTAGGTTATGGTTATAGTTTTAAAAGGAATTTTATAAAAAAATTCAACCGCATATATCATTTTTTATTAATCAAAATATATTTGCAAAGGGTATTTTAGAAAATTTACAAGTGAGACCAATTATGCATCACTCTCCCATATAATAATAATACTAATAGTTGTTTACGTAATTTTTATATCAAAAATAATTTGGATGACAAAATGACTGGGAAAAGGGTAAATAAATGCTCTATGTGATAAGCGGGTATGTAAAATGACATTATGACCCATATATAATTTATTATAGTATTAGAACTCATATGCAATTAATTAATTAATTTTAAAATGGTTTTGATAGAGGGCAATTTTGGAAGTGGAAAAAGACACCAAAACTGTTTCCGGACTCGTATGCTAATGGAAGATAAAAAAAGATAGGTAGGTAGATAAATGTATAGTTAGATTCTCAGTTGTGTGGTTTGGAAAATACTATCGCCAAAAAAGAAATGTCTCAAAAATAAATCTCTGGAATTAGTAATTTAATATTTGTAATTGTATATAAGGAAAGAAATAAAAAAATAATAGAAAAAATTGTTAGCATTTAACAAATTAAAATAAAGAATTGTCTAAAAAAAGGATTAGCCCTTCTTTAACAAATTAATATATTTAGCATTTATTTATTAGCCAAAAAATTGGATATGTAGACTTGCACGTAAGTTAAAAAGAATGCTTATGGCCCTTCTTAAAATAAATTGCCTAGTATTTATAAAATAAAATAAAATAAAATAAAATAAAATATATTGCCTAGTTAATGTCTTATGTGGGAGTCGATCGTTCGGGCATGGAAGACGGCGGTTTACCGGACGGGTAAAAAGAGAAAATAAATAAACAAACTAAAGACTATCGACAACCGTGGTTGAACAGTTCAAAATTTACTCTTATACGATTTGATGAGATCAATATTCCAGATTAAAGTCCCTTTGTAAATAAAATTGCTAGAATCAAAATTGGCAGATATTGCGCCTTTAGTGATGCTATGATGACGGGATCAATGTCAGTACTAGTTGTCCAGTTCGTATGGTGTTTTCGCGATTGAACGTAAAAGTCCAAGTATTATATAGCGGAGATGATTGTGTCGACTACCACTGTTATTCTCTTTTTTTTTTTTTACAGAGAAAATATATAAATAAACTAAAGCGGGGAAGGGTGGTCACGCCGAAACAAGGGTCAATTGTAATATTGGTGGTGGGGTCACGTTCTTCGTGACCGTGTTATCATCGTAAAATAATAATAAAGAAGAAATACAACATATGACCCAAATTGTTAACATTTGCCTGATCAGAAAACATTTGGAAATTTTTTTTTTAAAAAAAAAGGAAAATGGAGAAATGTTGCATTGGCATGTAGCACGTGTTATGTGTACAACCACGCTAGAGCGTATGACTGATCCTGGTTTTACGTATCTCCAGTATTTTTGTATAATATGAAAATTTTGAGTCATTTTTGCCTGCCTAGCCAGACCATGCATTACGAAATCAAAGTTGGACCGATTTCACTTGTAGTAACAGACAAATATTTACCGTTTAATAAACAAGTTAGATATATATTCATTACTATGAAATGCATAGATTCGCATTTATACAATCATATATGTACGAGAGGAGAAAGTCTTGTATGTCACCGGTACACTATGCCAACAAGATAGAATTAGCGATAAAATATAAATTCAAGTATTTTTTAAAATTTTAAACTTTAAAAACCCTAAAGATTCCTATATTAATTAGAGAAAAGGGATAAAGGATATTCAACATTATAAAATAAGAGTTTTTTTTGGGATTTTAAAGAATTTTTTAGGGATTTTTGATATTTTAAAAATATTTATAAGATTTGAATATATTTTATACCATGTAAATTCTCTATTACGGATTTTCTAACATGATTGACTCTTATTAATTTATGATATTATATTTACAGCATTATTGTGATATAATACTTATTATGGCCCAGAAGGTTTTCTTGTACGAAAGGGTTAAAATTACAAATTTATCCTTTTTTTAATGAACACAACTTTACTTTATTAAACACTGTAAAATGATCCATATATATTTGTACTTCTATATAAATAAATAAAAATTACCTCAGTAAAATCAGTTTTTGATCTAAAATAAATTTTCATGGTAATATATTGGCAATACATTTTAAATATTTAATTAATCATTTTGCTACATGAAAATCACGTGCTCTGACTGCAGTCTAAGACGTAGATCAGTGCAGGACGCGGGAAAGTGTCCCTGAATGCGCGTGATCGTCAGAGAAGTAAAAGAGAGTGGTGCCGGCTTGAATTATTGACACGTGTTCCGCATTGATCGCTGAGATGACGACACGTGGCTCCATGGGAGTCTCTGGTGTTACGGCTGTATTGATTCGACTCGCCGGCGCCATGACAAGTCGACACGTTTTACTCGCTCAAGTCTTTTTGTCTGATAATTTTTCTTTTTTTTTTTGTCTTCATATTTATTTTATTTTTTCCTTTTTTAGGAGAAGAATATTAAAGACAATGGATTATATCATGGAACGAGTTACGAAATAAAATTTTCAAAAAAAGACGAAATTTGAAATAAGACTAAAAGAATAAAATAATTGAAATTAAAATAAAATAATTTAGAAATAAATAAAAATGAGTAATTTCTATATTTATATACACAAATTTGCTTGAAAAATTAGGTCAAGGTAATCAATGTGTATCCACACTACTATATATAAACGCTTGGGAAATTTATTATTATTTTTGTTATCTTTCATATTTGCGTTAAATTTAATTACATATTAAAATTTATAATATGCATCCGATTTTCATATTAAGGATACAATAATAATTTTATTCATTTTTGTCTCATATCATATTATAATCTTAATAGTAAATGTCTTATGTCAACTAATTAGATTCTCACGTCTCATTCCATAACACTCAATATTTAGAATTTTAGCCACAAAAATCTTTTGCATTTTTGAATGAATAGTTTAAAATTGTAAAATGGAAAAGGTAAAATTGACATAGTGTATCGTAAAATTGAGAATGTTCTATTTACTATTATAAGTTAACGATTTTTAAATAAATTAAATCGTAACAAGTTATGAATAAACAATATAATTATACCGATTAATCTCAGTATTTCATATTTATTTATTTTTATTTTCTTTTCTTAGGTAACACGAATCCGTATCTTGTGAATATATATCAAACTTCAACTTTAAATGGGAAACTAACGCATTTTAAAGCATTTCTCATGAAATTAATGGAGATGCATGCTGATATTAAATTTTAACAAATTATTATATAAATTATAAATATTTAGATATTAAATATTGTTTCCATTGAAAATAATTATCATTTTTCCGGCTGAACTATGATAACAAATGCATCTATAATAATAAACAGAAATAAGAAATGGTTCAAAGGAAAATTATCTAAAAAAATTTACGGATGCATATTACAAATTTCCTGCCTGTCAAGGACCGTCGTTGGGACATAGGATTGAAGAAGGTCTGAGTTTAGTCAGGGAGAAGAGAAAAGTCAAACCGCGCGTAATGTCTGGGTCAAATGTCAACCGTCCAGATTCAACAGTAGCGGATTGGTCAATAGTGAGCTAAGGTCAAACCTCAAAGTCTGTGCTTGCCCTCAAGCAGAGGTTTTCTTAGCGGACAATTTTACGATTTAGTTATTGACTTATTAAGTGAGTGGTAAATAATTATAAATAGTTAATTTCTTATAATTTAAATATCATCATTAATTCAAAAAAAATCTAAAAATTTAATACGTATTTTATTAATTTTATGCATATTTTTTTATAAATTATATTAATTTTTACTCAAAATATGTTTATTAACTATCTATTAAATTCCGTCTATTAACTGAAAGTTTTGGATCCGTCCCGTCCACTACTTCAACTTCTCCGTGGAGATTCTTTTCTGTTTTCTCTAAAATTTAAGAAAATTATCTCACAATAATATATTTCAATAAATAGTTTTACTTATTTTTAACTCATCTAATAATGCATATTATATCAAAAACAAATTATTTAATTATTCTTTAAAATTGGATCCAACCTAAACTCTGCTGGAACCACTAACATAAAACCCATTCTTTATATGTCCAACGATGATGATTTCTTCATTCACTACATGTGCCGAAAGATGTCACGGATGACGCAGGAATGACGTGCTCAGTCTTAAGCAAACCTCTCTCGGTGAATCGGCGAAATTGCTAGGTGATCCTGTCTCGTCACATGACATGAGGAAGTACCAATTAAAATGTGACAAATTAGTAAATTAATGCTAATTACTCGAGTAATTACCATAATTATTACTAATCAAAATAATTTAATTAATTTTTTCTTCGTTGTGAGGTAGAATCATCTAAGATATTTTTCATTAAAACCGGTCCTCAACACCCATCAACCTATAAAATTTTTCTAGAAAGTACTCCTCTAGCAGCCGGTGCACAACCGTTGATTGGATCGAAAATCCACTATACATGCACGTATGAAAATTACATCGATCGGGACATTGAACGGTCCGTAAAACGTACATCGACCGTACGAATACGAGATTCTCTTACCACCATGTTTGGGTCGAGCGAGAAGGGGAGAGGCAACGTTGGCCGTGGTTTCTCGGTTTTTCTCTTAATGGGCTGGGCCGGGCTAGGCCGGGCTAGGCCTTCCAATTTGGGCCCTTTCCTGGGCCTCGGGAATTCTACCGCCAATAATAATTGATACAAGGCACCGCCTACGACCTTCCGACCTGACTCCAACCGGCCAAACCGCTCACCGCAGTCAGTCCTCTCCAATGAGCCCTCTGACCGGAGAGTCTTAAGTGCGATCAGTATATTATATAACAGTACTTACGTGATATTATAAGTTATAAGATTTAACTGCTTTAAAATTTTCTTTATGAAATCCTAAAAAAATAGAAATGACTGAATTTTAGTTTTTGATACCACTGTCACGTGATTATTCTCGTTACATATAAGGCTTTCTCCTCTGACCAGCTTGCCAGGTCGGAGGAGAAAGTCTATAAATACAATTAGTCCTACAGGGTTAACTTTTCTCATTCTCAACACACTCACTTATTAGCTACTCATTACGAACTTAAATATCAGAGGATCGATTTAGGCCACCACCTCCAAACTTGACTTTCTTGCAGGGCCTTGAAGTCACCCGAGGACCTCTCAAATCCCAAGGAGTTCCAGGCACAACTTGGCAGTCAGAAGACCACCTTTATGTGCTGTTCCACCTCTATCATTTTAAACATCGGATGATGTACTTCGAAAAACATAATTCATTTTTGTTAATGATTACTATTTCACTTTAAATATTGATCATAATGTAACTTCTAGTCCCGATCGATCGAGCGGTGATGGATTCTTTCCCAATAAGTCGTATCGATTTCTTTTCCTCTTTCAGTGAGACTGTGAGAGTGGGTACCTTTGATACCCTTTCGTGTAATACACACAATTGGATCAATCCAAAGCTATAAATTTAGATTATTGGATTTGACCAGTTTATCAATGGGATCGAGGAGGTTAATTTAGTAATATTGAATTTATCAAGGTCTAGATTGCAATGACCAATGTAGATCAGATCAGATGTGTCATAAGTTTCTGTCTAATTGTTTATTCTTTCTTACCCATTAAGTCTGGTACTTTGTACATCTGTTTGGACCACATCGTTTTATGTTGTCTTCTTACCCCGACACTGGTTTTGTAACTCGGTGTTATGCTGACGAGGTCAGTTCATATGATATTCTCGTCGGTAAATGTAAAAACTCAAATATGTTATAATTGGGTAGCTTATTAGGGATGATAACTTAGCCCTGCGATGCACACCGGTCGGCCCCTAAAGGTTGCAGGTCGGGTTTGGGTTTTCAAAACGCGTCCCATCCCGTTCCGTTGCGATTTCGAAACTTAATTGCCGTTATTACAATTCTTCTTTTTATTTGCAAAAAGCCGATTACATTAAAAAAATCAATAAATATGAAGCCTTTTTTTTTTTTACACTATATAATACAAAGAGATTCAATAGTTCTTGTAAAGTATGATTTAGACCGATCGATTTTGCCAAGAAGAAAATTTCTAATTACTGAATTATCTTTATTCACGAGATTTAACCACAAATTGCCAAACCATCTTAATCAACCCAAGGCAGTAAATTGGAAAATGGAAATCTAATATGGAGAAGAGAAATGCAATTTGGCAAATGCAGATCTGCCGATAATCCGGCAACGGGGTCCGTCGTTGGGAACGCTGAGGAACCTGGGCCACATGATTTGGACCATGTCACCTCGGTTGTTTTATTGTGCTGCTGGGAATCTCTTGACCGAACTGTGTCCAACAACATAGAGATTCATTTCTAGACTTAACCTCATCACGTCATTCGTGAATTCAAATAATGAATGTTTCACTCGTTGTCATGAAGTGCCATGTCACCTTTTTGTAACTGATTAATAGTATTTGAAATATTTGCTACGCGTCCAATATTCATTGGCTGATTTCACTAAGTCATCCATAAGTTTCGCTCACCTAATTATGCGGGTGGGCCCTCGATTTGGTGATTGTGCCTTCACCTTTAATTTGAATGGAGCTCTGAGAAAGCTTTCTAATTCATCATCCATGGATCATGGACGGATGAGTTTATTCCGCCCATTTGATCTGACCCTTTTGATCTTACTAAATGTTGTTTCTATGTGAAAGAATCCGGGTCACGATCGATCTAGACCATTCTCCACTAGGGTTTATACTGAAAGGAAGAATCGATGTCCTCGAATGATGTAGAAAAAGCCAATCCCTATCCCCATCCACTGACTAAAGGGAACACTCGTCATTCTCTGCCACGGAGCCGCTCCAAACTTCAATTTCTCACTGTTAGATGGCAGAGTGGATAGGACTTTAGAATTTCACTTAATTATCAACCTCTCAAAATTCTCCGGTCTCTTCTTGAGAAGGGGAATTATTAAAGTTGAGACAACTTGCCATGAATCAATGGCATTTTAAATAGAATATTCTCACATGTAAATCAAGGGAAATTTTAGGAACAGATCACCCGACCACTAAGCTGGTGGTAAAATGATTACGAGCGGTGGAATTCTTTTTTTTCTTTTTGTCTTTAAATCATTGATTACAACTCATTAAATTAAACCGTTGAACGATTCAGTGACTAAAATGTAAAAAATTTCGTAATTTTACAGGCTGTTTCCTTCTCACATGAAATTGGGTTGCTCGGCATCCCTTTCCTAGCATAAAGCTGGGGATCTCTTGGGCCTAAATCACGGTCACTTTTCTGGGACCAGTCAAGCATAGCATCTCCACCGAGTCTACGCGACGTGAAATTACGATTCACGACCCTCCTAGCAAGATGTGAAGCCGAGGTAGGTGTGAAGATGATGGACCCAGTGACGTAATATCACTTTCGATTCCATCACTTCGTGCCCGCTCTTATCTTCTTGGTGCGACGACCGTTCGACAAATAGGATCCAAAGATCTCACCGCAAACTGCGAATAATTTATTTATTTATATTTATTTAACGTAACACTCGACAAGTTCCACCACATTCGAACGGTGCGTAGGACTGACAGAATACCAGCAGACAATGTCTTAAGACAAAACACATCAATCATGTCGTGTGAATTAGTATCACCGGTTCTTTCAAATGGTTCGATATTTGGTCTCCTTAAACAAAGGCTTCTTATTCGAATACTTATGAATGAAAAAATCTCGTGCTTGGAGAGTTTTACCCCTCGGTGCAGCTCACCAAACTCGAAGTGAATTAATTAGAGGCGCGTAGAAATTCTACGTACAAGTGATGCACACCAAAAAATCATTTAACACAATAAGATGATGACAACTAATGATAAAATTAGAGGATACCTTAAGCACGGGAAGCTTTTGTCTTTATGATTTGAACGAGAAAGTCTTCGATGTATGGCTCATACCACGTAAATAATACTAACATGATAAATTAATCAAATCAGAATTTACTACTTATATAGTTGTTCAATTAGGGTTAATCATTTGTTAGGTTTTTTTTTATATATTTTAAGAAAATTTTAGTATTTAATAATTATATTATTAATTGCATTAAGTTGTAATTGGACCAATATACCATGTCATTATTGATATATGGTACAACCGCTTCATCAAAAACTTTCTCAATTTGAATAGGAATGCCTCATGAAATCAAAATTCTTTATGAAATCAGTGTTTGGTGCAAAGATATCGTTTCCGAATCATACTTACGAGTGGGATTCTCCTATGTTCTTTAATTTCACTCGTGTTTACATTCACGAATCTCTTCTCCAGTCAGAAAAACTCTTATAATTTATTATATAATATTTCGGCCGGCCGCATGCTTGTCGGGGAAAAAAAAATGTAATTCGGGCCGGCTCACGAGAGGTCACTCGCACACACACTTATCACGGACAAAGTATTCATCATATGTGTGTATATATATAACTGACGTACCCGAGCGTCTTCCGTGCCCAACTAGCGGCGGTTGCGATACCTCCTCCTCAGGGCACAGGTAACAAACAGTTCGCAAACCACGTGTGTCGGATAAGTTAAGAGAACCGACAAACTCAAGGACTATAAAATTCCTATCCGCGAGAAATACACCTCTGAAAATTTAAATTCAAAGGATCTTACAAGACCTCCCAAAACCCACCACCAGGCTCCTCCAGTGGACAAAGTAGTCATCATATTGATATGGTGGAGGCTAAGTCTTCAAACTACGCCACGTGAAAATGACTATATATATATATATGTATTTTTCTATAATGGGTGATTACTTTCCACGTGATACCGGATTGTTTGAATATCCTTCTTTTTCAACCTTTACCTGTTTTTTAAAAGCATCTTTTACTGTAAAAAAAATTCAATATAATCTAATAAATTTACCTTTGAATTGAGTCGATCCGTTAAGAAGTAACGTTCTTCTCGACATAATTAAAGGCTGCTATAATAATTTGTTTTAAATGTTAACGTTATTAGATAACGATAAAATTAATCGTTTACTGTTTTATACTCCTCACACATAAATTGCGTTAATGCATGTGTATGCGCGATGATTCGTATTTGCAGCTATATAACCGTTTACCTTGAAAATTAACTTGAACTGGATGATTTATTATTTATTACATGATACTCCTAATAACAGATTTTCTCCATTGATAAAACCCAAATTCAAATATTACTTAAATGGAAGAGACGTAAAACCGCATCGGTGAACGAAATCCTTAACTTTTACCTTTCACTTTGTCCAACTTTAATAGGGATTTTACTAAAAAAGGGAAGTGCAAAGTGAGCTATATAAAGTAAATTTACCATAGTAAATATCTTTGCTGAAAAAGACATTTTTAGCCTTATACACTTCATATCACTTACTATAATAAATTAAAAAAAACACAGATATTAATAAGTTGGCAATTTAACTTGATTTTTCTTATTTATCAATAAATAAATAAAAACTCGTATATTCACACAACCTCTACCTCTAAGAATCTTTCTGAGGTTTTCACAGTCGATCCGTTTCCTGCAAGTAGCTTCTGTCAGCTTGCGCTGTATCCCAATCCACAGCCCCAAATTACTTGACTCCAATTATTTTCCATATTTTAATGAAAAATCCACCTGATAAAAAGGGAAAAAAAATCCCATTTTCTTATTTTTCATGTTGTTAATAGTTGTTGTAATAATTATATTTAAATTAATGATGAACACGTTATCGTCTGGGTATGTGAACCGATTATCAGATTTTATCTCGGTCTGATTATTCCTCGAAAATCCAAGGCAAGAAAAAAGAAAAAAAAAAGGATGATTAAATATTAAGTATTTAATATTTATTCATTGTCAATATGTAAGAGCTAATTATCATTAGTTCAAGTGGTAAACTGCTCGGTGTATCAAACTTGAATTAATTTTGATTGGCTCTTACACTTTCATAACGAATGCGCGACCCGCTGAATATACTACTGTAGCGTTAACTTATGTGGCTTCGTTTCAAAAAGATGGGACTCTTTACCTGCCAAATATGTCGAACCGTGTCAAACCCAACCTCCGAGATGAGAAAGTCTCTAACGGAAAGGTAAAACCATTATGCAATGCTGATATAATATATTCGTCCAATCAAACTCTACAATTTATATGTCTGTCCAATAGGAGGAGAGAGGTTCTAGTGAAGCATCTATATCATGTGACAGTACTGATGCGTGTTCCAAACATGTAATCTTTATTTATGCAATTATAATCATCAAGTTCTAGAGAGGGAAAAAAACCCTCTTTTCACTGCAGTAGACATATTCCGAGATTACTTGAGAGTTTATTTACATTGTTCCCAGCTGATGTATTAAAAACATTTTATAGTCCATGAAATCAATTAAAAATAAAACATGTTCATTACTATTAGAATGATTGATTCAACGATTACTTGAGAAGATTTGCCTATTTATAGGATCAGAAAGTCAAATATACTGGAAAATAAATATTCAAAACATCAAAATGATATCTAACTTGATACCATCGGTACGATCTTATTTTTAAATATTTTATTTTTTAAATAATCATAAAATATCTCTAATAAAAGAGACTAATATTTTATATATTTATAGCGTAATTCGGTTTTTAATTTAGGTATTTCATATATTAATTCACAATATTTTTTTTTGGTCGCCAGCCACGGTATCCAAGCAGGTCCCACCAGCGGTGAGATGACATCTTTTAGCCAACCATACTTGACTAATCCGTTGGTCGCCCCGGGTCGCACGCCTGACAATGGCGGGTGAGGCTTCCAAGGGGGGTGTCTCACCTCCTTAAGCGGCACCGAGTTGCTTACCACTCGGCCCAACCCCCTGGTTATTAATTCACAATATAAATTTTAAAAAAATTAACTTATTCAACGTTCAAATGAAGTGATTAAAATATCTCCATACATATTTATATAGAAACAGTGATACCTTACAGCTAAAAAGTCATTTTTTGCTTTTGAAACTTTCTCTTCTTCGATCTCTCTCACTCTGTGTGGAAAATGAAGCTAAAGCCATGGACGGTGGCTGCAGCAATCTGCAGCATCCTCCTCCAAATCCACCCAGCATTGCCCGAAAGAATCACGAGCTTGCCGGGGCAGCCGCCAGTGAGTTTCCGGCAGTACTCTGGCTACGTCGCCATTGACAAGCAGCAGCACAGAGCTCTCTTCTACTACTTTGCCGAGGCCGAAACCAGCCCTTCTCTGAAGCCCCTCGTCCTCTGGTTCAATGGAGGTATGTGTAAATAACCCACATTTCCATGTTCTATTAGTTCATTCGTGATACAGAAATTGACTCAAGACAATGCTGTGTTTCGATGCTGTAGGACCTGGGTGCTCATCGCTCGGGGCCGGAGCGTTCTGCGAGCACGGGCCGTTCAAGCCCAGAGGAGACATCCTTCTCAAGAATGACTATAGCTGGAACAAAGGTTGCAACTTTGTTCAGCTAAGACAGTTCAAATTCTGTACTGTTTCACTATGAGTTGTCAATTGGGAAAACGAGTTTGTTCGAATCTTTGCAGAAGCAAATATGCTGTACGTGGAGTCCCCTGCTGGAGTCGGCTTCTCCTACTCGGGAAATACGTCTTTCTACAAGTTGGTTGATGACAGGATCACTGGTTCGTGTCGGATTCTGAATCCATAGGCATCGGTTTAGGATGTCGACTGATTTCTGTTGATTGTCTTTTTCCAGCTCGAGATAATCTTGTGTTCCTCGAGAACTGGTTCAAGAAGTTCCCGCAGTATAAGAACCGAGATCTGTACATCACCGGGGAGAGCTATGCAGGTACAATCGAATAATGAGAAACTAGATTCTCCTGGATACCATGTATTGCTTATCAATGTCTCGGGATCGATTTTCGATGTGTGCAGGACACTATGTTCCACAACTTGCAGAGCTTGTGGTGCAATCCAAGAAGTTCAACTTGAGGGGAATAGCTGTAAGCTAAGATTTTATCTGAGACCACCAGAAGATGGATTCGAAAGAACATGTTCGGACTTACAATCTCGAATTCTGCAGATCGGGAATCCTCTTCTGGAATTCAACACGGACTTCAACTCCCGGGCCGAGTACTTGTGGTCACATGGGCTGATCTCGGACTCAACCTTTGAGAAGTTCACCTTCCTGTGCAACTTCTCGACAATCCGGCGACAGGCTGCGAGCGGCTATCTGACCCCGGTTTGCTCCAGGGTTAACAACCTCTTCGGGAGAGAGATCGGAAACTTTGTCGACACCTACGACATCACCCTCGATGTCTGCTTGTCATCGGCTCTCTCTCAGTCCATTAAGTTGAATCAACTGGTGAGGCTGTTCGGCTGTTCTTTCATGTCCTATGAAACGCGTGCTGTCTTGTCTCTGCTAATAGCTAAACTTACATACCAGCAAGAAACACAAGAGATAGATGTCTGCGTCGAGGACGAGACCGACAAGTACCTGAACCGGAAAGATGTGCAGGCGGCATTTCATGCTCAGCTGGTCGGTGTCACGAGATGGAGCATTTGCAGCGAGTAACTCTCGATTCCATTTCTTAATCTAGAAATGATTTTCGATGCTGATGCTGATGCTGCTGTCTAATCTACCTCATTTGCATAAATTCACTGGAAGATTTTATGGAATGCTCCATGAAACTTAAAAACTGCTCATTCTTAGTCACAAAGTTCCTGAGCACTCTGTTCCTAAAAGATCATCTTCTTTCAACAGGGTGATCAGGTATGAGATGAGAAATCTTGAATTGCCCATGATTCCAGTTCTTTCCAAGCTCGTAAAGTCCAGGATACGGGTCCTCGTCTACAGGTGATCTCTTATACGACCTGCCATCTTCAATCGTGAACACATTCTGAATCGCCAAGTTTGTGCAGTGGGGATCAAGACTCTGTGCTTCCGCTCACCGGAACACGAACTATCGTGAATATCCTGGCAAAGCAACTGGGGCTGAACACGACCGAACCATACAGAGCCTGGTACGAGGGAAGACAGGTTAGTCATTCTCTATTGATGTTATTGTTCAAAGGAAGTTTGCTGGATTCCGATCACTTAAAATTAGTCCTCAAGACAACATGAAAAACGAACACTAAGGGTTGATTTGTTTATGTAAAAGGTTGGTGGTTGGACACAAGATTATGGGAGATACCTGTCGTTCGCGACCATAAGAGGGGCGTCGCACGAAGCTCCATTTTCACAGCCGGAGAGGTCGCTTGTGCTGTTCAGATCATTCGTCGGAGGGAAGCCATTGCCTGCAGCTCTCTCATCCTCTGATGGCCAAACTCCATGAATCAAAACCCAGCAGGCTCCCCAACCACAGTTGATTCAGATCCACAGGAAACAGAAGGAAATGTATCATTAATTCAAATTTCGAAATAAAGAGTTGCTTGTGAGCTGTATGTTACATTGTTTTTCCTAGAGATCTTTCATTGCTTTAGACGGGCATTTTGTGATATACTTTCCAAATGAAGACACCCACGACTGACAGAATCAAGCAGTTAGAAACAACTTTTTTTTTTTTTGGTAGTTAGTTAGAAACAACTTTCAAATCAGCGAGTTCATATCCTGAATGTACCCAACATGAACATACAGTTCAACATGTAGATAGACATCCTCAGTAGCAGTATTACCAGAAGCTCCCTTGGCAAAAGGACAGCCCTCAAGACCAGGCACCGATGAATCCAAAGTAGAAATCGCCTTGGTGCATTGTCGAATAACAAATGAATGGTGGAATAATGAATGACCGGTAGAGGTGTCTATTATCCAACCTTAGTTTAAGACACTGACTACAAATCCAGAAGTTGATAATAATCCTAGGCATGATATTAACCAAGCAGCAAGAAGTAAAATTGAATCCTCATTTCATGCTGGACTGAACAAATATGTGCATCCACGATCCGACCTTCCATTTCCAGTTCAAAATATCGTTTACAATAATAATGGTTGGTACTAAGAAGGAATTTAAAGGGGTCTACGTGAAGTGTATTCCCGTAGTGATATCTAAATCTCAGCAGCCCATTTCTGAAAGCCCTTTAGCCACAGATGCTACCTGTGAGGGTCATGCCAATTCCCTCCACTGGCCAACCAACAACAATATCTGCAAAGTCGAGTATCGGATGATGAATTAGAGGAAAAGCACATGAAAAAGAATGGGTACTTTTAATGGCATCCAAGAGAGAAATATACATACCCACTGACTGGTAAGCGCAGCTTTTTAGCTGCAAGATCAACCTCATGATCCCACTTGAGACTGTCTCCGATGCTGCAATCAATGTTCGAGTTTGAAAAGGACTCAGAAGCAGCAGCAAAGACTATCCAGCAATGTTATTGTACCAGCTCAGCATATCAAGCCCACTATCCAGCAAATTTCTTCCTCCCCAGTTTGCATTCCTCTACTCTTTACACAGGGATGCCTCTTCAGTCTTTAGTCAATTCTTGTCTGCAGATGAATAAGCATTCATCAGACCACATCCAGTACGGATATTGATGACAGGAATCACCAAATGAAAGAGGACCAACCTGTTTGATTTCATTCAACTGTTTCAAATAAAATACAGGACTATGATACACTTATATATATGACTGCATGATTCTAATTCCATTTACATGTAACCTGACTCACTATCATATTTTCAGCCAAAAGGAATTTGCCCGCTAAGCATCCTTAATTACCCAGTAATTCTTGGAGAACAGTGAATACTGCCAACGGGACACGGGTGTGGCTAAATAATGTGAAGGGCAGCCCCAAGGCCGATCTTCAGCAATTTGCTTCCCAGTACTACAGTATTTAACTGTGCAACAACGGTTAAAAAGTGAAGCTTTTGCAGAAAAGATTGGATTTTGAGCATGGAAACAGCAAATAACCCATAATCATACTACAAAATGCCGATTGAGCAGGCACTTTAGGATGATGCGAGCATATTTAGAGACAAGTTCGGAGCTTGAATCAAGTACAAGGTGGAAATGACGAGTCAATCTCCATTCGGCATGATTTCCGGCAGCCTCTTGGGAGACTTTCATTGATCTGGATGAGGGAGAGAATCTGTTTCCCGCACATCAGACCAGGAGGTAAACTCTCTTGTATCTTCTCTAATGTTGAGTGGTCTTGGCCAAGATACTCTTACCCTCGAGCTATTGAAATCATACAACTAGCTCATCTCACCCCCAAAAGCAGCCAAAGACAATTGCTTGGACCTTCTCCCGGCTACTCTCTGTCAAAAGGGTGAGCTTCCCTCGGCACAGAATTGTATAGTTCTCATGGTAGCCTACATTCGACAGAATTGCCTTTGTTGCTTGACTGGAAGCTAAAACAAGACTAAGACAATAGGGTGGGTCTTGACTGCAGACCTATGTGAATTTTCTCTTTTTGCTTCAGAAACCCGTGACCACATCTTTTCATGTCCTGCCACAAGGGACATTGGGCAAGAACACATTCCACTCTTCTGCCGCATAGATGTATTGGTAACTGGAATATGTGGAGCTAAAGTTTCTTTGTTTGGGAGCATCTGTCTACAACATTTGAATGGAAAAGAATAGACAGACATGGACTTGGAGACCATGCCATTGCCATCAAATCATGCAGAATGTTCGAGGGTGTATTGCTGCTACTCGTTCCTAAGAAGAAGAAGAGAAGAAGCATTGCGGTAGAAAGATATGAACAGAAGTTGAATTGAAGAGCTGCAACTCAGCATGACATGGAAGAACACACAGAACAGAACTCGATAAACAAAAGCTCTTAAAACCAATCTGGAGAGTGAACTGGATAGGTTTCTTCTCATGCAAAGAGAGAGGGGAGATCCGATCACCCAGATAAGTTCTTCAGGGCGTCCAGACAAACTTGAATTATTCCAAGAAATTCATTGGCATTTCATACAAAATCAATATGTAAATAAGAAACTTCAAATAATAATAATATGATTTTTTCCTTTCTTTTGGCAATCCAAATTATGTCAAATCCTTCACGCTTACATCTACTATAACACTGAAGCTGTAACTTGGAAACTGAAAGCTTCCACTTCACCAACCAAAACTACATCTGACTCGAGTAAATCCACAACCTTAGGGTAAAGAGTTCAAGATGTCATTCAAGACTTGCCCCACAAATGTGTTTTGACACTGCCAAACAGATTCACTCTTATGTATTATAGACAGACAAATATGCACTCAGAGAGAGGAGAAAATGGGGATCCCGGGAAGGGTTGCCCCTGCATCTACGATGAATATGTTGCCTGAGACATACTCAGAGGAATCATGAATCAGGTAACGGATGAGGGATGTGAGGGCCGGGTCTGTGGTGCCAAATTTTTGCAATGGAACGGTTCTCAGTACCACAGTACTGAGCCAGTCTTTCTGCATCAGACCTTGCGTGATCTCGGACTTGAAGATCCCTGGTGAGATTGAGTTCACTCTGATCTTGTAGGCCCCCAGTTCCAAGGCCATAACCTGTTAACAATAAATATATATCTAGCTAGTTATGATCAGAGATTGGGGAATGGAAAAAAAAATATGTACTTTCGTCAAACAAGGACACGATCATTGGTATTTGGTAGTTGTGGAGGCAGCACACATTGGAAGCCTTGCATTGCATTGACCCAACAGTAGACAAACTTTTTTAGCTGATGAGAAGTTGCAATTAAAGTTTTCCATTTTTTCAGGGGAAGCTCAAAAAAGAAAGAGGACATAAAAGATGGGACTCAACCCTTCTCTTCGGTAATCCAATAACTAAGACATGAATTGATCCGTTTGGCTCTCAGTCTGTCACAGCGGAAGGAAAAGACTATGCCTTCACAAGCCAACATTATACTACCAAAATTTCTGATTTGTACCATGTAGTTACCTCATAAACCAGGGAGAGCAACATCACTCCTGAGATTGTGTTTCGTCTCGATTAGATTGGAATTTCCTTACAACGATTCGCTTACTATCATTTTTTATTTGTCCCAATAGACAAACGCACAACATCCTCAAAAGACAACAGCCACGTTGTGGCACCATAGTCGCACCAAACACCCACACATTTCAGTGGAACACTTAATTAGTTTGCAAAGTTTTGCTTCATATGTCAAAATTCTTTGACAAAATTCTTACCAATACCTTTGTCGTCATAATTGTTGAAAAAAGAATACCTGTGTCATCGAGTTCAATGCCGCCTTGGAGGAAGCATATGCAAGGGCTCCAGGAGCTTGGCCTCTATTAAGACCGGTAATGGAAGAAATGTTGATGACCGAGCCTCCTCGATGAGAATCCCGCATGCGTATGCACACGTATTTTGACACCAACCACGATCCCTTTGCATTTGTTTTGAAAGTACGGTCCCATTCTTCTTCAGACAACTCCAAAGGGGACTTCACATTTCCTGGCATGCACATAGAAAGGAACCCAGAACCATCCCAAATTCAATTTCATTTCTAACAAAACTTATGATGATCACGTACCATACACTAATTAGCATAAATATGACATGAAACATTATAACATAAGAAAGAGGAGAATTGAATGGTTTATGATAAAGGAGGAGAGTGGGACAAAGGCCAGCAACATTTGCAAACGTTCTTTCCATCGTTCTTGATTCTTGGAAAGTTTCTGCATCGCTTGTGTCTGAAAGCTCTACAAAATTATCTGTAACAGTTCTCCTTAACAGCATGCACTCTAAGCCAAGATCCCTAATTCTCTCCGGGGACCGATATAGAAAATCAACCTAAGGAGGGCGAAACTCAATATGGAGAGAAATATCAAATTTCAGGGGAGAAATAATGTAACTTAATAGAACTATTGACAAAATTAATAAAATTTGTATAGATTTCTACAAGTTTTGTCGAGTTTAGGAAGACGAAAATTAATATGGAGAGAAATGTCAAATTCTAAGTAATAATATAACTTCATAGAAATGCTGATAAAATTAAGGGCTAATAATCTAATTGTGCCTATATTTTGACCGAATTGTCATTTTTAGCATAAACTTTTTCACGTGACTTAGAAAGGTACGAATTTTAAAATATTTGTCCTATTTACACACCGTCTATTTTTTTGTCAAGTATCTTACGTGTCACGTTAATTACGCTGATATGACAAATGACAGCTGATGTGGCCATGCCACGTCAGAAAATACAGACTCTACCCTTAAATATTGTTCATTAATTTAAAATCATCGAGGATAATTTTATCATTTTATCATTTTCTTCCCTTAAACATCCTTGCAGCTTTTCAGAACGTATATTGTACCACAAGTTCTGAGTACCCAGTTCGAAAATAACATTATCTTATTTAATAACTTTTAAAATTTAAAATAAACTAAATCGAGCAATTAACGTATATTTAAATTAATGAAGAGTATTAAGAGGTAAACTCAACATTTTCTTAAACGTATTTGACGTGATATTACCACATCAACTATTGTTTGCCACATCACCCGTCGTTAACGACTCAGGTAAGATGAGCCCGTTAGTTTTGACAGAAAAATAGACGGCATGTTAAATGGGACAAACATTTTAAAGTTCGTGCCTTTCCAGGTTACGCGAAAAAATTCGTGCCAAAAGTGAAAATTTGATCAAAGTACAGACGTAATTAGATTATTTACTCTAAAATTAGTAAAATTTGTATAAATTTTAACAGATTTTATCTAGTTTAGGGGTGATCACACCCCAAACCCATTCCTGCTTCTTTCACTGATCAAAGTACCCAATGAATTGTGAGCGAAATCACCAGAAGTTATTCGATTCTGAAGTATTCATGATGGCAAAAAATCACAGATTTAACTACTGCGCAGCTCCAGAAAATCGCAGATTTTACCCCGAACGCCCGCGTTATTGACGAGGGCGTCGATGTGGCCGAACGCCTCCCAGGCCTTCTGCACCGATCTCTCGATGGTGGTTCCGTCGGCAGTGATGTCAAGCTCCACCGCCACGGCCCTGGGGCTACTCGTATCAGCTCCTGAGTTGGAGGGGGAGGAGGCCAGGCTGTTTATCTCATCGCAAAGGGACTTGAGCCGGTCGACTCGGCGGGCGGCGGCCACGACCCGGCAACCGGCCCTGGCCAGGTCGCGGCAGAAGTCCCAACCCAAGCCGGAGGAGGCGCCGGTGACCAACACCACCTTGCCCTGGAGCTCACACCAGGGCTCAAGATCGACCTTGGTCTGGCCTTCCATGTGCGGGGTTGTGAGCTACAGATTTGGGTGGAAGAGGCAAAGGATCACTGGAGCAGGCAACAGTTAAGTTTGTTTCGATTCGATGAATACGGCAACGAGGATTCTAAATAGAAAATAAGTATTCAAAAACGTTTTTTCAATGAGAGTCGTGACTTAGAAGGAGAAAGTATTTTATGATGTGCGCCTGCTGAAAGTGCTGCCGGTAAGGGAGATCTTGACGCTTGTAATCTCCGTCAAACAGGGGGTCTCAGCTACAAATTCCAAGCTAAGCCCCCTGGAGTCGGCAATCTCATACTGTTCTCAAACCCCTTCTCCACATTTCATTATGACCGACCCCGACATGCAAACAGAGTATCCTGGATCCAGCAGGGTTCCATATGGTTACACTTCTCTGGAATTGTAGAGGCTTGTCAAAGTCTGCCCCAGACAATGTGCGTGATTTAATTAACACGCACTGACTGCACATAGTAATCCTCATTGAAACCAGGCTGACCACAGAAAGAGCACGACGCTTTCCTTTTGATAGCTGTGAAGCCACGGACACTATGGGTTATCAGGAGGTATACTTCTCATGTGGAATCAAGCTGATACAACGATCCAGACAGCAGCGGGCACAGAACAGGAAATCCACTTTTTTTTTTTTGGTGATAAACGGAGCCGTAGATTAATATTATAAATTATAATAAGCAGAGATAGGGTATGGACACCCCAACCATATCATAAAATAGGAGACTCAGAAGGTCTCCGTGAGGCAAAGAAGTATATGCCTTGCAAAAGATTTAAGGAATTCTCAACTAGCCAATTAGCACAAGCATTGTCCTCTCGGTACATATGGAGTAGATAAATGTGACATTGTTGTGCCATAAGATCACCAATAGCTCGAACTAGTGACGTGATCGGCGATGTGCACGAACCTTGACTCAAAATTAGGTTGCAAACAAGCGCCGAGTTCACCTCCATAATGACACGCCGATACCCACACTCCACACGAATTTCAAACCAGATTTAACGCCCCATAATTCCGCAACCACTGAAGTAGAGATGCCAATATTATGTGAGAAACCACCTAACCAATGACCATCAGGGTCACAAAGAATCCCAATGGCACCGGAAGGCACCGGGTTAACTCTTGAAACTCCATCAGTATTCAACTTCACCCACCCTTCCTATGGATCTCCACATTATTGCCCAAGTCCGTAACTCTAATTTTAAATGATTAATGTCATGCATTTATGCTAGCCCTAGATATAAAAGAAAACTCTTATGGAGTAATCTTGAACAAGTTGCTGAGACTAACACCCTTCCATGGTTAGCCCTGGGAGACTTCAATGAAATTCTTTCTGAAAATGAAAAAATGGGAGGGAGGCCAATAAACTAGCGTAAATCCTTGAGGTTTGCTCAACTGATTAATGTAACTTTTGCAATCTAGATTTTATAGGACCAAAATATACGTGGTCAAACCTCAGGGAACATGGTGGCTTTATCCAGGAAAGACTAGATAGAGTACTAGCAACTCCCTGTTGGAAATCCATTTTTCCAGAAGCCACTGCCACCCACCTCCCAAGGGTTCACTCTGATCATTGTCCTACTCTTTTGAATTGTAACCCTCCCAGGGGATAGTGGTCAAGATGACCATTCAGGTGTGAACCAATGTGGTTCGACCACCCTACTTTCATGAAAGTAGTCACTGACTCGTGGAATGAAGGGAATAACCTGCCTCATTCCATTCATCTCTTTCATCATAAGGTTAGAATTTGGAAGAAGGAGGTCTTTGGCAGTATCTTTCAACAGAAAAAACATATCCTTGCCTGCCTAATAGGTATAGAGAGATCCCTAGCCGAGAAGCCTTCTTTCTTCCTTGGGAACCTGGAAAAACAACTCAAAGAGGATTTTCAAAACCTACTGACCAGGGAAAGAGTTTTCTGGCTTTCAAAATCTTGGACAAGTTGGCTTCTCGAGGGTGAAAGGAACACCAAATTTTTCCACACCACTACCCACATGAATAGAAAGAAAAACAAGATTTTATCCTTAAAACATCAGGATGGCACTTGGTGTTTTGATAAGGAAACTTTGAAAACCACAGTAAATGACTTTTTTTGCTCTTTATACAAAATCTATGCTCTTACGAGTTTGCAAATTTCCCCTGGAAAGTTTGTTGCATTGACAACTTCCCCCTGAAGTTGCTCATATGCTTATAAAGCTAGTATCTCTTGCTAAAATATACAATGCCTTGAACTACCTTAAACCAAGGAAATCCCCTGGTCCAAAAGGTCTGTAACCTCTTTTTTACCAAAAGCACTGGCAAATAGTAGGAAACTCTGTTATTAATCTTGTCAGAGACTCTGTTATTAATCTTGTCAGAGACTTCTTCGAAGGCAAAGCCTTGCCTGAAGGTCCTAACGACACTCTGATTGCCTTTATCCCAAAATGCGAACACCCAGAATCCATCTCCCATTTTAGGCCCATAAGTCTATACAATACTAGCCACAAAATCATCACAAAACTTCTGGTTGCAAGACTTCGCTCCCCCTTCCAAAGCAGTTTCATTCCATCTAGGAGAGCCTCCGATAATGTTATTTTACTCAGAGCGGCCTTGACAAGAGCCAAACACAAGAAAGTCAAAACTGGTTACATGATCCTAAAGCTAGACCTTGAAAAAGCCTTCAATAGGATGGAGTGGGGCTTTATCAGAGATATGTTTAGGCTCTTTGGCTTTCTGGAAAATTTTTCAAAGATGATATTGCACTGTATCTCCACAGCAAAAGCCACGATACTTTTTAATGGGAGTGAACTACTTCAATTCTCTCCTACTCGTGGTTTAAGAGAGGGCGACCCCATCTCCCCTTGTCTCTTTATCTTGGGTATGGAAGTTCTTTCTACTCTAATAGAGTTGGAAACTCGCAAGGGGGACTGCGAAGGCATCTCCCTGTCGATGGACTCCTTTACCTTGTCCCATCTCTTGTTCACAGATGACATCATTTTGATGGATAAAGTAAATGATAGGACGCTAACTTCACTTTAGCACGTAATGAATCTCTTTTCCAAACTCTCAGGCCAAAAAATAAACACTCAAAAATCAAAAATGATTTTCTCCCCAAACACCAGTCTAGACTAGAGAATCAAGGTAACAAATGCCCTAAGCATCATGGAGACTGATACCCTCGGCAAATACCTAGGCTTTCCTATGGATATGACTTGTGGTAAAGCTTCATCTTTCAATTTCCTACTAGACAAGATGAAAAGTAAGCTGCAGGGTTGGCAAGCTAAATTTCTCTCACCGGCTGGGAAAGCAATCCTCATAAACTCGACTCTAAGCTCTATCCCAACTCATGTAATACAATGCACGCCTAATCCCCCAAAGCACCTGTCAGTTCATTGATAGACTCAACAGGAACTTCTTTTGGGGCACAACTGAAACTAGTAGGAAGCTTTATCTAGTCAACTGGTGTACAATCACCCTTCCAAAGGACCAAGGAGGCCTAGGCATACGAAGAGCTGAGGGAAGAAACTTATCTCTTCTAGGTAACCTGGCCTGGAGATCAAAAAACACAAACAAACCCTGGGCAAGAGTTCTCAACTATCAGTAAGCAAGAGGAAACCCCTCTAGGACATGTAACATCTTAAACAAAAATGCTTATAGAGCAAGCCTAGAGGTGTTATCCCATGGCAGCAAAACATTTGTAGGCTCGGGACATGATACAATGCTCTGGTCGAACAATTGGACAGGACTAGGCCCGCTAAGACGTATAATCCAAGGACCTCTACTTGAGAACGAACTCATGAGATGTTTGTCATCCAACCACAATAGGGACGACTCTTGTAACTTCTTCTCTCTTTCCTTTGACCTCCCTTACAATTTTTTGTCCTCACTAGCAAGTCTCCCGCAAAGCATTTATGATGATATGAAGGACTCCTTAGTTTGGGCGCACACTACCAATGGTATCTACTCCACTGGATTTGCATGTACGCTACTCTGTAGCTTCCCCTCGCAGCCAAAGAGACATCATTGGTCTTGGATCTAGAAGATAGCCACGCAACCAAGGATCCAACACTTCCTATGGCTTTGTTTTCACTTGAGACTTCCAGCAGCCATACTCTTGCATCAAAGAGGACTCAAATCTTTCTCCACTTTGCTCAATCTGCAACCAAGAAGAGGAGGAGATGAGACATCCATTCAGAGCATGCCCAGTCACAAGAGATTTCTAGGGAAGACTAGTCATCCCTACCTCCAAACTTGCCACCTTTAATGCCCCCTGCGTGATTGGCTCCGCACCAATTGTGAAGCTTATGAACTCCACTCCTCGTCTATCCCTTGGAAAATCCTCTTCCCGATTGCCTTATGGCTAATATGGAAGTAGAGGAATCTCTTCATCTTCTAGAAGGAGGCTGCTAACCAAAGCCTCCATCTCAAATGGCTACACCTCTCCCGAGAGTACGCTAGGCTTCAAAAAGACCACGCTACTGCTCCGAAGCACACCATCATGATACGATGTTCTCCTCCGCCTCCAGGGTGGTACAAGCTCAATAGGGATGGATTGGCTCAGGGCAATCCTAGCTTAGCTGGAGCGGGAGGGCTGATATGCTACCACGATGGTCGATGGATTAGAGGCTTCTATCAGCACCCAGACACTTCGAACAGCCTACTTGCTGAGTTCTGGGCCCTAAGAAATGGGCTCTCACCATGACTCGAGACTCAGGCATTCAATTCATAAATGTCTAATTGAATGCGAAGATAGTCGTTGAGTCAATCTGGGGTCGTTCCAATAACAACCTTAACTTCTCGCATTCTGTTTTTGATTGCAGGAGAATCTGCTAGGAATTTCAGGAGGTCCGAATGACATGCATCTAGAGGAAGGCGAATGACGTTGCGGATTGGCTTGCGAAGTATGCCTGTGACTCAACCTCACTTACAAGTTTCCTCCATTTTGATATCCCTCCCGAGAATCTTTTGTCTATCATTAGGAAGGATTGTATGGGAGTTTACATCCCATGAACCATCTCTTGTGTGAACCCGCATGGTTTAGCTTAATATATTCGTAACTCTTATCACAAAAAAAAAGAGTATTTTATGATGTCACACCAATCAATAAAAATTAAATGTTCTTAAAATTATTTTTTATTTTCCAGATTTTATAAAACAAATTTTAAAATAAAAATAATCAAATCTTATTGAGATATTATTACATCAATGCTGTCAGGAGGCCACCTGTGACACAAAATGCTTCCCGGACCTTGCAGAGGGAATTTAAATAAGAAAATTTGCCTTAGAGGGGTGGACTCACTGGTGAGCTAACAATGTGCAGCAGACCAGATCTAGAGTTGAACTCCCCATGGAGGCCGGTATCTGGAGATTAATAGCGGGTCTCAAGCTGTATATAATACACTGTCAGTGGATTAGTAAGTGGTTACGTCGCCGGACACTATTAAAAAAAATAAAAAATTTTTAACCTCCGATATGGACAATAATTATGTGAGAATCAATTAAGAAAAGAAGAACAAAAGGAGGAATCAACTTGAGGTCTCCTAGTAATTCCCAGTAGACCCCAAATGAGTGATCTTAGGATTAATCCTCAGATTAGGAGGGTCGATGAAAATTTTTTTTATAAATTCTAGCCCAACTGTAAATTAGTCTCGTTGTGCACTTCGACTAGTCCGGGATATTGCACGAAAAGAAGAAGAAGAGCAAAATGACGAGGATTAGGACGGTGGAGGGACGGAGCGGAGAGACTTTTGTACTTTGCAGTCAATTCCACTAAAATCTGCTGACCTAAGTCCCACCCGCACGTATGTTTTGCATGTGCATTTACCTAAATTCATGAATTAAAAAATAAATTATTTTATTTTAAAAATACATATTTATTATTACTTTAAGGAAAGAAGTCTCACTTTAAACTTTTTAAAATGCTCTCGGTAAGTAATTTTTAACAAATAAAAAAAAGGACAAATGTGATGAAATTGTAAAATTACTCTTTACAATATAACTACCACTTAATACCAACTTTTATCATCTTTTTTTTTTCAAATTATATATTTTACATTTTTTATTCATAACACTGTATATAAGAACTGACCATCTATAAAAAAAAAATCCACATTCAATTATAAATTCACATAAAATATTATTATAAGATAAAAATAATGACTTTGTAGTTGATTATATGATTAACAATTCTATGTATAGCACATGTGGACTTAAAAATAGGGAGATACTGCTATTCTATCAGTAATTAATGCATGTTTATTAAACATACGTGTATTGTGAGAATTGCTAGGTGCTTTTCAAATATTCGGTTCAAATTTATTCAAGTTCCACCTGTATCTTATATTCTACTTCAAAATATCCGACCAATGTAGAAGTTGATAGTTACAGTTAGATCAGTGGGCTTGCAACCACTTTAAATAAAATAAATATAATTTAATCAATAAAATGTAATTAATTTACTGACGCCATCCGATACGAATTTCTCCTCTACCCTTTCCTCTCTGTGCCTTCTATTCACTTTCTTGGATTGTGTGATAAAAGGCAAAAACTGTGGATTATTATTATCTCATCAAGAATTTATATGATGTACGATTAGCTCACGGGTTCAGCCAGCAGGGTTAAATTTGTAATAGTCTGTAAAATTTCGACCTGAATAGCTTGTTGACATTAAACACGTGCTCTTACACATCCGCTCTCAAACCATCATCGGACTAATATATGAGTCAGATTTTTTTTTCCCATACTCAATAGATTGGACACACTCGGACCTGGCGTAGTGTGAATTCATATGAAAACCTGGCTGATACTATGCAAAATTTTCACTTGGGCCTACAACAGTCCTTGGCTTGTTTCCAACCAAAGCTTAAATTGTTGGATAGTGGTACACAATTTTCTTATACACCATGGTTGTTTCTACTGATTATCCAACGCAGCCATTGGTAATTTATGTATATAGGAGGTGCTGAGAATGTCGACAGAGATGAAGCGTGACAACCGGTCACGGCATGAATGATATGTTAAAGATTAATCTTCTAATATGATTCTGGTCGACGATAATTTCATCACGAGTACTCAAATATAATTAGAAAGTTCACTGCACTGTCAATAGAATAAAAAAGAAAAAAAAATGTAATGAAAACGTGGAGAAGATACAAAGTTTGAAGCTTTACTAACTAGTAGTGAGAAATAATTAAGTTTAGAATGTTGTCGATGGTTGGGAAGAATACAACTGTCTAATGTAAAACCAGTTACTATAGCTAGCCAGCCAGCCAGCTGGCAGTTTCAAGAGTTGGAAGTGGCTGCGGTGCTGCTTGTCCTTGAGCTGCGTCTCGTGAACGCATAAAGCACCAGGCCGATGATCACTCCGAGAGCGACGAAGACGAGAAAATAGATGAGAAGTTGGTCCTCTGTCCAAAAATGGGAGTCATGCAGCGGCGGCGGCGGCGGTGGTGCTGGGCAAGGAGGAGGAGGAGGAGGAAGAGGCACCCAGAACAGAGACTCGAGAGACCTCATGGAGTGGCCGGTAGGTTTGATCCGTCGATGGTTGCTGGCAAGATTAAGGTCCTGGAATGCTTCAGCCCCCTTTTGTTATTAATTACACACACGTACACACATATATTTATATATATGATTCTTATGAGGAATTAACTAATGAGTGCAGCAGTTGCCAGTTTTGAAATTACACTCCTCAAAAATTTGTCCCCCTAGAACAGCAAGTGAAGGTTTCATCTTCTATAACGGTCCAAGTTCGAATTGGAAATTTCTGCTCCGAAGTCTCTGTGTTGGAAGTTGGATGGGGAACGTAATATACGAGTCCATAGCATATATGTGCATAGAGGATTCGATAAACACAAAGATGGGTCGATCGAATATTGCATTCGCCTTTACTTCTTTCTGGTAATATTTTGTTTTCTACATAATTTCTTGGATTCAAGTTTATATATAATCCATGCATGTATGTATAAATGGAGCAGGGAAGGGAGACTACCGACCGTTATTAAACCTAAACTACATACTCCTCCAGGTGTATATATATACATACACACACACACACACACCCACACACCCACCGTCATGAGAGCTCTCGGGGATCAATCGTGCCCGCCGCCGGCAGTGTTGCTGCTGGAGCATCCACACGCCTCGTGGACCCAGTTTTGGAGAACCACTTTCACCTCGGTAGGCGTCATCGTCGGGATTATGGTTGTAGTGTTCATATTGATAGGGATATGGGCTATCTGTTCGATACGGAAGCGTCGGGGCCGCTCTTCTTCTTCCTCCCACTGAGAGCTTTAATTATATACACACAAATACAATTACATCTACAGTTTCTTCTTTGCCATTTAGGCTTCTGAATATTTCATCTTTGTTTCTATGCTTCCAAGTATACGTATAAATTAGTCCATCCGTAATGCAATAACAATATAAGGTTGATCAATCCTGCTGCTGATCTTCGTTGATTTCCTCATTGCAACCTTAAGCGGCGATCTCTCTGAATTTTTTTCTTCATCGAGCAATTACCTCTGCTTGCAAGATTCATTCGACCATTGTAATGAAACTTAAGAAAAGGATAATATATAGTTTCTGCTCCATATGAACCCTTAGGAAGCTCATGTAACTAATCAAGGAACGGGGGAAAAAGAAAGAAGTTCATATCAATCTTTCAGCTTCTCTATGATCAGCGGATGTGAATCTCTGTAAATTAAACAAGAAGACAATTCAATGGAACACAAAGTGCCTAAGATATTATTATATGCATGTACACACATGTACAATTGCTTAAGAATACCTGTAACATTGATGTGGGTGGTAATGGTTTCACGAGTCACAATGCCACTGTCCGGCGGTGGCGTCAGCCGATGAGAAGCACGGGATGAGGAGGGCGGCTCCGGTGATAACATGGTAAATGAGGGACATAGAGCATAATTTGTGAATTTTTTGGTAAAAAATAATTTGTAGTGAAATGGAGAACTCAATAATAGTTCATGGCAAAATAGAGAATTTGATAATAGTTTGTGGTAAAATAGGGAATTCGATAATAGTTTGTGGTAGAATAGGGGAATTCGATGAAATTTCGTGATAAAATATGGAATTCGATAATAGTTTGTGATTTTCTAGGACAAGTTAGACACCACATAAGATGACACGTCAGACTCCGCTTGCACAATCAATAAAATTAACGGTACATGTCAGCAATTACCGGTCAAAATTAACATTGTGATATATTAGGAAAAATAAAATACAATTTGTGATTTTCTAGGTAAAAAATCTTTTTAATAATTGATTACAGTGTAGGGTTGCCACTACTACGGCTGTAATATTTTTGGGACACACATAATTTCTGATCTAATATCACTTCTCTACAGTATATTAATATTGTTTATATAATATTTATCTGTGAAATATAGATAAAAATATTCATGTAAAATATATATATCTTCTATTATTACTTTAAGTAAAAAGGTGAAAAATTGTTCTCATTTTAAGATTGTCATACCCTTGATAGAATGGAAATTCAGTGGTAAATTATACTTCAACTGTAGCTGGGACTCCTCTTTTTTTGTTCCTAATCATATATATTTATTTTTATTAAATTATGGAATGCTATTGAAAATTAACATTGAAATGTGAGAGATTTTTTGTAATAAACTTACAATTGATAATTATATGTGTAACACAGGTCGGTGTCTTATTTCTCTTTAAAACAACAGGTAACAATTGAGATGCTCTCCTTTTTTTTTCTTTTTTTTTTTTTTAATTTCCGAAAACAATTATTCATATATACTTATTTTCCTATTCTAAAGCCAAAATGGGAAGAGGAAAAAAGTTTATCTTGGCAGACTTATTTTCAAACTTAAAAAACAAAAATTCTTTGACTCTAAATTGAAAAAAAAATTCTTATTGAAAATGAGTTTAATATATGGATCATTACTTTTTTATTTACACTACGTAATATTCCGGACTAGTCGAAGTATATTAAAGATTAATCTGCAGTCAGATCAGGATCCTTGTGAAAATTTCTTTTTACGCTTCCAACTTGGGCATTGATCATAGGATCATTTATTTGAAAGTTTAGTGAGAGAACCACTAAATCAACATTATCCAGTGCGAGAACCACTCAACCAATTTCAAGTTATTTATCTTTTTATACTATTAAAATTTATGCCGTAAAACTCATTTTATTTTATTTTTTATTTTTCATACCAAACGTAAGTTTAGCATTTAAAATTCCATTTTCATTCTTTTAATTTATTTTTTCCGTTTTTACAATTATTAAATTTTCTTGCAGGCACGATGCCGTGCCTCTTCTTCCCTGCCCCCACCCTACAGCAGAAAGAAACTCCACTGACAGGCGGCGAACCTCAAAACCCATAGCCTGAGCGCGCGAGCTAGTAAACTAGTGAATCTACGTCCGTCGGCCCGCCCATCTGACACCTAGAGCGCGCGTGGATAGACCGAGTACGTAAGCGCGTGACCTCAGGGCACCTCCCCTCACCCTCCTCTCCCCGGCAACTTGACAGCGGCGCCGCCTGCGACCGGCGAGGTTCTAATTGAGAAAAAGGTTGAAATTTTGGGCTCCTGCCATCCATCCAGAAGTCGCCGCGTCCTATGCGGCGGTCCTTTTTAATATGCGGAATGATGATAAGGACGATGGAACCACCTTCAATCGTGAAAAAGTATGTGCAGTGGGGATCAAGACTCTGTGCTTCCGCTCACCGGAACACGAACTATCGTGAATATCCTGGCAAAGCAACTGGGGCTGAACACGACCGAACCATACAGAGCCTGGTACGAGGGAAGACAGGTTAGTCGTTCTCTATTGATGTTATTGTTCAAAGGAATTTCACTGGATCCCGATCACTTGAAAATTAGTCCTCAAGACAACATGAAAAAGAACACTAAGTGTTGATTTGTTTATGTAAAAGGTTGGTGGTTGGACACAAGATTATGGGAGATACCTGTCGTTCGCGACCACAAGAGCGGCATCGCACGAAGCTCCGTTTTCACAGCCGGAGAGGTCGCTCGTGCTGTTCAGATCATTCGTCGGAGGGAAACCATTGCCTGCAGCTCTCTCATCCTCTGATGGCCAAACTCTATGAATCAAAACCCAGCAGGCTCCCCAACCACAGTTGATTCAGATCCACAGGAAACAGAAGGAAATGCACCATTGATTCAAATTTCGAAATAAAGTGTTGCTTGTGGACTGTATGTTACATTGTTTTTCCTAGAGATCTTTCATCGCTTTAGATCGGCATTTTGTGATATACTTTCCGAATGAAGACACCCACGACTGACAGAATCAAGCAGTTAGAGACAACTTTCAAATGAGCAGGTTCATATCCCGAATGTACCCAACATGAACATACAGTTCAACATGTAGACAGACATCCTCAGTAGCAGCATTACCAGAAGCTCCCTTGGCAAAAGCACAGCCCTCGAGACCAGACACTGATGAATCCAAAGTAGAAATCCCCTCGGTACATTGTCGAATAACAAATGAATTGACAGTATAATGAATGACCGGTAGAGATGTGTCTATTATCCAACCTTAGTTTAAGACACTGACTACAAATCCAGAAGTTGATACTAATTCTAGGCATGATATTAACCGAGCAGCAAGAAGTAAAATTGAATCCTCATTTCATGCTGGACTGAACAAATATGTGCATCCACGATCAGACCTTCCATTTCCAGTTCAAAATATCATTTGCCATAATAATGGTTGGTACTGAGGAGGAATTTAAAGGGGTCTCGAATGAAACGGGCTTACGTGCAGTGTATTCCCGTAGTGATATCTAAATCTCAGCAACCCATTTTCAGAAAGCCCTTTAGCCACAGATGTTACCTGTGAGGGTCGTGCCAATTCCTTCCCCTGGCCAACCAACAACAATATGTGCAAAGTCGAGTATCTGATGATAAATAAGAGGAAAAGCACATGATACCACTTGAGACTGTCTCCGATGCTGCAATTGATGTTCGAATTTGAAGAGGATTTGGAAGCAGCAGCAAAGACTATCCAGCAATGTTATTGTACCAACTCAACATATCAAGTCCACAATCCAGCAAATTTCTTCCTCCCCAGTTCGCATTCCTCTACTCTTTTACCCAGGGATGCCTCTTCAGTCTTCAGTCAATTCTTGTCTGCAGATGAATAAGCATTCATCAGACCACATCCAGTACGGATATTGATGACAGGAATCACCAAATGAAAGAGGACCAACCTGTTTGATTTCATTCAACTGTTTCAAATAAAATACAGGACTATGATACCCTTACATATATATATATATATGACTGCATGAATCTAATTCCATTTACATATAACCTGATTCACTATCATATTTTCAGCCAAAAGGAATTTACCCGCTCAGCATCCTTAAGAGGTTGAATCCTTACCCAGTAATTCTTGGAGAACAATGAATACTGCCAACGGGACACGGGTATGGCTAAATAATGTGAAGGGCCGCCCCAAGGCCGATCTTCAGCAATTTGCTTCCCAGTACTTTACTAGAGACAAGTTCGAAGCTTGAATCAAGTGCAAAGTGGGAAATGACGAGTCAATCTTCATTCAGCATGATTTCTGGCATCCTCTTGGGAGACTTTCATTGATCTGGATGAGGGAGAGAATCTGTCTCCAGCACATCAGACCAGGAGCTAAACTCTCTTGCATCTTCTCTAATGGTGAGCGGTCTTGGCCAAGATACTCTTACCCTCGAGCTATTGAAATCATAGAACTAGCTCCTCTCACCCGCAAGAGCAGGCAAAGACAATTTCTTGGACCTTCTCCGGGCTACTCTGTCAAAAGGGTGAGCTTCCCTCGGCACAGAATTGTATAGTTCTCATGCTACATTCGACAGAATTGCCGTTATTGCTTGCCTGGAAACTAAAACAAGACTACGACAGACAATAGGGTGGGTAGGTCTTGACTGCAGACCTATGTGAATTTTCTCTTTGCTTCAGAAACCCATGACCACATCTTTTCATGTCCTGCCACAAGGGACATTGGGCAAGAACACAATCCACTGTTCTGCCGCGTACATGTATTGGTAACTGGAATACGTGGAGCAAAAGTTCATCTCACTTGAAAGGAAAAGGCTCGTTTTATACTGCTAAAGAACTTGCTTGGGAGCATCTGCCTTCCACATTTGAAAGGAAAAGCATAGACAGTCACGAACTTGGAGACCATGCCATTGCCATCAAAATCATGCAGAATGTTCGAGGGTTTAATGCTGCCACTCATTCCTAAGAAGAAGAAGAAGAAGAAGAAGCAAGATTCGCAAACTGTTTGAGAAGTTGAACTGTAATGCTGTAGAAAGATATGAACAGAAGTTGAATTGAAGAGCTGCAACTCAGCAGGACAGGGAGGAACACACAGAACAGAACACGATAAACAGAAACTCTTAAAACCGAGCCGAAGAGTGAACTGGATAGGTTTCTTCTCACGCAAAGAGAGATGGGAGATCCGATCACCCAGATAAGTTCTTCAGGTATCCAGACAAACTTGAATTATTCTAGGAAATTCATTGGCATTTCATACAAAATCAATATGTAAATAAGAAACTTTAAATAATAAGAATACGAATTTTCTTTCTTTCTTTTTTTGGCAATCCAAATTATGTCAAATCCCTCACGCTTATCATCTACCATAACACTGACGCTGTAACTTGGAAACTGAAAGCTTCCACTTCACCAACTAAAACTACATCTGACTCGAGTAAATCCACAACCTTAGGGTAAAGAGTTCAAGATGTCATTCAAGACTTGCCCCACGAATGTGTTTGACACTGCCAAACAGATTCATTCTTATATATGATAGACAGACAACTATGCACTCAGAGAGAGGAGAAAATGGGGACCCCGGGAAGGGTTGCTCCTGCATCTACGATGAAAATGTTGCCTGAGACATACTCAGAGGAATCATGAATCAAGTAACGGATGAGGGATGTGAGGGCCGGGTCTGCGGTGCCATATTTTTGCAATGGAACGGTTCTCAGTGCCACATTACTGAGCCAGTCTTTCTGTATCAGATCTTGCGTGATCTCAGACTTGAAGAGCCCTGGTGAGATTGAGTTCACTCTGATCTTGTAGACCCCCAGTTCCAAGGCCATAACCTGTTAACAAAAAACATATATCTAGCTAGTTATGATCAGAGATCAGGAATGGAAAAAAATATATACTTTCATCAAACAAGGACAGGCTCATTGGTAGTTGGTAGTTGTGGAGGCAGCATACATTGGAAGCCTTGTATTGCATTAACCCAACAGTCGACAAACTTGTTTAGCTGATGAGAAGTTGCAATTAAAGTTTTCTATTTTTTCAAGGGAAGCTCGAAAAAGAAAGAGGACATAAAAGACGGGACTCAGCCCTTTTCTTGGGTAATCCAATAACTAAGACATGAATTGACCCGTTTGGCTCTCAGCCTCTCACGGCAGAAGGAAAAGACTAAGTCTATGCTGCCTTACAAGCCAACGTTATACTACCAAAGTTACTGATTTGTACCTTGTAGTTACCTCAGAAACCAAGGAGAGCAACATCACTCCTGAGATTGTGTTTCGTCTCGCCTAAATTGGGATTTCCTTACAACGATTCGCTTACTGTCATGTTTTATTTGTCCCAATAGACAAACACACAACATCCTCAAAAGACAACAGCCGCTTTGTGCCACCATAGTCGCACCAAACAACCACACATTTCAGTGGAACAGTTAATTAGTTTGCAAAGTTTTGCTTCATATGACAAAATTCTTACCAATACCTTTGTCATCATAATTGTTGAAAAAAGAATACCTTTGTCATCATGTTTAATGCCGCCTTGGAGGAAGCATATGCAAGGCCTCCAGGAAGTTGGCCTCTATTAAGACCGGCAATGGAAGAAATGTTGATGACCGAGCCTCCCCGATGAGAATCCCGCATGCGTATGCACACATATTTCGACACCAGCCACGATCCCTTTGCATTTGTTTTGAAAGTATGGTCCCATTCTTCTTCAGACAACTCCAAAGGGGACTTCACATTTCCTAACATGCACATAGAAAGGAACCCAAAACCATCCCAAATTCAATATCATTTCTAACAAAACTTATGATGATCACGTACCATACACTAATTAGCATAAATATGACATGAAACCTTATAACATAAGAAACAGGAGAATTGAATGGTTTATGATCAAGGAGCAGAGTGGGACAAAGACCAGCAACATTTGCAAACATTCTTTCAATCGTTCTTGATTCTTGGTAAGTTTCTGCATCACTTGTGTCTGAAAGCGCTACAAAATTATCTGATAAATAACAGTTCTCCTTAGCAGCATGCACTCCAAGCCAAGATCCCTACTTCTTTCCAGGGACGGATCTAGAAAATCAACCTAAGGGGGGCAAAACTCATTATGGAGGGAAATGTCAAATTTTAAGGGGGCGCAATGATTCAACTTGATAGAAATATCAACAAAATTAATAAAATTTGTATAGATTTCTACAGGATTTGTGGAGTTTAGGGGGCAAAACTCAATATAGAGGGAAATGTCAAATTTCAAGGGGCAAAGTAATGTAATTTGATAGAAATATTGATAAAATTAATAAAATTTGTATAGATTTCCACAAGTTTTGTCTAGTTTAGGGGGCGATCGCACACCCCCAAACCCACCCCTGCTTCTTTCACTGATCATAAGTGCCCAATGAATTATGAGCCAAATCACCAGAAGTCATTCGATTCTGAAGTATTCATGATGGCAAAAAATCGCAGATTTAACAGCTACACAGCTCCAGAAACAGCAGATAATCTAAGCAAATTCAACATGAAAATATACATTATTCTGGGAAGAAAGAATCGATTTTCTCAGCCGCAATTCTGAAATGTGGATTTTACCCCGAATGCCCGCGTTATTGACGAGAGCGTCGATGTGGCCGAACGCGTCCCAGGCCTTCTGCACCGATCTCTCGATGGTGGTTCCGTCGGCCGAGACGTCGAGCTCCACCGCCACCGCCCTGGGGCAACTCGTATCAGCCCCTGAGTTGGACGGGGCGGAGGCCAGCCCGTTGATCTCATCGCAGAGGGACTTAAGCCGGTCAACTCGGCGGGCGGCGGCCACGACCCGGCAGCCTGCCCGGGCCAGGTTGCGGCAGAAGTCGCTGCCCAAGCCGGAGGAGGCGCCGGTGACCAATACCACCTTGCCCGGAAGCTCACACCACGGCTCGAGATGGACCTTGGTCTGGCCTTCCATTTGCGGGGTTGTGAGCTACAGATTTTGGTGGAAGAGGCAAAGGGGGCACTGGAGCAGGCAACAACTTTCTTTGTTTCGATTCGATGAATAATTACTAAATAGAATATAGTAAATTGACTAACCAGTACCTGAAATATATAATATACATCAATTTCATCCTTTTTTAAATTTGAATGTCAATTAGATCCGTTGAACGTCAATTTAATCTGCTGAATGTCAATTTCGACTGCTGAACACCAATTTCGTCCTTAATGAACATCAATATCGTCCTTTCTTAGCGGAATGTTAATGATGTTACCCTTTGAAATTTGTCATTCTCATATAGGTTTTTGACAGATTGAAGTTTGAAAGTTGAAGGAGTAAATTCACTAATTAGTTTCTTAGAGATTATATATACATCAAGTTAGTATTTTTTAATTTTGTACATCAAAGTAGTCCTTTTTTCTAATTTTTAAAGTATCTAATTTTATTCTCTCTCATAACTTAAATCCATTACATTGCATTACACTCTCATGCTTCCTCCCTTTGTTCATTCTCTCCTCTCCAGCAGCAATCAATCCTTCTGCCATCAGACAATTTGTTCTCTTCCTGTTAAGCACTTTTGCCTGCAATTGGTATTGTATGACTTAATTGATCTACTGCTGATGTTGATGGTTGTTGAACTCCTTCATCCGTTCCAAAAGATTCGGCAAAATACCTCTTAAACCTCCCTTTTTTTTGTCTCTTGAAACCCTGAAGTGCATGTTATAGTTTAGAAACAAAAAGAACACTAATAAATGGAAAAATTAGTTTGAAACATTTATCTAAAATTTGTAAATCATCACAAGTTTTTCAAATTTTCTAAATGTGATAACTTAAAAACTGTCCAACAAAATCGAGTTTTGTAAAATCTTTTGGGTTCGTGGAGTTGTAGTTAATCTATAGATGTGGAGAATTTAATTAAAGAAGGCCTGTACAAAAATCCACCATTAACTATCAAACTAAGCTTTCTCTCTCTAACTTGATAAATATATAAAACTATTAATAAACCATTCAATGTAATCTCTGTTTATGAGCTCCATTTCACGTGCAAACATTCATATAAGTCACAACCCTCTCTCTCTTTGAGCTCCATTCAAACATTATACAAGTCATATCTTAATATTTCTATCTCTTTCATGAGAGAGAGGTAGTAGTGATTGGGCCCTCTCTCTCTTTGAGCTCCCTTCAAGCATTATACAATTCATATCTTAATTTCTCTATCCCTTTCATGAGAAAGAGGTGGCAGTGATTGGGAAAGAAAGAGAAATGGACGTGATTGGGTAAAAAAAGTGAGAATGATGTGTGTGCATATGTATTAAGGAGGAGAGAGAGAGGTTGGGATGATGTGGGCTAGAGAGAGAAGTGAGAATGATGGGGGGAGAGAGGTGCTAGTGATTGGAGGAGAAAGAGAAATGAGAATAATAGAGAGGCAATGTGATGATGTGTGTGAATGTATATTAAAGAACAAAGAGGGGTGGGAGTGATGTGGGCCAGAGAATGGTAAAAATGATGTGGGGATGGAGTTAGGAGGAGGGTGGGTGGGAGGGAGGTGAGAAGGATGTGTGTGTATATGTGTTAAGATAATTGTGTGAATGATAGATGAGAGGAGGAAGAACAGTAGATGAGCAAAGGAGAGATGATGGGAAGAATGTGTATGAGACGGGGAGCGATGGAGGATGAGAGAGATATATACATATATTTGTGTGTACATATATTTTAAGAGAGGTGTGGAAACAGGGGAGAATTGGAAGAATAGATGCGAGAGAGAGATTAGATAGAGAAAGAGATAGATATATATTTATGTGTGTATGTATGCTGAGTCTTGAGAGAGGAGTGGGAATGGAGGAGAAAGAGGTGCATGTGTGTTGAGAGAATGTTAGAAATGATGAGGAGAAGGGGATAAGAGTATGTGAATCAATCACTCATAAATGGGAATGAGTACAATCTAATAAGACGACAAATGACATTTTTGATGTTCAGTGATCACCCAAGGACGAGGGACTAAAATAAATAAATGCATCAAATGTAAACAAAATGACTTTTTTGATGTTTAGTTATTTTTCGGTAAAAAACATACGGGTTTTAGGGACGGAAGGACCTGTATGATGTACAATAAGGACATATATGATGTTCAAAATAATTAAGAATTGAATCAATATTCAGAAGGACTGAATTAATATTCGAAAAAACTGAAGTGATGTTTGGAATGACTAAATTGATGTTCGAAAAGGCGAAATTGATGTTCGGAGGGATGCGATTGATGTTCAGAAGGATGCGATTGATGTTCAGAAGGGGGATCCAATTGATGTTCAGGAGGATCCAATTGATGTACAAAATTAGAAAAAGGATGAACTTGATATACATCGCATCTCTCAGGGACGGATTAATCAATTTATTCAAATAGAATATAAGTATTAAAAAAACATTTTTTTCAATGAGAGTCATGACTTCGAAGGAGAAAGCATTTCATGGTGCACTATTAACAACGTAACAGTGTTGACACTGTAATGTAAAATACTTTTCCGATTTAGAGGAGGGAATTTAACTAATAAATTTTTTAACCTCAAATATCCATGATATATATATATATATATATATATTATATGAGAATCAATAAGTTAAATGGTTGTAGTTGGAACAGCCAACTTGGCTTAGTGGCAGAAGATTGGATGATGGTGGACTGGAGGGATGGAGGTGGGAGACTTTGTAGTCAATTCCACTGGAATCCGTTGACCTAAGTGAATAATAATATAATATAATACAATGGCTTAAAAGGTTAAAGAGTTAGTTCAAATGAAAATTATGTGTATATATAGTGAGAAAGTTCATAAAATCGGACTATTGATTTCTCCCTGAGTGCGTGATCCTTACTAGGACCGCTCACACATGTGCAATCTACCTAAACTCATGAACTTATGAGATATTTATGGATTTAGAGAAAAATTTCCTAGTTTTATCAGATAGATATATATTTATTACTACTTTAAAGAAAAAAGTGCTTTAATATCACTTTTAAATTTTCAAAATGCTCTTGATAAATAAAATTTTGACACTAAAGTGAATTGGTTAAAGTGTTCAGGTGCTTCTTCCCTTTATACAGGGTTCCAAATTTGAGTTTTGTGATTGGTACCTAAAAAGAGTAGAAGAAAGAGGAGATAAAAGGGACGTGAAAAGTTCTACGAGTGAGATCGAATCTAAGACCTCTAGATTTAGGTTTTAAGGTAAGAAATTATCAACCGTGCGAAATTCTCTTTCAAAAAAGTTTTTAATAAATAAGAAAAAGGACAAATGAGAAGAGGTTGTAAAATGTTTTGCAATAACTACCACTTAATAACTACTTTTATCATCCTTTTCAAATTACATATTTTACTCTTTTTATTCATAACACTGTCTTTAAGAATTGACCATCTATTGAAAAAATTAATATTCAATTATAAAATCACATAAAATATTATTACAAAATAAAAATAATGATTTTACAATCGACTATGTGATTAACAATTTTATGCATAGGACGGGTCGACTTCTCGTGTATGTGTGTGTGTATATATATGATACTTAAAAATTTTCTTAATAACTTGGATACGGTTATTCTATCAATAATTAATGCAAGTTTATTAAACGTGTGTATTGTGAGAATTATTAATTGCTTCTCAAATATTTGGCTTGAATTAATTAGTTTGGAATATCAACAAGTTCAAACCATATCGTATATTCTACTTCAAAATATCCAACCATTGTAGAAGTGTGGTACTTAGTTTAGTGGGCTAATAACCACTTTAAATAAAATAAACATAATTTAATCAATTAAAATGTAATTAATTTAGGTCAAGAGTGACGCTATTCGATATGAATTCCTCTCCGTTCCCTTTCCTTTTATGCTAGCTTTCTATTCAATTCCTTGGATTGTGGGATAAAAGGCAAAAAGAGTGGATTATTATCTCATCATCAAGAATTTATAATTTATAATGTTGTGCAATTAGCTCAAGGGTTTAGCCAGCGGGGTTAAATTTGTAATAGTCCTAGGTAATGTATATAAGAGATTCTGACACTGTCGAAACCAAAGATTAATATTCCAATATGATTCTGGTAGACAGTAATTTCATCATAATTTTATTACTGCAGAAAGTCATCGTCGGAATATATATATATATATATATATATATAGAAAATTCACTGCATTGTCAATAGAATAAAACCCGAAAAAAATGTAACGAAAACATAGAGAAGATATGAAATTTGAAATTTTACTAACTAGAAGCGTAGAATAATGAAGTTTAGAAAGTCGTCGATGGTAGGGGGGAATACAGCTGTGTTATTTGAAACTGGTTACTATAGCCTAGCTAGCCAGCCAGAAGTTTCAAGAGTTGGAACTGGTTGCGGTGCTGCTTGTCCTTGAGCTGCGCCTAGTGATCAAGTAAAGCACCAGGGCGATGATCACTCCGAGACCGATGAAGACGAGAAAATAGACGGTATATTGGTGATCTGACCAAAACCGGGAGTCGTGCTGTGGCGGCGGCAGCGGCATTGTTGGGGGAGGAGGAGGAGGAGGAGGCGCCCAGAACAAATCCTCGAGAGACCTTATGGAGATGCCGGTAGGTTTTGGTTCTTTGTAGGTTGCTGGCAAGATTAAGGTCTTGGAATGGAATGCTTCAACCCCTCTTTGTTTTTAGTTACACACACACGTGTATATGTATAATATATGTTTCTTATGAGGAATTAATTAATGAGTTGCGGCAATCGCCACTTTTGAAATTAAACTCCTCAAAAATTTGTGTCCTAAAACAGCATCTGAAGGTTTCTTCGTCTATATTGATCCAAGCTCAAACAGGAAATTTCTATGCTCCAAGCTCTCCGTGTAGGAAGTTGGATGGGGAACGTAATATACGAGTCCATAGAATATATTTGCATAGAGAATTCGATAAATACAAAGATGAGCTGATCAAATATTGCATTTTCCTTTACTTGTTTCTGCTAATATTTTGTTTCATGCTACAGAACTGTATAATTTCTTGGATCCAAGTATATATAAACAATGAATGTATAAACGGCACAGGGAAGACCAATCTATAAACCCTAAACTACAACATATTCCTCCCGGATATAGATTACCCACCGTCATGAGAGCTCTCGGGGATCAGTCGTGCCCCCCGCCGCCACCACCGGTGCAGCTGCTGGAACATCCACACGCCTCATGGTCTCAGTTTTGGAGAACCACGTTCACCTCAGTAGGAGTCACCGTTGGTGTTTTGGCTGTAGCGTTCATATTGATGGTGATTTGGATAATCTGTTCGATACGGAAGCGTCGCGACCGAGCTTCTTCTTCCTCCCACTGAAAGCTTTGTATGCACACAAATATACAATTACATCTACAGTTTCATCTTCGCCATTTAGGCTTTTGAATATTTCATCTTTTGTTTCTGTGCTTCCGAGTACACGTATAAATTAGATCTTCCGTAATGCAATAATAATATAAAGTTGATCAATCCTGCTGATCTTCATTGATTTCTTCATTGTAACCTTAAAGGGTGATGTCTGTTCGGTTTCATCGAGCAATTACCTCCGCGTGCAAGATTCATTCGACCATTGTAATGAAACATAAACATTTTGAGAGCTCATCTAACTAATCAAGGAAAGGAGGAAAAAGAAAGAAGCTCTTATCAATCTTTAAGCTTCTCTGTGATCAACGGATGTGAATCTCTGCAAATTAAACAAGAAAAAAATTCAGTCAAACACAAAGTGCATAAGATGTTATTATATTAAGCATGTAACACACACGCGCGCATATATACAATACTTAACAATACCTGTAACATGGATGTGGGTGCTAATGGTTTCACAAGTCACAATGCCACTGCCCGGCGGCACTGGCAATGGAGGAGAAAGAGAAGGATGAGATGAGGAGGCCGGCTGTGGCTCCGGTGCCAATTCGTTAACATCTTCATCTTGCAGTGATGCTGCTGTTGAGCTACTAGCACTGGCAGCGCCTAAGTCGTTACAGCGTGCCTTGAGCTTCTTACATATGCAGCCCAAGATCATCAGCATAAAAAGCGCGAGGACAGACGGGACCGTGATCCTCAACGAGCGGTCGGTGATGAAGTAGTTAAAGTTGAAGGTAACTGTGCTCGGGAGGGGGGGAGGAAGCGGTAGCGCAGAAGGAACGCCGCCGGGTGGAGATGGAGGAAACCATCTGTCGGGATCTGCCATTTTTCTTTCTTACTGGTAATTAATGAAGCAGAAGAACATGGAGCGCTGGGAACAGAATCCTTTAGAAGGTCACAAAGTGCTGGGTATGAACAGAATCTCTTTTGAGTAAGAATCACTGGAGAATAAAATGTGTCAGGGAACCGTTAAGACATGATGTAGACATCTTCCGCCATGGCAGATATTCAGATTTTCGTGTTTAATCACTAACTTAATAAATGAATTGAACATGTTAACATAAAAAAGTTTACTACCATCAAAATTCAGGTTTAAAGACTTCTTTCTAGTGTGTGTGTATATATATATTTTGTTTTTTTACAGAAGGATTCAGGCTTATAATCTCATCTCATTAGACTATAAGAGTAAATTTTAGATCATTTAACCATTACGCTTAATAATAGGTAGACATATTCCTCTTTTTTTGTATATAAAGGAGGCAAATATATTAGAAACAGGGTTTAGTACAATTGGTATTGTTTTCGTCTTATGATTTAGAGGTCCTGAATTTGATTTCACTCATGGGATTTCCTATGTCCTTTTTATCTCATTTTCCTTCTCCTCTTTCTAAGTCTATGTATCTCTTCTATACACCCAAAAAAATTAGGCAAATAGGTTTAGAAAGGGATAAATACAATAGGGAATAAAAGAGTACAAGAGTTCCATTGTTGAAAATCGAATATGAAACCTCTTAATTTCAGGGTAAGAATGATACGAATTATACCAAGTCGTTCTTATTTTGAGAGGATAATTGACAAAAAGACCGATACATGACCACCGTAGATTCATCCCATCAATGTGATCTCGCTGGGTAGTAAAATTGGAAGAAAATTATATTGAAAATTTGAGGGGGAAAAATGCATGATTTAGTTACTGGATGGCTAAGTAGATGGAAAAAAATAATTATAAGCCATTAAATCTTTTTTAATTTAAATAGCTGATTATAAATCGTTAAATTAGACCTCTTGATTATTAGGTGATAAGACCGTAAGAATTTCCGAAAATTTGAGATTAACCTTTGCTTTTCAAAGCGCTCTGTTGCAAATGGAAGCTTTGTGGGACAGGGAAAAAAATTTCTAAGTGGTTGTATGTCACAGTAACGTGATAAAGAATAACTAATTAAATTATTATAATTAGTGATAATTAACTAAATTATTCGTGATCAACATCAATCTACTCATTCATCATAATATGATTAGTATTTTTTTACGTGACATGATAAGATATTATCGTTTAAGAATTTTTGTATCTGAATATTAAATAAATGGATGGTCGAAGAAGTATGGCATGCTTAACCCTTTTTTATTCTCCAGTGATTCTTACTGAGAGATTCTGTTCATGACTGTGACACCCAGCACCTTGTGCCCTTCATCAAGAATTACAGGTTCGCTGCTTAGAAAAACTCAGTCTAACTTTCTCTTCTGTCCCCAGCTCCATATTCTTCTGTTTCATTACCATGTAAGAGAAGAATGGCAGATCCCCACAAATGGTTTCCGCCATCTCCGCCGAGCAGCATTCCTTCTGTGCCGCCGCAGCCTGCTCCTTGTCCTGGTATACGTTTAATACCACCCACATCAATGTTACGGTTGTATATATGTGTGTGTGTATGCTGTAGGTAATATCTTATGCACTCTGTATTCCATCGAATTTTCTTCTTGTTTAATTTGCAGAGATTCAGATCCGTTGATAGTAGAGAAGCTAAAAGATCGGTATGAACTTCTTTCTGTTAGAAAAATGACGTGTGAATGTGAAATTGGATCCTATAAAATGAAGAAAAAGATTTCGGTTTAAACAAGTTATATATGACTAAAATAAATGAGCACGAGTTGGAGCCCATATGCAAGTCCATAAAACTCATGTGAAGAATGGGAATAGTTCTATCCCATATACAAGAGAAAAAGGAAGTTGGAAGTCTTTATAAGAAAATAATACTCTTATATAAAGTAAATATCTTGGTAAAGTTATACGACGTTTGCCCACATCGTGCCTGTACGTTAGGCCTCTTGTCAGAGGCTGATTTAGTTGAATTCGTGTGTGCATAGGTGGCGGGCCAAATATTTGTTCTGAACTTATGGCTTCACACAAGGTCGAATTTTACCTTTTCACCTTCAATTTTGCATTGGGTGATGCGTAGACTATTTTTAGCTACGACAGTAAGCATTTAAGTCTGAGTTGTGACCGTTGAATCAACATTTAAGCTGGAAATTAAAGGGTAATTAAGGGCAAATTAAATTTGTCATTAATGGGTTAGATTAATTTACTCTGATTGTTAGTTTGTGCCATTTATTGACCGGTTCATAATTTAATTTTGCCAATTCAATTATTAAATTCTCTATTCAATGTCATTTATGCATGCAACTCCCACCATTACTATAGAACTGTAGGCTGAAGGCTTTAGACAGAACTAAAAAAAACACACAACAACACAGTATTCACAAAGCACTCTCTCCTCTCATTTGTCGGAATAGTTTTTTGTAGTGGTTGCCTGCATTTGTTCAGTGCGTCAAGGAGTCGAAAGTCAGTGCTGCTTCAACTTCAACTGTCATTGTATCGTATGAGACTAACCTTACAAGCTTCCTCAGCATAATAGAGAAGAGGATGAATTAGTTTTAAGGACATTGTAAGATTCACAGGCCTCGACATTAAATAATTTTTACGATTCTGTAATTTGATTTTATAATATCACTTTCGATGTTTCACTTACATAACAATGGTCGCATGAGTCTTGCAAGCGGAGGTTGCTCGGTGAAACCAAACAGAGATCACCTTTAAGGTTACAATGAAGAAATGAATGAAGATCAGCAGCAGGATTGATCAACCTTATATTATTATTGCATTACGGAAGAACTAATTTATACGTATACTTGGAAGCATAGAAACAAAGATGAAATATTCAAAAGCCTAAATGGCAAAGAAGAAACTGTAGATGTAATTGTATTTTTGTGTATATAAAGCTGTCAGTGGGCGGAAGAAGAAGAGCGGCCCCGGTGCTTCCTTATCGAACAGATAGCCCATATACCTATCAATATGAACCCTACAGCCAAAACACCAACGGTGACACCTACTGAGGTGAACGTGGTTCTCCAAAACTGGGTCCATGAGGCATGTGGATGTTCCAGCAGCTGCATCACCGCCGGCGGCGGTGGCAGCGGTAGGCCCGACAAATCCCCGAGAGCTCTCATGACGGTGGGTAATATATATCCTGGAGGGATATGTAGTTTAGGGTTTATAGCGATCGATGCCCTGCCTTTCCCTCTTCCATTTATACATACATGGTTTATATATACTTGAATCCAAGAAATTCTTTAGAAAACAAAATATTACCAGAAAGAAGTAAAAATGCAATATTTTATCAATTATCGAATTTTCTGTGCACATATATTCCATGGGCTCGTATATTACGTTCCCCATCCAACTTCCAATACGGAGAGCTTGGAACAGAAATTTCCGATTCGAACTTGAATTGATATAGACGATGAAACCTTCGCTTGCTGTTTTAGGGCGCAAATTTTGAGGAGTATAATTTAATTCAAAACTGGCAACTGCCGCACTCATTAGTTAATTCCTCATAAGAATCACACACACACCTATATATATGTGTGTGTAATTAATAACGAAAAGGGCTGAAGCACTCCAAAACCTTAATCTTACCAGCAACCTACGAAGAACCAAAACCCACCGGCCAATCCATGAGGTCTCTAGAGGCTTTGTTCTGGGCGCCTCCTCCTCCTCCTCCTCCTCCCCCAACAATGCCGCCGCCGCCGCAGCACGACTCCCGGTTTTGGTCAGATCAGCAAAATACTGTCTATTTTCTCGTCTTCGTCGGTCTCGGAGTGATAATCTCCCTGGTGCTTTACCTGATCACTAGACGCAGTTCAAGGACAAGCAGCACCGCAACCACTTCCAACTCTTGAAACTGCTGGCTGGCTGGCTGGCTAGCTAGTTAGTAAAGCTTCAATTTTTATATCTTTTCTACGTTGTCATTCAACTTTTTTTTTTTTTTTTGGTTTTATTCTATTGACAATGCAGTGAACTTTCTATTCGCTACTAGTCCGGCTCGATTTGGTTCGATTAGCCACGGTCAACCAGATCACTTGGCAATATGGAGCAATTAATTAAAACTCTTAGAAACGGTTTGAATGATTCGATTAGTTTTTTATTTGATTAGACGGTTCTGCTCATTTTTATCCATTTTATTATTATTTTCACCTCGATTGTTTCTTGATGAACGCAATCGATGGATCATGGGGTCCATTGTCGTTGTCATTAAAATAAATGCGCTGGATCGAGTTGGCCAATGGGCTGGGCAGAAATGGTCCATAGTGTAGCATCTGGGCTGTGAAGAATTTGGTATCTGCTTTTGTTTTTGTTTTTGTTTTTGTTTTTGTTAGTGGTGTGCACGGATATCGGATAAATCCAGGGGCAATAAGAATCCACTGCCATTAGATAGGTCTTTGATAGATCTAAATGAATTTCAGGTAGGTTCTGTATAACAAAATGAGAAAACAATCAGTTCCGGTACTGGTTCGGGGACTAGCACACAAGATACCTGACACCAGAACATGTTATAAAAAACTTATCTACATGATTAATTTTAATTGTTTAAACTCCAATTATTGAACCAATGTAACCGTTCTATCCCTAACTCGGTAAACTTTCATTTGACATGACAATCATGCATATTCAATGAGTTTATCTTATCTAAAATATCGTTATAACTTAAGATTTTTAGCGATAAATAATAATTAAACATGTTGGAAACATGGTCAAAGTCACCGTATATTGACTATAATAAGAGATTGAGCCACCCACCATCTCGAATAATCTCCTCATGCAAGATTATGCGATTAACCGGTTTGAACCAAATCGAATTATTTTTAATAATATAATACTACATAATACAAAAATACAATTTCAAAACCAATTCCATACTGTTCAAATCAAATTGAACTATTTTAAATCAATTCAGTTTGGTACGAACCGATCTTGATCCGAACCAAACCATTTAAAAATCAATTCCATTCAAGCTGGTTAACCAAATTAGTTTAAACCAATCCGACTCTCTCAATCAAACCAATTACATTACACGTTTGCTACGTTGAATCGAACATAATTTATTCTTTTATTTCTACTGTGTTCGGAATCAGGTCGGGGGACCAAACCAGGTTTTATGCACCCTAGTTTTGAGGGAAAAGGATCTACCGTGGATTGGCTTGATGTATGCGTGTAAGATTGAGAAATTTTTAGGAGATCGTACCTCATCAAGTGATATAAAAAAATATTAATTGAAATATGATAAGTAAATAAATTAATATTTATTATTATAGTAATTATTATGATTAATATAAATTAAAATAATTTAATTAACTATCGCTCATAATATGATTATTTTAAAATTTTTTCGTATACTGCGTATATATTTATATTTACATAAGAATTCAATAAAAAGAAAAAGAAAAAAAAAAGGGGGGACATAGGGAGAAAGACAGAGGAAGGGCAAACAGGGGACACAGATAACATGGGAAGGCGTGCCCGGAAAATTGCTGCGGAAACCTCCAGCAGCCTTTCCTGCAACACATCGAAAGTGACCGTAGGTTGTCGTTTCGCCATTTATTTCCAAAATTAAAATCATTTATCCTGTTGAAAATTACACATCATAAAAAAAAATTATTTATTTATTTAATTAAAAAATAAAACTACCTGTCTTTCAAGCTGCAAGCTCCAGCAGGAGATGATGTCCAATCAGTAAATATTAAATAATTATTATGCCGAGAGTAAATAATTAAACGAGAATATATTAGATTATTATTTTTATCTATTATTAATCTTTTTTGTTTGACAGGCAATATTTTTAATCAGTAAAAATCTTTTAATGATTGATTTAAGCGTCGGGTACTACCATAGCTGTAATACTTTCAGCTTACATCATTTCTGATCCAATGTTACTTGTTCACAGTATATTAATATTGCTTACATTATATTTATTCCTGAAATATAGATAAAAATATTCATGTAAAATATATTTTTTATTACTATAAACAAAAAGGTGAATAATTGATCTTATTTTAAGATTTTCATAAATGCCCTTGACAGAGATAAAATAAAGCAAATTAAAAAGTAAGAAATGGAAATTTAACGGTAAAATCATATTTAAAACTATAACTGTAACTAGTGGTTAATTTTTATTTCTAACCATATTTATTTATTTTTATCAAATTATAGAATGCTATTGAAAATTAACACTAAAATATGATAAGTTTTTTGTAATTAACTGTACAATTAATAACTTTGTGTATAATACAGATCAGTATTGTTGAAAAAATGACATATGAATGGAAAATTAAGTCTCATAATTGAAGGATAAGATTAGGCTTAAAATAAGTTATATTGAGCTAAAATAAATGGAGCGCATATGCAAGCTCAAAAAGCTCATGTAGAGAATGAGAAGAGTTCCATCTCACACGAAAGAGGGTCCCACATGGAAGAGAGAAGTAAAGTTAGAATAGTTTATAAGAGAATAATATTCTTATATAGAGTAAACATCTTGCCAAGTTATACGACTCATGTCTATCTCACGCGCTTGCGTAGGGAATGCGATCGGAGGCCGATTTAGTTGAACTCATGTACGCAAAAGAAGAGGGCGTGCTAAACCTTCATAGATACTCTTTGGCTACAATAGTCAATATTTAAGTCTGGGTTGTGACCGTTGCAGCATTTAAGCTAGACATTAAATAGCAATTAAGGGTGGATTAAATCTGCCACTTAATAGGTCGGATTGATTTCCATTGACTGCTCGTTTGTGCCATCAATTGGTAGGTTTGACATCCAAGCTTTCTCAGTACAGAAGAGAGGATGACGAGTTAGTCTGAAGGATACTATGGGATCCACATGCATCGACATTCAACAACTTTTACGATTCGGTATTTTAATTTTATACTATTACTTTCAGTAGTCGTAACGCAACTGTAAGTCGCGAAGTTCCACAGCGAAGTTCTGTAGCAAAACTCTGTAGCTTTTTAATAATTGTGACCATTGAGATCTGAGACTATTTATTATATTTCCTCCCACAAGTGTCTTGTTGCTCCTTAAAACAACCGATGACAATCGAGATGCTGTCCCTTTTTTTTCCATTTCTTTTGTTTCCGAGAACAATTATTCATATACTTATTTTTCTACTCTAAAGCCAAAATGGGAAGAGGAAAAAAGTTCATCTTGCGAGACTTATTTTTTAACTTAAAAAATAAAAAAAAAATCTGACTCAAATTTAAAAAATGACTTGTTGAAAATGAGTTGAAATGAGTTTAGGTAGTGTTTGGTTGGATGTAAAGTATATTGTAATTTTATATTACACTGCACTTCACACCACAGATTACAGTATTTGATTGTAAACTTGACTATAATATAAGATTACGCGGGTTAAAGTTTATAGTATTGTTGGTAAAAACTTTACATGCAAAAAAAAGTAGCATTCTTATATTATAATAATTGTACAACGAACTTTACAATCCTTTTAGTTATACCACCAAACTTTACAATTAATTTTACATTGTTTCAATCACTTTAATCTCAACTTCCAATTTATTTTCCAAGAAAAATTTACCATAATTTAAATTTTCTATGTAATATTAATTTTTCTAGTAATTTAATAATACTCGAACAAAATACCCTCTTATCCATGGATCGTTTTACTATAAACCTTGTATATCACAATAGGAGGGTAAAAAATTAAAGGATATGCAAAGTTCATGGACCAAACCATGAAATTCGAAACTTTATCGTCGATATTGCAAGAGATCCAAAGCGGATGCATTTGATATGAATGTTGTGGTGTCTCGAATATTTTGTTCTCCGAACCTATAATTTCAACCTTATAAGTGACTATCGAGACCATCAAGTAAACAATTTATGACACGCAGACCTCAAGACTAATATACAATCGGACCGGAATTCATGTGAAAATTTCCATCGAACCCCAACCTGGAGATGTTGGGGATCTATTGAAGGAATCACTAGACCACTTCCAAGTTAGTTATCTTTTTATATTAAAAATTATACTGTAAAACTCATTTTATTTTATTTTATTTTTCATACCAAACGTAATTTTATCATTTAAAATTCCATTTTCATTCTTTTCATTCTTTTATTTTATTCCGTTTCTACAATTATTAAATTTTCTTGCAAGCACGATGCCGTGCCTTCTTCCCTGCCCCCACCCTACAGCATAAAGAAACTCCACTGACAGGCAGCGAACCTCAAAACCCATAGCCTGAGCGCGTGAGCTAGTCAACCAGTGAATCTCCGTCCGTCGGCCCGCCCGTCTGACACCTAGAGCGCGCGTGGATAGACCGAAGTACGTAAGCGCGTGACCTCAGGGCACCTCCCCTCACCCTCCTTCTCCCGGCAACTTGACAGCGGCGCCGCCTGCGACCGGCGACGTTTTAATTGAGAAAAAGGTTGAAATTTGGGGTTCCTGTCATTCAACCAGACGTCGCCGCATCCTATGCGGATGTCGTTTTTAATATTCGGAATGGATGATAAGGACGATGGGAACCATAATTGCACGCGCTAGAAATTTGATTCGTCCGAGTGGGTCACGCGACCATCTGCCTCCGTACCAATGCTCTTTGGAGGGCGGAATGATCATGCGTGATGCGACTCTAGACATATTAGACCTCCACAGCCCATTCTTTAAAAAAAACAAAAACAAAAACAAAAGGGAGTTTTTCCCTAAAATAATATTATTTTTTAAAATATTTCTTAATTTAATCTTTTTTTAAAAAAATATTTTTTTAAATTAGTCTTTTAAGTGATAATGTGATAAAAATATGTTGATGTAGTAAAAATATGTGTTGACGTGACAAAAAAAGTGTTGATATAGTAAAAAAGTGTCAACATAGTAAAAATTATATTTAATTTTTTACATTTATTTTAAATAACTCTTTATCTATCTTAAACTAATTTATAGGATTTACCGTAAATTATATTTAAGGTATGATAAATATCATATAATATTATTATTTTTTTATAACCAAACTTAAAGAGTTCAAATTTTGATCAAATTTTTAGATTTCTCTGAAACTAACAAAGTTCATAGTAATACATTTCTTATTGCACAAGGATATTATCGAATTGAACTATAAATTTTTTTCAATTTGTGCCATTTAGTTAAAAGACACACAAGTTTTAAGATTTGAAAAAAATTTTAGTTCAATTCGATAATATCTTTTGAATCAAGTCGCTAGTGTTGAATTGTGTATCGTTGTGAACGGACCATTGACGAAGTCGACGATTGTGCCAGGGGAAACTGTTGGGCTTGCGGGCTTATGTCAGTGAGATATTACCGAAGACGGTCCGGGCTTATGTCAAATGTTGATGTGTGGTTAAACGTTTATATATTATATTATCGATAATGAATATTATAAAAGATCGAAATCATTTCCACTTAAAATCGTAAATGCTTATTATATGAATTTAAGATTTTTTTTTATATGACTGATTTGATTTGAGATTTAATAATTAGGAGGAGGGACATCGCATTTACTGACACGAGGAACTCTTGCGACATTGCATTTACTACCAAGAGGGGTTGGGCCGAGTGGTAAGCAGCTCGGTGCCGCTTAAGGAGGTCTCAAGTTCGAGACCTCACGTACGCAGCCACCCCCCTTGGGAGCCTCACCCGCCATTACCAGGCGTGCGACCCGGGGCGACCAACGGATTAGTCAAGTATGGTTGGCTGAAAGATGCCATCTCACCGCTGGTGGGGCCTGCTTGGATACCGTGGCTGGCGACCAAAAAAAAAAAAAAGACATTGCATTTACTGATGCGTATGGAAGAAAGGCTATTCGCATTGAATGTGTTGAATATACAACGAAATATTTTTCTTTCCTTTTTCTTTTTTTTTTTTCCCTTGCATTTTAGAATATGTCGAGATTCCGGGGAGACTGAGTTAATTGAAGGACTGATTCCATTAATTCAAAATTCTCTATAGTGTCATGAACTTTAATTAAAATCGAAATTAATGTGTGATTTTATTTTTTCTGCAAAATCCAATATAGTTTAACTTCATTGAAATTTGCGTCAGGTGCCAGCGTGACATTTTTATTACACGTGAACGTAGAAATTGTTGAGAATTATGCTTCATATAGGACATGTAATAACAAGAATTTTAAAATGAATAAATAACACTTTTAGTCCTTAATTTTTTATATTTTTACTATTTTTATTCTTAACTTTTATTTTTTATCATTCAAATCCTGGACATTTTGAGTTTTTACCACTTAAGTTATACTATTACTTTTTCCATCAAAAAATAATTTTTTATAAAATATTTATGAAAATTTAAAAATAGAAAAATCAAATGGAAAATAAAGAGTACAATAGAGCCATACTTGATTAAAGAATTGTTGGTTACTATTAAATGTCTGATCAGGACTAATTTTTCTCAAAATAATTATGATTTTATTATAATAAATTTCCAGTCAAGGATATGTCTCAAATAACAAAGGATTACAAAACATCCATGTTGGCATTAAAAATTGACACATCATATTAAACTAATGATAATTATGCCACATCAGCTTTGAATTAACAATGAATAATTGAATGGACTAAAATTTATAACGGATGGAATATATAGGACTTAATTTATCATTTTTAAACATATAGGACTCACTCTTAAGAAATGACAAGCATATAAGACCCTCGCCATCATTTTCTCAAAATTAAAACTTTAGAATGAAAATAATAAAAATATGAAATAAAAAAATGATGCATCAGTAATAAAAATGTTACATCAACATGCCATTTAGCAATTAACAGGGAATTTTGACTATTATTAAAGGCGATGGCAATATAAAGAATTCAGAAAACATCATGATGATTTAATGGATAATTAATTAAAAAGATTTGTAGCAAGAAAGTTTTTTCGTTGTACAGAGGAGGTATACAAGCTTAGAAATTGTAGAATGATGATGGGATAAAAGGAGTACAGGAAGTCTCACGGGTGAGATCGAACCTAAAACTTTTAAGTCACGGAATGATAATAGTAGTAATTATACTAAATTTTCTTTCTACAAGTAAATTTTCACCTTCCATGATACATTTATCATGGAAAGTCTCCTAATTACCTCTTTTTTTTGAAAGAGACATCGAGCGTTAATTTTAATATAACAAAAACCACGGGATACTAAGTGGGCACAGCAAAAGGAATGAACAGATCTTTCATTCCAGCCATAACTCGAAAACGCGTGGGTATGTGGGAATGTGATGTTGACCGGCTCATCTCATTTGAGAAGCCAATCTTAGTAGCCAATGATTTTATGTGACATGAGGTGTAGTGGAGACAAGTACCCGTTTTTTGGTCCACTTTGACTTGCTAGCATAGGCTAACTCCCCCCTCCATGCACATATGTAAATAAATATATATATATATATATATCTATCTATCATTATGGGTTGGTGAACCGAAATAATTTGGCTGTCTCTTCTCATTGATAAGATTTTGGATTCGAATTTTATAAATTAAGGAAATTAATTGTTGGAAGAGTTTTATACTCTTGTGAACTGGCACGACTGGAATACGAACTAGTCAAAATTTCTGGATATCAGATAATATACACATGTGAAAATGTATGCCATCCCTAACTTTGGACTTTCGAGTCCACTCCACAATAGACTTCCCTTTAGTTTCCATGGCCCCATTGGATGTTTCCAACCCATCAAGGATGATGCCCTAATTTTTGTGGTGACTCTGTATTGAGAATTGATAACGACAAATGGAGAGAAATGCCTCCATGATGTGGATTCTTTGTCGAATCATTCACTTCATTTTATCCGCACGTTTAAAGTACTTTTCATTAATATAAGACTTTAAGATCATCAATCATAGTGAAAGCTGTTACATTGACTTTCTTTTTTATTATAGGTAAATGCAAGTGTCCAATAGGGGTATTCCTGTCCTTTTATTAGGATTTTATAAATATACTCGACATACTGAACAATCAGCACAAGCACTAATCTCGTAAGCGTAATACCATCAAATGTTAATATAATTTACAAAAGTCGGTGCCTTCTAAGATTAAAAAAAAAACTGTGGGAATACGACACCATTTGCCACCCTAGAAGTTGACTGGTGTTGGTGGGAATCACCCTATTTTATATTCAACTAATTTTTCAAAACTCACTCCCATGCGATCTGGCGAGTCCAAGGATCGCACGTTTGGATCCCTTCTACACACATGTCAAGAACATTTGGAAGGAAGTGTGCTTCTTTTTATCTAACCTTGGAGAACACATGTTTGTTAAACTATATTGTATCTTTGATAGCATTATGTTGACGTGGTCATTTTTTACGTTGGTTGTTCGGTTCATTTGAAGTGCTCGCGATTAAATATGAAAGTCCTAACATTACGTTGTTAGAGTGATTGGGTCGCCACTATTACTGTCATCCCTTTCACCGATTAGAAAGAAAGAACTGAGACATTCTCGGATTCGATTCTCATATGTCAAACTCTATTTGTTCTTTTATTCTCTCCTTATACTATTTCTTTTAAGTTATATGAACCTCTCTTATAACTGATAAACAAAGAAAACAATAATGGAAGAGTTATGTTGTAAAAAGGAGAAGAGAAGAGAGTACTATGTATGTATAACGAATATATCTCTTGACAGAGCTAATACGATGTCACAAATCAATAAAATTCAGTAATTTTAAGACTTTCTAGTAAAGCCCAAAATATAAAAAAAAAACAACCCTAAAAATAATTGGATCATATTAATTTATTACAGTACTTTAGCATCATTACGTGTAGCTTTCTTATCGATGAAGTGCAGAGAAGACCTACGTGACCCAGTGAGCATACATGCGTTCCTAACAGTGAAGTGATGCTTGGATTACAAAAAGTTGTATATAGCATGCCATGCTGTCCATTTACCAAATGAATTGCGGCCAAAAAACAAAGGGAATAAACCTCAGCGTGTCCTTTCTTTCTTTCCTTTTTTTTTGGGTAATTGAGCGTGTCCTTTCTTTATCTGGCTAATAGTCTAAATGTTATGGCAGCATGGATTCCCGTAGCATCGCATATCGACCAAATCCCCGCTTGCTTATAATCTAAGCCAAGATATTCCTCATTCGAAGATATGGTCCTAGTGCAGTGGCACGGGATTCCGATTCAAAGAGATTCCGAATTTGATTCTCACTGTGAGGACCCTGCACCCATTTTATTTCTTTTTATTTCCTCTCGCGATATCAAACTTATGAGTCTATGTAATCACCGAAAAGAAATTTCTCATCTACTGGGAAAATTGCAGTAAACAACTCAATGTCCATCCGGCACACTACGACCAAGGCCTCCCCAGACTAGAAGCCTAATTTGCAGATATTTCAATTCAAGCACGCGCGATTTGATTTCCTTCATATTTCATCGATTTGTTGCACGCTACGGTGGAATTTTTTTTGATCTGAAATATTAATATATAGAAATCTAATTGTTCCGATTAATACAGTTCGAACCGAGAATGTCCACTAGGGGTTAAAGCTCTCTCGGTGTGAATTTTGTCCATTGACAAGACTCGAACATGAGACATTGCTTAAGGGAAAGACCAGTCATACCGCCTCAACTGATTCACTTTGGTGCTACGGTGGGATTAGAATTTGCTTGATTTAACTTGCAAAAAGTTACTAGGGAATAAAAATGCTGAACCCTCCTAAAGAATCGTGAGATAATCCTCATAATAGTCACAAATAATAGTAATTAGATGTCGAAAAATTAACCTTTATTATTATACCATTAATAGAGAATTTTCATATTTCAGTGCTAAAACATCAAATATGTGAGAAAAGTAATTGTAAGTCGTTGAATTATTTTTTAATTTAAATAATTAATTATAAATTATTGAACTAAACTGATAAGTAATTAAGTAATTGAGTTGTGTTAACTCCTCCATATTTTTAATGAAAAATATAGGAAAACCGAAATGAGTCCGTGTAAAGGGAGAAAGAATCTGCGAATCGACACAGAAAATTGGACTCTTTTCAGGGCATGATGTGAATGATTATCCCAGTACACGACACGTGTTTTCTTTTTTTTTTTTTGGTTGGGGGTGGTTCACGCGTGATTTTGTAGATTAAGATTCCCTGAGGTGCTGTGCTGCCATCATTCCCCGCACTCTTACGTTTGTTTTTAAAAAATGCTGTTGATAAATATAAATTCTACAATAAAAGAGAAATAAAGATTAAATTTAAAATCATCCGTGTTAAATCCGCCTAACAATTTTTAACACTAAACGATAAACCGATACGACATAGAGTTTGACGGGTTCAGGTTAACTCTAAACGTATTTTGTGTCTAAACGTGTTGACCAATGTAACACATTTACATGTTCAACTAAGTTGAACCCGCGTAACATGACATGATACGATTAAATCCATTTAATTATGTTTCCATATGTCAAATCCATTAAAATATTTAAATATATTAAGTTAAAATTACAGTTACACCGTATACATCTAGGTATACGGGTTAAACATGTCATGTCGTGTCGTATCAACCCAGTTTTAAACTGGACGTGTTCGTATTTGAAGTTTCTAATCCGTTTATTAAATGAGTCGTATACGGGTTAAGATGGCTTTGACACGAACCCGTTTAGATACAACACGTTTAAACATGATAAGACATGTATTACCAGCCCTACTGTTAAATTTTTATTTTTTACGAGATTTGGATCCGATATATTATTTTACAGAAAGCAGTAACCAACCAACACAGTCCATTGATGTCCGGGGCAGTCGCAGTGTTGCGGCGCCATGGCCAGCATGTTTCGTTTATTATCGTACTCGGACAAGCAAATGTCTCTTAATAATAACTAAGGTTGCCGGCTAGTCGTAGAGACAAATTTACTTAGACCTCAGCATCTCTACCGGCTGACAAGAATTATCAATGTCCTGCCTAATCCACATAGCTCAGGGCACGGAGTAGTCGAGCTAGAGTTGCCGGCCCGGCTCGAGTTCGACCGAACATTATTTTTCTAGGTCTGAGCTTTGACATGGCTCGGGCTAACTCGAATGGTAAACTAAATTCATCGCAACACTGAACACTGAGGACGATCGAGCTTGGATATCGCAGCTCATGGCACCCGAGAATGATCGAGCTCCTTGGTTTCGATCGATCTGTCATGAACTAGAAAAGTAATTAAATGACTAACGACCTCGACGAATTTCATCAATGCCCCGAGCTACCTGAGCCAAGCTTCGACTGGATCGTCGGGCACAACCAACCCCTGCTCGTGGTTAAGCTTGGATCAAGCCTCAAACGATGCCGAGTTAAATCGATACGTAATGTTACTGACCAAAATATCCGAGTGCACGGGGAAAACAAGACGATAGCACCCTCGTACTATTATTAAAACTGTAAAATTTTTGCTAAATTGTAAGGAATTTTTGTCGTAATAATTTAAAAATCTAAATTTATTAGCCGTAAAATTTGATTCCGTTTACTAAATTTCTAATATGGGATTAAATTCTTAATAAATAAAAACTGTTCTGCTTACATGTTCAGCCTTCAGGCAGTGTTTTGTCGCTGGACATTGTTCGATCAAAATCAAAATCTGAAAGTAAAATTAACAGAGTCAAAAAAGCAAGGAAATGGAATAAAGGGGGTGAAAAGCGGCAGGAGAATGCTTTTATTTCTCCCGACAATTAATAAAAGGCATAAAAAGCAGATCTTTTTGCCGCGAGAAAGGACAGAAAATTTTACAGAAAATATAAAAAGGCATCCATACATACATACGTACATACATACGTACATTGTAGTTCGAGTATTGTAAAATAAAAAATTTACGATTAAAATGGTCTTATTTATTATTTGATTTATCATCCAATCCAAATTAGTTGAAATCCATTAGTTTTTTTTAACTCTGCAATGTTTGAGAAAGGAGAGTTTCTGTATAACAGATATACTGCGTGGCACTTTTACAAGTTAATTCGTGTTCGACAGACACGTCAACGTGATATGTATAATTTGTTAGATATTTATAATTATTTTATTAATATATTAAAGAATTATCTACTAATAATATATATGTTTCATATAAGATTTTAAGAAAAAGGTAAGCTGGAGAATTTTTTAGGGTGCTGTCTCCTGTTTTCTCTTTTTCTGCTTCCTCTTCTTTTCTTTTTCTCTGCAAATGCTATGTGGCCCTTTTCTTTTCCTTCTCTCCACAAACAGTAGAACAGAATTTCTTGCAGCCTTTATATATATATATATATATACACACACACACACACATATAATATCAACCAGCATAGATGCCCGACCAAGATTGAGAAAGGTACTAATCAGAAAATTCAGGTACGGCGATATTGCTTTTTTTTTTTTTAAATTACAAATGAGGCATTGAAAATTTAGAAGAAAATAAAGGGTAATAGAAATTTTATTAACAAGAATCAAAGTTAATTTCTTGTAAATTGAGAATCATATTGTGAACTCGAATTATTTGCTAGATATTGATATTTTATTTGAATGTTAGTTTCGTGAAGATAAATTACGATATTTAAGTGTATATATATTCAAGACAAATTCAGAAGTCTCGATCAGGATAATAAGACGTAGTAGAAAGTTAATAGAAAGATTTTAAGAAGGTAAATTATGGTAATTCATAAAAAAATATGGTCAAAATTAGTAATATTTATATATAATTTTATAATTTTTTTCAAGTTCAGAAGTGATCGCCTTCACACCTCTCTAAATTTGTCTCTATATATATATATATATATATTTTTCATTTCACACTGTTGTGTGAATGTTATATATTACTCATTGGCATTATTTAAGGGGGAAAAAAAAAACAACTAAAGCAAACTGTCTAGATAATCAGTCAACTGAAGTTTGGTCGAGCATGTGCTTGATCTCAACAACTTGATCTTAATCGAGTACTTCTTTCTAGTTAGGCTCGTGTCGAGCTCAACTTGACTTGATATGATGCCATTTGCGATGAGCGATTGTAGGCCAAGTGTGGACCACCCGGAGTCCTTGCATCCAAGAAGAAGGTCAACCACTGGACTGATTGAGATGATTTAACACTTATTATTTTTTCTAATTAAAATTTCGGACATTTTATATATAAGAAAGTGTGCTATCGAAAGAGTTTAGTTCAAAGCTAATCGACTAGTTCGAATTTAGATTAGTCAGACCGTCAACATCGTAAAAAGTAGTCAGAATACACCAAAATAAAAAGAAGTGCATGCGTTAACCAAAAATGTCATGTCATCGTGAAGAGTGGCAACGGGACTGGTATTTGAAGATTCAGACCCATCTAGCATACTTGACGGGTTAATCCATTCCGTGACCCATATGGGTCACGACATGGATAGATTCAAAGTAAAAATAATTAATGAGTATGTTTACATATTTAAAAAATATAGTAAAATAAGTCTAGAAAACAAAAAATTATATAAGCTCAATAAATAAAATAATTACTATCTAATTTATTAGGATAAAAATACAAATAAAATGAGAAAAATTAATTTTAAAATTTATGACAATATAACATGTATAATGTTACGTCACAAGCTAGATTCGCACCTGACTCGACCGTGCACGGACCACAATTGACATCCTTATTTACAACCAAAGCAGATGGATGAAACTTGATCAAGACATGGTCTTGTGCAGAAATCAAGAAATCTAAAATTTTCCTTAAACAGAATTCAGTCCATCAAATTTAACCCGAGCTCTAAGATTTGTAAGAGGTGGTAATAGTCTTGTCATTATAACACCGTTAAATTGCTCGTACAATTCACTGGAAGTCAATATCTTCCAAGTTACGTTAAAAACACATCTCTGACAAATATTTCAACAAAAATATAACCCTAATGATTGTTTCAAGTGGATAAGATGTGCGTATGACTAGAGTGAAAGTTCATGAAGTTAAATATTCGAATCCCTTTAAGCGCGTAACTCTTGGTAATATCACTTACACATGTGTTTTGTTTATGGTTTAACCTGATTTATGAGTTTGATAGATGTTTTATAGGCGCTCGGAGAGAGTGAATTCCTATAATTACTTAAAAGTGAGTTTAGGTCACTGCAATAATTAATTTGTTGGTAAACTTTGCGATTCTCATTTCTTAGTTATGCTATGAATCACAATTCACATTATTGGCACAGAAAATTTTGTTGATAATTAAAGTTCAAACATATTGAGAAAAATGATCTGATTTAGTAGTATCATTATCGATCTATGTTTAATGGATTATAGATGAATTATTTTACATTATATATATTTTTTTCTGTCCTTTTTTTTTTAAAATTTATGTATTTTTTAGAAATCGAAAAAGTCGAAACAAATTACTATAATATATTTTCGTATTTTTTCGTGCCAATAATTGAAATTAAATTTGATAATTATAATCTCTTCTTTTCTATAAAGATGCCCAGCGCTCTCTCTCTCGCGCCCCCCTACTCAAAAGCCCCTCTAAAGCCCTCACCTTTTCATTTCCCTGTCTGCCACTAAAAGTCCTCGCGCACCCTGCACTTAAAGCTCCACTCCCACGAAAACCTTCTCTCCGTATTAAATTCTCCTCCGTGAAGTCACATCGCCGGCGGCCTTCAGGCGGCAGTGCAGCCCCCCCGACCTCCGCCTCCGCCCCAAAATATTAAGGTTGATTTGATTCCACAATCTCCCCGTTCGACTGTTACCGCACCACATTGCTTTGCCCTGCAGCAGAAACAGTGCAAGGAAACTTCTCCGGCGACATAAATAGCAGGCGAAGATGATCACGGCGACGGACTTCTACCACGTGATGACGGCTGTGGTTCCGCTGTACGTGGCGATGATACTGGCTTATGGGTCGGTGAAGTGGTGGAAGATCTTCAGCCCCGACCAGTGCTCCGGCATCAACCGGTTCGTGGCCCTCTTCGCCGTCCCGCTCCTCTCGTTCCACTTCATCTCCACCAACAACCCCTACGCCATGAACTACCGCTTCATCGCTGCCGACACCCTCCAGAAGCTCATCGTCCTCGCCGTGCTGGCCGTGTGGGCACACGTGAGCTCCCGCGGCTCCCTCGAGTGGTCCATCACTCTCTTCTCCCTCTCCACCCTTCCCAACACCCTGGTGATGGGAATCCCGCTCCTTAAGGGCATGTACGGCGTCGAATCCGGTAGCCTCATGGTCCAGATAGTCGTCCTCCAATGCATTATCTGGTAGGGCCCCCTAGAAGTCTTTCCTCGGTGTCTTTTTTTCCGTTCCCGATGTCGCAAAACCTGACGGTGGCTCTGTTCCTCTCTATATCCCCTGTTCTGCAGGTACACTCTTATGCTGTTCCTGTTCGAGTACAGGGGCGCGAGGCTGCTGATCGTCGAGCAGTTCCCCGACACGGCCGGGTCTATAATCTCCTTCAGAGTCGACTCCGACATCATCTCACTCGACGGGAAGGAGCCTCTGCAGACGGAGGCCGAGGTCGGCGACGACGGGAAGCTCCACGTCACCGTGAGGAAGTCCACCAGCTCCAGGTCGGAGATTTTCTCCCGCCGATCGCAAGGGCTCCACTCCGGCGTCTCTCTCACCCCTCGCCCCTCCAATCTGACCAATGCCGAGATTTACTCGCTGCAGTCGTCGAGGAACCCGACTCCGAGAGGGTCGAGCTTCAACCACACCGACTTCTACTCCATGGTGAACGGTAATGTCTTGATCATTCATCCTTTTTTTTTTTTTGTACAAGAGAAGGATAAAAGCGGTAGGGGAAGTTCGATGGAATCCATGACTTGGTAGGTCACAGGTGAGAGACGTGCCAACTGTAGTAAGTCCTCTCGATCATCCATCTTAGTCATATCATTCTCCTGCGAACAGAATACAGACGTTCAGTTTCACTTTGGATTTTGATGTCTTCATTTCCCTTGATCTCATATTGTTCTAGGTAAGAACATGACCAATGTGAGCCCGAGGCAGTCCAATTTTGGAAATCTGAACTTCGACGAGGAAAGTGCGGCCGGTGGAGTCTACGGGAACGTGAAGACGAATGGGGCCTATCCTGCACCGCCGAGCGCCGGGATGTTCTCTCCGGTGGCGAAGAAAAGGGCCGAGAACGGCAAGGACCTCCACATGTTTGTATGGAGCTCCAGCGCCTCTCCTGTATCAGAGGGCGGGATTCACGTGTTCCGAGGTGGCGCTGACTATGGTAACGAGCTCGCCGGTGCCGGTCGTGGTGGGGTTGCTCACCAAAAAGGTTCGAACTTTGAATACTAAACACTAGAGCTTTGTTCCCATTGCTGTTTGAATTTTCATTCTTTTTTTTAGCTAGCTTGTCATTTTGTGATATCTGTTATTAGTTGTTAGGAACTTGGCTTTTCTTGGAAATTTCTGTTCATTGGGGTAACTGTGTTTGTCCTTGGGCGGAGCATGATCTGAGGTTTTTGGTCGGATTTCCTTTTAAAATGTCTATTGTGGGAGAGATGACGGTTTGTCTGTATTTTCCTGTTGTCCCTCAAGCTTTGCTTATTGCCTGCCTCCTAATACGGGTTTTGTCGGAATGCGTTGGAGAGAAGTAAAACTTTCTTATTTCATTCCCTTCTGGACATGCAGACTACGATGACTTTGGCCGGGATGAGTTCAGTTTTGGCAACAGGCAGGGCCCTAATGGAGTTGATCGAGAAGGGCCTGTACTCTCGAAACTCGGCTCAAGCTCCACCACAGAGCTTCACCCCAAGGCTGCAGTAGACGGTGAATCGAAGCCCACGAGCATGCCACCTGCTAGTGTTATGACCAGGCTCATTCTCATAATGGTTTGGCGCAAACTTATTCGGAATCCTAACACTTACTCAAGCCTTATTGGCCTCACCTGGTCCCTGGTCTCATTCAAGTACGCAGTAATCAGTCCCCTGATATTTGTTCCGGTACCCATCCCTGCCGTCTTGCTTTGCAATTGAAGTTTCGTGTGACGGCTTCTCTGCAGGTGGAGCATGGTGATGCCTGCCATAATCGCTAAGTCAATCTCTATCCTTTCCGATGCGGGCCTTGGGATGGCCATGTTCAGCCTTGGTATATGACACATCTGATCGATTTACGTCATATTTCAACACAAGGAAAGTGAAAGAAGAATGTTCTATTCTTTCAGTTAAATAACTGCCTTTATTTCAGGTCTGTTCATGGCGCTGCAGCCACGAATAATAGTTTGCGGGAACTCGATAGCTACCTTTGCCATGGCTGTGAGATTCCTCACCGGTCCAGCAGTCATGGCCGCTGCATCCATTGCCGTCGGCCTCCGGGGAGTCCTTCTGCACATTGCCATAGTGCAGGTAAACATTGCAAGTGTTACCGAAACAGCTAACATATGCTCCGATTGCTAGGCTCGGGCAATGGAGTAACCAAACATCTGTTTCTTTGCTTGCTTCAGGCTGCTCTCCCTCAAGGAATAGTCCCCTTTGTCTTTGCTAAGGAATACAATGTCCATCCTGATATCCTAAGCACCGGGTACTTACCAGACACGGGCGCCTCTTGCTTATTCAAAGCTGTGCTTGAATAACATTCGGATTGTATTCTTTCAGGGTAATATTCGGGATGCTAATAGCACTGCCGATTACACTGGTCTACTACATCTTGCTGGGGCTGTGAAGCTAAAGGACCTCTGGAGACTGATCGAGGGAAGGAAACCACTCAACATTTAGTTCACAACTCAACTTGTGGATCACTTTTCTTCTTCCTTTTTTTTTAATCGGCTTTGCTCTCTAACAGAACCAAACAGGCTGAAGTAGGATCCTTTAACTGAAACCGGGGGGAGAAGGAAACATAGGAAGAATCGTGAGTATGGGTGGGAATGAAAGAAATATAACTGCTGCTTAGCTTAGGGTTAGGAGGCTTTACCTTTTGCTCATGGCCTTGTTTCCACGTAACAATGTGGCTTTTGCTTCTGTTTATTTAATGAGGAAAGTGAGGCCTCTGTTTATTCTGGCATTTTGCAAGTAGAAGGGCAAGATTGTTTCAAGGAAATCTCTCCACGCATGGAAACTCAATCGGAAATTTTGCTGTGAAACTTAGGTTGAGTTGGCATGGGACAATGGGTACCGAAGACCCAACCATGTTCACATAGGAAAAGCTCAAAACTTGGAGAATCTGAAGAAGCATTTGATAAGTTCCAACTTTTTGAACCTTGTGGTTTCGTCTCAAGGAAAAGGCATCTCACTATGTATATAAAATCTGATAATTTGGTAAGGGAAGCCATTGGTGGTTGAGGAATGTCAACTGTCTAGGCTGTTTAGGCCATGAGAAAAGGATCATAGTCTCTTGGTTACAGATCAAGTGAATGCCCAGTTGCCATTTTCTGACTATCCCACTAATTTTGGGTGCAGCATTGACAGGTTGCTTGGATGGGAGAATTTGGTGGGGTTTTTCTCTCTCCAAATTCTTCTAAAGTTAAATTTTTCTATTCATCCAAATTGGATTGACAGGGAGGAATAAGAAAATTTGTGATAAAAATATTTAATTAAACGGAAAATTATGATAAAATCTTCAAATATAGAAAGTGATAAAATGGTCAATTTTAACTTTTTTTAATCCCTTCATAATATTTCTTAATAATAACATTCAAATAATAAATTTATAATGACAGTGTATTCTTCTAAATCCCTTACCTCCCTAATCATCCAAACCCCTGTCTTCCCCGTCTCTCAAATTGAACAAGATATAAGAGCTCTAGTTTGCAATACTACAGTGAACTTATAAAGGATTGTGCCAATATTCATGCAAAAATCTAAAATGGTCGAAATTGACAATTTAGTTATTTTTAAAAGATTTTTTTTTACGTCTATGTAGATATTGATAAAATTGAAATTCTCAAAGTGACGGATGATTAACCTCAATTATTGTCCCCTTAGATGTTTGACTCGAGTGAGGGATGGAATGACTGGCCTTGATCATGATCCTTGGCCTTGACGCATCAGCTTTGGTGCCTTCCAATAGACCTAACCTGAGAACCTGAAAAAAAAAAATCAAATTGGATATGATGGTCCAATTTGATTCCCCGATACTCAAATCAGTTTTCAATTGAAGATAAGAGTATAGCAATGTATCTGAGTCTTAGAATGCATACATAACACTAGAGTGAATGAGCATTTTTAGACAAAATAAGAGCTAATCATCGAGGATTAATTGAGATCATGGACATATACACAAGAGTTAATCACGAGAGATTAGTTAGGGTTATGTAACATTTAACGAGCTATAACAGTATCTCAAAAGGTAAAAAGATAAAATTGCCATTGGTAATTTATTTCTTATCAGATATATTACTAAAATTAATTATGATTTTAGGATTTTTTTATGTATATTATAAATGGGTAAATAACACTTCTAGTCTTTAACATTTCGCACTTTTACCATTTTAATCTTAAATCTTTATTTTTTATCATTTACGTTCTTATTCTTTTGAGTTTTTGTCACTTTGGTTCTACAATTACTTTTTCCATCTAAAAAAGTATATTCTATCCCAAAAAAAAAGAATAAACGAAACTGGAAAGAAAAAGGGGAAAAAATAAACGAAACTGAAAAGTATCGATGAGGTTTTATTGATGATCATATCTCCTTCAAAATTAAGATACGTTCTCAATTCAAAATTAATTGATTGTTATTATTATTATAAAATTGTTACTCATTCTGAGAAAAATAAGTTCTAATTTTTGAATGGGCACCTACTAATAACTAATATTTTATTAATCAAGGATGAAATATGCTTTTTTTGAAAAATATTTTTGTTGAAAAATGATTTTTAGATGCAGTATTCTTTTTTGAATGGAATGTACTTTTTTTGGATGAAAAAAATAATAGTAAGACCAAAGTAACAAAAACTCAAGGGGTTGAGAACGCGAATAACCAAAAAAAAAAAGTTCAGGACGAAGGTGATAAAAATGCAAAAAAATAAGTACTAAAAGTGTCTTTTCCCCTACTCTAAATGGGTTCTTATCTTTGATTTTCCAAGAAGATATAACAGATTGACACTATCGCGACCAAAAAACCCTTCCCTGGACAGTTATTTGCTGTTGAAGGACGGGCCAGAGCTGATTTCTCTCTTGCAATTAGTTAAAGCCCTTCTAGAAATGGAGCAAAACAGAACGTTTGGCGACAAGACAAATACCTTCCTGTTTCCTTGGCCTTCTCAACATTGTACAGTTTATTGCCGTTGACTTTCATCCTCCAGAAAAGAAATTGAATCTCTCCGCAATATTTAAAAAAAAAATTCACTAATAAAAACTTCTTAAGGTGAAGCAATGGAAGGAACACTAGATTTTTGTCACTGTCCAAAATAATAATAATATAATAATAATGCAATGGAGGCCAATTTGCCGTTGGCCGCGCATACCAAGACAGCCAATGTGAATTAGCACGTGTGATTTAATGCCACTTCATTATTGAAAAGTATTTTCTATGTTCGAAATTTTATAAATAATAAAAATGCACGGTGATAATATTTTATTTTTTTTAATGAATGGATTCAAACTTGAACGTACGAATTCGTATATTTTCGAGTTATTGCGTCGCATGCTTCAACAAGCACTCTTCCGAATAGGGGCGGATCCAGAAAACTTGCTCAGGGGGCGAAACTCTATAGAAAAGTAAAGTGAAGAATTTATGGGACGAACTATATATAATTCAATAAAAACTGGATAAAATTATGTAAAATTTGTGTAGAATCTCATGGAATTTTTCAAGTTCCGAGGGGAGGACAATCGCTCCCTGCGCCCCCTAAATTCATACCTGCTTTCGAGTGTGTAGCTCTCACCTGTCCTTGGGATGGCACGATAATAGGAAGTGTGACGCATAATGAAATGTTGGGTTGCGACAAAATTCCCATATTATGGATGTTGTCGACCTCATGTTCCAACTTCAACCAGCATAATAATTATTCCCAAGGAAGATTCTTTTTTCGTTCTAGATCACATGAACGAAATTCAACGAGGCATGATCGATTCAGGCTCGAGTCGAATCTATTCACTTATGGGTAAAACTCTTCGGAACGTGAATTTTCACTTTTCACGAGACTCGAACTGGAAATCTCATTTAAAAGAAAAAGATATCGAATTATTTCAACTTAATCATGTTGGTGAATGGCCTTCAAGGGGAGGATCTACTGGCAAGCTGACAACGTGTAATAAGTTAAGTCCAGAGTTCGACTGTCTTCGATGTCGGTATCCAGGGATTAATGACAAATCTCAGGTCGTATAATACACCATCTGATAAACTGGCAACATGCAGTAGGAGGTGCATCTAAGGGACGGATCCGTTAGTACACTGACAATATGCAGTAGGCCAGGTTCAGAGTTTGACTCTCTCTGGGGTCGGTATCTGGGGATTAATAACGGATCTCATATTGTATAATACACCGTCCGATAGATCAGTCAATTGTTACGGTACAGAACATCATTGATATATATATATATATATATAAAGTGATGTTGGGGAAGGAAGATTCTTTAGGCCACTGGAATTATTTTCCATCATTTCGGAATCCCACAAAAGCCGTACTTGTGGCCAAAGAGTAGCAGAATTTGGGGGATGTATGCGTAATTTGCCATAATTATCACTTGTTTTTTTCTTCAATATATTAATTAATTAATTAATTGAACATTCGCCCCATATAAATTAAATATTTCAAAAGGTTCCACTGATGTTTTGTATTTAATTCGTAGTGGCTCTTCTCTCTCTTTTTTCCTTGTCGGGGGCTCACTCATTGGACTATCAGAAAGCTTTGCGAAATTTGTTTTCAGGTACACGTAGAACCCTTTTATATTCCCTGAACAACTCATCGAAATGCTTTATATAAGGAAAAAGGAAAGACAGCTCATCGTGTTATGAAATTCTCGTACGGAATCCTCCTTATTACAGTGTGCGCATAATCCGACCAGCAATGTTAATTGCCATTTAAAACTTGATATATATATTTTCTATTTTTATTTAAATTATAAAAATTTTTAGTTTTTTAATCAAATCTAATCAGATAAAAAAGGGTTTAGTGCAGTGGCTTCTACATTTGACTTGAAATTTGGTGATTTTTAGATTTGATTTTCATAAGTGGATTCTCGATGTCCTTTTATTTATTATTCTCATTTCATCTACGATAATCAGCCTACCTCAAACCAAAAGTACAAAAGGGTAGTGAGCTGCATAGAAAATTCAATGAAAACACAGAGAATTTCGATTCCATGAAACTTAAGTGGACATGTTGAAGTCGCTATTGGATGCCAACTGCTTAGTGCCACAAGGTGAGGTGCCAAAATCCAGTGTATGGAGTGAAACTGCGACTCCACAAAACTTTTGGGGGTTATTTTGGAAAGTTCAAACATCTGGAGGGCTAGCTGCAATTACCAGGCACCCCGTCACTTGTTCTAAAGCCCAATCCAAGTTAATGTTGGGCCCCAACGTTTAAACTAGGCCCAGTTGATCACTGCATATTTTCTCAGGAATTTAGTTTTTTTTTTTCAAACATCACAATATTACATACGACTCATCTTTTAAGAAAATTGTATTATAATTTAAACTTTACCCGTAATATTAATATTGAAAAAATACTAGTTAAATTTTTTCAAATGATTAGATGATTATTAATCACATGAATAACTTTATTAATTATTATTATATGCGATAATCACAATTGTTCTTTTTAATCTTGTCTTTTTAATTTCTCATAACATTGTGAGGAAAATATCAATTTTTTAATATCAAAATAATAAAAAAAAATATAGTGTACCTTTGAAGAGGTTGAGAAAAAAATCTGTTAAATTTTTTTTTTAGAATATGAAGGACTATAAATTTTAAGGATTAAGGATAAAAATGTAACTTTTCCTTTCATTAAGAAAACATTTTCCGTCTCAAAATCTCCCCATTCAAACAAGAAAGTACTAAATTGCCTCTGTGGGACGGACCTGCTGGTAAGCAATCCCTGACCTGTAGAACATATTCAGGGTTTGATTCTCACGAAGGCTAGTATGGGAGATTTATCCGGCTTGCGCCAATGTAAATATAGGGCCGAGAGGAGGGCGTAACCTCCCTAGTCGGATGCGACCGCTCCCAAATATCTCAAATATAACGGGAAAAAGTGCTAAACTTTCTCCAGAACGGTACGTTCACACCTCAACAAGTCCATCTCCAGGGGTGGAGAAAGCATCGTGTAATGATATCATCACGTAAAAATATTTATATAACGACATTAATTAATTAAATTTAAATATTTTATTTTTTTATAAAATTTAAAATGGGAGCTTAACCCTAAAAATTTGAATTTTATTAGTTCGTAAAGTATTATCTTGCAAATACGGTCACGTGCGATACCGTTCCATAAATGATTTCCCCTCAGGGCGAGTCAGAGGCAAGCCGTCCACGCACGGTCAAAGTCGTACGTCGGCCCGAAGCAGGGCCCATGAGACATTCTCTTTCGGTTGCCCTTTCCCACATCGTGTTCAGCCCAGCCCAGTTTAAGGCCCACGATCATATCCTCTCAAATCGTCGGTTTCTCCGTCACAACCTTCTCCGCGCGGGTGGCGCGACAGTGCTCCGGATTCGAAGACGATGCATCCCTCCACCGGCGGGAGACGGTGACCCGATCTCTCTCTCTCTCTCTCTCTCTCTGTCCCTCCTCTCTTACTCTCTCTATTCCATATCCATCTTCTATTCACATTCGTCCACGTTAATTGATTCTTTTAATTGATGAAATTAGTGGCTTCTGTGCTGCATCTGTGGTTTCCCGACCTGGGCAATAGAAATTTCATCATAGCTGAGAATCTGTAGACCGTGATTCTGGTGAAGAAGATGAAAGATGATCTTATAGATTAAGAATAATTACTGAAGATGAGAAGCAAGAATTTTTTTAGCTTAACCAGATCGGGTTGCCATGCCAGTTGGCTGAAATTGTGTTTTTTGTTTCCCATTTTCTCAGTATTCTGGATGATCTGAGCTCTGCTTTGTTGATTATCCTTGTATCATTGCAATTTGAGGTCTTTTGTCTTCCTCTTCCGTCCTGGCATCTCTCTGTGGTTAATTATTCAAGAAAAGTTGAAGCTTTATCAATGATTTACGTCCTTTTTAGTTTCACGCCTTTGAATATGAATTATGATAAACTTGGTGTAACCTTTATTATACACAGGGGAAGGGAAGGGAGGGATGCCTGCGGCCCATCATTGAGCAAAGGGATTTGCTCCTGGAGAGTATGGCTGGCCTCTGATGGATGAGCCAAAGAGACATATCTATAAACTATAAAGTTCGAATTGATGAATTGAGGTAGAATAGACTGATGCTCCAAGTAACCATTTGGATGTGTAATGAGAGAAGAAGTAAAGGCCATGCAAGGTGGGGAGAACTCATGTTGGAAACACGAGCTGAAACCAGACCTGAGCCAAGCTTTTTGCCACCTCCTACTAGCAGATTAACCATGGTGAGTTTTTTAAACATGGTTTATTTGGTTGTAAGAATACTGGTTGTTTCTTGGTTTGGCATGATTCCATTGCTTGATCAGCTAATGTGTTATGGACTTAGAACCAAAGATCTCATACTTCCATCTCAGGCACATTGCTGAAATCTGTTTTCTCGTGCGAGATAGGTGAAACAGGTTCTGCATCCTAAAAAATTAGCAGAGAGAATCCAATTCAATTTGATTTTTATTGTCAATTAATGCATAAGAAAAAGGACCCAATCAAGACCTTGCCAGTTGTTTCTTCAAATATCTTCTGAGATAGTGATTCTTTATGCATAACTTGAAAGTATAGATTTTCTTTCCATAAAAAATGTCTTATATTTTTTGCTCGTATCCCTTTTCTTTTCCACGGCTGCTTGACTGCATCGTTGTACTTCTTTCATTCAGATGAAGTCATTTTCAATCAGTTGGTTTCCTTGATATACTTTTAGTGAGTCAGATGTGCTTCAATTCAAGTGACTATGGAGGGCCTTTTTGCTATTATAGCAGGTTTATAGTTCAACCCTTACAATAGTGCTTTTTTCTTTGGACTCATTTCACTTGTCAGGTAAATTGAGTTGAAGTGCATATTGTGAACATGGTTAGAAAACATTCTTTAAAAGGGGATGTGGTTTCGTTGACCAGGACAATCACCATGCAGGTTCATTTAATTGTTCTCTAATGTAATGTTACTTCTCTTGCCCATGCGATCCATTCATTTAAAAGAACTTACATCTTTGCCTTAACATTCACAGTAACTATAGCTCTTGAAATTTATATTAAAAACTTAGTGTTTCTTGAGAGAATGACGGTTTCATGACATTGGGTACTTTGAATTGTATATCTAGCAATCAATACTGATGGTTTAGATGAGGTTGTGAAGTTCACTAGAAAATACAGGTTTTCATGGATTTTTACAAACACAAGCCCATGATTTGACTTTAGTTTCTCCAAGGACTTTATTCTTCTCCATAGGTGATATATCTTTCAGAAATGGAAGTTCTCTTTGTGTGAAATGCAAACCTTTTGGTTGAAGCATTTTACGTAGAGTAGGTCTAGGGTTCAATTTTTTATGAAGATTCTTGACCTCGAACAGATAATCAACAAATGCATGATGGATTCCTTACACATATTCTCGTGGTAACCGTAAATGCAACTGAATGCTTCTTAGTTGTTAAAACAAGCTCAATTGCAGAACTATTTCTTGTGCTGAATTATTTGTTAGGATCTGATCGTATTATATTGATGATAACCCGTGCTTTATTGCTTGGATGAAGATCTTATCATATAATTTGAGATCTATATTCTTTGCTGTATAGCCTTAATAGAATGTAACAGTGAAGCACTTTGTATGCATGTTTGCTAGGAAGTTTCAGTGTGACTGCCTTCAGCCTCCTTACTCCAGCTTATGCTGTTGATTGCCATTTTTTGTAGTGATACTATCTGCCAACTAGTACAGTAAAGCCTAAAGTATATGATAGGTATCTAAATTTCTTTGAGTTGTGGTTACGATGGTATCATTTTAAGGACTCATGTCCTTGGTGAGATGGCTGAGAATTTTTTCCCTGTAAATATTAGGTTCCCTGCCTTCCTTTGCAGTTCCATGATAAAGATTACAGTCATAAAATTGAGGGCATTCTATTGGATTTCGCCCACGAGAACCCCCAAGAGTTAGCTTAAGTTGGTAGAACGTACATACGACTCGTGTGGAAATCCATGAAGTTAGAGGTTTGAATCCCCCTTGAGCTCGTAGCGCTTGATGAGGCCCCCCATAAATGTGCTTTGCGCATGGACTAACATGGATCCATGGGTTGGTGGGATGCTTATGGGCCCGGGTAGAATAAACTTCTCGTTATCAAAAGGCAAGATTTTACCTAATTGATCGTTAAGATAATAGTGATCCCTGAACAAGAACCTTGTTGATATCAAAGTCTTTAGGGGATATCTGGAGCCATCAGATATTGTATGCAGTCCTGATGCTATTAGGATTTCAGTCCCTGTCACATATTGCATGTACTCCTGATGCAGTCGGAGTGTGTGCACTTAATATCATTTTAGCTTGCTCTACCTATTCCATTTCAATTCTTTGAAGACATCTTGTATGGTAGTGTAGGGGTATGACTTAAGATGTAAGTTATGACTAAGATGAGCGGTATCATTTGTAGAGTTTGCACTTCTTATAGAAGAATACTTTGAATTACTTATTCCTCTTTTGTAAGTTTTGACTCTCTGATGTTGTTTCTCCACTATTTTTTTCTGTATCTGGTTGAAGTAATTGTATCAATTAATAATCTGATCTTGATAAAATTGCTTTCACTGTGGCTCTAAGTTCATCTACAAAAAGCTAGAAGCTATTTAATTTGGCATTTAACAGGGTCCACCTGCAGAGCTACTCCATGGTAATCAGATATTGGAGGATGATCTGTGATATTATTGAAGTCCCGATTCGGTGAGTGCTGGTTTGCATGCCTTTGTTCGCATTGATTATAATGTTGTCCAATGCTGTGTTTATCTAGAGAAGCACATTCAGATTTTCAAATTAGCCTGTGTTAACATGTTGCATGATTAGGGCCACCTTTACCAGCCTATGTCCATCCCTAGGTAGATAGAATTCCAAGGTAACACTACTGAGAAAGATTAAAGAAAATGGTTTATGGCAAAAATCCTTTTTTTTTGTTGTTGTATGAATGTGAAAGCAATTTTAATCATAATGGCGGGACTTTCAAAATTTGTTCCTATCTATCTCTATGCATTTATGGTTCTTTTCCCTGGTACACATAGTAAAAATGAAACCGCTTCAATGCTGTTTTGAATGGCGCATTTTACGGTTGACTTTTTTTCCATCTGTACCCCTTCTGTTTTTCTTTTACGGTAACATATTAAATGGGATTGTGTTTTGCATTATTAGTCTTAAACTCTATCCCCCTCTTTGGGGATTATAAAAGCAGTTGAAAGGGAGCTGTCTTCCTCACTGCAGAAACTCTCGTCGTTATCACCATATACAATTCCTCTTGAAAATAGGATATTGAGGTTCTTATTCAACTTTCACCCATGAACTTCCTTCTTTTTGCTAGAAAAGATAAGGATGATAAGCATCCCAATCATTTCCTGTGCCGTTATTGCAAACAAGTTTTTAAAGATCAGTGCGCTCTTGGAAGTCATGTTAGAATGAATCATAGCGATGAAGTGAAGTCAGAGAACAGCAGGCGAGCTCTATCCCGTTCTGGTAGTTCCTTTAATGCTCGTTCTACTGTTCTTGCACTCAGAAGTGAGCCAATTGGACGTTCAGCGAGAGCAAGAATCAGTCGTCAAACTCTCACCAAGGGATCATCCTGTTCGGATTTCTCCATGTTGCCTCCTTCTGCTGGAAATTCCCTCAAAAATTCAAGCAGCTTACCTGAGCACCATCAGGAACCTTCTGAATCGATGCCGTCCATGTTCCAAAACCATTCATCTATTAGCAGCATCACCAGCAGCAATAGCAGCAGCAGCATTGGTACTACTAGTCAATCCTGTACCTCATTTGCTGCTTCGTCCAGTCACCATGGATCTGCAGCAGGGGATTTCCATGGAGATCCTTCTTCCTCTTTGCGGCCCACTGATATCACTTCATATCATCCTGGTAACTCCTTGAACTCCTTTCAAGGCATGCAACCATTTAAATCTATCAACTTGCCAAACCCTCCAGCTTACAATCTTGGCCACCTGCCTCGTCTTGTCCCTTCGGTGACTGAACCCTGTCCTGGTCTTGGCCTAAACCTCCCAAACATGTCCAAGGAATTTATCCCTTTAGGTCTTCATCAGAGGACTGGCCCTGATGAATTTGAAGCTGTGTTGGCTCGTGTGAAATGCCCTACACATCACAGCTCTAACCAAGGGAAGAACACCTGCAAGGCTTCAGCGCTGAAGACATCTGACTTAATGGGCTTTTCGGATAGGCCTTGTACTAGCTGCTCGCATTATCCATCCAAGCCCAATTGCTCCTACCCTACACAGGAATTCTCATTTGACCTTCATGGGCAGGGGATTTCTTCTACTTCAGGAAAGGAGGAAGATGGAGGAGATCTTGATCTATCATTACATCTGTAGTGTTGCGCCTTTCCATTTCCTGAATAAGGGCTTTAATAGGCTCAGATAGAATGTTGTGGAACAAAGCTTGCATAAGTTCTAAGGCTTGTTAATTATATTTAAGAAAAAGTTTCAAGACTTGTTTAATGATGATATTTAGACTCATATGGGGACCTTGATTGTGTTAAAAGAATGAATTTTTCTTGTGTTTTTCAAGTTCTATTCTGTGTGCTTTGTCTAATAATAAATGGCACTTGCCAACACCAATTATTAAAAAAAAAGGGGCACTTTTGTCTAGTGTATAAGTGATTCGCAAAAATGTCGTAATCATATTTCTTGAAGTCTCTAGATTCAAGGATTAATTTCCTATTGAGATGTTCAAATTTTTAAATGCGAATAAGCTTCATTGATGTTTCTATTTTCAGCCAAGGAGAATAAAGGAGCTATGATTCTTTATGTTTTCTTAACCCCAAGTTATTAAGTATCTGATAAATTGTAGAAGAGGGTTCTTGATGACCTTCGCTAGTTTGATAAATATTCATCTCACTCATATCTTGTAGATTATTTAAAGCTTAATTGCATATCAACAGTGCTATATGGCATATTTATATGTTGGTGTGTATGTTTAATATAAAGAGCTGCAGATTTAACACTATTCTCTGTAAATTTTTTTTTTCCCTACAAATACCCAGTTAAGATGATTCATTCTTCACAACATTTTTGTGGACTATCATTCAGTCAAAAGTTAAAATGCCATGGTACCCTTGACATAGACTTACCCTTTTCATTGTGTGAATCATTTCCTAGTCAAGAGTTTGGAAGTGATGAAACTTTATGATCTGCTTCATTGCTGGAACGCATATTTTGCATGAGATATGGCTTTAATGGCTCTAGTTATCTTAATAATGTGGGACTATACTGCCATTGCACGTGCTAGTGCTTCTTTTATATGCAAATATCTCTGCTTTTAATAAAGTGAAAAAATGTTTTGAGTAGTAGGTAGCTATAGGATTGATTTCAAACAGCTGCAGGGGACATGAAAATGCTAGTACTCCAGGAGGTGGTATCACATATAATGTTCAAATTTGTCAGATTTTTGTGCGACAATGATCCAATGTGAAAGTGAAGGCTTCTGCTGCTTTTGTTGAAACATGTACTTGCTTAACCATGCAAGTAACTATAGATGTAGCTCCATGTGTGTAAGTCAAATCTGTATCCGTTTACATGAGCCTTTTGGCCTAAAGATGGAAGTCTCTGCTAGGGCCAAGAGAGGAGTCCCAATGATCATCCCCACACAAATTGTCAATAACAACAAGAAAGCCTGTTTGTGTTTCTGCCATTTCTTGAGATCATCTGCGTAGTCCTGCATCATCTACAGCGAGAACTAGTATGATATCTTAACCCAGGTTATATCCTTATTTATTTTGGTACAAATTCAGAAGGTATAAAGTTCAGGTCATGTTTGTCCCAGTGACGTCATTGATACTGACTTTTAGGCATTGCAAAATCAAACTGATAATGGGGTTTGTGGATTCAGCCAAAAAGAAGGGGGAGTTCTAATTACAACTATTCAGATCTTGTTAGATATGCACAGATGGATAAAACAAGTTTGATACCTTTAACTATTTCGAGCAATAGGATATTTAACACTTCCTATAAGAATGACAGATTTCCATGCTTGGTGCTGTCAGACAAAGTCAATGTCCATGCATTCAACATTGCTTCTGCACCTTAAGGCCTTGTTTCAGACAGTTGGGTTTTTCAAGCACTGCCATGTCAAATATGGAACCTGAAAACTGGGTCTCACATAATTCTCAAGATGAATATGTATGCAATGCACTTTAGTTGATAACATGGGATTTGAGTAGTCTTTATGAAGTTACATGGCTGTTATCTCGTAGCTGTATTGCTGTCGCTGCATTATGGATCTTTTTCCTTTTAACTAAAACAGATGGGAGAGGCATAAATACTCCTTTAAGAAGAGGATTGCATGCTCTACTCATGGAAAAAAGGAAAGGCTCAAGGTATTGAATCTGGTTACTCTGCAGTTTTGCATGGAGCTGTGATGGGTTCTAACAGACAGGGTAATTCTTTCTCTGTTCAGCCCTTCTTCAGAGTTGGAATGGTCACTCTTTGGGGGAAAACTAATCATCCCAGGGCTTCCTGATGATATAACCTTGAACTGCCTCCTGGGGGCCTGGTCCAGAGCAACGCTGCCTGCAAAGTCGACTGTAAGCAATGGCACTAGCTTCTTGGTGACAGGGAAAGGCTCTTTAACCGAAGAAAAGGGTTAGGGTTCAAGTACTCTTGGTTCTTTGTATTTGGCTTCCAGTAAGTGTACAGGAAAGATTCAGCGACAGGTTCTTGACCTAACCCCCTTCTCGTGATTAATACAAGTTTGAGGTGGTTGGCTTACTAAAAGGAGCACTTTTGGTTTGCGGGGAGACGATTTCTGACATGGACTGCCCTCTCGATTTAGTCCGTAAGTATGAGATGCAAAGAAATCGTTGAACTGGTATAGACAAGATGACTACTCACAGGTCGTTTTCTGCCTGCTTGATCATTGACGGAGTGTTTATGTGGCCGAAGGGGACAGCACAAATTTGTTTGAGCACAGTTCGGCAGCAGTTCTCGACCCATAGGAGCCAGCTGAAACCCGATTGTGGATGTCATTATCTTTTTCCTATGAAGTTTTGAGTTGTGCTGGTCCGGTCCGATAAGGAGGTGGTCCGGTAAAATATAGTCCGAACACGAGGTCATCAGGCTGATCCAGAGTTGTGCCTGATACCGACATTACCAATACGACATTAGGTTGTCGAATTTCTTATGAAGCTGTAGCCTTTAGGGTGTCTATCCGATTGACTCCTAATCGAAAGCTAACCCAATCCCCCATAGTCGTATGGGTAGTTGACTTCCTGCAATCGGTCTCACATCCTCAACCAACTTCTTGCCACGATAAGGTTGTTAACTCATCATCATGTCACATTAGTTTAAGTCGAGGTAAGCGTCTACAAGTACTCGACATTTCTAGATCCAGTTATCTCATTCACGGTTCTCATTAGTCTCCACATTTTTAATCTCCTTACTTATTAAAATGTCGGATGGTCAAATCGGGTCATCACTCAGAACTCGACTTTAATGCACGTTCTCTAAGTCACTTAGGCCCATTAGAGAGCCTAAGCATAGGGAAACCAATCTCAACCCATCAACCTGGAGACCCAAGTAGAGCCCCTGAAAATCCCATCCAACTCTATGGATACTTCACTTTTTGACGAAAATCAGTCATGTTTTCTCGACAAATGACGTTAAACAGTTAATTTTTCTCTGTAATACAATTCCATAGATGTCCGTTATGTAACTTCAGGGTGTGGAATTGCAAGGAATCTAACTTGAGGGACCAAAATATTAAATTGTATACGGCAGAAATTAGCTCCTCCATGGTTCCCATAAACGACGTCGTCGCGGCGGGCTGTCGAGGCCAAAAGGAGGCTCTGCTCTGCAGCTTCTCTTCCTCCTCCATCTCCCTATCGCCGTCGGAAGAAGCCAAAAGAGAAGAAATGGCGGCAATCACGAGCGCGCTGATAGCGATCGCCGGGGTGGTGCTGGGCTGGATCGCCATAGAGATCGCCTGCAAGCCGTGCCTGGAGAGGGGCCGGAAAGCCATCGACCGATCGCTCAACCCCGATTACGATCCCGACGACGAGGAGAACGCCGGAGCTGGCGCCCCTCTCATCTCAAACCCCGAAGTTATCGATCCGACGGCTGGGGATAGCAGCTCCGCCTCAACCGCGGCGGTCAAGGCCGTCTGAATCCCCATTCCATCGGTCTCGTTTTCTCCTGCCGCATCGTGGCTGCGTCAGAATTCGCCTCCTCCTCTCTATGCATCCTTAATGTTTGGTTACGTGCTCCAGTTGTATTGAATCGAAGTTGTAAATGGAAGTGGAAAACCAGAGATTCATTGCGGATCTCTTCTCTGTTCGAATTTCCCCTTTTTTTTCCAATTTTTTTAAAATTTTTGGATAATATTTATGATTCAAAAATATTTGTACCAATGTCTTTAAATTCAAATGGATGATCTCAAACAACTCCTCTTGACTTTCCAATCGAGCTCAATTTTGCAATACGAATGCTCGAAACGGTAAGACATGTCAGTGTACTGTAGCAGCGCAATCATCAATCAAAAGATCTGGTTAAGTTGACAATGGATCCCCGAAAATAAAATTTCGTATTCGAATATTATAAATAGATATTAGAGAATTTACTAAGAGAACTTTACCCTTCAGACCTACCCAGCTGCCCGTTGGATTTGATATTAGGAATACAAGAAAAAGACACCGGAATTCTTATATATTTTTTGATTTGTGCAAATGAGTTCTAAAAGTTTCAAAAGTGATGAATTAAAGTCTTATGTATTGCACGCGTTACAATATAGAATTCTTTCTGTCACCTATTATTATTTTAGATTAGCGTGTGTTAATACTACGTGGATAACACATTATAGCTTAAAGTATCAAATCAAAAGCCCTCTTTTCCTCGCTCTTTTGGAAGCTTCAGCATTCCCGTCTCATCGAATTATCTTAACAACTCATTTTAAAGAAAGAAATTCAACAGTTCGTAATCATCTTCCTCATCTACAGAACGATGCAACAACTAAACCATAGAATTTCTCTTACTATTCATGTCCCTATATATATATTTTTTTAATGAAAGCAAGTTGCGTATTGAAAGCCTCTTTCGTAGATGACTCGTATTTCAAAACTCATCGGATCTTATAAATTCGAGTTAGAGTTAAGTGAATCTTCTGAAGGATAAAACTCTCTGAATTATGAATTTTTTTATTTTCGTGACTCAAACTCGATATTTTATTTAAGAAATTGGACTAGATCACGTTAAAACCTCTCCTCTTTCTCTTCGAATACTGGGATTTCACATTAATTAGTGCTTTGCCACAATTTGGTAGCTAAAGAGATGATCGATTCCTGCTGCCGGATGGAATTAATCGTTCCTCCTCCCATCACCTTCTAAGTTCATGGTCTATCGTTTTGAAGGCCCAAAAAAAAGAAAAAAGAGACAAGCGCACGTGTTATTTTTCTAGTAAGGATTGCTTCTTTCGGGAAAACAGCGAGGCCCGAGGCCCACTAACCAAGCCCATTGACCTTACCAATAGGCACCAACTCCTTTGGTTTGGGCCTTCCAAACAAGCCGATGAGCTTGCCACCTATGTCATATACCACCTACAACGAATGGGCACAATGAAACTGCTCTTGAAGATCGTCGTCTCGTCTTTGCCATTGTTCGGCGCTCTGAGAACCTGCAGATCGGGAAGGAATCTCGAGTTTCCTCTTCCGATAGTTAGCCGGGATTGTGATCATCGAAAATAAATGCATGTACTTAATGATAAGAACATGTGATCCAGAGAGGGTTGCTCGTGTTGTGGAATCTTCCTGTCGTGGACTTTGTCGATCGGGTGTTTATCGAACTGCCGTGCTGCAGTCATTGGACTCTTGGATTTCAGGCTCGTAAATCACCTTTAAGCAAATGTGACTTCAACCTCGGATGGACATTAACCAGCACTCGATAGCCTTGAAAGATCGAGTCGTTCCATGGATCTTGACAAAATTTGACGTGATCGGCTTTCAAAATCTGTCATCGCAATACATCAATCTGGATTTAGCAAACATGTTTTCGTCCCCAATATTTCATATAACCATTATTTTTTATCATTAGTATATTTTTTATTAATATCGCCTTCAATACTTTAAAAAACACTAACAATTTAATCTTGCGACATCATTTTCATTCATATTTATATTTTTTAAATATCGAGGATGAAAATGATAGTGAAAGATTAAAATACGAGGGCTTTTTAAATATTAAGGACAAAATTGATGGTAAAATTAGATTGATGATAAAAATTATGACCGTACAAAATATTAGTAACGAAAGTAAGATTTCACTCCTCACTTAAAAAAAAAAACAGTGTTATAATTCTCTGTAATACATGAAGCAAGCCAGCACCAGCTGAAACCCGAGCTACTCATACAGGTTAGTATTTGCCATCCTATAGTAACAATCGCGCTCAGATAATTAATACTATTTGCTCATTTGTTATAATTTGAGCGGTGTTTTATCACATCACGTGAAAAGATGGAATCACCCAAGAATTTGTGAGCATAACAAATATGTTTCAGCAGTAGGGAATAGAAAGAACGGGAAGGAAAGGGAAAATTCAAATAGACAGGTCGACTCGAACATAAAATAAATCAGTGCTGATTGGATTTCCGGAACACTAAAGCAAGAGAATTCTATATATGTTCGGACGAGCACGTGGCTTCCAGAGTGCCGAACCAACAGTACCTTTGATCAGCTTGTCTTTTGATTCAATCTGGTCCGAGACCAAGTGCATGCACTGATAGTCAGCACAGATTGACTTTTCAAATCAATCAAAATTCGAACCCACTCGTGGAAGCACTCGAGAAAGGCTCTTTCGGCATTAAAAGGTCAAAAACACTATATAGGTCATACGTAGGTCGTATCCTTTAGACTACTCTCTGGTGTGTCGGCAAAAGCGATCTTGTACATGGTTGATTCACGTTGTTATGAGATGTTTTATTGATAAAAGAAGAGCAATGATAGAGATAACCCGGTCACCATACTACGCAACGTTCAGGCTTTCACATTTAAGAGTGAACACATAATTAGGCGAGAGGAACAATTGGTTCCGTCAGCATAACGTCACCAAGAACCAGTGTCACCATTGGCTCTATCGGCATAACACCACCAAATATCAGTTCCAGTATAGTTCAAGATATCGTGACTCAAACAACATACTTCTATCAAATATATATATATATATATATATATATATTATAGATGTGTGAAAGGGAATCGAATTTGGAATATTGTACTCACCAAGCCACATATCGAGAGTGAGTCTTGAACCAACGGAATCTTATGAAATGTTATAACCAACTTACACGTGTTACCTAAAAATGGTGTCAGTCTACCCAATCATCCCAGGAATTGATACTTGAGAAGCAGTTTCATCTTGAGCATACCCACGAACCCGAATCACTATTTTATGCCTTACTTAATATCATAGCAGGGTCAGAAGAAGGGAGATTTTGAGTCCCCAATCGCATTCACTTACACCAAAGCCAGGGCAGATTCAGGAGTTACATTCAGAGGTCACAACTTAATAGAGAGTTAGATGACGAATTTAGGGAGCGAAATAAGATAATTAATAAAAAAATATAGAATAAATTAGTAAAATTTGTATAAAGTACTTATAAAATATCCATACAACCCAAAAGAGATTGGAAACTTAATCTGATAGGTTAATGACACTCGCTTTCTTATAAACCATCTTTCAATATCTTATTTGTCCGATATATGATTGATTCTTCAAAACTCTTCCTCACGTAGTAACATGTTCACACTTGTCATTTGTCCTTAACACTCGCCTTCAACAACTGATCTCGATCTGAGCATTTTTCTTCCGGTTTCAGGCTTATGCGCTACGAGCTCCTCACTTGAACCTAACGTGGTGTGAACCTATACCATAACTTGCTACGATACAATGTAAAATTTCTACCTGACCACAAGAAGTTGGGCCAATGTCCAATCAGTACTAAATCCATTCCTGACTAAAGTGATGTTGTAGTATATCTCTAGGATCTGATGAAAGAAACAAACTAACCTCCACTTTCGAAACACTGCCCCGGTAGCTACTACGCATTCCATATCTCGATGGCTTGCTATCCTTGAACACAAATGATAGAACATGATGGTCGGTGTGAGGGGACCGAAAATCTCCGAATTGCCGGAAGTGCTAGAGAGCTTTCCAGAGGGATGAATGCACTTTAGCCAGAGGGATTCTGACCGTGTCTTCTGTTGCACTTGGAAGTGCTTTGAACCTGGCACCCGGCAAGATCTGTTGGAAGCGAACCAGAAAGGGACATTGGGTGCTTGTGCTTTGGCTTCATTACATGTAGTGACAGTGACCAAACAGACACAATCATACAGCAAGGACGGCCGGAAAGGAGAAGCTGACCCACACGCCCAAGACAGGAAAAGCCACCCGAAGACACTTTCGCTGAACAATGCCTCTATACCTTCTTTTTTTTTTTAAGGAAAAAATCACATCGAAAGTTTTATATATTTATTATTTTTTATAAGTTAATTCTAAATATTTCAAAGTGATAAATTAAGTCTTGTATGTTGTATGCCGTTATAAAATCGACTCTTTTCCATTATTTACTATTACTTTAAGCTGATATGGTGATGACACGTAAATGTATAAAATTTTCAAACTGAAGTGGACAATTCTGATTTGATGTATACACAATGAGGAATAAAAGAGTAATTGCATCGTTTCGGAATAAAAAATATTAATATTTCTAAATTCGTAGGTACAGTTAGATTAAAATTGTCCAAGTAAGCGGCAAAATTTGACACAACATACTGATATCTACATGTCAATACCACTTCAGTTTAAAACAACGGTAAATAACGGAAAAGACTCGATCATACAACGGCGAGCAATATATATTAATTAATTTATCACTTTAAAATATTTGGTACCGATTTATAAAAAAAAATAAACATACGAGAATTTTTAATGTCTTTTTCTTTCTTTCTTTTTTCCTTCAAAGGAGCAAAAGTAGAAAAATCTAATATAATAATATTGCTTTCGAATTTTAGACTTCATTTTTACCTGTGCCTTTTTGTTCCCTTTTTTGGCATATCTTTTACAAGCCAAATACGACTTTGGGGATAGAAGAGTGTTAAAAATGCTTGAAGGGTTTGTCACATCTCATACTTTCTACATTCATTGACATGTTGCATGTGACGATGCAGTTACAACTTTTTTTGGGTAACGAAAAAAGTTCTTAGACACAAGATGATATGAGAAGGGAAAATAAAAAGGGTATGGAAAGTATAAAATAGGAGAATTGACTGTACGACCAATAACAATGGTTGGTGATGATCAGTAGCTGGTCCGAGAGGATATCATTAGCCGCACTGGGACTGAGACACAGCCCAGACTCCTATGACCACGGGAGGCAGTAGTAGAGTTGTTCAAAAATTAAACTGTCAAAAATATTTCCAAATTCAAATTTCTTCTATCTATTTGTATTAAAAATATCGATCTATGTATACATATGATAGTGTTATATTGACGGGACCAGTGATGACTGATGAACACTGTTTGTTTAATATATTTGATATGTTCAAAATTAAATAAAAAAAATTCATATATTATGTAATGAAAAAGTAAGGTCGTCGCTGTTAATACTCTCCTTTACAAGAAAATCTTTTATGCAATAGTGTCACAGCGTGGAGTGCTCATATGGTGATACCAATAAGCCTGAATCAGTTATTCTCAAGATTACTTTTTTTTTTTGTTATTAGGTTATATAAAAAAAATCTATAAATAACTATATCTGATTGGTTGGTGTCACTATGCAATAATTGCCACATAATGACACGTGGCAAAAAAAAGACTTCACCCTCCTTCACTATTAAAAAAAAATATGAATTGACTATAGAACATCTTAGTTTTACATCTAGCTAGGTGAATGAAGAGATCTCATTTTTCATACTATATGTTGCATTTCTAAGGTCTATGATCTGTCTCCATTCGACCCTGGGATGGATTTAAGGGGGTGCGAAGGGTAATTGCCCATTGAATTCAGAAAAATCTTTGGAGTTTTACATGAACTTTATTATTTTTTATCTATATTTTTATTAAATTATCATAGTTTACTTCTTTAAATTTCAGGGTTTGAGCCTCCAATGAATTTCGGCCCCTCGATTAAGTCTTCTAGATCCGTCCTGCCGTCCTGGTTGGACCCACCCATTACCATTATGGGACGGTATGAGGAGCAAACTATTCACCCTTGATTGCGGGTTATGTTTCTTCGTCTAGGTGAGGGTCTTGAACCTGCGCAACGTTCATCATGAACATTCGGAAAATCTTATGCTAAAAGGAAGTGAATTAGGTTGTTCAACAGCAAGATGTCGACAGAACAATTCAAAAAAGAAGAATAGAACTGTTTGATGCTGACAAATGAATTAGTGGAGAAGCTCTGCGATGGAATTATTAGCATGGCCGGTCGGGAAGAATCCTATATCTTATGGCATTGTCACATATCTCAGTCGATACGACTGCGACCCGACGTCCAGCAAGCCATAAAAAATATGAAAAAGATGGTATACAATTCACAGCAACTCACCCCTTGAAAGCATAATGGCCGTCCAACTGAAAAGCACTTGGCCCAATCTATGTTTGGTCACGGGACAGATGATTTCCTAAGGTCAGTTCAGACCTTCCGTTTTCCTGTCTTCTTTTGCAAAGAACTTTCAGCTTTCGCATCGAAAAGTTTGATTCAACCATTGAAAACTGCCCAAGTGAGTGGAAATGAAATGCATCAGATGGTAAAGCATGTCTTTTATTTTTAAAATAAAATTTCAGATTCAAATTATAAATTGAGAAAATATATAATTTGAAGAATTTTACTTCTTAGCAGATCAATATGAGTCGAATCTAAATTAGTTAGGGCTCATCAAATTTCTCAATATCTTGCTCTTGAAAAAAAAAGCAGCTGCCTAGTTTCAACGGGGCCAATTCTTTTGGGATAATGCATGCATAAAGGGGAAACCTTCCTAAATAACATCTTCTTCTTCTTTTTTGCTCGAAGTAATGAGGATTTCATTCATTACTGAAAAGGAGTACATGGAAAATGCTCAAAGAGCCAGAAAATTGCATGATCAGAATCATCGAAGGGATCCTCCTAGGTAAACCACAAATGAAAATACATCAAAATAAGCCCAAATACATTTGCAGCAGCCACCGAAATTCTAATCAAAACCCTCTGCCAATCTGTGTAGACCCCGATTAAAATCAGGAAAGAGGGTCCTCACACTATTAATCTACCCAGATTTCAGTCTTCTTATAGAGAAATAACATCTACTTTGCTTGTTAGTTAAAAGGAACTTCGTATGGCCAAGGTTTGCTATTAAGGCAAATAGCACCTTTGAGTCCCTCTCAATTTTTTTCGATCTGATGTCATCATGATGGATGGCGGGGATCATGGAAGGTCATAGGTGTGATGACGTGGTGCCAGATCAATTGTGACGGTGACCTGGCTATGCCAGGTCAGCTTATGGATGTCATGCCTGCTCTAGTCCAGTGTGGAGGATGAAGTGGAGCCAGTTCATTTGGTATGATGACGTGGTCATGACAGTAATGACTGGGCTTCCAGGTCGACGTGGATGCCGACGTGGCTCTTGTGACATGCTATCTTTCCCCTCTTCATTCCCAAGTAAAGGGTGAGTCCCATGCGTCAGTTTGTGGATCGCGTCTCACGCACCAATCCCTACACGTGCCTAGTAGGCCAGCCGCCCTACCTAAACCAATCATCATATCGGTCCCTAGGACCCATTATGGTATTTAGAAGTTCCATGAATCATAACTAATCCAATTCGAGTCAAGAAGGTTCGTCAAGGGGTAAAACTCTCCCAATGTGAATTTTCTCCATTTATAAGACTCGAAACCGAAATCTTACTTAAAGGAAAGAGACGTCTCACCGCCTTAACCAATCCACTTTTGTAGACCCTCTCAATTTTTGGATTGCCTAGTGCATAGTTATATCGAGGGTGTCAATATAGTTGCGATTTATATACATCTCTCTTTTTTTTTTGTTGAATAACTAAGAAGGAGGCATTAATGGTTGCTCAATCACTCCTACTACGTAATATTTGGACTTTCGTATTTGACCACGAATATATCAGACGAATCGAATAACTAGTACTAACACCGGCCCTACTGACTTAATGTGGCACCATCTCTCTCTTGTAACCATGGGACTCTACTGTCAAGATATTGGCTCCCGACCATGTTCTTACCCTATTAGCTGGTATCAATTTTCCCCGACCACCACGAAGCAACCGGTATAGAAGTCCGATTCCGTGAGCAAATATCTGGTGTGTAATATAAAACGAGTTTCTCTTGTAAATCAATGTTCAAAATGTTGACACTTTAAGGTTGGAGAAAGTCTTTGGTGTAATGGTGGTACCACATTAACGTTGCCACTTGCTGTCATAAGTCAATAACAGTGGTCATATCAGCAGTTATATGACAAGAAATTTAGAGTATAAATCATATATTCAATTTTTTTAAATATAAAATTTAAAAAAAAAAATTAAAACCCTAAGAAACTCTAGAAAATCCTAAAAATCTCAACATCAATTACGTAGAGGAGGTGAGATAATGTTGAGTATTTTCGAATATGGTGTTTTCGAGGGTTGATTAGGATTTTATGACTTTTTTAACATAAAAAAGAACGGTTTGAATATATAATTTATAGTTTAAATTTTTTATCATGAAACTGTCAACATGGTCAACTGTTATTCACTCGTAATACCGCGTGACAATATTAATTTTGTATCACTATTGCTCTGAAGACTTTCTCATAAAATGGCTATGGGAAATTGTGAAAATTTTATGCATAATCAGATCTAAGAAACATTAACAGAAATATTTACTCCCGCTCCGGTCAATGAAAGAGAGTGCGGCAGGAGGGGCTTGGGATGCGCAGTCAAAGTAAACTCAACTATACAGTACACCCCATCCGTTGACCGTGACTTTTCCGGAATTCAGAAGCTTCGTCGGGGTCTCAACTGTCTTTTCAGCCGCAGAGGAGGACTGGAGCTTCGGGTCTTACCATTCTTTTACCAATTCCACTAATACAAGGGGCTTTATCTATGGACAGAGTCGTGTAAGTAAATGGTATTATCATATGATAATATGTATATTATGATATTAATTAAGTTAAATTAAATTAAATATTTACATATTTATTATTAAATTTAAAAGAAGAAATTAACCTTACGATGATTTAATTTATTTAATTAGTGTAATCACGTAGATATTATCGTATAGAGATGCAGTTACGTACAAAACTTTCTCTGGTCTATGATGAGATCGACCAAATTGAGCACGGTGCCTTGTCACCGTTGGATCTTCCTTCACCTGCTTGATGAGTTTCCATTTTTGTTTTTCTCTTATCTGTTCAAGCAGCGCACCAGTATGGGATGCCCCAATATACAGGAGAGTCTTGTGTGTAACGTTATATCACGTGACAGTACTAATAAAATTAAATTATTTTTATTATATTTTTAATAAAACCTAAAAGGAGAAAAATAAATCATAAAAGGGAAAAAACAACTTTAAAAATAGTTTGATTTGATCAGCTCGTGGCACGACGTCAGCACTGTCATGTAGTGTACTCGTTACATATAAGACTTTTCTCCAATATACCAGGCACATGGATGATATATGTAGCGAGTAACATGAGATGCGCTCGGTCTATCGCATCAGACCCATCCCCATTCAAGCGCTCGTATACGTGAGGTGCTTCTTTCAGGTTTCGAAACCCATTAACACTATAGAAAGTCTGCGCACATGTTATTCAGTTTACCAGCTGTGGCATATCTCGCGGCGCCGTGAGGACAAGAGTGCCTTGAATCATCTCATAAACGGTATTTGTAATGATACACCGAGTACAATAATTAATATGAAAAAAAAGGAAGCCAGTTATGAGATTAAGCTCACTTTATCTGTTCACAGCTACTTTATTGAGACACACATCATCCCATGATTCTTCGATGAATTTCCGGGCGATGAAGGAGATGATGGGCGTAAAAGGATTAGTTGGCAAAGGGAGTAAGGGATTCAAAGACTGAACTTCTCGATCCACAGTTGAAAATCGAACCATTGCATTGAGCTTCATTTCTCATATGTGTACATGTTTTTCGTTTTGTTTGGAGGGAAGCATTACGCATTCATGGATTCGACCTAATTTTTATTAAAAACAAGGTTCGGGACACGCTAGCATTAGCGGAAGGGACAGCTTTTACACGTAGAGGGGGTCTTTTGACTATTATTTTTTATCATGCCACCATTATTTTTTCCCTAATTTAATTTTATCATCAATACCTCATTATTTAAGAAATCCTAACAATTTAATCTTGTACTATCGTTTTTATTCTCAATATTTTAGATAATTATCATTTTTATCCCTCATACAGATAGACTAAATTATTAGAACTTTTAAATATTGAAGATGAAAATAATGGTAAAAGACCTAATTACTGAGGTTTTTAATATTAAGGATAATATTAATAGCTAAATAAGATTAAAGACAGAAATGATGATCATACAAAATATAAGATAATTTACTCAAGAAAAAGAAAACAAACTAAATATAAACAAAATATTAAACATATAGCTAAAAGGTGTACAGAAACCTACATATTTCGTTTTCCTATATAGGGCAGGTTGGTCAACCTTCCCCAAACCTATCTTTCACCTTTGACAATAACCCTAATCAACCCCAATTTGACCACGTCGCCGGCCTGCAACAGCTTTCTCGAAAAGCCCTAGCCTGTAGTCCCCCAACCTTGACTTGTATGCTGACCTTTTGTATTCACACCATGTGAACTCCTTGTACAGGCTTTCTTCCCCTTCCTCCACTAGTCCCTCTACCGGTGCTATCTTCTGGCTCAGCGGTGGGCCCCCGAAGTAGATCATCGAGACCCGAGACCTCGTCGGGTCCGCGAAAACCCGGTGCTTCACGCTCTGGAACCTCCCGTTTGTCAACACCTGGAATCGTATGTGCACGTACCCGAAAGCCTCGAATTAATTGCAGTCAGCGTATTTTTTTGAAAGAGTCGTACTTAAAAGTGTTGCCAAAATGGGTATGATAGGAATAAGGCAAGCTTCCTCATATTTAATATTCGAATTTAAAATTTTATTTAAGAGAATATATTTATTGAGATTAAAATTTCATATCGACCAGATTGACAAAGAAACTTGGATTTATAAAAAAATTGGATACCGCCACCTATCAGCTTAAGCTTTTGGGTGGAAACGTGCTCGAAAATCTTGTAGGTCCAAGTATAAAATTTAATATGGTATCAGAGCGAGTCAATTCTGGACTCACATCACGCCAGACCCAATGTGGAACTTGTGACTCGTTAAGCCCAAGATCGGAAGAAAAATGCCCGGCTCGTGGTCAGTTTGTCAAATTCTGAAAAAGTCCGTGAGGTCAATTGTTGAGGGCCGGTGTTTAATGGCACGTGTCACATTGTCACGTGAGAACGGATGTCGAGATTAGAATCTCACATCGATCAAATTGAAAAAGAAACTTAGATTTATAAGAGAATTGGGCACTACCGTCTATCAACTTAGGGTTTTGGGTAGAAACGGGCTCGAAATTCTTTTAAGTCAAAGTATAAAATTTAATAGTATTGATTTTCAAACTATTTTGGCAGGAAAACAACTATACCTATTGCAGTTATAGAGTAACCCAGTTGAAATCGCGAAGGAAAACGAAACAAATCAACCACCATGAACAAAAATAAAGAAAGTGATGAACTGCTGGCCCTTCTATTAGTAAATCGAAAGACATATTTGTGGTATATACATTGTATGTGTTTCCCAACGCGTTTTGTATATGCGTGTATATATATATATATATATATATGTGCGCATCTACAATCCTGTTGACTTAATGTATATGTACTGCCGTATTTGAACGCGGAAATGGCTGGTTAATGTTTGGATATTCTATATGACCACAAAAGTTGGCAGCTTTGCACATTTACATATCGCCGGCTTACATTACATTTCCGGCAATAATTCACCAATATCGTTGCTCGGATCAAAATCGAAGGGACGCAAGGAAAATCTCATACCTGCAAGGAGTCGCCGACGTTGATGAAGAAGGAGTGGCGGTCCGGTGGGACGGCGACCCAAGTGGTTCCGTCCCGGAGGCATACCTGGAGCCCCGAGGTGTCGTTCGATCTCAGCACAGAGATGAGCTGCGGGTCCGTGTGCTCCCCGAACCCGAGAAGCCGGCTGTGAACACCTTCGACAGGCTGGAGCTGGAGCTGAAGCTCGGGCGGCGACGGAGGGTAGTGGTTGAGGCGGAAGAAGGAGTCGCTCTTATCATCCCTTATCATCGAACTGAGGGTATCCCTCGGTTCGATCTTCAGCCCCTCCGCCATGAGCTCCAGCACCTCGCAGGCCACCCCTTTCACGGCCCTTACGTATTCCTCTACGGCGGTCCTGAAAATTTCAATCAACAGTGCTACATGAATATGAGAACGATACAGTTGACAGGGATGGATTTACCTGAATATGAAAAAATTCATAAAATATTATATAATATATATATATATATATATTCACATCAATTTGGATATTTTAAAAATTATTTTACTTCACACCGTTAAACTCGTTCTCCTGGTCTTTCTTTTGTGTTTGGCTCCCTATGAATGGATTACTCTAGATCCTTTCTTTGTCAGTCGATGCCTAAGTTGGTGATGCGACCCGGACTAAATGGTTGATTGAAATGGCTTAATGCCTCTTAATTCAAATTTTGTAAATAAAAAAAATTATATTTGGTGAGCAACCTGACTCTAATACAATGGATTAAAAAAAAAAGACAAAAGCAGTGCTAAAGATTACAGAGAGAGCTACCGGAAAGCATGGCTGTTGGGGGAGATGCGGAAGGCAGTGAGCGAGTTGAGCGAGACGACATCCGGGCTAGTGTGGAGCAGGAGATATTCGATCCAGCCGACATCGCCGTTCGACCCGATCCTCTTGCTCCCGTATCCGAGCGGGTCGGGCGGCCCAGCCCGGTCCTTCTCCGGCAGTGGAAGCTCGAAGAACCTCTCGGCCTCGGCCTCCAATCGATCCATCAGCTGAGTTCCCACCCCGTGATTCACCACCTTGAAGAACCCCAGCTCCTTGCAAGCCCCCACCAGCCTCCTCCTGACCTCCTCCCTTCCTTCTCCGGCAGCGGCCGCGAGGTCCAACACCGGGATCTCGACGTCAGAGGCGGCGTGAGATGCAGCTGGAACGTGGCTGGAGCATTCCTTGATGAGCGAGTAATGGTCTAGAGCCGGCTGAGACAGAACAACCATGATGTGTGTATCTAAATAACTAAGCGTCGATGCTTGTGATGACGGTGACGATAATGATACATATATGTGTGTGTATGCTTCCTCTGAGAGAGAGGTTTGGTTATGTTCTGTTGAGGTAATGGGCTTCTGGGTGTTTAAATAGGCAGCGGGCTCAGGTGGCTACGGCAAGCATTTTAAGAATTTTTTTGGTAAATGTAATTTAAGATATTATGGTTTATTTCTGAATAATATATTAGGGCTTATTTGAATCGATTCTGGTAGTTAATTAATTGTACAATCTAGTAATTCCACAAGTGTTTTGCCAAAATGGCAATGAATATGAAATGTGATTTCCTATTTATTATGGTCTTAATTTGGTTCTCATTTCTCATACAAAATATGACAGAATGAGAAAGAGCATAGTTTTAAAAACCGAACAGGACCGACCGGTCCAACAAGTTGAACCTGGAACCGATGGCTGGTCCAGTCCGGTTGTATTGTTAACTCAGTTTGCACATTGACTCGGCAGGAACTGGGGTTGAACCCGGTTAAGCCAGGTTAAACCGACTAATTTTTAATGAACCGGATTAAGCACATAAGATATTAAATTGTTAATACTCGTGTATTTTAGGTAATTGCATGTACTTTATATATTTATTATTTTTTTAAATAAATCTGGTTTGACCCATTGAACCCCGGTTGAACTTGGAACCAGTACCTTGACAGATTCCCGGTCCGATCCGATTTTTAAAACTATGAGAAAGAGAGCTTTTTTTTTCGATAATCAAAGAAAGAGAGTTTAATCCAGTTGATATTACTCTCATCTTGTGACTTACAGGTTTTAAGTTCAATATTACTCGTGAGACTTTATGTACTCATTTTATCTCTTCTATCCCAATTCCCTTTTACCTTTTCTAAGTCCATGTGCCTTATTTGTACACCGAAAATATGACAAGAAGAGACTAATATATCTTTCCTTAAACGTTTTAATACATTTCTCTTCAATAAGATTTTAGATTTGACTCTCTTAAAAATGGAGAAATTTTAAGTCAATAAAGTTCTATTTCTTAATAAATAAATTTGGCTTGACTTACTAAATGAATGAATTGATTGAAGTGTTAGGATATCAGTTTTCCTTAAATAAAATATCAAGTTTGAATCCTGTGAATAAAATAAATTTATCTCGAAAGAATTTGAAGAATTTATCTTAAATAATTGTATGATGTCTATTCATAATTATGACATGATGTGAAAACTCATTGTTATGCACTAATGAATGCAAGGACACATCTGAAATAAAATTACCTAGGTAAGGGTGAAAATTAACATAAATATAAAGATAACATGCTTAAAAAGATAAAATAAAATAATTTAATAAAAACATATAAAAAATTAAATAAATTTTATATATTTTCTCGAGTTTAAGGGTGATCACATCTCGTGCATCCTTTAAATCCATTTGTAAATGGATTGGCTTATCCGTTTGCTGCAAGCCTATACGCGGCTCCTCGCATTGTAAAAGTTCTACGTGACACGACACGTAACAAATGGTACTCCACGTGGTTCTAAATTTCTCTATTATCGTCATCAAGGTAGTGTTATTTTCAATTATTTTATTATTGCGAAAGAAAGAAATTTTATAGAAAAACATGGAAAATAACAATTATTTGGTTTTCTCAAAAAATAATTAGATACGAACATGTGTTACGCACGAAAAGAGTAAAAATAAATAAATATAAATTACTGTGACGAATTCGTATAATTATATTATTTATTTATAACTTATTATAATTTAATTCATTTAAAATTAGTTAACTTATAATAGTAAGTAGAATATTCTCAATTTTTATCAGTATACAATGTTAATTTTACTTTTTTATTTTTACAATTTCAAATTATTAGTTCAAAAACTTGATAAATTTTTGCTACTAAATTTATATATGTGAAGTGAGATATGAGAATACGAGCAGTTAATGAAAGATTTTTACTGTTATAATAGTAGATATTAAGTGAGAAGAAAATGAATGAAATTATTATTTTATCCTTAATCTGTAAATCAAATATATATCACTAAATTTTAATACATAAATTATATTAAAGATAAATATAAATAATATAAAATATTAAACTTCTCACATATTTACATATAATAATATATATAATTTGTTATAAGCTGAAATGACAGGGTTAGGGTATTGCAATGTATCGATAGGGAACTGGGAGAGAGATCTGTCGATCTGGGCACCATAGCTAGACATTGAGACACGCGTAGAACGGTGCTTTGGTTAGATCTAGAAGAGGATCACGGGGATCCGCGAAGAGTAAACATGGAATGCGTATGTAATAAATTTGTTATATAAAGTAATATTAAAATCTTGATATATGTAAAATTAGTCCGAATAATTTGTAAAAAATTTTTAAGATTAAAAAATATGTGTAATAAACTTATTATATGTTATATATCGAAAATTTCCTCATTCATGAGAGATACCTTTTCAAGTTTTGCTGTCTTACTTTTTTTCCTAGGTTATTTTTATCTTTGCTCTGTTACATTATAGGGCATGTTTACTTTTGAAAGGCTAGGTCCTCACTTTTCTCTCATATTTCCGGCGAAGATTGGGGCTGAAATCAGAATAAACATTGAATAAGAAAATATAAAACGAGATATGATGGCCCCAGTGAAATCTCCAAACAGTAATGAGATTGAGCCTCGTAGGAGATGAGTAAAACCTTAAACACCGACCGGGAAGTGGCTCGCCAGCCAATCTGCACGGAAATTATCTTATCTTTAAACATGCTGTAGTACTGCACACTGCTCATGCAAGCAATCCGTCCATCCCTCTCCTGATAGCAGGTTATTGTTCTTATTAAATTTCCAGGAGAAAGGAACAAAAATGTGTTCAATTAGAAGTAGAGCACCGTACGAAGAAGAAAGTAATGGAAATAGATAATGGGGTTGCGGACAAGCTAGCGAAGGATGCGAGGATACTGCCGACTTTCGTTGCTTTGAACTCAGTCATTTTAATTAATGACCCGCCTTATGAACGTTTACATGTGCTGTCTGCTGATGCATCATCGTGTGTCTCGTACCTCAGATCTGTCTGTACAGCATCCTTAGATGCTGACTTTGGCTGGTGCCTTTTAATTAAATAAATACCCACTTAAACCAAAAAAAAAAAACTAGTAGATATAGATAATAAAAAAAACTTTTACATGCTAAAAAAGAATAGTTATAAATTACAAATTTAAAAACTAAAAAAACTTTATGACCAACTACAGATATGCTATTTTCATACTACCTAAGGTCTGACTGAAAAAGTGAAGCACCAATGTAGGAACTTTTTGGAAGAGAATTGATAGTGAATGTAAGGGGGGTTAGTCAAGCGGAACCGAGTTTAAGAGAGAGTGTGGTTTAGGCATCAAATATGTTCAGAAACAGAATAAAGCGTACATATTAATTCAAGAACATTTGGCTGATGAGGTAAACCTACATATTAATACACGTCACTACAGTGAATCTCCTCTCTCTATCACATGCATACATTACTAGGCATGAGATAAACCTACATCTCCCAGATGGAAGAAACCTCGACATTTGACCCAAAGACTGACAGCTCCATGTATCTGTGCAGGTGACATTCGCAGTGGATTGAGATATGTTAAATATATAAATCTATATGTAATAGATGTGATAAATATGTGTATATATATATGTCTATGTATTTTTCTATGCATAGGTTGGATTAGAATGGACAGCTCCAGATTTGCGGAATCTGCTCTGCATGCCCTCGTGGAGCGAGAAGATAGGAAAGAATCTTAGGTGAATTTAGGTTATCTTAAATTTTTAAGAGAAAATAGTGGGATTTTATTATTTTTCATGTCCAAATAAAAATAAAATGTCAATACTTTCTTCTAATAATTCACAATGAATTAGATTTAACTAAACTCAATATATTATAAGTAAATGATTAGTTTTAGATTATTAGACTATCACCATTAATAGCATCCTATCTCTTCATCTTAAATAAAAAGTAATTATCACTGAGAGAAGAACATCACCATAAGAACGTTGTCACTATACCAGTCCGTCTCATGCTTGCTCCTAAAGAAACCCGGAGACAGCCATGCATGGGACAGTCGGACAAAACACGATGGAACCCACCTGAGCGGCTGATGTTGCCAGACTGGTGATCACCCACATCAGGTGTGGCTCGTGGTCTCTGCCACACTCTCTTCGCTCTCTCTCTCTCTCTCTATCTCTCTCTTCTCTCTCTGTGTGTGGTCTGGGTCCGACAGCCTAAGTTTCTTCTTCCCGAAGAGAAACATGGCACTGATGCAAGTGTTACACGACAGCAACTGTTCAAGTGTTGGAGTTTCAATGTCTCCGGGTCTGAGCAGAATGTATGTAGCTATTTAAATTTACGGGGGATGGATCTGCCTGTGATTGATTGATGTCCACTAGAAATTTAGAAGGTGTCCTCTGAGGGGATCACAAAACGTGGAAGCTGGAGAGCTTCTTCCCTTCCCCAGGAACCAAGTTTGAATGGATAGGACTTGTCATCTGTCATCAATAAAATATTTCAGACTTCAGGAAGACAGAATTATCCGGTTCTTTTAAAAGAAGTTTTCTTAGTCTCGGCTCACGACTAACAATTTCACACATCATCGATGGCGGTATTCTTCTTCTCCAAAGCTCACTTTCACATAACAATTTGGCAAGATCGAAATTTTAAATTTGAGACTAATTCGAAGTAATATTATTAAAAACAACTCTTGAATTTGCATTTTGATTGATATCAATTTCTTAAATTATACTAGGATTTTAATAGTACAGTGCTGGTACTGATTATTCAGTTAATATAATGTATTCGCGGTTGAATATGAAAGTTCGGTATTACGTTGGGAACCAGGAGTGGCGATGTCGTCATTCTGTTGCCCTCATTTTCTGATTAAAAAAGACTTACAATTTCATATCAAAAAATTGATTTAAAAAAAAGCATATGATACACAAGAATTGGATAATGTTACCTATTAGCTTTTTAAGTTTATTGCACAATTTTACGCGATGTGTGTGTGTGTGTATGTGTGTGTAAGTAAGTGTGTATGTTAGAATAGGTTATTTTGTGTTTCCATATCTTATTAAACCCTTCGTGAAAACTCATAGTCTATATACTTGAAAGTAGAAGAGAAAATTAACAGTTGAATTTCAATTAATGTAAGAGCGTTCGATTCCACCTCTTATTAATTTAGATTTTTACGTATTAGCATGAGTCCAGCCTCTGACAATTTCGACAAAAATCTTTTAGGCCGTATGAAGAGGTTGCACGGTCTGTTCTATTCTATTCTTGACAGAGGTTTGTTGAAAAAAAACAATCTTGTAGGAGATTCTGAAAATCAATCTTGCAGGAGATTCTGAGTTATTAATTACTAGGGACTTATAGTATCTCAAGTCAGGAGTAGGGGTGGGCATGATTCGGTTCGAAAACCGTCCCAAACCGAACCATATTTCCAGTTCGGTTTGGTTCGGTTCGGGCTGTATAGGGCCGAACTGTATCCATTTGAGGAAGAAAAAACCAAATTGTTTAAAACCGGTTCAAATGATTTCGGTTAATCGATTTTTTATTTAAATAAATAAAATTCACAATAAAAACACAATGGGTTCAGTTCGGTTTGGTTCGGAAATTAACCGAGCCGAACTGTAAAAATCAAGTCAAACATATATTTTGTTTAAAATTGTATATTTTAAATTTAATTTTTTATTTTATTTAATTAGTAATTAGAAAATGGTTCGGTTCGGTTAACTGTAATTAACCAAACCAGTGATATTAAGTAACTAAGCAAACCTCTTCTCAGCCAAAAAACTGAACCGTTAGCGAACCGGTTCTAACTATTCAGTTATTTTCGGTTCGGTTCGGTTCGGTTCAGTTAACCGGTTCGAACCGGTTTTATGGTTTTTTTTAACAGCCCTAGTTAGGAGACTAGTCAACAAATCTTGGATAAAGGTCTTTCCCTTAATACGTTCTCATGTTCGAGTCCTGTGAATAAAAAAATTTTACATTGGAAGAGTTTTATCTCATTATAGACTCGTTGGATTCTCGGATACCGGTGGTACGGATCGAAAAATAGAAAAGCTTGGTATCAGATGAGTCTTAACTAATTCAGATTTTCAAAATAGAAATCAAAATGAAAGCAGAATTTTAGTTATTGCGGGGCGGCTCTATTGCCTTTCTTTCGCATTGAAAAAGCATAGCTGAAATTTGAACGGGCCGGCCCAACAAAAGACCGTGGCGAAAAATAAGCTTGACATTGGGAATGGACGTGGGGTTAGCTTTAATCATTTGTTTTTCCAAAAACGTACATGCTGATGAGAGACTTGGTTGGCTAGATTGAAGGAGACAGTGGTAAATTATAAAATACTAGAGGCTTACTTGTGCTAATGCACAGTATATTATCTTAATAAAAATTATTAAAAATATTTATCCATGCACGATTGAAAAGAGTAATCATTTATAAAGTAAAAAAATAATATATACTTAGCTTTTAAAATAGATAGTTATAAAAGTGTATTGCATAAATAAAAGTATTCGTAATTTGTATGTATGGTTTGTTGATAAAAGAGTGAGAATGAAATGTAATAATTAAAAATAAATCTATTAGAGCAAAAAAAAAAAAGAGAATGTGGAGGGAGAAGAGGATGGAAATTTCAAGTGCGAGAGAAAATAGTGAGAAATATGTAGTTATATATATCAAATTTACGATTATACCCTCGTGTCATTTCAATTTAAGGGCTAGCAACATTTCAATTTATATGCACAATGGTATTTTTGAAAATGAAAAAAGTGACACATCCCATACCTTAAAGTAATAATAGATAAAAGTTATTAAAAACATATATTCATGCACGATTAAAAAGAGTAATTATTTATAATTAATTTTTGAAGTAAAATAATATATACTTAACTTTTAAAAAAGATAATTATAAAAGTGTATTGCATAAATAAAATTGGTCACAATTTGCATGAATAGTTCGCTTATAAAAGAGTGAGAATGAAATGTGATAATTAAAAATAAATCTATTAGAGCAAAAAAAAAAGAATGTGGAGGGAGAAGAGTACGGAAACTTCAAGTGCGATAGAAAATGATGAGAAGTACGTAGTTATATATATTAGATTTACAATCATACCCTCATGTCATTTCAATTTAAAGGCTAGTAATATTTCAATTTACATACACAGACCTACTTAATACCATGTTTTTTCGTTGATTCATTGCTCATTACATGAGCTTGCTTTTTGAAATCATTACCGTAAATTAATTAATAAATAATTGATGCATATTTTTTATGGAACATCGTTTTCATGCTCCATGAAATACGATGCCAACCGACAAAACTTTATATTGTCCTACCTCCTAATAATGTGACGAGAAAGTACTAATTAAAGCACTCTAATTAGTTATAATTATGACAATGGCAAGAGTGATTAATGCTAATTTGCATGTTTATTGTATTTTAATTGACATTTTTCATATTACGTGACGATGGGAGGATCATAGAAGAATTTCTCGGTACCACCTCTCACATGGATGGAAAAAATTTCGGATGCTTCCACCTGACCATAGCACAGTGAGCAAAAATCAATTAAATGACTTCGATTAACAGTAATTATGACAGTTGCTCGTGCGATCAACACCGATTTACTCGTTTGTCATATTTGATTGGTGTTTCCTCCTCACGTCGCGTGGTGAAATATGATCGCCTAAAAATTTCTCAGACGAATGTCCTTTTCTTATAGCCACAAATTAACTCTTAGCTAACAATCCTTATCATTTAGGAAATCTAGAAAATAATCTTTCTTTAATTAGAGTAAGATGGAAGATTAAGTATACAATGGGGGGAAATGAAAGTGGTGGGTGTCACTAAAAGATTATATTTGGAAATTTTCAGTAAACTTCTCTCTTTTTTTTTTAATCAGTAAATTTCTCATTGACAATTAATTAATTGATTGATTGATCACATATACAAAGGATTTTTTTTAAAATCATTAATTTGTTCAGGTCAATGGTAATATAAAAATTAGACAAATTCAATATTTTAATGTCAGGATATAATTAATTAAACAAATTAGTTTTTTTTTTTTGAAAATACAACAAGTCCTTAACTTATATGAACTTTTAGTAATATAAAAAAAAAAAGAAAAAATTAAGCACATGAAAATAAGGACACCAAGAAACAGGTCATAAAAAAGTATATTAAAAATATTTGTTATTTATTATGGAATTGAATTGTAAATAATCGAAGTCAAATCATTTGATGAAAAAAAAAGAAGAAAAGAAGAAAAAAACTACATTTAGGCAAGCACACGAAACTTTCTAATGTATCTGTCACTCGTAACGATTGCTTGCGTTTTCAAACTATGATTGCAAATTATTTAAATATTTAGTGCATGTTTTCGGTGAAACGTGCTTTGCATGTTCCACGAAATCTGATGCCCGACAGTCACGACAACGTCCTTTTCATGTACGAAATACGAGAAATTCTCATATGATTCTATCTCACCACATGACATGAGAAAACACCGATTAAAACGTGTTAAACAAGTAAATTAATATTAATTACTCGAGCAATTACCATAGTTATTACTAATCAATATAATTTAATTAGTTTTCCTTCACCACGTTATTGTGAGATAGGACAGTCTAATTTTTTTTTATGAAGTACGCTAAACCATTCGTTCACAATTTTCATCACTCAAGCAAATCAGAATATTAGAAGGTATCACATAAATTACATAATTTCTACAAATTTCTGGTGATATAAAAATTACATAAATTAAATTTGTTATGAAAATCAGAATATTAGAAGGTATTACATTCTGGAAATGTTAGTAAAGTTCCTATTAGAAAATAACTGTTTAATTAATTAATAAAAAATGGTCACAAAAGTCCCTAATTTTATTAACTCATATCAATATAAAAAAAGAACTCAGTATTTGAAAATAAGGATGCGTCAAAATACTATTTCGTCATTTTAACTTCTTGTGCACCGTATGGGGTCGGAGCAAGGGTCGCTTTAATTTTTTTAAAAAAAATATAAAATATAATTTGACATATTTAAATAAACTTAAAATAATTACAGCTTACACAACTTCAATTAGATTGAAAGAATTTATTGTACAATTTATTAAGTTAAAAAGTACTTATACATCAAATAAGTTAATTTTAAAATATATAATAATACTATATTATATTATACAATAGTGGAGGGATAGGTTGGGCAGAAAGCAGACCCGGACCAGCCTGGCCCGTGGACGAGGCGGGTCGGATCGGATCTCATGGATCCAGGTCATTCTGTCATCCTTAATCATTTTGCACTTTGACAGGTGACCAAATTGATGCTAAAAAAGGATGGAATTGATATTTAGGTCAATGATATTGATGTTTAGGAGAAAATCTTGTACGTAACGGGTATATCAAATGACAGTACTAATATGTTGTCACCAACTCATTAAATCAAGTTATTTTTAGTATTATTTTTATATTTTATTAAAAAATCTTGAAAGTAACGTAATTTGATTAGTCCGTAATACCATATCAGCACTATTACAAGATATACCTGTTATACACAATACTCTCTTGATGTCTAGTTGATGAAATGATTAGAAGAACGAAATTGATATTCGCACAATGAAATTGATATTTAGGAAAATGAAATTTATGTTTCGGATGATGATTTCGATATGACAAAATTGAAATTCCTGAAGAATAAATCGATATTTAAGAGGAGGAATCTGCGTCTAAAATAGAAAAATGACGAAATTGATTTAAGGGAAACAGATTGATTAATTAATTTACTGTAAAATACTAAAAACGGCTAGGCAGGCAGAGTTTGATCATCTTCCAAACAAATCAAAAACCCTAAATCACAAAATTCCCAAAACTCTCTCGATCTTCAACTGCTCCACGAAAATCTATAAAATACAGCACTGCCGATTGACTTCATCCACCCAGCGCTCTTAAAATCCGAGGAAGAGGAAATGTCGACGCAATTGATAGCAAACAACCGGGAGAACGCCGAAGTCTACACCGGAGACTCCCTCTGCAAGGAGAAGTCGGCGGAGCTGCTCTCCGAGATCAACCTCCCCAAGGGCCTCTTGCCTCTGAGCGATCTGGTGGAGGTGGGCTACAACAGGGCCACCGGGTTCGTGTGGCTGAAGCAGAGCAAGCGTAAGGAGCACCGGTTCCGCGCGATCGGGCGCACGGTGTCGTACGGCACGGAGGTCACGGCCTTCGTTGAGGACCGTCGGATGAGGCGGCTCACCGGGGTCAAGAGCAAGGAGCTCCTTATCTGGGTCACTATCTCCGATATCTTCATTGATGACAGGGACCAGGCTAAGATCACCTTCGGGAACCCGACCGGGATCTCACGGTCCTTCCCCGTTTCTGCCTTCGAGGTCGAGTAGGTGATGAGAATCGTGGATTTGGGGATGGTGCGGCTGACATTGTAGGGTAATGTCGAATTGTCTTTGACATTATGGGCTTAATTTCTTGCTGTTTTCTGTTGATGTTGCCACTTGCTTTGGTCAAAGGTTGGTTCTTGCCAAGTGAATCAAGATGATCGATCTTTTATCTACTTCTGACGTGTTTTGTCACTGCAATGATGCTTCAATTCCTTGGCTTGCTGCATTGTTTTCTGGAATTTAATTTACCGGTGAGAACTTGCTCGGAAATTGAATCACTTCCTCATGTGAATATGAGAAATAAATGTCAGTATTGCAGCAATTTGTGTAGTTGTGGATATGGTAGATCAAGCTCAGTATTGAAGATCTTCGTGTGGTTGTAGCGGTTATAGATGCAACGAGAATGTGAGTTACTGGGAATTCTGATAGTATTTTGGGTTAAAGATTATCTCTTTCAAATTGCGGGATATCTGGAAATTCTGTCAGAGTTGCAAACAAAATGCACTGGTATGCTTGAAATTACGAGTCCAGTTTGGTCTCAATACCTGCTCTTCATTTGGGTGTCTTGGTTCTAGTTTTTCTTATTACAGTACAGGAGAGGGGGTGGTGATTGAGTCGAGTGATTGAGCATTCATTAGCTTTAGACTCAACCTTGGTTTTAAGTAATTTTTGTTCTGGCTGATCAGATCAGATCTTTATGATATTGTGTGGGAGGAGTTCATACCAGAGGAAAGTTGAGTGAGCAAATTGACGCTTAGAGAAACTAAATGAAGAGGAAGGTGATATGGCCGCCGGTAGGACTCGTTTGATTGAAAGAGACTTGCTCCTAAGTTTGAGCAAGCTTGATTAGCTCAGAACATGGAACATTCTGAGCATCACTATGAGCTCGACCTCGAGCACTTATCGAACAATGCCCTTCTTCTAACTTCATGAGAGGTGATTTACATTTGCTCAATCTCGGGAGCCTTTGTGTAGCAGCCAGCAGGTGAACAATCCACTTGCCTGCATCATTGTTAGGGGTGTGCAACTGAACCGGAACAAAACCGGAACCGAACTAGTTCGAATAGGTTCTATTTTGGTGCAATTTTTTAGAGAAGTGGTTCGGTTAATTTCTAAGTGTAATTGGTACAGTTAACCGACTTGAACTGAACCACATTAGTTTTAATTTAAAAACCAATTCAATTCGGTTCAAACCAGTTTCGAATTGAATTGAACCATTCTATAACCAATTCAATTCAGTTTGAACAGGTTTTGAACCGAACCGAACCATTCTAAAATTTGGTTCGTTTCGAACCGGCTTGAAATCCAACCGAATTATTTTAAAACCAATTCGATTCGAACCATTTGACCGAATTGGTTTAAAACAATGCGATTTTTTCAACATAAACTGGTTCAGTTCTTTGTCTATTGTGCAGAACCGAACCAATCGGTTCTTTCGGTTCGGTTCGGGCCCCAACCGGTTTACAGCACACCCCTACTCATTGTAATGGTTATCAGTATTTCCATTCCATAGGATGATCTAAGACTATCGACTGATTTTTCTTTTTTGGGTTCCATGGGTCGGTTTGACCATCGGCAGAACATCGATGCAATCGGATTGAACCAATTCCAAGTAAGGACAACTTGGTTTGAACTTGACTAAGTTACATTTTTTTTCGAATTGAACCACTGGAATCAAGAAGATCAATGGACTCTACCTAATCCAGTTCTAGCTGAGAATACCCATTGGAGTAAAACTCTTCCAAGCTGAATTTTCTCCATTTATAGGTCTTCCGATACCTTACTTAAGAAGGAGAAACGTCCTACCATCTCAATCAGAAATTGAACCGTCTGTCCTCTTGAGGTTAGCTCGAGGTCATTCTCTAACAAACTCGACTCAATTTTGTGAACCGAGGCCGCACAAGAAAACTTAAATGGGCACGAACATACGTTATCCATCGGGTTACAGATAATCTGGAATTTAATACTACAGCTCGATTAGATTGGAGAGCCCATTTAGACTTGGGGCAGGCCCAATTAGAAAGGGCCTGGAGCATCAGCGTGGCCCGGCCCATCACTCCAGGATCATCATCAATCAGTATGGTCAGGTATTACCCACCCCCCTCTCTGTCACTCACTCTCACGAGTATCAGCGTGGTCTTCGATTTCCTCTGTTCGGCTTCAAGACTGTCAATGGCTTCTTCAGAGAACCTCCATGACCACCACCACCATGAACATCATCACCATGACCATCACCATGAACATGACCACAGCCATGGGGATGCAGGTACAACCTCGTGGGTGGGCCCCGACGGCAGGATGTACCACAGCCACGATGGGCTCGCACCTCACTCCCACGAGCCAATCTACTCGCCGGGATACTTCAGCAAGAGGGCTCCCCCACTTCTTTCCCGAGATTTCAGCGAGAGAGCCTTCACTGTGGGTATCGGGGGCCCTGTCGGTACTGGGTACTCATTTCCTTTCTTTCATATCCAGTAGTTCTTCTGCTTTTAAGTGGTTTCTAGCTTTCTTCTTCTAGTTGAATCGTTAGTTCCCGGATAAATAGTGCATTTGGTCGTTCTTGCTGCTGGTTCTGTCTTTTCATGTCCGAATTTCTTTGCCTTTTAATCCTCTTTTGTATATTCTGTAAGGGTTTATCCAGGACTAGCATCTACTTCTCCCCGAATCCGTTATTTTCTGGTGGAAAAAAGAAGGCACCTGATCGATTTTGCTAGTGGGGGTTTCTTGTTTTCCATTATTATGTCGATTTCTTTTATCTTCACCTGAGAGCTGCATTATGTAATAATTTTGCTGCACAAAAATCTAATTTCGCTGCTGAAAATATAATAATATAATATGAGGATGTGTATTGGACTGCTATTTGGTAGAATCAGCCTACTGTTTACGGTGTCTATCTCCTTAGTTCATTCATTCATGGCATTTTCTTCCATCGATATTGATAATTAGATGCTTACAGACTGGTGTTTCTATTTTTGACAATTCTCAGGAAAACAGCTTTGATGCTGGCCCTGTGCCAATTATTGAGAGACAAGTACAGTCTTGCTGCAGTAAGCCTCATTTTCTTGTGAACTCTTTGCTGCAACCTTTTTTGATCTTTTGTAATCGCTGGAAGTTCGCTCTCTGGGTTTTGGTCATTTTCTATGAAGCTCAAATTTGTGGCCTTTCAGTCGTTGAGTGAAAAGAATTTAAGGGTTCATTGCATATGAAAGAGGTTCCTTTGTAGTTTGCAGTTGAGAATCCATCCAGTTTATGCAGAGGTATCTTTGAAACATTGTCAGCTTTGTTGTGAACAAACTGTTTTCTGCAGTCTGCAGATGGATTGCACTGACTGCGCCGGTCCCTGATCCATGTTCTGTTGCTTATGAATTGTCGTTCTAACTATGATTGCGTATGAAACAAGTCATAAAAAGTGTTCATGTTTCCCTTTTTTAAGGTAACAAATGACATATTCACGAAAGAGGATGGAGAGTTCTTGGTGAAACACGGGGCACTTCCTGAGGAAAGAATACGCGCCGTCGAGACGGGAGGGTGCCCTCATGCTGCTATTCGTGAAGACATCAGCATCAACCTCGGCCCTCTCGAGGAGCTTTCCAACTTGTACAAGGCAGACTTGTTGCTGTGTGAATCTGGAGGAGGTGAATCAATTCAGTTTGTATCTCGAGTCTCGAATCCACTTGCTTTCAAGCATTGACCAAAACGGGTATTTCAATTGGCACAGATAACTTGGCTGCAAACTTCAGTAGAGAGCTGGCAGACTACATAATATATATAATCGATGTGTCGGGCGGTGATAAAATACCTCGAAAAGGAGGCCCTGGGATCACTCAAGCTGATCTTCTTGTATGCATTTCAAATTTATCACCTTTTGTCTCAAGATTCTTTTAATGCCAGTTTGATCAGATTGATAAGTATGTTGGGCCAAAAGTTGGATGCAATCTCTTAGCTTTCTCTACCTTCATAGGTGATAAACAAAACCGATCTTGCCCCGGCTGTTGGAGCTGACTTGGCGGTCATGGAACGGGATGCCCTCCGAATGCGGGATGGAGGCCCTTTCGTCTTCGCCCAGGTTCATCAATTTGATTTCTTTTTCTCCTGTATGCTTAATTTGTTAGAGATGGAAGCAACCGGTTGTCATTTCCTCATTGGATGCTCAAGAAATCTTTGCAAGAATTATTAGAACACATTCCCTGAATGCTGGGAGCAAAATTATCTTAGCATCAAAGTCACGGAATATACTAGTTTATCAGAGACGAAAGCAACTAGTTGTGTCTAGTCACTTCAGTACTCGGAAAATCTTTTATAAGAATCATCACAACACAGCCCCTGAATGCTGGAAGCAGAAACGCTGCAGCATGAAAATAATGGGATTTTTTTTGGGGGCGTTTGGTTCAAATATCGTTAAATTACTATAAATCTTAAGATTACAAGGAAAATTTGACCCATGGTAGTTTTTTTTTTTTTTTTGAGTAAAATAGATCGGAATGTGAAATTTGCGGTGTTTGAAATAGTATAAAATGTAAAGTTTTATAAGCGTATATGTGAAACAGTTGTAAAGTTGATGTGATTGGAGAATGTCACTTCTTTTGGATGCAAATGCTTTTTTTATTACCAACTATATTGTGAAGTTTTTAACCCTTGTAACATCATATTATGCTACTCTACACCGAAACGAGCAACACCCTTATGCATTTTGAGATTTGCATTCCATTTTCATTTGACCTGTCCGTGTGTGACACGGGTTTACTGAATGCATGTATGGTAATGCAAGCAGGTGAAAAATGGTGTTGGCGTGGAGGACATAGTAAATCACATCCTGCACGCTTGGGAAGCTGCAACAGGAAAGATGCGTCGTTAGGTGCTCTCCCAGAACGGTTAATAATCACTTCCCCACATGCCTGAATTTAGATGTCGTGGATTATGAACAGTAGTTGGGGTTCGGTTTGTCCAGTGACAATAATGAAGCTTCTTCTTCTATGCGTGGTGGTTATCTTATGGTGTTTCCACGGTCCAGCATCCACACTAGTCATCTCTGCTGTTGAGCTTTGGATTAGCTACTAGCTAGTGTGGTCGTGCATCCATTGCCTGTTGTCGTGCAGTCAAGAGCATGTTGTGGTTGGTGCACACTGGTTTGCCTGTTGTCATGTGTGTTTTCCACTGATGGCAATTAAGCTTGTCGACTGCAGAGGAGCTCTTAGCCATCTTTCTGCAGTTTTTAAACTTCTAGTTGCAAGAGAGCATAGATTCATGACTCCCGAGCGATAAAGGGTAGTGTCTCGTGCTAAGAGAGTTATCATATATATCATATCTCTCAATCAAAAACTGAACAAGTCGGATGCCAACACTGGCAGGGCTGTTCATGGTTCGGTTCGGTTCGAGAAGCCTTTTCGATCTGAACTGTATTTCTGTTCGATTTGGTTTGACACTATAGGGGCCAAACCATGACCACTTTAAAAAGAAAAAATCGAACTGTTAGAACCAATTCGAACAATTTGGTTAACCAATTATTTATATAAACAAATAGAATTTAATATATGAAATACATTCGGTTCAGTTCAGTTTGAAATTAACTGAATCTAAATGCAAAAAATAAAAACAAACAAACAAACAAACATATTCGGTTTGGTTCGGTTTGGATTTCTCGAACAAAACCCCATTTTGTCTACACGGTTCAACTCACATCCAAACCAAGAGAAGGAAAAACGCATCAAATACAAAGAGACAATTTATGTTAAAATCTTGCAAAGCCCAATCAAATATTTTTTTTCGAGAGAACCTAAATGATCATATATTATTGATTGCTCCTCTACTAAGAGACATTTATGCCTGATTTTCTTCTGAGAGTGACAGGTTGCTGAGCCTGAAGCTTCGCTATTGAAGTGAAACTCTAAAAACAAATAGGAATGTAAGGCAGATTAAGAATCTGTCCCCGTTACTTGGAACTAATACAATAAGACAATTAAGTTGCTGGGAACCCGACCAATTACCCAACAAGACATGGAACTCATGAGAAATGCATGTCTTGAATCAACCATAAGTTAAAAAAAAAAACGATAATCTCATGTCTAAATTACAAAAGGTTAAGAAGTTACAACTTACAGGTAAATGTGCCATTTTCAATGTCGATCCCACTTCCAAGAGAAGGTACATGATAGATAAGTAAAGCAGAGATAAGTCTTGGAGTAGCTTCTGCAGTCTTATCAATGTGATTTGAATCTCGGTACTGTAGATGCTCAGTTGAAAACTCAGCTAATCATATGCACTGTATTCCCAGCGATCATTACTCGGTTATCATCTTGCAATTTCTGAAACCAGTAGAAAGAAGAAAAAAATGCCATGAAGAAGCCTTTTCTAGAGAAGCCCAGCAACCAGAAGTAGCAGTGGATTGCAAGTCACAGGTTGATAATGCTCAAAATGTGTTCTGATTACTATATGAGCAACATATAAATGACTGATAGGCATAACAGGGTGTTCACCTCCAAAAGGGACATTATCTGCTCCATTGAGTAACGAGTGGTTGAAACATTGTTGACGATCCTCTCTATGTCTGCAACTGAAATGATGTCCAATCGGTTTGCTCGCATATGCTGGCCAAAGATGGTGTTAAATGCCTCCACTCTGCGAAGTCATGAAAGGGAGCCTAATGATTCCTAGTCCAAGCATGATAAGAAGTCCATTACAAGTTGTATTTCCAAGAACTCAAAACCTTTCTTGAGAGAGGGCGCTAGCAGATTGCCCTGCTGGCGGTTCATCCACGTCCATGGCATCAGTTGAACTAAAAACACAGCAGAGCAAATCAATGCAGAGTAATGTTAGTCTTCTGTACAATCGTGGAGCTGTTACCAACCAAGAAATGAAAATTTGCCCTCACTGGAAAGCCAGATCTTTAGCAAATGCACAGAGGACAACACCGTATCATTCTTATCAAATACAGAAACCTTAGCACCGTGCAGACCTTTATGCAAATACCAAAATGCTCTGAAATTACTAGAAATAAAATGATATAAGTATATGTAGGATCATAATATTCTTACCCTGATTCATTGGTAGGAATACCATGTGATGCTCCATTTACATCAGAGTGATGATCAGCTCGGGTCTTTCTCACAGTTTCTCTCAGCCTCTCCTGCTCACGCTCTTCCATATCTGTCAATTCTTTATGATAAATTGCAAAGTTTAATACTTTGAGTGCAGCTTCTACATCAGACTTTGTTACCTGTCAGCATAAAGAAGCAGAGATTATCGTTTGGAATTTTAATTGATAGACATAACCGAGTTCAGGAGGAATGAACCAACAGGGAGGGCTTACCTTTCTACTCAGCTTCAGCTTTGCATGAGCAGTAGAAAGACGTATAATGGTTTCTAAGGTTCTAGCAGTAATAGGAAGTGTTCCTCCGGTCTACAAGAACAAAGGAATCACGCTCAACGTTAAAAGAGAAGTACATTTTGCATCAAGACCATTCTTTTTAGTTATTCAAAAGCATCAACCTGTGCACTTGAACTGCCATTCCGAAGCTCTGCATATGCAGTTGCTATGTGTTCAGATGCCTGTATAACCAAGACATGAGAAACTAATGGTTAATGAAACTATGAGGGGTCCTAGAAGTATAAATCTTTCTACTTTTTGAGGTTATAAGATTCAGGTGGATGTGGTGAAACTTGTGGGGACTTGGATAACTTTGTGCGATGAAGTAAGACACCGAACCTCATCAGTCAGCTCAGGCTGAATCCTGTGCTTAGCATAGTGAATATACTTCTTGAGGAACTTGATAGTAAGTGTGTCGCGTTTCTGACCCTTCCCTTTTCTCATTCCATGCAGCATTCGGTTATACTTGACAAATACAGAAGAGTCGTCGGTAGCTTCATCCTCCCTTCCATACCTAGAGCTTCCATCAAAGTTGCCTACATTCATCAGAAAATTCAGCTGCAACTCTAAGAATACCTCCCGGCAAGTTTTACTTGATAAAAATTTCAGCATGTGCACCTTCATCAAATGGAGAACGATATCGATGCATGCGCAAGACATGATCAGATATTTGTCTGTCAATGTCAGGGTCCATTTGATCCAGCACAATAAATAGTAGATCAAAACGAGAAAGAAGAGAGTCTGGGAGCCCAATGTTCTTGGTCGGAGTCAATGAACGATCATACTGGAGAGCCACAAGATAGAAGAAGTCAATCCCTTTAATCAAAACAAACTTCTCACTAAGATCAAAACGAAAATAGCTTAGAGGCATCTCTTTACATTGAGCAAAGAATGCAACTCTTACAGTTCCATATATGGGATTTGCAGCAGCCACCACACTGCATCTAGCATTCAGAGATGCATGAATACCAGCTTTCGCTATGGTCACAGTCTGCTGTTCCATGACCTCGTGTATCGCCACTCGATCTTGATCATTCATCTTGTCAAACTCATCAATACAAACTACTCCTCGATCAGCAAGAACCATGGCACCAGCTTCTAGTCTTCTTTCTCCTAAATAGAGCAAATAATGGGAAGGTTTTTAGAAGTCAACAAACATACCTACAATCTCTCAGTTTTCTGGGATAAATTACCTGTTTCTTGATCAGAAGTGACAGCAGCTGTCAGACCAACTCCAGAAGAACCCCGGCCTGTTGTGGAGATAGCGAGGGGAGCAATATTCATTATTGCTCTCAGAAGTTGAGATTTTGCAACAGATGGATCACCAACCATCATCATGTTTATGTCACTGTAAGAAGGAATATGTCCAGTAGTAACTAAAATGAAGATGAGCTTGTCTAATTAGGCAATCATGCTTCATGCTGATATCACATGGCCAAAGGATAACTCACCCTCTTAAGTGGGTTCCATTGCTTAAATTCTTTTCAACACCACCAAGCATCAAAAGTATGACTGCTTTCTTTATCCATGAATGGCCATATATAGAAGGTGCAAGCGAGTTTCCAAGCAGATCGAATGCATCCTCTCTTTCTGCTATCTTTTTGATATTTTTCAAGTCTTCAGGGGTGTAAATCGGTGCATTTGCTTCTTTATTAAGAAGGGACACGTTATTAGCTATCAGGACAGTCCTGCATAACAAGATAACTAAGTTCTGCCTTTTATCTGGAGAAAGTTGTCATATCTCAGGTTCTACACTAAGAAAGAAATGATATAATAGAATATACTTGCAGAGTTTGAATTTACCTGAATACTCCACTAACGCTACCCTTGCTCTTTCCAGGGATCGCTTTGTATAATCCTACTATAGCCACACGATCTCCAGGCTTGCATGAATCAACCAAGTCATCCTCCACTATTACATCCACAGTTCGTGGAAGTTGGCCAGGGGCAGAATTCTCAGGCATTTCTTGCATTGACAGGGTCTGATGGTCTTTGTATTGGCAAAGTCCATATTCAGTCACTAATAAATTACCATTCTCATCCTAAAAAGATACATCTGATTCATGAGCGGCTCGTTGCATGTAAACATAAAGGACAGTGCAAGAGACTGAGAAACTTGAAATTACCCTTGTGGGATAGACAGAACCAGTAGGCAAACCCATGTTGGAGGTAATGTCTCGATATTCTCGAGAGGTAAATTTCTCAGTTGTAGGGCAGAAGTGAACACTCTTTACCACCTTTGGCCTTACCAGGGAACCTGAAAATCATATGTTTTCTTTAGAATATTAAACCGCTAATGAATCAGTGAAGTTACAAGGTAAGGGGAAACTAGGAGACTGTTCTATTGCTAACTAGCAGGAAAGGCTTAACATGATAGTTTTGCAACTATTTGCAACTTTCAAGGCGATACATGCTACATCACCATATTGTACTTCAGGAAACAACAAGCCAACAGGCAAACTCTATAAGAAATAGGGAGAAGAAAGTACATTTGGTGACAATTCCTTCAACACAGACCATGGAGCCAATAAACTCAGAAAGGAGTTCTCGGGGCGTCACTCGCCGAGAAACAAAAGGACCCTCAAAGCCCACGTTAACACTTTCTCCTTCCTTGAGATACTTCCCATCAATTCTGTTGGCTAGATCAGTGACCGCATCAGAGAAAGGTTGCATATAATCCCCCGGCTTCCTCAAGATCCTGTACAGAATAAATAAGGACAACCCACCACAGATTAGAAAAATCATCCATAGAATTGTTGCTTAAAACAACTCAGAAAAATCAATACATTAGCAACAGCCAATAATGAACTCCAAGACATATTTGCTTTCAACAGAAATGGACAGAAAGTACCCACGAAAGTTAAGCATGATTTCTTCACCCTTGTAGCAGATAATGCAAAGAAAGAATGTAAAAGCCCAGCTTTTTAAAGCCCTTTTACGAAATTGGAGCAGCTAAGTTCTTAAAAAGACAAGAAAGAGACAGTGGAGCTCATACTTGAAATAATCTGTAGTGCAGACGAGGAATTGTAGGACAAAAATTTTGGAGTGGTGAGGCACCAACCATGCAATGAGAAATGAGTTCACAAACCGAGGTACCAAGCAGCTAGCAGGTAATAACTACATAAATCCAGAATAGTTGAACAAATTTCCAAATAGTGGAGAAGGGACGGACTTAGAGGCCAAGTTGCCGAAGGAGTGAAGATCAGAGATGTCGACGATGAGGCGACGGCGCTTGTGGTTGATCATCGTCTTGATCTCGTCCATGTACATCCTCCCCACCTGAAAGTTTAATTTCACCATTAGTTAGCAATCAGAGCATTATTTCAACTAAAGTTACAGAATATAGCCAAAAACTTAAAGCTAACGGTTCCAGTAGATCTGGGGCGAGGAGGAGAAAGGAAGATAGAAAGGAAGCTAGGGTTTATGAGGGAGAAAGTTACATCGTTCTCCAGGAAAGCGAGGAGCTCTCGCTTGCGGTCTTGCCGGTCTCGGTCGCTGATGTCCATGGCTCCGACGAGGAAGAATGCGAGCGAGCGAGCGAGGGGGGAGGGAGAGGGGGATGACTCTTCGGTTTGGTTGAGGCGGCTAATCCCTTTCCTTTCTCTTCGATCGATTTACTCCTCGGTTTTGGCGGGAAAAGTGAGGAGTGCTTCTCCGTTTTGGCGGGAACATGCCGTGTCCCGGCACGTGACTTGTTGCTCCGTATTAGAGATGGCAATTCGACCCAGGCCGTGAAACGCACCCCGCTTTGGGACAGGCCTGACCCGCCCCGTGCACAGGTCTGAGTCCTGACCCTTCTCTATTTATATATTATTATTATATTATACAATTATATTTTAAAATTAATTTATTTAATTATATTATCATAAATACATGAATTTATATCATATTTTACATTATACTTTACATATCATTAACTAATTTTCCCGGCCCGACCCGAACCATGGTGTGGAGCAGGTCTGAGTATCCAAACACCCGGCCTGCCCCAGCCCATATGCCATACCCACTCCGTAGTCTAATCTTTAATTAATTTCTCTAACATTTGCCCCCGAGTCTTTCTCTTGAATTGATTCTTGTCCTCAGCACTTTTTAATTTTTCTTATTTTTGTCCTCCAATTGTATTTGAATTAAAAAACGGTAATTGAATTTGCCGTTATGGACCATGAACTAGGCAAGATTTTCCTATTACATCCTCAACTATTTTTCCTCCAATTTTTTTTTTTAAGTTAACAACTTTTATTATTACTCATTTTTCATAAGTTTAGTAATTTTTTACACAACACGATAACCCAACATGACACATAGCTAGGCAGGTTTGAGTCAGTCTATTTAGACACGAACCTATACAAACACGATAAATAAACGTGTTTAACTGGGTTTGAACCTATATAACACTACATGATACGTTTAAACATGTTTATCAAATACATTCACTATTTATATATATGACTCATTTATTGCATTTATATATGAAAATTTTATTATATATAAAATATTACATGCATTACGTCTGTTATTATTGTTAGAAATGATGTTATATGATCAATAATTAATTAATATTACCTATTTATTATACTAACTATTAATAAATATTATTGTTTTAGTAATCATATCATATATTATTAGAGTATAATTATATATTGTCGACATTTCACATTAAATGGGTCAATCCAATTTAGACACGGTTTATACACGACCGTTTAGACACGAAAAATAAATATGTCATATTCAGATTATCGGGTTTTCTAACCCGGATACGTTTATACATGACACGACACGACACAGTTTGTTAGACCTAATTTTTCATCAAAAAATTAAAATCAATAGTTGATTTTACTTAAAATATATATTTTATCTTCTTCTATTTCAACCGTAAAATGGAGAGTGAGAGAGTACCACCTCCTAGTAGTTAAATCTGAACTCAAACCTGAATTAATTAGATTTATTAGCTTTGGGGGTAGAAAAGGAAAATCGAAGTGTTTTAGATTGAACACGATGCAGTCTCTTCTTGAAATTCAAGAGGTTTCGTATCCACTCCCTAACACTCTTTCTATTAAGGGTCAGGTGCCATTACAAGACAAGTAAGAAGATGAAGAGGTTAGCAGAACTGAGCAGAGAGAGTGAGGAGGAGGAATCCTTCCGCGTTTCCTTTAAAGTTTTTCAGCTGTTTCTTTACTTTTCTCGCACAGCAAGCACTGGGCTATGGTGAATTGCATACTTTAGACAGTTACCCGTAATGCTTCACTTTCTCGAGTTTCTTCCTTATACTGTTGCTATGCCCGTCGTCCCCTCTTAGTATGCCGTTGCCTTTAGCTTTTTGACATGGTTAATCCGATTTGTTAACTGAAATGATTCTATTCTGTAGCAAGTGATGGATCCATGGTTCCTCACAGAAGCCCATCTTTGGGTATTGTTCATTTATCAGAGTCATAACTCAACAATGTCTATGCCTGTAGGGAGGACTTCTATAAGGAATATTAGGAGCAGCCATAACAATGTCCTGCCGGCTTATTTGAAGTTCCCTAAGAATCACTCCATTTCACTGTCACTGTCAGGCTGGAAAGGCTTGCGGTGCAAAGTGGAAAACCATGGCTTGTAAGGTTTGTGATTTGCTGCATTAAGATGTTATGGATCAGTACTGTACTAATCGGGACGCCTTTTTCTTCTGGGTTCTTTGACCCGAACCTTGCACATGTCTGTTATTCAGTTTATATGGTTGCAAATATGTTCTTGTCGGTTTCTGATATCTTCTACCGGTTATTATCTTAGTACATTTACTCTTATGAGCTTCTTGTGATGCTCTCTTCCCTGATGTTAGCTGCTTTTCTCTAGTCCCGTCACTGATTTAAATCTTAGATGCGAAAGCTCATGACATGTGAATTTTATTCTCAGAATGAACGCTATTTTATCTAACTAAAGAGCGACTCGTGGCTAATAAACCAACCTTCATTTTAACGTCTCTCTGGACTGCTTCTGAGCTTCGGTGTAGCTATCTGGATGGTTGAGTTTTCATGAATTCGTCGGAGTAGAGATTGGAAACAGAATTCTCTCTTGTAACATGAACTAGGCTGCTAATCTCTGGCGTCCATATGCTTTCTATGCCATGCTATTTTCTCTGCCTATGCCAGGAAAAGATCTCGTACTGAGAAATAGCTCCTAAAGAGAGGAGAGTTTTCGACCGAGCTGTGGCATAGTATGTGGAGAGAAAGATCAGCTGTAAATCTTCGGGTATGATTATAAGTTGAGTTCTGCTTATAGGGAAAATAACTCATCCTAAGTTTTGCAGGAAAGTGAAGAAGATCCCGGAAGGCTAGACGTCGCTTAAGGGAAAGAGGTGTTGAGCCACCTCAACCGACCCATGTTGATAGCAATCTTATTTTAGTATCGAAAAAGCTACCATTCGAAGCGTGATGACCTTGCTAACAGTTCCATTAACATGGACAGAGAATTGGCAAGTAAATTGCCCAGGCAAGGATAATAATGAAGTCAATGCCATGTACAAAGATTACAAAAAGTGGAAGTATCCATCACATTACATGAGTTGATTTCATGACTTAATGCTATCTTGAATTAATTTCATGTCCATGTTACAAACTACACGACTACCCAACTGCATGTTACTCTGCTGGTAAGCATACTGATGAATGCTACTGATGTGCTTATCTAGGCTGGGATAGGGAAGAACCGATTGACTCAGAACTGGTGGTTCGAGTAACTGTGTTGAAGTGCACTAGTACCTTTTGCTTTTAATAAATCTTCAGAGGCTTTTGTATTACTCTTTATAGCATTAGATATTGCTTTATCCTGATAGTGTATTGGGTGAATGTAACTACCTTCATTTATCTGAGTCTTCTTTGCTTAATGATGAATATTTTCCGTTGCCATGTTTGTTGATGCCCTTAAAAGTGTTCGTATCTTGTCCAGCAATGCAGTTTGGGAACTGCCCGGGAAATGTACCACTCGAGCCTGTCGAGTTACAGCACAGACATTTTCTTTACTCGTTAATAATCAAACAAGTTTGTCTTGGATTTCAGGGTTAGACGTTTGGCAGCTGTGTCTGTTCTACGTTTTATAACCAGGGTGGTGTGTTCTTCCCTCTTTTCCTCTGCCACGGCATCATTTATCGATTCAGCTTGGTGAAATTCTCTCATCCTACACAGACTTATTTTCCTGGTAGTTAGTTATGCACCTGCTGTACCAGTGGCATCCCCAACCAGCCAATGGTATTTATGTCTTATGTTTCTGTCTTGGCTGTTCTACACTATCACACAGGTACTTGTCTCAAGCTGTTTCCAACTTCAGATTGTTCAGAATGAGAATTGTGCTCTTCCGACTAGTTACATGATGTAAGATTCTTCCAAAAAGTGGATTACCAAACGACTATATTGCACAGCTTTGATATGTCAAGTTGATGCAATTTCTCCTTGCTTATTATGAGGTTAAATGACAGAGAACTGTGGCCATGATTGGCATCATCCATTAACTTAGAAATTCTCCAAGTGTGCAGAGTTGTTCTGTTGTTTCTGGATTAAGCAAAGTCGAGCCGGGAGTAATGTCTTTCGGAAGGGTGAACCCAATCTCAATACGGCAGCAACATTAATAAGATCTGGGCAATCAGGTTCCTCTCTTTTCCTTCAAATTCACTGTTGCAGACTCAGAAACTTGGAGAAATTGTTCGGTGATCCTCCCTCACCACGTAAGAAGAGAAAATATCAATCAAAATATGAAAAAATAGTATTAATCACCAGTTACCATAATTAATATTAATTAAAGTAATTTAATTGATCTCACAATGTTACTGCGAAACATGACAGTTTTAAGGATTTTTTTTGGGTAGAATAAGAATTTCCTCGGATGAATCACGTGCCGAAGGGATTCAATTTTCGTTCTTTTTATTTTTTATTTGTTGATGAATGGGATCCAAGTTTCGAGAAAACTAGCTCGGTTTAACTCGGGAGGGTGTCTTCATCTTCCGATTTTGATGCATGGAAGGCATTCATTGTTTCACATCCTTTTCTGCAGAAAGAAAATCCCCAACAACCGAGAAAAAATCTGAAACTTTAGCTCCCTGAATCTCTCTCCCATGTCAAACAATTTGTCTGGGAAGCTGTTATTTTGTTTCGCTTCTTTATCGCCCGAAGAAGAGGTGGTGCTAACAAGAAGAAGAAGAGGAAGAAGAGGAAGTGCTGAGAGGAGGAGGAACGTTAACAATATGATAAGCTTTCTGAGTCAAGAACCAAATCGGTTCCATACACAATTGAAATGAAATGGGAGCTAGCATTTCAAAAGACTTCAACTTTTTATGCCAATGATCTTTAGCATCCAGAAGAAGAAATCAAGTTTGCTAATCGCAGGCTTCATTGGCGATAGCGAAGAGCCGAGCTTGAGCTGCGGCGGCCTCCTCCGACACAGTCGCCTCTATCACCAGACTCTTCACCTCCCAAGCCCTGTAGGGGTACCCCTCCCGAGCATAAGAGTTGAGGAGGGCCGCAATCCCCTGCTTCAGCAGCACACTGAACGAGTCCTCCTCGCCGCTCCTCCCCGCCGTCGATTCCAGCAGCGTCAGGCCGGATCCGTACCGCTGCTCCAAAGCCCTCGATCCGAATGCCTTCCACACCGTCGATGCGGGTGGCACCATCCTCGGCCAGTGCTCCCTGATGCTGCTCCAGTACAGGGGAGTGCACCTTCCCCTGGTCCGCGTGTAGAAGAAACCCAGCAATCTCCGCCCTCGGCTCGCTCCAGCGGCGGAGGGCGATACAGAACAGAGAAGGAGGACGAGGAGGAGGAGAGGCGTTGCGTTTGAACTCGAAGGAGATTGGGTCGCCATCTTTGGGTTCTTCTGGCTGAAAGTTTTGAGCCTCTCAGATCTTACTGATAAGTTAGGCGCAGCTCAGAGATCACTCATCCTGCCCGCTCTCTGTGACAGTACGGCCGAAGTCACAGTCACTCATGTCCCTGTCGTGCTCACATTGAAATCCGTTGCCTATTCAAATTCTCCCGTCCGTTGCTGGTCATGGAATAAAAATAAATAAATGAAAAGTGCGTGTGTCCAGCGAATGACGTGTCGCAAGTAAGGCTGGGCAGGCAGGGAAGGTGTTTCAAATTTTCAATGTCTTGGTTATTTAAAAATATTTATTATCTAGACATTAATTTGAAATTAAATTAGTCGGATGAAATTCTTGAATGTTGTATATTGAAAAAATGTATAGTCAATTTTTAGGAAATTGTTTTGGTTTTAAATTGGAAAAAAAATATTACTTGGGCGAGATGAGGCTCCATTCTCTATCTAGTTCAAAAAGTTTCAAAATACAAAATGACCATGGAACTTTATTCATTCTTTTAAAATGGCCCCTCCACCACAACCGCACGTCTTGGCTCGAGCTAGCCGGACCCAGGCCACTTCAATAATTTAATTAGAATGGAATATGCCAATCAAACCAAAAGACCTTCAGTGTAGCAGTTATACCATGTTAGGCCTGGCCACGGTTCAGGAACCGGGCGGTTCCGGTTCCGTGGCCCCCTGGAACCAGCCCTGAACCTTCCTTTGGACGGTTCAGGGGCGGTTTGGAACCGGACGGTTCCGGTTCCGAACCGGAGGCCTGGAACCGGCGGTTCGGACCCCTGCCAGCTGGGGGTTAGACAATTTTTTTTTATTTCTTTACGGTTCCGGTTTGGAACCGCCGGTTCATGTTTCGGTTCGGAACCGGCGGTTCCGGTTTCTAAGGCAGCTGGAACCAGCCCTGAACCTTAGCCCTCACGGTTCGAGGGCGGTTCCGGGCCGGTTCCAGTTTAGGGCGGTTCCGGGCCAGTTTTGAACGGGCCGGTTCCTGGCCCAAACCGGCCCGTGGCCAGCACTATACCATGTGGTAACATTAACATGATACAACATATAATAAGTATATGTGCAGTTACAATTATCAAATCTGAAAAAACCTTAAAAATTAAAAAAATCGATAAATACTTATACGGATATATAAATAGTAAATTATGTTTGATGGATATATTACGTGATAATACTGATGTGGTATAGGTGATGCGACTATGATGGGTATAACCCCTTCCTTGGGGTAGCAACCTGATCCTAATGGCAATGATTAGTTGTGTTGAGGTGAATGCTTAGAGAGATTAAGAAAATAAGTCACCACAGAGTTGATGAATTGATCACATCCACTTAGGATTTGCCCTAAATTTATGGTTTATTCATCTCCTATGAAAAATGTACATAATACAAACGAGTTTGGTGAGTGGCATTACTGTCAATCTAAAATCAAGATGTCTAAATTTTATTTTTGTCAGTGGAATTCCAAATCCAATTGTTTTTCCTTTTTCTTCTTATAGCGTTCCATGCAGGCATATGCAGGATAGATCGAAAAGACTGAGCCGATGAGACAAAATTAAAGGAAGAGTTAAATGATCGATTTCCAGAAAAAATAAATATAATTTAACAAAAATATTGATAAAATTTTATAAGACCTTGCAGGATGAAATTAGTAAATTATATATATATTAATGAACCTATAATAGATTATACTCATTCATTTAAAAATTTAAACTCAAATGTATTGGATATCCATCCTTATCGGAATGAATTTGTTAAAATGATAAGACACATCTCCCTTTTAAGTAAATTTTCAGATTTAAGTTTTGTGAATTAAAAAAAATTACTTTTGAAAAGTTTTATTTCCTAATGGATCCACTCGTATAGGTTCCCTTGAGTGAAGATCTCTGATCTAGTCTTTATGAATAGAGTAAACTTACACTTACAAAGTTTTGTCCCTTGTTAAACTAATCCGTCTCAAATTAGACAAGTTGGATAAATATAAGACTTTTGAATACTAATGTTGCAGGTAAAAGAAGGAAAAAAAAAAGGCTTTTTAGTGTGTAGTGCAACTGCAGCTGTAGCATGAGACAAAAATCTACCTACATTGATAGATATGAACTACAAGACCGGTGAATCACAGCCTGACACGTGGACAGAGGTAGACGTTGATCGGATCCTAAGCTCCCAATGAGATGATAGATACAGATATCAAAGGATAGCGATCTTCACCCGCAACCCATATTTATACCGCTCCGAATTCTCACTTACTCCATCACCAACCACTCTCATCATCTCACAGCCCGAAACCTCGAAAACCCAGAGAAATGGCTGCTTCCACCATGGCTCTCTCCTCCCCTTCACTCGCCGGCAAGGCCGTGAAGCTCTCCCCCTCCGCCCCCGAGATGCTCGGAAGGGGCCGTGTCACCATGAGGAAGGCCGCCAGTAAGCCCGTCTCGTCCGGCAGCTCGTGGTACGGCCCTGACAGAGTCAAGTACCTCGGACCGTTGTCCGGCGAGCCCCCCAGCTACCTCACTGGCGAGTTCCCCGGCGACTACGGGTGGGACACAGCCGGGCTCTCCGCCGACCCCGAGACCTTCGCCAAGAACCGCGAGCTAGAGGTGATCCACGCACGGTGGGCCATGCTGGGGGCCCTTGGCTGCGTCTTCCCGGAGCTTCTTTCCCGGAACGGTGTGAAGTTCGGCGAGGCCGTGTGGTTCAAGGCCGGAGCACAGATCTTCAGCGAGGGCGGGCTCGACTACCTCGGGAACCCGAGCCTGATCCACGCCCAGAGCATCCTGGCCATCTGGGCCACCCAGGTGGTCCTCATGGGCGCCGTCGAGGGCTACAGGATCGCCGGAGGGCCACTCGGCGAGGTCACCGACCCGCTCTACCCGGGAGGGAGCTTCGACCCTCTGGGACTCGCCGATGACCCTGAGGCCTTTGCTGAGCTCAAGGTGAAGGAGATCAAGAACGGCAGGCTCGCCATGTTCTCGATGTTCGGGTTCTTCGTCCAGGCCATCGTGACGGGGAAGGGCCCCTTGGAGAACTTGGCCGACCACTTGGCCGATCCGGTCAACAACAACGCCTGGGCCTACGCCACCAACTTCGTCCCCGGGAAGTGAGAGCTCTTCGTCGATAGATCTTTCCGTACACGTCGAGAAAGGATTCGATTTGGCTCGCATTGCTTTTACGGATCGGACGTGGTCTGTGATACAAATTGCTGCAAATTAATGGAGGGTACGATGTTGTGAGTTTCTTTGCAGAACATGCAATTTTAAATCTCTCTCTCGATCTCTGCGGATTACGGCTTGGCTTGGATGGATTCTATGGGCAGGAGGAGGACACAAGCAGATGGCAGTAAAAACAAGGGCATTTTCGGTAATAGGTGAAAGAGAAAATTATGTCCAGCCATTTAGATTCGAAAGTACGATGTCAAATAATGATTAAAAGACTTTGAATTTTGAGAAAGGAAAGTGGCGCAGCAATCGATCGAGGATTGAAGGGAGCTAAAGGAGAATGGCCATGGCGGCAGCAACCTCTGAAAACTTAGGGCAGATTGTATTTCTTAAAATGGGAAAAGGTTCCTCAGCTCATATTTCAGCTCAACTTAAATACAAGGAAGAGAGAGGAGAAACGCAACGTTTTAACAAAGTCTAAAAACGACACAGTAAAAGCAAAGCTCCACTAGAATAATTGTGGCTCACGCCACTTAGAGGAAAGAAACAGAATTGACGATGATAGAAACAGAGGAAGCAGAAGACTAATCCAATTTCGCTGCATCATTCTCCCCCACTTTGGGAAGAACTCGACTCCGAGTTCTTATCTTGAACAGCTACTTCATCTGGGGGATGATCTGTAGGTATTACATCAGCATAAGAGGCAAGCAACTGTTGAATTTCATCATGTAGTTGGTCAGTCCACAAACAAAACTCCTCCATTACCACAGCAAGTAGGACGCAACTCTCCGTAGCAGCTTGGTTGAACTGAATGGCTTTCACATTTAGGAGCGTATCCTTCTTTGTTGGGGAAGACATCTGGGTAGAAAATTCAGGCACCAATGGGAGGAGAACAATCTTGCAACCCTTCCACGTAAATGAGTAGGTGTTTTCTCGGCCATGATGGGTCAAGCTGTTATCGAATTGCCAGGGCCTGTCCAATATAATGTGACACGCATCCATATCCAAAACATCACAAGAAATTTCGTCTTGGTAGCTCTTACCGACAGACAACGGCACACAACAGAACTTGTTAACCATTGAGTCCACTCCCCGCCTGATCCACCCCAGTTTGTATGGCCGAGGGAGTTTCTCGGTTGTGAGATTCTTCTCCACTTTGTGAAGAATTTGACTCCGAGTTCCCGACCCAAACAGCACATGTGGAAAATAGATAGACAACCGCTGAAACAGGAACAGAGGACTGCTCCTTAAGACAAGACTGCTCATTGAAGCAGAAGACTGCTCCTTCTTTGTTGCATCATTCTCCCCCACTTCGGGAAGAACTCGACCCCAAGTTCTCTTTTCGAATTTCCGATAGCAGGTAGCCAACCCATCAAAACTCAGAAGCTCGTGGACGTTCCGAGGGGGTGGCCACTCTTCAATATCTTTAATTTTCTCCTTGTCAACTTGTATCCTCTCGGAGCTTAGGACAAACCCCAGGAACAACAATTGGTTATTGAGGAAGGAACACTTCTTTGGATTGAGATATAGTTTTTGTTCAAGCAAGACATCGAGGATCTGCCGTGGGTGGTCCAGGTGCTCGGATTCCAACCTCATGAGGGTGTTCGGAGCATTGCCAAGCCTAAAAGGCATAACGAGCCATTCGTAAAATCCCTCATTCATCTTAAAAGCTATTTTCCATTCATTACTAGGCCCGGTACGGATCTGGTGACAACCCAATTCAAGATCAAGTTTAGAAAACACCTGTGAATCGGCCAACTTGTCCAACATGTCCTTAAGAGGAGGATCAGGGAATCGGCACTTCATGGTGATCTTGTTGATAGTTTGGCCATCCACACACATGCGCCAAGTACCATCTTTCTTTGGCACTATGAGAGCTGGTGCTGCACAAGGGTTCAAGCTAACTCGTATCAGCTGCTTCTGCAACAAATTGTCAACAATGCCCTGCAGTACTTCGTGTTCTCTCGGGCTCATCCGATAGTGGGACAAATTGGGAAGGCTAACCCCTGGCTGCAGAACAATATGATGTTTTATGTCTCTAAGTAGAGGTAGTTCCTTAGGTAGATTAGATGGTAAGACATCTTCATAAGAGATTAGTAATTCCAGAACTTTGTCAGGGACATTTTCTAGAGTAGGACAATATTCTTTCATTATCAAGGTAGCCACAAATTGGCTTTCTTTGATGTCTTGGTTAAATTGAGGGCCATTGACAGCAAGGAGCACATCTCGTTGCGGATTTGAGCTCGGTTGACTAGAGACATCAGGTACCAGTGGGAGCAAGGCAATTTTCCGACCTTTCCAAACGAACGAATAAGTGTTCTCGCGCCCCTTGTGAATCACACCACGATCGAACTGCCAAGCTTTGCTCATAATGATAGGACATGCATCGATATCAAAGATATTGCATGAAATCTCATCTTGACAGCACTTACAGGGATTCAAAGGACGTGAGTTAACTTGCGGTGGTTCTCTGATTGCAGGGACAATATCTGCTGTACTCCTCCGTGAGCTGCTTTCATCCTTTAAGGCTCCTGAGGGAATATATTTCCTTCGCTCTCCTTCACCCTCTGTAGTATTCGTTTGCGTAGCCGGTTGTTTTGAAGTTGCTTTGGCCAACTGAAGCTCTGTTTGGCATGCTAGGTCCACTGCAGCGGAAAGGGTCCGTATTGACTTAAGAGCTAAATGGTCCTGAATTGCCTCATTCAATCCTCCGATATAATGAGTTACTTGTTGCTGCTCACTGTCTTGTAGATCAACTCGTGCCCCCAATCCATAAAACTCTTCAGTGTAATCTGTGACGCTTCGATTCCGCTGTCGACATTGTTGTAACTGCTGGTATAGGGTCTGTTCATAGTCGAATGGGAGAAACCGAGCCTTCAATAGCCGTTTCATTCGAGGCCACGAGCGGATAGGTGCCTTTCCTTCTTGCCTCCGATTATATTGTAGTTGCTCCCACCACGTTGAGGCACCAGCTTTCAACTTGTAAGCTACGATTTTCACTCGTTGATTCTCCTCAATGGCAGCATAATCAAAGAAGTTTTCTACAGTGTGTATCCAGTCCAAGAAATCCTCAATATGTAATCGGCCATCAAAGGTCGGGAGATAAACCTTAGTCTTAAAATCCTGGTGGTCTGTTCGTGGGGCGAATCTCCGACCTCCAACCAGTCGTCTCCTTCCAAGGAGGAGTTCCTTGACGTCCTTGTCTGTATCTAATTCCGAAACAAGGTTTCGGCGTGGAGGTGGTCGTTGACGATCAACATGAGAATATTCTGGGGAGCTGTCTCGGTTGAGAGGAAGTGGAAGAGGTTGTCTTCGATGGCGGTCCGTCGCCACCGCTGGGTGTCCTCGAGCGATTTCACGAGGATGATTCGGAGCGGGGTGCAGCTTCGCCAAAGGGCTAGGAGTGAACTGTGCCAGAAGTTGCCGTACCTCGATTGTAAGGTGATCGAACTTCTGATTCAGCTCGCCCACGGCCACCCAAAGGGCCTTCACGTCGTGATCTTCGCCGTCGACGCGGTGACTGCTGCTCTCCTTTCCGGTCATCTTCACCAAGGGAAAGACGATGGCTCTGATACCAAAATGGCGCAGCAATCGATCGAGGATTGAAGGGAGCTAAAGGAGAATGGCCATGGCGGCAGCAACCTCCGAAAACTTAGGGCAGATTGTATTTCTTAAAATGGGAAAAGGTTCCTCAGCTCATATTTCAGCTCAACTTAAATACAAGGAAGAGAGAGGAGAAACGCAACGTTTTAACAAAGTCTAAAAACGACACAGTAAAAGCAAAGCTCCACTAGAATAATTGTGGCTCACGCCACTTAGAGGAAAGAAACAGAATTGACGATGATAGAAACAGAGGAAGCAGAAGACTAATCCAATTTCGCTGCATCAGAAAGGGTCATAGAGAATGCCGAGATCGATGAATCCATCCAGTCGATCGTTACCTACTTGAGCTCGACTTGATAATGCACACAATATCGAGGCAATTTTAACAATGCTCTATCGTGCTCATGCTGGTCTCTATCGGGGCAACGAGGCAAGTTCAATGTTTCAAATAGATATTAGCAAGCTTATCCCGAATATCGTAATATAGTTACAGTTTGTTTTGAACTGGTTCTTTTGTGATAAAACTAATCCAAATATGAATACTCTTTATTTATAAGATTCGAGTCCAAGACTAGAGACACTAAACCATCTATCGCCAAGGAAACGTTGATAAAATTGGTCAACAGGTCTGGCCTAAACATTCCCAAGTTCATGAAGTCCATGGTTGAAAACTCCTGTTTTCCATTTTACGTAAAAGCATTAAGAACCTAATACCATCATCCTTCGCATGGCACTACAGTCTTCTCGGAATTTCGAGACGGATTGTTGTTGATTTCTTTCCCACGTGCTGCTTTTAATCCAGGGAAGAACATATTTTGCAGGCAGCAAAACATAATGCAACTGTGGACAGGACACTATGTAATTCCAAGGATTGCTTCTGCAAAGAATGAATCTAACCGGACTGTACTAACAGACAATCTCTAGCCTGCTACTCCTGACCAAGATTACTGCCTACCCATAACCTATCCGATCAGTAAACTAAGAAGATGTTGGGTCGAAAAAGCCCATACCTCCAATGGAGATTCCAACTTGAGAGCAACATGCACAAATTAAATGAGACAGCATACCTCAGCCTCAAAGGTCAATGTTTTTATTTCAAACATGCAGATTGTTCTGATATTCCTGTGTGACTGAGCTGGTTATGTGAGGAAGCTTACCCTTTTATCCTGGCCCATCTTCGTATTCTTCAGTCTCCAGGCAGTGAATATGCAAGGATAGCAAAAATGTTATGTTGCCTTGTCTTGTAATCGAAAAACTGTAGAACTATCAGCAAGATTTTGGTTAGAGTCGTTGACGACTTTCCATGAGATCGCCGAGGCTTATCTTCCCGCAGTTGCCAGCATCGAGCCTGTCAAAGGTGTTGCAGATCTGTAGGATGTCCTTCTCAGACACCTTTCCCATCTCTTTAAGCTTGTAGATGACATACTCAGATTTACTGCACCCAGATCAAAACCATGAATCAGCAAAAGAACTGTCCAGGTACCCCTGATTTAAAAAATATACATATATATATGTATATATATATACAGCCACAGAATGAGAACTTCGAATTCTCTTAGCTATACATCGAAGACGGGAAATTGTTTGGACAAAGTACATGAACGTTGTGTAACAGTCAATGGTCTAAGAATCTCTCATTGAAGACGTTCCCAACAAACAGAAGAAAGAACAGTAGTTCTCTAGTCTCGAAGAACATAATAGAATAGCACTTTCTGACTAGAAAGGTGAAGGCTTTTTGTTTAAAAGCCTCCAATCGCCATGAACAGGGATTCATGAGTTTTTTTTTTATTTTAATAAATACTACGCAATATCTTAGTTAAGTATAAGTGTCCATCAAGACCAATTTACAATCGGATTGAGATTCCTGAAAAAAATTTCTATCGACTCTTCTAACTACAATTATAAAATCGATCATAGAATCACTCCAAATGACCCAATAATAAAAGCACCAAGCCAATCTCATGTCGGTAGCAATCACGAGATTTTGTCTGTCCTGTCAAAATTATATTTTTTATTCTGTTCGTTGTTCTTTCTGGGATCCCGTGCCAGTATCTCTGACAAACATTGCATTGGGACAAAGACAAAACACCTCGTTGCCTCGAGAGCAAGATATTCATAATGGCAAAACAACATTACTCGAAAGACTACTAAGATGTCTCAGCCCTACAAAAGGGTACTATCAGTGAACAAGAGAGCGTTACCTCACGGAGCCGTTGTTATCGATATCGGCTGCAAGGAAATCAGCCAACGTCATGCCATGGCCGAGAACCCACTTGGCCATCCTCCTCTGCCTCTTATCAACCCTCGCTTCAGCCAAGTACAGGAAGGCTCGGGCCACCGCAAGGGTCGAGACAAGTAACCAAATGGAGGCAAAGATCCTTCCCGGCAAGGACCTGAAAGCCCGATCCCCGTAGCCGACGGTTGTCACCGACATAACCGACAGGTACAGAGAATCCAGCCACCCGAGCCTCTCGACGAAGTGCATGACCCCGACGCCGATCCCGATGCATATCACCACGACTCCGAGGGCTAGGCCGACCTTCATCCTTATCCTCATCCTTCCCTTCTTCACGTCGACGATGTAGGACCGTGCCCCGGAATTATTGTCCTTGGAGTTCTGGCCCCTTTGTTTTGCTGCCTGAAGGAGGTGATTCTCCTGCAGATCGAGAACGTGGCTCACCATCCCGCTGAGGAGGATGTCGATGAACCCGAACCCGACGAGGACGAACATGACGGAGAAGAGCTTCGTCGTGGGGCTGTTGGGGATGATGTCACCGTAGCCAATCGTGCACATGGTGACGATGCAGAAGTAGACGGCGTCGACGACAGGGTGCGTCTCGGAGGCCAGGAAGCTGTCCCGCTCGAACCAGTATACGATCACGCCGAGGGAGAGGTAGATTGCGAGGAAGATCACGGCGTGGCGGACAATCGACTGGGAGGCGGGCTGGGGTTTCGGGTCGCAGGGGAGGCGAGGTATACAGAGGTCGTCGATGGCGGCCATGGCAGGGGCGGTCCTGGAGCGGTGGAAGACGGGCTTCGCCGGGGACGGAGAGGCGGGGCGGCCGCGGTCAGGAAAAGGGTCGAGAGGGGAGAGGGAAGGGGAGGCGAAGGAGTGGTGGGACAGGGACTCGAGGAGGTGGGAGGCTTCATCGGAGGAGGAGGAGGGAGGGCCAAAGATGAGGCGGTCCTTGATCTCGACGGGAGTGAGGGGGAGAGGGATGGAGAGCTCATCGTCCTCCGGGAGGGAAGACAGAGAAGGTCTCTTCCTGGGGCTGGAGTACGGTAGCAGCGGCTCCTTCTCCATGCGAGGAGGAAGGCGCGCACACACGAGAGTCGCAGGGGAATTGAACGGTTTCGGTTTCTTGGAAAAGAGAAGAAATGTTTATTTTTTCTTCTTTTTTTTTTGATAATTTTTTTTTCATTTTTAATTACAAGGGGAGGTTAATATTGAGTAAAAAATTTAAAAAAATACAAGAGGAGGGGCCATATTTTGCTAGGTAAATCAGAATAAGTTCTGAGAGACTCGTGCTCCCGAGAGATTGAATACTTAACTTGGGAAGGCAAGAGGACGGGCAATATACTAGGAGAAAGTTAAATGTTCATATGGTATATCTATCCAGAACTTGACATGCATGGTCATAGTCATTAAATTCTAAAAAAATTTTAAAAAACAAAAAATCCTAAATAAATAATAAACTTAAATAAAAACATGTAAATGATAATAAAATAATTAAAAATCTAATAAATTATGAACTCTTATTAAAAATATAAATAAATAGTGAATTTTTATTGGATAGATCCGGCAAGAGGAAAGGAAGATAATAAATTATCAAAAAGAATTCAATGATACAGTGAATTGATGGTTGAACAAGTGGAAAAGCATCATTGAGTTTTGGATTCTTTTATTTATTCAATCTCATTATAAATTATGTGACTTTAATTGTTGAACAGCCGGATCCTCAAAAATCTCCCGATGTTGACTGTTTAATCTTAGATCGAAGTTGGTGTCAGCCGGTCAACTTTTTCGTGCTCATGTCTCTTCATTTGGAGAATGACATACTGATAGTATACATCTGTTTAATTAATATTTACTATTTATTTAAATTTTTATGTTTCTTAATATTTTTAACTATAACTTTATATATACTAATTTTATGTCAAATTTAATTAGACGAGTTTATTGTATTAATATTATCATGTGATATATTTAATATATTAAAAATAGACTTTTCTTATGTGAAGTATCGATTATTAAATTATAATAAATAAACAATTAAATATAAACTGCCAAAATAATTATCATAATCATGATCAAGCCTTTGATTATGACTCCGTGTTTGTTTGGTAGTGGGGATCCATTCGATTTGAGTGCATCCGTCGTGATTGCGGCCGGAATCGGCGGATGTTCCCTCCTGATATCGCAATTAATGATGGATACAGAGTCGGTCGTGTCTGTCGGAAGTTTTCGGTGACGATGAATACTTTCCCCCGGAACGGTGAATTGAGTGAGAAATTTTTTAGGATAATGTACATATTATATAAGTAATACTAGTGTAATATATTTATTTAATCTGATTTTAATATTGAATTAATAATTATATAATTATAATTATTAAATTATAAAGAATTTTAAATAAATATGGTAAACAGTAATTAAAAACAATATATAAATTATTAAAAATATTAAAAACAGAATTTTAATTAAATAAACATATCAAATCAGTATTTCCTACATATTATAATCATTCTACTGAAAAAAATTTTCAACCGAACGGCAGAAGCGGGGCCAGCTGTCAGCGAGTCAAGGTTGCCGGACCAAGAGCTCTCGGCAAAGACTTTGACGCCCCGTTATTTTCTGACTGGGAAGGAACAAGCGCCCCGACTGGCGCGTGATGACCCGTCGGGAACGGCCAGATTAAATTAAGACATTCTCGGCGTCGGCGCCGTGCGATACGGCCGCGGAACCATCATCAGCCCTGGAGAAATATTTATCAAATATTCACGGCCACGAAGAATTGGTCTTATTTGCAAAATTCAAGTGACAATCAAAGAGCCGATTCAGAAGATTTCTCCATCAACGGCATAGATCAAGGATTGATTTAAAATCACTAGATATTTATCCATGTTATATACGAAATTATGAATTGTTCATTTTATTATAAAAATTTAACGTGATCAAACAAATAAAACCTAACGAAATAGTAGATAAAGAAATGAATAGTTTAAATGAAATAAAAATATAATAGAGCCGGGGAATTGTAAGAGTTTCTTGTGAATAAATTGGATTCTTTATAGCAATTGCGAAAGTCTCAACAAGTTAAAAATCATAAAAATTGTTAAATAAGATTGTATGATTGAGAAAATCATGGTCGACGGGTGAGATAATCATAAAAAAGGTAATATAATATAAAAAAATTAATAAAATAGATACGTATATTGAAATTCCGAAACTAAATTTGATTGAATGAATTCTTGGAACTTGAAAATGAGACCAAAATTATTTTGGATTTGCTAAAAATAACAGAGATAAAAACATGTAAAGTTTTACACGAAATCTAATTTCTGATTGGAGAATGTGTGGAAGAATCTTCTACCGAATCATGGACTTCTTATGCGTAGCTATTACGTGACCTACAATAATCGATATCACAATCCTGACCGTTTGGCGAATTACATGGACACCAGTGGTAACAGAGAAGGATGTTACAAAATATTTATTTGTATAGTTCTCAGTTATCTTGTACGGTGAGCTTGTGCATTTCCACTGGCACTGGAACCCAACTTCTCTTCCACCTTACTCATCTCTCTCTCATCTAGATTCCACCGGAACTTGTTTGGATCTTGACGAAGCTTGAAAGATCGAAGCAGATTCAGGTTAGATTAGGTCAGATTTTCATTGATCCGACCAAAATCCTGACAAGATCACTGTGTTGAAACCTGGAAACGAACCTTGCCGAGAGGTCGGTGCTCAGGGGCAAGAGGATCCGCGTTAACAGAACACAAATTCGCTTAGAAGGGGGAAGGTAGCTCACCACCGAATAGGAGGGGGGAGCAGACGCACCAACCGCTCGAAAGACAGTGGTGCCCTAAGAAGACAAGATGAACTGGACGAGCAGGGGCGAAAGCCACTGGCGCAGCAACGGAGATATTCACAGCCACTGGTCAGTGGAGGTGGAGATTACCCAGCGAGGGGACACGCGGAACAAAAGTAGGTAGCTGAAGCGTCTGGGTCCGGGTTGCCGGTTTATGAAGTGGGCGAAGCTGGAGAGAGTTTTCTTAACAAAAAATCGAACTCATTCACTGAAGACAGATTCTCTTCTGTTCTTTGTATAGAAAGTTTCTGGTCGGAGGCAAAACAAGATACGAGGTAAGTGCTCACATGGAGGATCAAAGCTGTAGTACCTGGAAGTTCAGCACGAGTTCCATCGGCCTGTGGCATTTTCTCTAATTCCAGTGGTCTCTGTGAAGCTTTTTGGCAGGTCAGCGAGGAGCAGATTGCATCCCTGGCTTTGGTGAAACAATAAACCTAAACTCTCCTGCTTGTCTTTGTGTTGTAGTTATCACTATTTTCATTACTGTTGTCGTTCTTGCTGCTGATGGCATTTGAAACAGAGAGAGAGCAAGCATTTGTAGCATCAGAGGAACAAGGGATAAACTCAGCCGAAGGAAATGCCACTTCTCTACGCCAGTAATTAAGGTTAACAAGAACTATCGGAACTAAAAGGAGGATTAAGAGAAGAAACAGGGGAGAAACTGAATTTTTTGAGTCCGTCAAAGTTAGCAGCAGCACAAACCCGTTCCTAAGTTAAAGCCTAAGAAAGCCCGGCAAACTGACAGAAAAATTTGTAAAATACAAACCAACCTCATGACGCAGCTGACAAGGCATGATGGATAACATGATGACGTCGATTATCTCATCAGTCAAGTGCCTTTGATCAGGGGCCGCCTTGGGTGGGAAGGGGGATCTTCCCAGGTACTCTTTAACCCTTGAAAAACAGCAGGGGAACTAAGGAGGGAGAGAAACTAAGTAGAAGAGATCAGTAGGTGTTCGGCCATAGCTGAGGGGACTGCTTAGGATGCTGACCCTGTGGCTGAGCCACGATTAGGGAGCCGTCCCTAGCCATCTGTTGCTGCTGCTCCAGCGAGATCCCAGCGGTCTGGTAGAAGTTTGGGTACCCAAGGGCTCCACCAAAGTGCTGAGAGGGCTGCTGGCCTTGTCTCAGGCCTGCAGGCTGTTGACTTTGACCCTGGTAGTTGAAATAGTTGCTGCCGGGAACAGCAGGCATCGTTCTCGAACCAGCCCCATGGATCCACAAGGCTGAATTATCATTCTGAAGAGCAGAGGGGCGAAGAATCAGATTCAAGTGGAATGACTATAAGATCAAACATAACAGAATAGCTCTACGAGAATGCTTGGTAATAAACCCCCTCTCAAGGCATTGCAGTGATGACTCAGCCAGAAGCGGTCCTAATGATAATTTTCCTTTTTTCAAGAATCTTGCTCATTAGTTATGATCTAGATTCTTCTGAAATAATCTAGTTTTCTGTCATTTGCAAGCATCAAAGAGCAACAACCTTCTCTGCAAACTACAATCTTAAAGAAAAATAAGGCCTTTCACATGCAAAAAATATTAGTCTTTCAATAGCAAAGATATCTGGCAGAATGTTTTAGGTTTTGTTGCATAGAACATGAAATCTGTAATATTCTACAAGCAGAGGCAAAACAAAAATGTCTTCTTTTTTTTTTTTTTCCTCTACGCCTAGATTTCACGTGAAACAGTGGGGACCTGATTTTCATTAGCCAGCCCAAATTAATAAGGAAAATGTCTCCAAAGACATCCCATTCTTAATATTCAAACACAGCCACTGTTGTAAGCCCCACATTTTTTGCCACAAAAATGCCAACAGGTGACCTAGTCTCGAGGAATCTTTCTAGATTGATCTCCATGATAATCTTGTATGTCCTTTAAAAGATCTTTACCTGCTGTTGAAGAGACAATAAGTGAGCTGCATCCTTGTACTGCGAGCTCAAAACATCCTCGTATCCAATCGTGGAGCCAGCAGGAGCAGCAACAGCAGCAGTAGGTTGATTTGGGGCAAAGTTTCCTCCGGGAATACTATTTGAATTACTGAACCCGTAACCTGAAGCAATTGCCCCTGATTGCGGCAGGCTGCTCATGGAGAGGCTGTTCTTGTACTGTGGGAGAACTGCCGCTAAAGACTGAGGATATGTGCTACTGCCAGCGAAAGCCTGCTGGAAGGCAGAGGGCATGTAGGAGTAGTTCTGTGGCAGGAACGGGTAGCTGACCATGTTTGCAAAGTGCCCCAAGTTAAGGGTGTGCTGAGAATAAGGGTGCAGAGGAAGGTGCTGGGGTAAGGCAGCAGGCCCTGTGGGGAGAGTTTGCGCTGGCTGCTGAGCTGTGGAGATGCCACCGGTCCTGAAAGCCTGCAAGAGCACCAAGAAAGTCAACATAAAAAGCCATCACAAGTTGTCACAACTCAATAGTTTCCAAACAATGGTCAATATTATTTTTAACTTTTTTTGATAAATCAAATCATTGGTTAATCAGGTACAATGTCGCAGCATTACAAATTATAATGGTACTCCATGCCACTGACCACATATTCTGTGGTACCAAACTGGATGTGAAATTTACAGTCACACTATAATTATAATATTGCTAATAACTGAAGATATTAAAAGTGTCATATGTAAAAAAAGGAAGTCTGATAACAAATCAAACCGAATTACTAATAGACTGACCAATCGACTGCTCTTGCAGTGACTTGACACAGATGATATCTCACTCAAATCACAACTCATAAAATTTGCTAACCCGGATTCACCAGAGGCCATGATAAGGAAGTGCAAAGATCTACCATATTCCCTATATTTAGGAGACTTCCTACTCTTCTGCATACTGACTGACATAACACAGCAGATATCTAATCTAATGTAATCAAAGAGGAGAGTTCACAGCCACCAACAGTACCAATATGCAATTTATGAAGATTCTTTATTTGGGAAATATTTGCAAAACTATGCAGAACAGCAACCGTACCTCTGAAGTTGACATAATAGAACTACTGATAGAGGAAGCAGGATTGCTAAATTTCGTGGGCACTGACTGTGTCATGGGGAATGGCAGGTATGCAAGATCAGACTCTCCCCCTGTCTGCACAGTTGATGTCAACAAAGTGCTTGGTAATGAACTTGTATATGCAGGCTGCAAATGAGAGAGCATCAAATAAGATGCATCAGAACACTAATCCTTTAACTTTTAGAGAGAGGGGGAGGAAAAACAGATATATTCTAAGGAGGGAAAAACAAGCTCTCCAATTACCAGGACACTAGAAAATGGAGCAAGGGTCTGCACTTGCGAGCTTGTCTGAGTGTTACTAAATGCCACATTCAGATCCTGACCGTTTTCAAAGCTATAACCTGGAGTTGAAGTGGTAAATAAATACTGATTCCCTGGAACAGCTTCAGTAGCTTCTGGTAGCAGCACCTCTGATTGTGTAACAGGGGCAGAGTCATAATTCACGACGTTTGCTGCAGTTACATGAGCATTCTCTGCATCAGAAGGAGAGGGACCGAGATGCTCATCTCCATAATGCTCAGATTTCCTAGCATAAAAATAGGGAAGTCATCAGTCCAAAGCAGTCAATTGGAGCCATAAAAGACCATCCACTTCATCTGGCAAAAGCGGGAAATAACATTTCCATCAGGAGATTTATTAACCTGCCCTACAAGTACCATGCTCACAGAAGCATGTGAACAAACTGTATTTCAAGAAATTTATTTCTTTAAATAGATTAACCTTCTCCACAATTTTCAATATGAAATATTGTTTGAAATCTTGAAATCTGTAAAAAAAGATATTCTGGTAGTATAAAAAGCTTTTCAACCTCTAAAGGTAATTTAACCCAGAAGATACATTAGTTTAGCATTGATATCTTGAATATCTTCAAATGTCAGTGCATACATTACTTTTTGGTTTGATTTTGTAAAGACAGAATTAACGAGCTTAAGTTGGCTTGGACTCTGAAACTTGGAAGAAGACACAAGACAGAAGAAATCATGTCAGCTGGTAGCATTATTTGAAATTTAAGAGTTTGGGCTATGGGTGCTTCAAGAGATTGGAGCTATTGGGCTGGCTCAATGATTGGAAAGTTTTAAGAAATATTTGTCTACAGACTAAAGTGAACAATGAAATATGGAGAGACACATCTTTTAAGTGACAAACCTAGCATCTGCTTGGGCAAATGTAGTAGTATCTGTGACTGAAGGTGGCTCGGCTAGATTAACCTTCAGGTTTTGAGATAACGTTGACCCTGAAAAGTTAGCACGCATGCCAGGTCCGAAACTGCCAAAGCTCAAATGCTGACAATCCGGTGTATGGACCAGAAGGTGATCAGGGATCACCACAGCAGGACCATCTTCTTCCAATGTAACAACCTCATCTTCCTTCTTTAAAAGTTGTTGCTCCACTTTCCCAGGTTCTGCTGCAATATCATCTTCCTCTAGAAGACAGACAATTGCAAGTAAAATGTGTAAGCAACTCCAAAACCTCATTGTGAGAATTTTCCGGTTTAAAAATGAACAAATATGACAAAACCAACACAAGGGGTATTCCCACCGCCAAGATGCTTAATATACAAGATGAAGCCAACCCTTTTTTGAACACTTAACAGGATAACTGGCTGAAAGAACTTGAAGAGCAAAATCATATTAAACAAGTTTCAGGACTCTTCCCTTTTTAAAATGAAAGCAATAACCTTCCAGTTGACAATTTCTTATTAACAGTCATACAGAACCTTCAGATTGCAACCAGCCAGGGAAAAGGTAACAAATCAAATGCACTAGTGATCCATGATTAACCCAGAGATGTGCAAGCAAGTTGATCAAAGCAGTTGAATGCCCTTACAACTGAAGTTACCTTCAACGCGTTCACACACATTGAGATGAGTCCTGAAGGTAGTAGCAGTCTGGTAGACATTATTATCAAAAAGAGAAGCATCCTGACTATCCTCCTCTACATTTCTGCTAGATACTGAAGCAACTCCCATGTGGTCCGTATTAGTCTCGAGAGGCCCATCATCAGAAAGATGAACCTCATCCAATTGAAAAGCTAAATGTTCACCTCTTCTTTCCATAGGTAGATTTGATCGGTCGAGGAACAGTTTAGATTCCACTGGAGCCTCCAAAACAGAGGATACTGTAGGGTATGAATGCTCAAATGGAGGCCACTCATCATGAGAGGGAACCTGCTGCTCATCTAAGGGCCATTCATCATTTTCATCAGCATGCTGGGTTGTAGAGAATACTAGCTCGGACTTCAAAGCTTTTGGAGACCTATTCTCTGACTGAATATGAAAATTGTCATGGGATGATGCAGCAAAAGAAGGACCTCTGTGCTGATGATTGGGCAGGTTTGGTGTTCCAGATGAAACCTTTCCTTGTGGCCTACCCATTTTAACTATGTCTGCCACTGATACTTGGCCTGGCACCCCAAACCAGGCTGACTGTAATCCTGATGATGGCTGCATTGATCCAGAAACCACATCATCTTCGCTCCCAGGTGGAACTTTATTTTCCAAGGTAGAAGAATCACTACAAGATTACATAAATCAGCATTACTGGTCAAAATATAATTACGTTAAAGATTTTTGGCACTTTTACTATTATTCTATTATTTCTCATAATAGCCAAAAAATAAATAAATAAAATCAGTTGGAAAATAAGAAAAATTTTAAGAGGAGAAACCTGTATGATGCAGGTTGAGGATTCCCATTATTTCCTGATGCAACAGATGCAAAAGATGAAGAGCCAGTGTACCCATGTGCACCATTTTCCTTCTTAAATGCAGTCTTTCCATGCAATGCAGTTGACTCTGATCAAATTGGACATCCGAAAAAGTTTCTAAGTCTGCATAATTAAAGCCAAGTATGTCCATATAACAAAACACACATACCAGCATAAATTAACACGCTTGTACGACCACGGCTTGAATTGCGATCAGTAGCACCCTTGGTTCCACGACTTGATGTGTTATTACCACCACGAGGTTTGATGTCTATCGTATCCTTATTCTGCTGCAGAAGACATATAACAAATCTGAAAACGATTTATATACAAAGAGTTGTGGTTTATGAAAATTTAAGGCATTTTCCAGTTGCAGTCACTCAGAAAGTAAGAATATACACGAACGCATGCAGACTATTTAACAGATTTGGAGGTTGATTTACAAAAGGTAAATCAAACAGGAGAAAACACTCATCATGAGAGAAGATATCCTTTTGGATCATTTTAGTATCATGTATCTAAAAGGTATAGCACTTCAAATAAAGACTCGTAGCTAACAGTATCAAGAGACCACTGTAGGAGTGACATCACTCACTTCCTTGCTCTGGCATTCAATCACCATTAAGAGAATTTCAATGGTATTAATTGTAAAATTATCTAATTTTAAGTGAAATGAATTGAAGAACATGAGAATTCACCTCCTTCTTCTTTTCTCGCTTACTCTTCACCTCCCGGAAAGGATCTACATATTCAATAACTCATTAGTTCAACTTTAAATGCTATGAAATGCCATGACCTATCAAACCTAAAAAATTGTATAGCTGCATAAAGTACAAGAATAAATTGGAAGAAAGCATTCTTTGACTCACACGTAACCATATGTAAGAGGAAAAGCTAAATAGTCAAAAACTGCAAGAGAGTCTTATTCAAAATGCAAAGGGAAAAGGTCAAATGCCCAAAATCAAAATTAATCAACCACACACAGACTTCAAACACTACGGTAGGCAGTGCCCCCAAACTATGGCTAAACTTCCCTACTTTGGCAATGCAGGATATAACAAAAAGGGTATCCAGCTTGTGCTTATCATTCAGTATCAAACTCCAAACGGAGTTACATCATCAAAACTAGCTGAAAAGTGCGCTGACAATTCATGCTCCCAGCCTCAGCACCAATGAAATTAAATGGACCAGAAAAACCAGCAACATTTGTAATATATATTTCAAAACAGTCCTTTCTCAGCGTAAAGAGTTTATAACAATTGTCCATGCTATTAGAGCATCATGGAAAAATACCAAACAGATAATACAGGATATTTTATCCTGATTTCTATTTACTCAACTACAGGTACTCCAACTAAAGGGTTCCAAGCGAATTGCTGGGCAACCGAAAAGCACGTGCTTGCGTGAAGGTATTTGTGGGTATAGAATATCCAGTAAAATATTTTAGCCCATCTAAAATTTTATTGGAAATAATTGCATAAAAAGGAAGGCTCCAGGAACAAAAATTGCTAAATTTACACGATAATGGGCAACAGGTAATAACAATGTCGTTTCCTTCCCCATCTCTTCTGCAATAAATCACCGAGCAAATAAAATAACTACAAACAAATAGTTTTGCCACATTCTCTTCTTTTCTCAGTGAAAACACTTCTCTCAAATTCTCCTCACCACTAAATCTCCAACAGCGAGGCAGTGATAAAAAATGAGAATAGTAAATTTAAAACTTTTGGTCTAAAAGATGCATGGCTTGCAGGGCCACAACACGATTGGCAAACAAATTCACTGCAAAGAAACTGCGGTTATTCCACCATTCAGCGGAAAGCTCCACCCACTAGGTTAAACCAGCCAAAGAACTAATTTTTCAGCAGGTTAGCGTAATGAGACGACCAGGACAAGAACACATTTGGGCCCAAAACCGGGAAGAAAACACACAAAAGAACAGCAGGATAACAACTGTTTGATCGCGTAATCTTCACATAGCTCCACGTTTGTAATAAACCCGAACACCAGCACGAAGTCCCGGCCGAAAAGAGGAAGAAAGCTTTTTATTTAAAAAAAATCCGAAAAAACTCAAGTTGCCAAATTTCAGAAATTTTTTCATAACCCTAGCCCCAAAAGCAAGGAGAACAGCGAGTTGAACGGATAAAGGGAGCTCCGAAAACCAAAATAGAACCTTGGGTGAGGAGGCGATTGACGGCTTCGTTGGGGTCCATGTTGCAGTCCTTGAGGGCGGCGTAGATCTCCACCTCCGAGCAGTTGACAATCTCTTTCAAGCTCTGCACAATCCTCCTGGACCCCGACGGGATTGTCGAAATCCCATTATTCCCGGCACCGCCTCCGCCTTTGCTCCCCATTATCGCCCCGGCCTCTCACCTCCAACTCACGCACGCACGCACGCACGCACGCGCACACTCTGTCTCAGTCTCCCCTTTCTCTCTCACGCGGAAGAACGAACAGATCCAATCAGGGTCAGTTGCAGGACGGATCCTTCCTTCCCCCCCGAGTGAGGCTCTCTCCCTCTCCCTCTCTCTCTGCGGCGACGAGTAGGAAGATACCTGAAGCTCTCTTCTTCTTCTTCTATTGTCAGTCTGTTACGTCTCTGCGTTTCTCAATCTCCCTTTTCCCCCGCTCACCCAAACCCTCATCTTCTCTCTCTACGCGTTTTTTTTAAAAATATTTCCCCTTTTTTGAAAAATAAAAATCAAATATTCGGTTCGGTTCTATAGAATTACTCCGAACTAAAATCACTTTAGGGAAAAAATCGGGTTGTTTTGACCTTTTTAACTGGTTCTAACAGTTCGGTTAGCCGATTAACTAATCTCAATTTTTTAAAAATAAAATAGTTAATTTCAATTCGATTCGATTTGATTAACGTTAAACTCGTTTTGATTTTTTTAAAAAAATCAAGTGAAGTTTGGTGCGGTATTAAATTATTCTGAGAATTGCTTTAAAGGTGTACAGGAGGCGGGTCGCTTCTCATATTAAAAAGAAGGTTTCGGTTCCGGTTCCGGTTCCAGGAGAGGGTGAATATATATATTATTGTTATTATTTTATTATTTGTTTAAAAGCAGTTTAATTTTGTTTGAACTTATTAAGCAAATTAATTGCAATTACAAATTAATAGGATTGATTACAATGAGTAATTAATTGAAAGTAAAATGGTTCAATTAAAATGATTCTTTTATGTTCAATTTTTTGGTTCGATTTCAATTCGGTTCAAGCAGAACTGGTTTTTCTGCACAAGAGGATAATATATTCAATTAACTAAAAATATTTTCCTTTCATTCTCTTTCCTTCCGTATATTAAGAGCATGTTAAAATTTCCTATCCATTTCCCTCCATTAAATCTTACATCGATAATATAATATAATAATAATAAGTTAATAAGATAACTGAGTGCCACCACCTAATATCTTCTTAGAATTTTGGGTGAAAACAGATTCGATCTTTTATAAGGCTCGTTAATGATAATAATAATAATAATAATATTATTATTATTATTAATATGGCATGAGTGGTTCGCTCATAATATATAATTCAATACCCTCAATTTCTTTCCTCCCCTTTAACCTCCATCCACACAAGGATTATGACTTATTGACCACAAATATGGTAAAACTAGGGATGGTAAAAGTAACTCGACCCGCAATGGGAGGGTAAAAACCTAACCAAGGCGCTGGGCAGGGCGAGTTTGATTTTATCATTGGACCTGCCCCACAGACCGGGTCCTTCCCAATGTATTATATAATCTAATTACATATTTTAAAATTAAAATTAGTTAATTTATGAATATTTTGTCTTAATAAATTGAATGATATTCACTCTATTTAGTTAAAATTATGTAAAATTTCAACTATTTTACATTTATTTAACCATATTATTATAAATATATAAATTTATACTATATTTTAGATTATATCTTACGTTATATTAAAATATTTTTTAAATTAATCAAGTCGATCCGTGCCCGCCCTGCCCCTCATGTGTCACAGGGCGGGTCGACCCGTTGTGGGTGAGGGATGGGTCTAGAGATGGCAATGGGCGGGGGCGAGCCGGGTATTTGAATACCCGAACCTGCCTCGCACAGATCGGGTCACGTGTGAGGAAAATTGATTAATGTTATATAAAATATAATTTAAAATATGATATAAATTTATATATTTATAATAGTATAAGTAAAGAAATTTAAAAAATTAAGAATTTACATAATTTTGATGAAATAAAACAATTATTATCCTACTTATTAATATATAAGTATTCATAAATCAAGTAAATTAAATTTTAAAATATATAATTATATAGTGTAGGGCGGCGGTCAAACCCAAGCATGCCCTGACCCGCGCGCAGGTCAGGTAAAACCGGCCCCAAACCAAGGCAAGTTGGCCAGTCGGGGCCTATTTTTGCCATTCCCAGACGGGTTTGGGGTTTTCAAAAACCCGCCCCGCCCCATCTCGGCCCGATGCAATCTCCAGGTAAAGCTTGACCCTTTTAACATCTGCTTCTTATCGTTACATGAAAGATCTAAAAATTTGACCAATCAGATTCAACCCAGTGTATCCCTCACTAGACTGCATCAAACCTTGCATGGACTAAATTTGTTTTGCTTCTCACGCGGGACCTAGTCGAAGACCTCCAGCTCTCGGTCATGTTTGCGTAAGTGGCTAATGAGAAACATCAAGAGATATCGCCACACGCCTGTCAAATTCTCGTAGCTCAATTCCTGGATCCGTCCTCTTTTTCACAGCCTCACAGGTCATTGATTAACGGTCCGACGTGGTTGAGAGCTGCCAGCCATCCGACATGACACTTTCCTGCTGGCAATGGGAAGTGTTTCCTGGTCTGGTTGAATTGCATGCTGTTGGGCTCATTCTTCTGCATTAGGGTTCCGATCCGTGTCAGATACTTTACGAGCCACGCTCCGACATTTTTTTTTTATTTACAGTAAATTTTACAACACGTACATTGTACTTTGTACCGAACCAACATGCTTACGTCGTGAAGGCATCTACTCCTAGTATTTATGTTACATTTAGTTCGCATGAATGAAATAGACACGGAATAAAATACATGGGAAAAGGAATGGGGTGGAGAACATAGTAAATGGGTAACAAAAACATTTTGTTTGGTCAAATGTAATGAAGTGGTAAAGAATAGGTTATCTAAAGATAAAATTATAAAATAATAATAATATATATATGTGTATAGATATGTTTAATTTATATTATTATTGTATTTTGTTTTGTTTTGTTAGATAAGTAAAAATAAAATAAAAAAGGCGTGATTTGTGCACTGTTCATCGTCCCCTCGCTCGCGTCTGAGCTTCTCCGGCAATAATCCTTCTCAGGCAACCACGGTGATCGTCGCTACCACGGGGAGCCCCACCTTTGAGCCAACACCGGCTAGACCTGAAGCGTCTTAGCCACCGTCGAGCCACCACCTGTGCAACCGTCTCAACCTCAAGGAGCCCGCCCGAACCAGCAGAGAGAGACACGGCTATTATTTTACAATTTTCAAGGTGGCCGGACCCTCGTAGAATCAAGGAATGCCACCCCAGAGTTGAACTCCACGATTGAACTCGACACTTCGATGAATTACATTCCTCCGCCTCGGTAATCCTCACCAGCTAACGGTATCTTGGACTGCCGTTATTTAAATGGTCCCTTAGAAACCTTTCTTGTCTAGGGAGCTTCTATCTTCCTCTCTACTAGATCCCATGAAACAGTGGAAAGGTAACCCAAAAGGAGGAATATAAACATCGCTCACTATGCTCACCAGCAAGAACATGAAACGGTAGATTATTGGGAAAAAGTTTCCATCTAAAAAATGCATATTCCGTTCGAAAAAGAATATTACATTAAAAAATCATGTTCCAATAAAAATACTTTTCAAAAAAAGTATATTTCACACTTAATTAATAAAATATTAGTTACCGGTAGATACCCTTCAAAAGTTAGAACTCATTTTTCTTATAATAATAAGTCACGATTTTATAAGGATAATAACTATCAATTAATTTTGAATCAAGAATGTCTTACTTTTAAAGAAGATGTGGCCATCGATAAAGCCCTACCGATATATTTCATTTTCGTTTTTTTTCCTTTTTACTTTATTTTTTGAAAAATATTTTTTGAATGAATTTTTTTTTGAATGGAATATACTTCTTTGGATGAAAAAAAGTAAAGATAGAATCAAAGTGACAAAAACTCAAAAGATCAAAATTGTAAATGATAAAAAAAAAAAGGCTGAAGAAAATGGAAAAAGTGGGAAACGTTAAGGACTAAAAGTATCATTTACTATAAATTATTTAAACTCCAAAAATGATACACTTTTACCTTTTTGCCCCCTTAACCATATACATTTTCCTTCCCGATTTGCACCAATTGACATCCAAAAATTCTACAAGTCCGTCTAATCTAAATTTGAGCAGGGCCGACCCACTATGTAATAAATCTATCCTAATGATAAATTTTCTTTAATACTCGAATCCCAAACCTTTCTAAAGAGTAAAATGTGTCAAACCATCTGAACCAACACGTATTGGTCACCGTGCACTTTTTCGGACCTTAACTTGCTTGCGATTTCAAACTATATGATGCCTCCATTCTCAAGTTTCCTTAAATTCTCCACCTTTCTGCTATGACAGCAGATCTCCCAATCCATTCTCAAGAAGAAGAAAGCACTGATTCCTCAAGTTCATAAAGCCCAGAGGCAAAGAACATACCTGACCTCTCCTCTTCAACAAACCTAATATATAGGTGCTTCTCTTCTTGTCCTCATCTTCTTTTGTTTCTTCATTTATTTAAACATCAAAGTTCGGCTCCTCGAGCATTCTCCCCTACCTAGAAGACGAATTTGAAAACGAATACCCTCTGAAGCTGGTCCGACCACGTTCATGGATTCTGTCGCTCTTCGGGCTTTTGCCTTCTCCCTCCTATGCCTCTGCATCAGTTCAGGTGATTGAACTGTCATATATTTTTCATCCAGATACGCTGTCATCATTTCCCATTTAAGCAAAATTATTACAAAACTTTCCACAATCCAGAGTTGCTCCCGTTTGTCCAACGTATGTCTCAAAACAACTTTTCAAGTTTATCATGCCTCTGCTGTTTTTGGTTTTCATTTCATAAGAAACCAGCGAATCGCTATAGATTTGCTTCTTTGTCCCTTAAGAGTTTGGAAGACTTCAGAAAACATTCCCATGAAGTCGTTTCGGAAAACAGAAAAGGCGAGGATGACCAACCTGTGCACTATTATTATTATTATTATTATTATATATATACTTGTAATATGTCTGATTAAGCTTTACATCTAATGGCAACTGAAAATAAGCAAAATGAAGAATGTTTTCATACCAGGAAAGGATCTCTCAGAGTGATCAATAGCTGAAAGTTGACTTGCATTCTTCGGTCTTCTTCCTGAGGGAAGTATACTGAAATCTGAGGTGAGCCTGATCATGCTTTGCAGGTCCAGGGGCAGCAGAGCCTCCACCTGCATCAAAAGAGCTAAACAAGATATATCAAGAGCACAAAATCTCACTGTCATCTTCCACTTTTGCTGTTCAAGGAGACACAATCCCGATAATAAACCCCACAACACCAAGCACCACAACTCCCATTATAAACCCATCACCACCACCAGCCCCCATCATATTTTCTCCGACACTTGCCACACCAACAAGTCCAGCCATTGCAACACCAAGAAGTCCAGCCACCACTCCCACTACATCCTCGGGTGGAGCTTGGTGTATAGCGAACCCGAGTGCTTCTCAAACTGCATTGCAGGTAGCTCTAGACTATGTCTGTGGCCATGGAGGAGCTGACTGTTCAGCGATTCAATCCGGAGGAAGCTGCTATGACCCCAACACTGTGCAAGACCATGCTTCGTATGCCTTCAATGACTACTACCAGAAGAACCCGGCTCCCACGAGCTGTGTTTTCGGAGGAACAGCTCAAATCTCTTACACCGACCCAAGTAAGAAACTTTTATCATTATGAAATCTAGAAGCTTAGAAATAGTTTCCTAGAACCAAGTTTCTACTCCAGGCAGTTTGTTTCTTTGGTAAGAATACTGCTCTTCTTCCATCAAAACTCACTGCTTACTCCTTTGATCTACAGGTCACGGAAACTGTCATTACGCATCTTCCAAGTAAGAATCTCAACATAACCTTGGGATATGTTAAATTAAATATAAAACAGAGAGTTGATATCTAACATAAATGTGCTAATGCAGAACAAGCTCGCCTGTTACACCAACACCACTTACACCCACACCATTTGTCCCTTTACCACCTTCACCAGTCTTTACCGTGCCAGGAGGACCAACAGTTGCAGGGCCAACAGGACTTCCCAGCTCGGCCAACAGCGCTGTATTGAGCTTTCTGGTTCTCCTCATCACAAATGGTCTAATTCTTGCAGCAGGTTACGTCTAGACATATGCGTAACAGGGAGAAAGCAGCACCCTTGCTTCCTTGCCTGTTCCGCTTTTCTCCAAGCAAGGATAGCAGGGATGAGATTTCGGCATCTTGCAGCCGAAACTTAAAGCAGATATAATGCATTTTATCTATGCCTGTGGTGCGCTAATCAGGAACGCTCCTGGGAAATGAAGATCACAGGAATCTTCTAAAGGTCTCTTCGGGATTTATTACACAGTTAGACAAATAAGATTAAGACAGTCTTCAGAGTAGATGTTAGTATGCAGTATATGTACATTAGCCTCAGATTAGCCATCAGAATAGTAGCACTCCATTCAACCTTCCAGCTGAGCAATATATTTCTCTGCATCTTGATATGCATCACAGCAATTATATAATTTTATTCTTGTACTAGTGACTAGGATTACAAGGGCCTTAGCACGATAAGATGAAGTGTACTTCATCAGAGCTGGCTGCACATTACACCACAAGTATAAATTCATTTGCAGAGAGTAATAGATTTTCCGAGCACCAATTGCTGGAGACACTGAACGTAAAATATCCAAAATGGCAAAGATAAAGTCAACACATACTATTATTAAGCACTGAAGATTCACATATACATATGTACATCAGCACCTCTGTCAAAGCAAGACACACCTCCAACCCAAAAAAAGGCTCCTCATCTAATATTAGGAAACGTCACAATATTTCCTAATATTTAGGATCCTCACTTATTCTTACACATTAGTACTTTCAGAAGAGTCAAAAACTGATATATATATTGCAAACAGTGGAGGGATATAACAATACTACACTATACAACATTCAAATCAAGAATAAAAAGGAGGCAACTGTGATGCCAAGAATGCTCACTGTGGCCACCACTGAACCTTGGTCAAAGGCTTTTTGCAATCCAGTTCGCGAGAAATGCTGAAAAGCCAGATACACCGCTATCAACAAAGAAATAATAACACCTTCTTGAGTTCCCCTACCAATGACAATGGCCAAGAGATCAGGACAGAAGAAGATAGCAAACAATTCATTCAAAGTCATGCAAGAAACAAATTTTACCTTAGATTAATGGCTTGATGAGGACTTACAATCACCAGTAGCAATGCCATCAACGGCAACTCCAGTTCACCTGAATTTAGAAAATTCAGGTGATATCTAGAGGCAAATGCCTCTTAAATCATTTAAAAAATTGTATCGTCAGGTCACAGCAAGATCTATCCACATGTTTGTTCAAAGTACACGATTTGTCATTTCTATCATTCTAATATATGAAAACCTTTTTCCTCACTTCAAAAAAGAATGTAGTCAAACACTACAAAAAAATAGATGTGCTCAAGTTGGGCAGCAGACTAGTTTTTGCTATAATACTCCTGAATCAAAATACATAACTGTACTTAGATGAGTATAATTCTTTTAGACACATACGGAAACATAAGCAAAAGGACATGTAAATAGATTATTTTCATGTATCTTGCCAGCTTGGAAAACAGTCACAGTGTGATGCAATTTGCTATGGTATTCCCGTAATACACATCCAAAACAACCATTGACAAATTGTCTCAATGGAAAGAAACATGACTTAGACCTTTATAAGAAAATAATCTACACAAGTAAGTGTTTAGATCTTTTACCAGGAATATACGAGAAAAGACGGACAAGAAGTGCCAAGAATGTAGCCCAGCAACCATACTCCCCCCTACAAATTAAAGATGTAAGTGAAACCAAAAGAATGTCACAGTTACTTCCATCTGGTGAAAAGGAAAAATCTTTAGACGAACTTTAGAACTGGGAAACATAATTGGAGGAATCTAGATACCGTTTAAGGTAAGATGGTGACATGTTGTAATATAGCAAGCAAAAAGGGAAATTTCTTTGAACTCACTTCATCCATGAGATGATACTTGCAGGTGCTTGTAGAGCGAAAAATGGAACAAGAAAGGACTTTTGAATGGCAGTACCCTTCGCAAGCGTCAAAACACTGTGGTTGCACCAAAAATACACATTCTTACATAGTTAGCAGTCCTCAAGTAAGACAAATGTGACATCAGCATGCTGCAATCCTTAATGTCAATTTTGTTGAAAAGTTAAAAACGAAATTCCAGCGTCAAAGCCATTTGTAAAGAGCTATCAACCATATGTCATCTCAAGCAACTGCCGAGAAAAGGAAACCAAGGATTGTGAACGTCTCAATCCAAATAATAAATTTTTTTGGATGGAACAGAGAAATGCATTTGACAGTTGACAAAATGTCTAGAACAGAATCTTGCAACACCAGCCAGTTTTGAAAATTGCCTACACTCTTTAGCAGCTTTCAGCCTTTCGAAAACCATTAGTCTCTACAACATCTCAGTCAAATTTATTATTTGAGTTCTGCTGAGAAAAAATATTATTGAAATGAGGTAATTCCAAGATCTCTTCATCTAAGCATTACTTGATTGGTTCAAGGGTGACTCACTTTGAGTGGCCCCGGGGACAACAAGATCTGGCTGCCTTTAAGCCATGCTACAACATCAATAAGCCTCATAGAGGCATTGGCATTACTATACTTAAAGAGCTTACTGTGACAGTATTTAGACTCATCATATTGGAAATAGGCCAGACTTCATGATTTTACATCATAGCCAATGTCACTTGACTAAAGCTTGGGGGGTAAATTTTTCAAAAGGGTAAACTTTTAGGGGAAAATCACCACGGAACATAGTTCAGGGGCTATTGTGTAATTTTCAATTCTTGAGGACGTCAGATGAGGCTGGCCAGAATAGCAAAATAACATCTCACAAAATGAGAAATCTATATCTCCCGCATCGGGACTGCAATAAGAAATATCTCCGAGTCCAAACCAAAGCTGCCGGCCACCATATGGCGAATATGATATTCGTGTGGCTTGTATCAAGATGAAAGGAGAAGGCCTTACAGAGAAGATATAGCACAGATCCACTGGAGATTACGTGGAGCGATGACCGCAGCATTGCAAACAGCACCGGCTACTCCTCTACTCCTCTTCTTGTTCACCGCCATTCCCTTTTGCTCAATCGAAACCCTACAGGAAGAGGACAACAATCGCCAAGTCAGATTCATCCTGTTCGCTGTGTATAACAGAGAAGACAATCACTTCGTTGACTCATACGATCCGATTCACAGTCCTAGGGTCCGTACAACGCACCTGAGAGGATTGAAATTGAACGATGATAAGCTGCGATGGAGGCTCAGGTTACTGAATCCGCGAGATGGCGATGGCCGCAGAGAGAGCACGGGATTGCTTCTAGCCGCTCTGGCGAAGAACAGCGCGTTCGGCGATGACAGGGATAGAGCCGTCATTGTCATCTTCTTCGACCGAGCTTTTGCGCGCCTTTTCCTCGGTTACTTTTGCCGGCCGATTTCGAGAAGGATCGATCGTGCCCCAGAGAGAGCAAAGAGCAGAGAGACGTTGGACAGGGAAAGTAACGAAAATATCTTTGAAATTACCATTTGCGCCCTCGGGCTTATATGCGCCGTCCACGGCCCAGGAATATTCAGATTCTATCTATTTTGTATATCGCCAATTCGTAATTTTTAAATTTGCACTGTACATATCAACACGTAGATTTTTATTCTTTAATGGGTCCACTCGACTTAAATTAAATTAATCATGGTCAATCGTATTTTTGAATAAATAGTATGTACAAACACAAAAAAATTGCATCGTACTTATTAAATTTATGAATAGAATCTACAAGAAATGTTTTCCTTAAATAATATCTCTATTTCGAATCTTGTGAATGGATGGAATTCAATTTAAGGTAGCTTTACCCTCTAGTACGCTCCCGACTCAAATTAGATCAGTCAAGAATCGTTGAGCTCTTAGATACCAGTGGTTCAGAACAGAAAAATATCTATAAGAAATTTTTACTATACATGGATTTTAAGTACCATGAATATTTATAATCTTACAAATATTTAATTAATTTAGTAAAATATTAGTTGATCGGAACGATCAAACATTTTTTTTTCATGAATAAAGCTTTGATATTCGAATATTATAAATAAAAAAATTATATTTGACAGTGGTCAGTGGACTAATTCGGCTCGACCCATCGGCTTTTTATTGTTTTAGTATAATTAGTAGATAATAGAACACGTTACTGAGATTGAGACACACTACCACGAGTAAATATTTAGTGTGTAATGCATAACGAATTTATTGTATAAATTATCGTTTAGATTTTTTTTATACATGTAAATTGAACTCTCGAAAACTGTGATAACGAAGATCTGAGAGAGTTTTATATAACGAACTCGTTATATATTACAACACATAATATTTACTCCACTATCAACGTTTAATTTTGTAGATTTTAAAACTCGGAGGCAGTCCCCTCGATCGGACAGCAGCGGCCAGCATCAGGCCACCGTCGCCATGGACTTGAGCACGAGCGGGAAGGTGGCGGCCCCACTCGAGCCGCGCTGTGTCAATCAAGGCCGTTGGCAAGTCACTGACAAACTTTGCTAGGGCCTATTCCGCCTCTCCCTCTCTCTTACTTTTCCAGTGACGAAGGAGGCCCGTTAATTTTAGCACGAGAAATAAAAAAATAAAAAGATACAAACGGACGTATAATTTTCACGATTGTGATCGAAATCTAAACTTCTAGGTTATGGGTCAGAATTTCATGCATCTACAGTAAGACCACATCCTCCCCCTTTATCTCTATTTTGGATGAAAAATTTTCAGGTGAGTCAAGCTCATGATTGATGTGATGAACTTAACTAATAAATATTTAACATATAATCAAATATTTAAATCATTTTTAAAAATAAATAACATTAAAGAATATAAAAATATAATGTAACACATAATAATAATAATAATAATAATAATAATAATAATAATAATATATTAAATAGTTATTTAACGTAGTGAGATGAACTCATATAAAAATATCTCATTCTAAATGCCCGTTTTCCTCTTACATTTGAGAGAGAGTGGAGTAGGGGCAAGATGGTCGGATCCTAATACATTGCATTTTTCACTATTCTCGAGCTTTACATAGGAACAATTTATCTAAACCATGCAAAATCTAGTAATAAATCATTACTTGGAACCTTATTATAACCGAATTTATGATAGATTTTTGTAGTTTGAATTTATTTTTAATAAAATTTACTAATTGTTATTTCACATTTTCAAAATTAACACAATAATTTGTTAATCCGTCTCAACGTTATTACATTTTACCTAGTTCGATGATAATTTGCAGTTCCAAACCCCATTTCTAGGAAAAAAAAAACTCAAATGATCATACCTTACGATGATGTAGTGAAGAGAAAGAACTAATCAAATTACTTTAATTAGTATTAATTTTAGTAATTACTCGAATAATTAATATTAATTTACTCGTTTATCATATTTTAATTGGCGCTTCCTTCAGTAATGTGGCGAGGTTGGATCACCTGAGAGTTTTTCCATTTCTCGACATTCGAGGAAGCACTTTGCTTGCCGATGAAATATCAGATTTTGAAGATGAAGTGCATCATGTGGATGCATTCATGGTTTGGACGGCGAGTCGTTTAATTGCATCGATCTCAAGAGCGCGCAGATACATGGAAGTTAGTCACATTTTGCTTAGAATTGGGATTAGTTTACTTATATGGATGTCTTGGCGATCGCTGTAAGCTGCGGTTTCGAGAATTCGCAAATCTATGTGATCTAGTATAACAGAATTTGAAATTGTCATAACTAATTATTGTAAAAGGTTAATATTGTCAAATAAAAATATAATTAATTATTTATTACATAACGCTCGCACTGACTTACTGATTTCGCTTGCTCTTTTTGTGAGGTTATCATAGGCTGAGCGCTGGCCTAACCCAAGCATGATCTCTGCTTACTGGTGATGTTATAGGGCCACCAAGGAGGAATCGTGTATTTCTTAGCATTTATTATATGGGTGGCAAATCAGGTCGGCTCAGTCATATCGGGCAGGGCTACTCTGACGCGAAAGGCTGGCCCGGCCCGATAAGACCGTAGCATGATAATGGTCGGCCCGGGCATGGCACTAATTTCGTATCGGGCCACCCGGCACGCCCAATAGAACGGTCAATGATTAAATGGTCCTCCTTAATTTACGGGTTGAGCTATCTAAGTGTGTAAACGGCGGTCCGGACAAGTTTTTTCTAAAATTATCAGGTGCCGATTATTTTCGATCTAATTTTTTCAAGTTAAAAAATCGTACCGAAAACTATTTAGAGATTATGAAAACCACCCGCTTCGGGTTTGGTTTTTTCGAGAGGTTTTTTTAGGTTTCGACTTTTATTATAATAATATATTAAATACAAAAAAAATAAAATAAAATTCATTATAATAAATGAAAAACACAAATTATAAATATTTTAGCATACTAAGAAAATAAAATATATAAATATGAATTAAGATTTTCAAGTTTAAAAAATCAAATATATTATGTATATTGTCAAAATCTAATAATAAAATGGTTTATTACATATAATATAAATTTAACATAATTTTAGTTCGGTTTCGGGCCCTGCCGAATTTTTCGGGTCAGGGACAAATTTTCCGGTCCGTTTTTTCAACATTAAAAACTGCTTTGAATTTATACCATGATCTACAAATCCTATTTTTTGGTTTTGATTCGATAGGTTTTTTCAGTTTTCGGGTTTTCAATTTTAAACTTACACACCGAGAGCTATCGGATATTTGATACTAGTAGTAATGGGCCGAGGGAATCCCTCGAGCAGCCCATAACTTTATCGGACTATCAGGTCGGCAAGACCCTATAATAATGTGGCCCGACATGCTCATAAAATTAAACCGGCGTGCAACAGCTACTCGGCTCGGTAACCTGTGGCCCAAACACTGTGTTTTCGGGCCGGGCATGTGCCAAGCTATCGGGTCAGGCTAAATTCTACAGCCCCTATTTTATTGTACAGTTTTAAGACATTCGCCAATCTTTCACCCAAAAAAAGAGTAAATTCTACGGTTCACTTACAGTACCGTTTAATAGTTGAATCCAACGGTTCACATTAAAGAGACAATCCAACCGCTCCCGATTATTATTATTATTATATATTTAATGTTCCAACTACCAAACTTTATAATTTTCTGAAAAAAAATCTTGATAGTTCAAAAAACGTTTGAATACCAGTGGTACGTACTCAAGAACTCTAGCACTACGACAACGGTTCACAACAAAGAGGTTTTGAATTCGATTCTTACTGTAGAAATCACGTGTTCCTTATTTATCTTTATTTTCTATCATTATACTAGACTTGTGAACCTCTTTTATTAAAAGAAAACGCCCGTTCTCATTTTGCTCAATTTGGGCGACATCTCAATATTATTTAGTTTTGCATCCTTACTAATTGTAAAAATATCGGGTTACTCGAGTTCAACCACCAATCACGAGGCTGACATTTTTATTTCCGTCTCGGGCCTTGTGAGATGTGACCCACATGGTCAATCAAGATATTCATATGACCTGCAAGAGGTTGAACTTATATCCACTTAAAAGCCTAAATCTATAGGTATGTGGCGGGGCATTATTTTTCTTACACACATAATTTCATTTTATTATCTAACCGATGTGAAATTGATTCGTAATAAACACTAATGCTGGATCCATCTAAAATCTAAAACTGAGAATAGATTGTCTCTCATTTGATATTACGAGAAAGGGGTCACACAGCAATGAACCAAAGATCAGCTCTAGGAAGCACACTGATGAGCTTTATTAAGAAGAGTCCTTGTAGTACTGATAAAGAAGAAGAAGAAGAAGAGTCCTTATAGTAGTAGAGGCGATACCGGGCCGATATATTTCGTGATACTCTTGAACAAACAAACATAAGAGGGGTTTTAGAAACGATGACACGACTTCCCCCGACCGAGGGGCGGGCGTTATTACCTCCGGCTCGAAAGCTAAACGCTAGACTGGGAGGATTCACCAATTCAAACTACATAGAGATTGGAAAACAACACCATAGGCAGACGGTTCATGTGGCTCCCAAGGAGGCCCTTGCTGCATCAGCCAACCCTGCAAAGGGACGCCGGAGAAGAAGTTAGCACGGGCAGGAGAGTTCGAAAAGTTCGATATCGGATAAATGAAAATAAAATAGAGCTAATCGCAAGGAATAATTTAAGTGAATAGGACGTACATCCAAATCGTGCATAATTTCACGGGGTCGGAGGTTCGATTATCCCCTTGAGTGCATAGCCTTTAATGAGACCACTCATGTAGGTGCCTATTAAAGGTTGGGAAAACTTAAAGTTGATGAAACTAAATTCTATTAGATTTCAGGTTTCATTCAATTTGTTTATTGTTTAACATGAATAGATTAAACACTCAGGTCTCCTTAAACACCTATTCTCAATGGCTACCCTAGAGCCGCACATGTCCTTAAAGGCGTATCCTCAACGAGGGATCTCATGCCGAATTTTTTTTTTCCTTTTGTACTCGTACAAGAGAGACAACTGACTGTGTGACAATCGATTCACTCACTATGAGCCGAACATTTTTTTTCGGTCTCGGACTGGCTCTGATACTATATAAATTCTTTATCGGCCCTAAAAAATGTAAGGCATATGTCCACCCAAAAACTTAAATTTATAAATGGGAATTTGTTGATAGTCCAATAGGGAATTTGTTGTCCAACGTTGATGTCATATATAATACTATCTGGTCATGGATTGGTAGTTGTTCAAGAAGTGAAAAGCGAGTAACTGTAAGATTTTCCGGAGCAAGCGATGAGGATATCAAGATTATTAGTATACGAACTTGGAACAGTCGACGTTCGGGGAAACGGCGACCGGCAGAGTGATCCCGCAGTTCCCCGGAAGCGCTTGGGCCAGCTGCGCGTTGGGATTGATCTGCTTCGCAGCCGACTTAATGCAGGAGCAGGCAGCCTTCTTATCGGCCGGCGTGGTCACGGAGTTTGCAAGAGCGGAGGCCCCAGTGCAGCAGGCAGCTGGCGGCATCCCGGTCCCGTTCACGAGATAGTTCACGCAGGGCCTCAGGTCCTTCAGCACATCGCTGCACGAGATAGCCGATTCTGTGACCGGAACGGTGGTGAGCAGAAGGAACGCCACGGCAAAAGCGAGAATTTTCCCACCCGAACTCTCCATCTCAGGGCTATAGCTATAGCTGTAGTTGTAGTTGTAGTAGTAGGGGTCAATGGAGCGGGTACTTATATATATATCAGCAGAGAAAGCTAAGAACTGCAAGCAAAGTTAATTGAATTCATTGGAGAGATTGCCGTGTTCGTGCCTAGCTGGTCGTTTTGTCAAAGAGTGCAAGAAAGAGCGAAAATCACGTTATTGTGTAGTGTCGGTATCTTTTCGAATCGATGAAGCTGAAAATCGACTTCACTACCCACCACAGTGCAACCTGGGACCTCTTTATATAATCAAATCTCAACTACCCTTAATTGTTATACCATCGTTTTCGGCTTCTTGAGCTTCCTCGACAACTCGTAAGCGTCACGAGACTCTGGCAGTGGAGCTCGCTTCGATAAATTTTGCTTCTATTTTGTTTCAGTACTGCCTGAAACAGGAGCGTTCTGTGCATCTTCCTGCCGGGCTCTGTCTTCTGAATCCTGAGTTTTCGACATGGATCCGAACTTGTGAACTGTTCGACGCACGCTCTGGAAGGTCGCCCGGCTACTCTGGCGTTGGAGCTTGTCACTCACACTTGCCACCGATCAGTGTTATTTTATATATTGGAAATGACAGAGGAAAGAGTCAAGCTGAGACTGTCTTGCAAGAAATCGCAGCGATGCAGACACAGCCTTTGACTGCACAACACTAATGGAGGCAGTGTTTCATAAGCTTCTCTTGCATTTGTCCTCTTTTTCTTTTTTCCCTTAAACAAACATGCTCTATCCAACCCATGCATTACAAAAAAAATTAATAGCTAAGCGCGGAAAAGAAACCCCTACAATATCTGCAAAAATCAAAGGTCCTAACTTAGATAAATGGACTCCAATTTGATGGATTTCCAATTGCTAAGGTGTGGCCATGTTCACAAGTCAATCTACATCTATTGTCCTTTCGCAAAGTGTGTCGTATGATAGTAGTCCAAACCCGATGTCTGAGTTTGTGAAAATGCTGGATAAGCCCTCTGTTCAATCCCAAAGAGCTTCCCTCCTCGTGTATCACGTGGAATATCACTTCTGAGTCTAACTCAATGTCGACTTTTCCAAACGTGGAGTCCCAAGCTAATTTGAAACCCGTCTCCACTGCCCATAATTCTAATGACACTGAAGTTCGATGCCCAGGCTGTGCATGAAGCCGCCAGCCATCTCCCTTATTACGAATAAGCCTCCATTTCTCACAATCTCATATGCGAAGTTCAAAGTGGTTTAATTAGGATTAAATCTAGTATTAGAAAGTTAACAAAAAGAATTCTAATTAGAGGATTGAAACATGGTCTAATACTATCATAGGTTCGGTCAAAAGGCTGAGGTAGTGTTTGGTCGGGGGATGGGAATTCCCTTCCATACTTGGTTCACATCCAGAGCGTTAGTTTTCCTGAATAAATAGGTGATTGCATTTCCCTTTCCCTTCACCATTTTTTTCGGGTGGTAAGAGATACTCACGAATCCATCACAAAAGTAGAAAATAAAGAGGAATAAAGTGACACATAACTCTTGTGGTAATTATCGAACTTAGAATCACATCACGTCGGGCTTCACTTTTTAATTAGCTTATGACTAAGCCCATAGTCGAGTTAAAAGTCGCATAGTCTTTCAACCCGGAATGAAAGGACAATTGATAGTAACAATACGAGTAGATTGAAATGGTTCGACATCTCTTTTTTATTAGCAATGACTTAGGCTCGAGTCTTACGAATGGAGAGAGTTCATATCAGGAGGATTTTACCCATTTATGGATTGAACTGCTCAAATCTGTACTGGTCAGGACTCATTGAACATTTGTGAACTACACCGGTTCAAAACCCGAGCCATAAACCACTGGGCCCTCTCCCAAAAAACGTTCAGGCTCTCTTAATATTCGCATCAAGTCCGGCCCATATAGCCCCAACCATTAACGAGGCCTCGGACGCACTAGCAAAGAAAGCCCCAAAACCGGACAGGTTCACGGCATCCTGCGCTCCAAACAGACCACAAACTCCCATAACGAAACCCTACTAGGCGATCTCGCAGCGCCTCTGCGCCTATAAAATCCCCCGCGGGGACAGCCCATCTCATCAGCCGGAGCGGCTTCACAAACCCTAATTGATCCTCTGTAACTAAGCCGCTGCCGTCCTCCTACTCTCTTCCGCCTATCCTCAAGTTTAATTGTCATTCTCCTCGCTCTTACGATCGATAGTCGAGCATTTTGCTGCAATTTATGCTTGACTCCGCCGCTATTGTTTTCTTTCCCCTCTCTGTTAATATGGTGTCCAGTAAGGTAGGTGACAAAAATGGCGGACCGTCAAGAAGCGGAAGGATTTAGATAAGCTGCATGCATATTCTTTTTTCTTTTGTTTGATTTCTTCGTCGTTCCTCGAGATCCATGCCTTATTTTTATTTCCTTCTGCTGAGGTTTATTGCACAGGTGATGATAATGATTGTCGCCCCAGTCTTACATGCATCTAAACAAGTTTGGTGCATGTTGGTGATTGACACATTATCTGATGTATCAATAATCCTCTATATTATTGTTTCAATGAAATTAAGGTTTCCGTTTTTCCCTTCTGTGTTTGTTTTCAATGTGATTTTTTGGGGATTTGATGATAGACTTTTGACACCCAGTCTGACTAGCGTTTATAGATGCAGTCTGATGATCTATAGTTCGTCTGATTTCCATGACAAATGTTAAGAATGTTGTTATATTATGCTTCAAATTGATTTTCATTACCTGAAAAGTTGCTTTTTGCAGGGCATTTATCAATATCTAATTCGTTTGTTGGTTTTCACTTTCTGGTATGTGTTCAAATTTTTCTCTTTATTATTTAATTTGTGGCTTTGAAATGTAATGATCTTATGTGGGGATCTGATGATAGACGTTTGACACCCAGTCTGACTTGTTTCTTCGGATCCAAAGTGGTGATCACCGATCGACTATCTGATCCTTACCTACATTACCTTTCTTTTAAATTGCCTTATTTCATGAGCAGAATGTTATTTTTATGGATTTCATCATGTTTTTGAACGTACCATGTTGTTTTCATGTATGCAATGAGGCGTGATGATACTTATCCACCATGTCTGCTGTTGGTGATGAATTACAAACATGCACTACCATCTGATCTCATCGCATTTCACCATTTGAATCGTTTTGATTAAGAACATCATGATTTAGTGATGCATTTTGATTTGGTAATTGTGTTACTATGTCTCTGCAATCAGTGATGCAAATTTTCCCCTATTGGTATGATATTTGATGATTATCACCAAATAATCACCATCTTTCGGCTGAGATTGCAAAGATGACTTGGTTTCCTCTAAGCTACAGCTTTTTCTTGTTATGCATTCAACCATGGACCTTCATTGATATTGTCTTTTGCCCATGGTATCTGATGTCCAGAATTGTCATTGTGGCTGGGCATTTCGTTTTGAGGGCAGACAGAAATCCTGAACAGGCTTTGCGACACAGTCTGCTTCATCTTTATGAGCTTACTGTTACTTTATACCTGGTCACATCCAGACAAAGTTTAATGATATGCTGTTTCTTTTGTAACATTTGGACTGTGTTATGGTGCCTTCTGATGAACGTGAGTATTATCTCTTTGAACGTCTCAAATATTGCCTAATCGATCTAATCGATGAGACATGAAGAACACATTTATCCGATGAAACATCTCTGAGTTATTGGTGAAGTTGTGGTATCACTTGCTGATGCGTAGGTGGTACTTCCAGCATGCGGCGGTGTCTAAATGCTTGTCATTAACTTTGATGGTTAAAAACTAACCGATGTTAATTTTTCATTGTTGGATGTTTTACGGGATTACTGCTCTGCCTTAGACTTCCTCGATTTTGGGACTGAGGGGATGTCCTTTATCTCTCTTGGCAATTTGAATTTCTGAATATCTTATTACAGCAAAAATGTTGAATTTGATATCTAGATGTTTCGGGTTTGATGTACTTGTAAACTTGACAAGTATAGATGATCATGTAGACAATATCGTACGACTTCCTCGATTTTGGGACTGAGGGGATGTCCTTTATCTCTCTTGGCAATTTGAATTTCTGAATATCTTATTACAGCAAAAATGTTGAATTTGATATCTAGATGTTTCGGGTTTGATGTACTTGTAAACTTGACAAGTATAGATGATCATGTAGACAATATCGTACTAAGATGTACCTGTCCATGAAGGTTCAACCCTAATGGCTTCCATATGATTGGTTGAACGTTTGGTAAGATTGATATCATATATCATCACATGAAATCCATTTCGACTATCGTATGAAGTTATGGTGTCTTGTTTTTCTGATTTGAACGTGACAAACCTGTTGAGTTGTGAACCTGTGGTTTCCGTGGTGTGGAAGATCCTCGATGACCTCCTGTACATAGGAATGTGCAGCTGCTACAGAAATCTTGTTCAGGGTCAAGTTTACTAGCTAGCCTGCTGCGACGTCATTGAAACCAGTTCTTCCCAAGCAGCAGTGCAACTGAGATGATGCTGTACCGGTACTGAGGAGGAAACCGTGTGTTCTTGGACTTGGCCGTATCTCTTTCCGATGACTCCAAACCTAGAACTGAATGTACCAATACGGGGAGCAACTTGCAAAATAATCTCGCAGCAGCATTGTGCCTGGGTTGTGATTGACGGCTAAATCTCTTCAACACAGCAAAAATATTATATGTTGGATTGCGAGATTGAATTTGGTTACCAAGCAAACCAGTCAAGCTGACCAACTGTCATTAACTGTTCCAAGCTTTCAAATTCATCGGTAATATCAAAAAGAGATAGAAGAAGCTGTACAAAGAGAGTGCGCTGGACTCAGGAACCTGACGTGCTCGGTTTTTTCGATCAATCCCTTTTGTATTTACGTGACTCCTCCATGTCCACGGGCAAGAGCACAGAATGGGGGTTCCCCTAGAGGTTGTGTCCCCCATGGCTTGACTGGCCCGATCGATGATCTCCACTGGACCCTTCTCCTCCATCTACTTTTGAAATCTTCGAGTCCTGTGGAGCCCCGGATTTGACCTGTGCTTCTCGGGATTCTTGCAGCTCTTTCATTATCGTCTTCACATGCTCCGGGTCCTCCTTCATGTCTTCCAGGATCGAATTGCATTGAGCGATAAACATTGCCACTAGGTCGATGTAAAGCTCCATTTCCCGGAATAACTCATTGGCAGCGGCAAGGACTTCGCGAAGTTCTGCGTTAATATCCATCTTCTTGATTGCGAGAAGGCGAGGCGGTGAACTGTGATGATTGGAGGGTCGTGGAGGAGAGGAACTTGTAGAGGGTTTATGGACGTTAGAGAGTTCGGTATTTCTGTTAGGATTGGATAGAGTGGAGCAGTTAATGAGCTGAAGAAAGAGCTACGTAAATTTAATGTCCCGAGATTTGAGGCGTTTGTCGGCTTTTTAAATAAAGTAAGGTCATGGATTTGTATCTCGTGCATGGATAAAACTACTGATCTAAAGAGTTTTATCACTTTATAAGATGATTCGAACTGAGTTCAAATTAGTTGAGACTTATTGAACTTTATATTTATAGTATATACGGAAAGAAATGGTATAGAATTCATTATATCTTTCCTTTAAGTGAGGTATTGGTTCAATTAAAGCTTGAGCATGGATTAATCAGCATCTATTCCGTTCTGCATCTAGGGTGTGCAAACTAAGATTTTTCTCTCTGTGTTGTGATCTTTCCCATTTGAATGGCTCTTTTCCAATCAAAAGCATAATGGCTTAGTTAATTTGCTCAATTTCCACTTAGCTTCTCACTTATCACCCGATATTTAGAAGTACATTACACCTCGACTAATCCGGGTTCGAAACCCAATTGATTCATGAAGATGTAACGTTATCCCACTTGCTAATTTTCAAGACCCGAACAACAATTTGAAGGTGTGGATTGGGAAGAGATATCGAACATCCGGACCGACCCAAGTAGGTTGTGATCGATTACATTTTTCATAGTACTGATGAATCTAAGACGAGCTTTTCACCATGAATCGTATCGAGCTGCCAACAATCAAACTCGACAAACAAAAACAAAAGGAAAAACAGAAGCACAGAGGAAGGAGAATGTTCAAGCCATGGAATCCACCTGGACAGTGAAAGGAAAAAAAGGCTTCTCATCTTCAGCCCTTGATCTTCAGTGCCTTGATCTTCGATTCTATCTCCTTCTGGTCCGCCTCGCATTCTTCGACCCGATCGTCCAGCAAAGAGATCTCCGGCTCGGCACAGCCCTGCTGGTCCACGAGACCCGCCATGAGTTGAACGTTCCCCAGTAAATGATCGAGCAAGCCATGGACCGTCCCTCCTTTCTCCACATTCCCCTTCTGGCTCCCGAACTTCCCGACTTGCCTCTCGAATGCCTTTGTGAGGTCCAAGATGCCACGAACAATCTTGGAGCTCGAGCCCTTCTCGAGCCACTCGAGCAAGGATTTGAACTCCTCGAACCGGGTCGCCTGTTCCTTGTTACGGGCAATGAAAGAGAAGAGCTTCGAGAGCAGGAAGTAGAGGTTACCCTCGAGCTCGGACACCTTTTGCCTCAGCCGGTCGAGGACGTCGGCCGGATCCTCCTCAGGCTGATCGCGCTCCAAACGGAGCTTTTCTACTAGCCATCTCCTCGCGTAACTGACCTGCTTCCCAGTTGAGCTCTCCCTGTCTCGATCACCTTCAACCTCTTCGGAGATTGCGTCATCGATCGTAAAGAACACGAGCCTGCTCGTCGAGTCTTCATCTTCCATCTTGAGCCTGGAGACAGCACGCCTCAGATCCTCAATGTCGTCCTCGGCTTCTCGAGCTTGGCGCAGGTGGCTCACCTTCATCTTGATGTCTTCGTGTTCCTTCTTGAGTGATTCGAGGGCGGAGTTGAAAGCTTTGTCTTCCCCGGGATCCGCTGCCTTCAACCCGCGTTTGCTCGTCAACGAGGCTATGGCCCTATCCCTCGTCTCCACGCACTGCTCCAGCAATCGAAGCTGCTCATCGATTTTGTCGCGAAGACTGAGATCTTCTTCTCGGTCAGCCATCTGGCTCGAGCGCTTCTTCCTCTTTTCCTTCGTACGGGGTGGGGGAGGAGAGAGAGATGACAGTGAATGGAATGGAGAAGGAGGAGCTAGGAATGCATTTATAGGTTGAAGCAGTTCGGTATTTCAGTTGGGATTATGCGACACAAATGAATTAGGCTCCAACTGTTGTCTGTCAGTTAATTATAACCACCCGGAAGTGAAAGTTCTTCGTTGAAGCTTCGACAGCAAGCAAGCCCTCAAAAAAGTATACAAGAAATATGGATTCGAGCATCTCACAGTGCCTCGAGAACATGCTGCATATGGTCACAATCTCGATAATTCTCGATGTCCAATGCGGTCAGGACTTGTCAAGACCCGTGCTGTTCCGGGTCTGCTCATAATCCGCCAGATAACCTTTCAGAAAGAATGGATGGGAGGGCATCTCACTGGGATCTTCACAGTTGGTAAAGGTGATTAAAGATGGCACCAAATAAAAGAATAGTATTGATTGATAATTATTTTTAGATTTCATTCCATCCCATAGGATCTTTCCATTCCATTTCGCAGATGGTCATAATCTCTGTAAGTCCTTGGTACAGAAAGAACATACAATTCGTCTAAACTAGTTAGTGATGCAATGTGCCAGACTCGGTTTCAGCTCTGATGCTCCAGCGACGAGAGTTGCTCGTTGACTGCAGCTCGATAATGATCGATTCCTGTTCATTGCCTCTCTAGTGTCAGCCTTCAAATGAACCCAGAGCTGAATGCACCCAGGAACACGATGAGCGACTTGTAAAAATCAAGATTAGTTGAAGGTCTGATAAGAAAGATTTCATATATCATCACATGAAATCCATTTCGACTATCGTGTAAAGTTATGATGTCTTGTTTTTCAGATTTGAACGCGACAAATCTGTTCAGGAGTCATGAACCTGTCGATTCTGTGGTGCGGGAGATCCTCGATGACCTACTGTACATAAGAATGTGCAGCTGCTGCAGAAATCTTGCTCAGGGCCAAGCAAACGGCCAGCGACCTCATTAAAACCAGCTCTTCCCCGGCAGCAATGCAGCTGAGATGATGCTGTACCAGTGCCGAGGAGGGAACCACGTGTCTCTTGGACTTGGCCATGTCTCTTTCCGATGAAGCCAAACCCAGAACTGAATGTACTGAGGAACACGATGAGCAACTTGCAAAATCAATCTCGTAGCATTGTGCTTGGGTTAGGATTGACGGCTAAATCTATTCAACACAGCAAAACATTATACGTTGGAATCGAGATTGCATATGGCTGCCGAGAAAACCAGTCAAGCCGACCAACTGCCATTAACTGTTTCAAGCTTCCAAATTCATCAGTGATATCAAGAAGAAGAGGAAGAAGCTATACAAAGAGCATATGCTGGATTCAAGAACTCGACATGCTTGGTTTTTCGATCAATTTGCTCAACAGGAGGGAAGATTCAAACTCATTGCAGTTACGTGACTTCTTCCATGTTCACGCGCAAGAGCATAGCATGGAGGTTCCCCACGGCTTGACTGGCCCAATCGATGATCTGCACGGGACCCTTTTCCTCCATCTTCTTTCGAAATCTTCGAGTCCTGTGGAACCCGGGAACCGCCCTGTGCTTCTTGGGATTCTTGCAGCTCTATCATTCTTGTCTTCACATACTCCAGGTCCTCCTTCAGGTCTTCGAGGATCGAGTTGCACTGAGCGATAATCGTTTCCGCCCAGTCGATGAACTGCTCCACTTCCCAGAATGACTCGTTGCAAGCAGAAAGAACTTCGCGAAGTTCTGAGTTAATATCCATTTTCTTGATTTTGAGAAGGGGAGACAATGAACTGTGATGATTGAAGGCTAGTGGAGAAGAGGAGCTTGTACAGAGTTTATGGACGTTAGGGAGTTCCGTATTTCTGTTAGGATTTGATAGAGTGGAGCAGTTAATGAGCTGAAGAAAGAACTATATAACTTTAATGTCTCGAAGAGGTATTTGTCGTGTTCGTATCTTGTATACGAAGAAAAGTACTGATCGAGAGAGCTCTATCACTTAGAGAGCTGACTTGAGTTGAGTTTAGATTAATTAGAATTCATTGAATTTTTTGATACTGATGATACAAATGAGAAGAAATGTAGGAAATTCATTACATTTTTTCTTTAAGTAAGATTTCAGGTTTAATCAAGGCTCAAACTATAGATTAATCAGGGCCCATTAAGTTCTGTATCTCGGATGCGCAAACTAAAGATAGATTTTTCTCTCTGTTCTGTGTTCTTTCCCATTTGAATGGCTCAATTAAAAGCATAGTGGCTTAGTTAATTTGCTCATCTTCACTTAGCTTGTCACTGATTACCCGATATTTGGAAGTCCATTGGAACTCAATTAATCCAGGTTTGAAACCCAATTGACCCATGAAGAGGTAACGTTCTCCACTTGCTATTTTTCAAGAACCGTCCAACCTTTGGACCAACCCAAGTAAGTTGTGGTTCACATTTTTCATAGTACTGATGAATCTAAGACGAGCGCGTTTATTCCCAAATGCAAGAGATCATCGTTTCACCATGAATCGTATCAAGCCGCCATGCTCATCAATCCAACCCGAGAAACAAGAACAAAGGAAAACAAAAAGCACAGAGGAAGAAGAATGTTCAATCCATGGCATCCACCTGAACAGAGAAAGGTAAAAAGAGGCTTCTCATCTTCAGCCCTTGCTCTCCAGTGCCTTGATCTTCAATTCTATCTCCTTCTGGTCTGCCTCGCATTCTTCAACCCGATCGCCCAGCGAAGAGATTTCCAGCTCGGCGCAGCCCGGCTGGTCCATGAGATCTGCCACAAGTTGAATGTTCCCCAGTAAATGATTGAGCAAGCCATCGATGGTCCCTCCCTTCTCCACCTTCCCCTTCGGGCTCTCAAACTTCCCAACTTGCCTCTCGAATGCTTTCACGAGGTACAAGATGCCCCGAACAATCTTGGAGCTCGAGTCCTTCTCAAGCCACTCGAGCAAAGACTTAAACTCCTCGAACCGGGTCACCTGTTTTTTGTTACGGGCAGTGAAAGAAAAGAGCTTCGAGAGCAGCAAATAGAGGTTAGCCTCGAGTTCGGACACCTTCTGCCTCAGCCGGTCAAGGACGTTGGCTGGATCCTCCTCGGGCAGATCGCACTCCAACTTGAGTTTTTCTACGAGCCATCTCCCTGCGTGACTGACCTGCTTCCTGGTTGAGCTGTCCCCGCACCGATCACCTTCGACCTTCTTGGAGATCGCGTCATCAATCGTAAGAAACATGAGCCTGCTCGTCGAGTCTTCATCTTCCATCTTGAGCCTCGAGACAGCACGCCTCAGATGCATGATGTCATCCTCAAAAGCTTGGCGCAGGAGGCTAATCTTCATCCTGATGTCTTTGTGCTCCTTCTTGAGTGATTCGAGGGTGGACTCGAAGGCTTTGTCTTCCCCGGGATCCGTTGCCTTTGACCTGCGTTTGCTCGTCAACGAGGCTATGGCCCCCTCCCTCGTCCCCGCGCACTGCTCCGGCAACCGAAGTTGCTCGTCGATTTTGTCACGAAGACTGTGATCTTCTTCGGGACCGGCCATCTGGTTCAAGCGCTCTTCCTGCTTTTCTTCAGAGGGAGAGAAAGAGAGAGATGACAGTGAATGGAATGGAGGAGGAGGAGCCGATAGTGCATTTATAGGCTGAAGCAGTTCGGAATTTCAGTTGGGATTATGGGACACAAATGAATTAGGCTCTAACTGTTGTCTGTTAGTTAATTTTAACTACCCGGTAGTGAAAGCTCTTCGTTGAAGCTTCGACAGCAAGCAAGCCCTCGAAAACGTGCCAGAAATACGGGTTTGAGCATCTCATGGTGCCACGAGAGCATGCTGCAGATGGTCACAATCTCCATAATTCTCGATGCCCAATGCGGCGAGGACCGTGGTCAGGACCCGTGCCATTCCGGTGCGGTTCTGGTCATAACGGCCAGATAACCTTTCGGAAAGAATGGATGAGAGGCATCTCACTGGATCTTCATAGTTGGTAAAGGTGATTAAAGATGGTACCAAATAAAAGATTAGTATTGATTGACAATGCTCTTTAGATTTCTTTCCATCCCATAAGATCTTTCCATTTCATTTCTTCCTACCAAATGTGGCAATAATGAACAATGTGGCCATATGAACACGCTGCAGATGGTCAGAATCTCGATAAATCCTTGATACAGAAAGAACTTACAATTCGTCTAATAATCTAGTTAGTGATGCAATGTGCCAGACTCGGTTTCAGCTATCTGGTTACAAACCCGCGATTCACTTGTTCTGATGCTCCAGCGATGAGAGTTGCTCGTTGACTGCAGCTTAATGATGATCAATTTCTGTTCATTGTCTTGAGAAATATCGAACAAGAAGCAGACTGACAACTCTTTGGCCAAGTTTCCAGAAATCGCTCGAATTCGGGGACAAAAAGGAAACTGTCTTGACTTATAAGGCAAGCTGCCCAAGAAGTTATACGACATGGATTCAAGAAAAGAGGCAACAACAATCACAAATCTCTACCAAGAGAAGAAACAGTGACTAGCATCAAATGAAAAAGCAACTACAAAGCCTTCAGTTTTTGGTTTTGGATTCCGTCTCTCTGTGCTCTGCCTCACATTCCTTGATAGGGCCATCTGATGAACTAAAGTGCCACTTAGAAGCAACAAGTATTCGAGAGAACTGAGGCTGCTGTAATCTTCAAAGGAGAGGGTCACCTATATCGATTTTCTATGTACAAGCCACCGGCCGAAAAAGAGAATTCCAACAGAATTACAAGGATATCCCTTCTTTGAACCACCTCCGATTTAATGACCTTTAATTTCACCTCATTCTGCTCTCTCTCACATTCCTCGAAACGGTCTGTAGACACTTGAATTTCCATCGTCCACATGGTCCTTGATATACCGGCAGTTTGCTTGATTATCTTCTTCAAAGAATTCAAGTCCAGCTCAAATTTAGAATACAACTGGTCTTCAAGAAACGCTACTAGCTGAAAGTTCCTGAGTAATTTCTTGAGGAACCCATTGACTCTGCCTCCTTTTGCCAGCTTTGTTCTATGGTTCCTGAACTCCCCGACTTTACCATCAGAAGATCCTATAAAATGCCACAGGTAGTCTTATTCTTTGGTTCTTCTCGAGTGCTTCCTGAGAGGATCTGAACTGGTCGTAGTGTGTTATGCCTTCTTCATTGTCTGGTATTAAAGATGGTCCACAAGTGTAGGGAGTGGAGGTTTGCCTTGAAGTCTGGCTTTTCTCCCCCCCAGCTCATCGACATCCAACACTTGGTATCCGCGGGTCTGTCCTACCTCTGTCCCATAGTGCAGATGAACCTTGTCATGTCTCCTTTAATTCTTCCTCAAGCTGCACAGTTCCAAATAGCACTGTTCTCCTGCCTGCTTCGATGGGATTTAAGCGGATCGTTCAGTCTCCGCTTGATCTCTTCTCACTCCTCCACAGATTCCATAGTCTGTTGAACTCCTTGGCTTTCCTTGGATACATCTTATCATTGTTTTGTTTCACGAAGAAAGGGATGAACCTTTCACTCGCTCGTTTTGGAACTCCACCTGCAAGACTCGGTCAAAGTTAGCATCAAATGTCAAATTCAAGAAAAGTAAGACAAACATTGAGTAGAGAAATTACAGTCCCGTTTGGTCTTGGCATCCAAGACACATAAGCAAAAAATTAGGGATAAGTACCTGATGGCAGTTGAAAACGGATCAATTGAAATATCATGTCAATTCACTGCAGAGCTTGCCATGAAGTATATTTCTTAAAGCGAGAGTCTGCTACCAATAATCCCCACAAGAACAAGCTCCATCTTTGAAATGGTGAAACCGAGTGGGGTCTCTCACTATAATCTCCCTTCCAACGATTTGCCCTATAAGCTTAATCACAGAATGGCAATCCCCGCAAACTCGTAGGTTCTTCATTACAATTATGGTACTGGACTCCATGGTACTGATCAACCCAAAAGCAATAGCAAGCCTCTCGCTGTGATAAGATAAAGACTCCTCCTTCTGTTCATCTTCAATATCATGCAGGGCGAACCTCCGATCAGGAACATAACCCAACTCCTTCAGTTTTGCAGTTAACCAGTCTACCTTTCTATATATATTCTCACTCAGAGGGTGAGATTTGTCTCCAGAAAGGAATACATGCCTTTCCCCCTTCACTCTGATCCAACTGCTTCCTGCCTGTTTCATTATCCCCTGGCACTTCATGAGAACCCTTAATCTTGACACATCGTTCCATTTATTAGCAGAAGCATACAAGTTTGACATCAACACATAAGCAGCACTCAAATGAGGGTCTACCTTGAGAATCTGACTCATAGCTCTTTCCGACACTTCCAAATTTGAATGCATTCTCCCAGCACTGAGCAAAGCTAACCACACTACTGAGTTTGGTTTCAAGGCCATGTTTCCTACGAGTTCCTCTGCTTCATCGAGCTTCCCACAGCGGCCTAGTAAATCTACCATGCAGGAGTAGTGCTCATGCTTCAGTTCTACAAAAGCATCTTCCCTACTGAAATACTCGAATAGATGCCTCCCCTTCTGTAGCAGTCCTGAGTGGCTACAGGCAGAGAGCAACGCTGTGAATGTGAACTCATCGGGCTCCAGGCCAGCCCGTAACATCCCAGCGAAGAGTGCCAATGCATGGATTCCCCGACCATGCTGGGCACATCCCGATATAGCAGCATTCCATGTGACCAGGTTCTTGTCGCCAGCTCTATTGAAGAGTGTTAAGCAATCTTTCATGGACCCGCATTTAGAGTACATTATGATGAGAGAATTGCAGACAAAGAGGTCCTCTATGAGGTTTAACTTAATTGCTGGAGTGTGTATCTCCCTGCCTCGATCAAGAGCCTCCAGACCACAGCATGAATGTAGCACACTTGAGAACGAAGATTGATTAGGAAGGATGCCTGCTCTGAGTATGTTAGCAAAAACCCTCAACGAGTCATCGTACTTATTGTTTGAGCCAAAGCCAGTTAGAAGAGCTGTCCATATGACAACGTTCTTGTTCAATTCCATGTCTGAGAAAACTTTGATGGCCTCATCCATATGTTTGGAGACCGAATAGAACGTAATCAAAGATGAAGAAATGAACTCATTGAAACAAAAACCCCATTTGAGAATCAGGCCATGGGTTTGTGCACCGAGAAGAAAAGCCGAGGCATTCCCACAAGCAGACAGAACACAGGCAAAGGTGCTTGAAGTCGGGAAAACACCAGAGTTCACCATTCTGTGGAAAACAAGTAAAGCTTCTCCACTCCTTCCGTTTTGGTCAAGCCCTCCGATCACCGAAGTCCATGAGATCACGTCCCGACAAGGCATCCTCTCAAAGAACCTCATCGCATCCTCGACCCTGTAGTTGCCGAAATACCCATGAAGCATTGTGTTGTAAGCAGCGAGATCTCTCGTGGGCAATAGGTTAAAGAATCTCTCGGCCATATCAACTTGTCCAAACTTGAAGAAACCATTTATCATAGTCGTCCATGAAACAACAGTCCTCTCGGGCATTTCATCAAAGAGGTTCCAAGCAATTTCCAGTTCTCCGCAGTCCAAGCACGCCTTCATCATGGTATTCCAAGAAATCCCGTCCCTAACGGGCATTTCTGCAAACAGACGCAGGGCCTCTACAAGCCTGTCGTTTCGTGCATATCCCGCTATCATCCTGGTGCACGATCTAATATCTGGGCATGGGATTCCATCTCGGCGAGCTCCGTCAAACTTTGGGTTCTTCAAATGGTCAGGAACTACAGAACTCTGATTCCATGTTCTCGAATCGGCACGACCTGAAGAACACCCAGAGGGTTCGGAGAGATCGGCGAAGCTTTTGGATGGAATCGAGTGGGAAGTAATAATCAACGAGAGCTTGAATGAAGAGTGGAGATTTTGAATGATGGCGCGAGGTTTGTTCATCTTCAACGGTCAGCATGCTTAACCGCCATTTACATTTCCAATGGCCGCATGTTTTGGTCTGCCTTCCAGCAAGGGAGTAGAGCTAGCTTTTCAAAGTTCGGGGAGCAATTTGAAATTTAAGTAAGAATTTGGGGTAAAAGTTGACTCCAATCTTTATCACCCCATTCAGAGGATCATTAGTGAAAACTAGCGAATGACTCATACTATACACGGTAAATAAATCAATCGAATATTTATTTTTTTATTTGCACAACGCAGTGTCCCCGGGTCAGCCGAAGCGCACATCGAGATTAATTTGCGGTCGGGTCTGGATTCCGGGAAAAATCCCGTCGACCATCTCAACCTGAGATTCGATCCTGGGATCATCCATTTTAGCGTCTAGTGAGGGAACCACTAGGATAATCACAAGTTGGTAATCGAATACTTGTTAGTTCCATGGACCAAATCTCTTTGAATCATAAAATGTACTAAAATTCGATCATACAGTGACATTTTATAAATGAATAATTCTAATTGCAGATGTAGAGAGATCCATGCACAATTTTGGAATAAAATCTATCACGGAGAAAATGTAAGAGTGAATGAGTAAAATAAAAATCATTGTGGAGGAAAAGTAGAAAATTTGTGTGAAATAACTATTTTAAAATAACTGAAAAAGATTTTGAATTATTATAAAAACTAAATTGGGGTGCGATAGTTTTGAAATTAGGAAAAGATATCAAAACCACTTACTTCTCCCTTGAAATAATAGACATCAGTGACCGTTAAAATCTGAACTAGTCTACTTGTAAAAAAAATCTGAATTAGTTATATAAAAAGGCTCAGGACGAATTTGATTAAATCAGTTAAGATTGAGGATTAAATTCGGGCCATTGAAAATTAAGGAGGGGCGGGGGTTGGCTCCTTTTTAAAACCCTTTCCTAAGCAGTCTCTCCCTCCGTCAGCCAGAGTTTCAGAGAGCTCCGAACAGCCTCGGGATTCGAGCTCTTTGGAGACGGCCATCCGTTCCTCACAAATGGTGGAGAATCCGACTAGGGTTTTTCGTAGATGCTTCTCCCTACTGCTGCTCTTCATCGAGTTCCTTCCATTCGGCCATGGCGATTCCCTCATCGGGCTCCTCTCTTTCACCTGCTGGAGGAAGGACCCTTTTCTCTTTCTTCGAAAGGTTAGGCTGATTTGCTTCTCCTCCCTCTTCATTTCCGTTAACGTTGATTTTGAGGCTTCGAGCCTTGTTCTTCAAGCGAGTACCTTTTTGTCCTGCTTCCCATCGCTGTTGTATGAAGGGCATTAGGCATTTTTAGCGGTTCCTTGCTTGGTCAGGACAATTTTTTATTTTTTTTTGGTGTGTAGATGTCAGCCGTTCCTCACTATCATAGTCTATGAAGAGATGATATGCCTACTGCTGCTTGTCTTTCTGACTAAAGATCCTTTTGGAATTTATGAATATCAGGTCACGCGGCAACAATGATTCGAAATGTAAGGATAGTGGCCGACGTGATCGTGACTCATGAAAGTGTTGTTGTTTAGCGTTACTGGAGGAAGGTATAGGTTGATGTACTCCGGGTTTGAAATGGGGAACGGAGCCGGTGGTCCATGTAGCTTAGTTTGGTGGTGTGGTGGATTATCTTGTTGATATTCTTTGTAGAGTGGCTGCGGTAAATTTTTTGCCTCAGATAGCTTAGTGCTCCACCTTTTATAGTTATTTTTACCCTTTTTATCCCTCGCTTTTAGATGTTTGAGGGAAGATTATATTGTAAGATCTCGACATCTATTTATAAAAATCAGATGGACTCTCTGGGGCCTTTTGTTCACTTTAATCAGGGTCATGAAGCATCTGAAATCAAGTAGTTTTAATTATGTATGTCTTACTATGGCATGTGATAGAATTTTCTTATTCAATAAAGCCTTTCTTGGGGAAGTTTGGGCGGCTGATATAATGCTCTCATATTGGTGGAACAAAGAGCTTGCTTTAGTGATTCTCTTGCCTTTGAGACTCTTAGTGTGTGCAGGGTGCATAGATAATCCTGTTGGAAGCACTCCAGGATAGGGCTAGGGAGCCTCAGTGTTATTGGATATGCTCACAGTCTCTTGTTCTTCCTCAATGTTGTTGGGCGATGGAATCCTCTTTTAACCTACAAAGACAAAGTCCGTGGTGCATATTGACATGGTGCTTTCAGATTGATGGCTGTTGTTTGGCTCGTGTTGTCTCTGATATATTAGAGAGGTTTTGTATTTATGCATTTGCACATTGCATAAATCCTTTTTGTTGATTACTGATTTGTTAACTCTTGAGTACTTCGTACTTTGACTGAAGGATTATAGCATATATGGTTGCTACAAATTCTGGGTTATAGTATATATATATATATATAGACCATTTCTGATGTGATGTAGTCATGATTTGCTGTATGAGTAAATAAGGATTTATGGAGGAAGTGGAAAATGTTGGATGGACGGGTGCCTTTTCCAATTGCTTCAATGTAATGACTTTTGCTACTTATCTTAATTTTCAGTACTCTAGCAGCACGTATAGTAGTCCGCTGGGGATAGTTCTAGTCCTGTCAATAGGATTGTAGAAAATTGATCCTTGTATCACACTGCAGCTAGAAGTCGCGTTGATTCTTCCACTAGGCTTGAAGTAAGCCTCCCAAAGCAACTAATTCCCATAAATGTACAGTCTGACTGCTTATAGATATCTTGCAAACCTTTGCCAAAGGTTGAGTCACATGTTAAGTTCATTAAAAAGATGTTGCTAAGAACTGTAATGGTCAGTGCCTTCATGGTCCAATAATAATTGCATAGCGGAAAACACTATGATCATTATTACATGATGAGGCATTACATTGTACAAACATGAGTAACATCCTGGCAAGTTATTTTTGTCTCATTGTAATTATTTAAGAAACTTTATTTATCGGAGTTTCAACATCTTATGTGCTACATCATTCTTTAATCCTCATGGTATCAAGATATGCTTTTCCACGCAGTTCACCTGAGAAATATCCCCTCAAATGTTCTGCAACGCTAATTCTTCTAAAAAGTGCAGGGGATTCTGGAGTTACGAGGCTCGGGGCTGGGCCGATCTCAGCATCCATTTTTGGGCTATAGAAGGTTGCTATGGAGATCCTCTCCTGAATGGCATTAACAGTCCCTCGATGTTCTATGCTATGGTAAATTCCGTTGCTGATCATCTGTCAACAAAACCACAGAACTTCACGGGTTAGAAAATTACCTCCTGGAAGCCGGCAATAACTGATTCCTTTAGTAGTAACATAGTAAAAGATGTTCTAGCTTCTTGATAATTGATGCATATTTTGGTTGTCTTGGTCCTAATATATATGTATATATATATCTTGGCGGTCGGACCAAGTGAAGAATTTTCCATCTCAATTGGCTATGATTGGAAAGTTGTGAAAACTTCGTTCTTGTTATCTTTTCTGCTGAAACATGCTGTATGCCACCAAAAAAGGATTCAACATTACCTCCATAATGTCTCCAATGTTGGCGATGAAAGCATTACTGAGCGGTTTGATAGGAACCCACATCCCGTCTTTCCTGATCTGGAGTCCTTCAGTTTCATTGACTTGGAGGAGAAGGGTAATGCCATCGGCATCAGAATGTGGGTTAAGCCCCATCACAAGCTCTGGCTGTGGACATGGAGGGTAATAGTTCATCCTCATTCCCTGGCAGCCATCCTCGAACAGCTCGTCTATTTCCTTTGCCTCCATCCCCAGAGCTTTCCCCATGAGGTGAAGAATTTTAACAGCTAAGCTCTTCATCTCTGCTGAGTAGGTTTCCAAGATATCTCTGCATTCCAAAGACAATTTATAAAGTTTTGACCGAAGAATGTTTTTTATGCTTGCTAGGGAAAGATCCAGATCTTCCATAATACGCTTCAGAGCAGAAGACAATGGGTTTAAATGTTAATGTGCTCATTGATTAACAAGGTTGAGGGGTTGAGAGAGGACCTGAAAGGTTGTGGAAGCTTCGGGAACAGGTGTGGCTTTCGAAGGTGATCCGGGAGAGTCATCATGTAGAAGGCGTCTGCCCACTCAAGCTTCTGCTCCTTGGACACGACAAATGCTTGCCCAAAACCTTCCATTTCTCCAGGAACCTGCCAAAACTTATTCTTCTCATCCATCGGGAGGTTGAAGAACTCCTGGATCCCTGACTTAACTTCCTCAATCAAGGAGTCGCTTATCCCATGATTAATGATCTGATAGGTTTATGCCAATCAATTAGTACCCCACAAAATGTCAAGTTTTCATGGAACAACTCTCTCTGATGACAAATATGGCTTTATCGTAGGAACAAATGCTATATGAATCAGTTTCGACGTGCTCCATACATGCAATTGGTTTTTACCTTCAATTCATGAGTTCTATATGTATTTATTTGTTCATGCTTTTGCTACTAAACTGGAATGAATTCATAGCCTTATTTAGAACTGCAAGTTATATCCAGAGAGTGGCAATCAGAAGAAGAGGATGGCTTGGACCTGAAAGAAGCCCCAGTCCTTGCAAGCATGGTGTAATTTCTGCAGCTCCGAGCTGTCACACTCCCCTGATGTCAGCTTCTGAAGGTCGATGACGGGAACCTGGGGCAGTGAAGCTGAGTCCGGTATGATCGGAGTATCTTGATCAGTCCGGACATATCTTTCTGGTACCACCCCGATGTTCTCCTTCACAAGATTCTGAACCCATGGCACAAGGAGAGAGGTTCCTAGGTTTACAAATCGTGTTTCTGCTGCCATGTTAGCCCTCTATGGGAATGGCTTCCTCCTGGCTTAGGGACGAGCAGAGGTATTACTTATGCACTCTTCTTTGTCTTTGTGTGCTCATATGCTGTTTGATCTTTCCATATTTGGCACTTTATAAGAGTTAATGATCCCATTCTAGGAGAAAGTCTTGTAGGTAAGAGGTATATCACGTGACAGTGCTAATGCGTCACGAGTCAATTAAATCAAGTTATTTTTAAGATTTTTTTCTCTTTTAGGTTTTATTTAAAAAAATCATAAAAATAACTATACAAATTAGCTAGTAACACCATGTCAGCATTATAGCGTGGTATGCTCGTTGCACACAAGACACTCTCCCATTATAGAGGGATCTGCTCACTCAGCAAAGCGGGCCTCATGGTCCCTGGTAATTCAATAATTTGTTTCGTCTGTGTCTATAGTCAGGCATGACAGTGAAGAAAAAAGACGCATGACAGAAGAGAAAGGATGATTGTCTGTTGTTTCCAATCGAAGTGAAAAATTCTACTGGGCAGTTTGGACTGTTCAACAGGTGAAAAAGGAAAAACAGAAGAGAGAATAGTCCAATTCTTTTCTCTAATTTATATAATTGATTATCAACCATCTGATTAAGTTATTAAATATTTCAGTGACTGAGATGCTTAAAGGGATTTCCATTCAAGTGAGTCTCATCTTCGTCAGCTACTTTTCAGGGTTCAAAGACAAGTGTCGGAGGAGTAAATTTTGATTCGGTGGAATGGATTTCCATTAAAGCGAAGACTCATCTTCCCCAACAACTCTTCAAAGTTCAAAGAGGAGTCAGTTTTGATTGGTGGACAGACACGTGGTCAAGCCATCGAATTCAAGGTAACTCACCCTTCTGTTTAGACTTCTTTTACTGTCGAAGTTCAAACATTCCTCTCGCTAACGGATAATAGAAATCTTGGAAATATAAAGAAGATGGATACTAAGAAATAAGCCCGTGAGTCCGTAAATCTGGACGTGTGGCATATCAATGGCTAAATAAAGTATTATAAGTTTTAGTTACAATTTATTGAGAGATAAAGTTTGACCGATTTTACATACAGTGAGTAGAGTTAGGGAAGAAAATGGAGAAAAATAATGGTGAAATAAGAGAGGATGAAGAGAGAGTGAGATTGGAGAGCTTCCGGTGAACAAAGTTGTAGGAGTAAATGATATCTAGAAAATATAGAAGAAAGAAGGATAAAAAAATATAAAAAATTTTGTAAGTGAGATTGAATTTAGAATTTCCAGGTCACATAACGAAGTACTAAGCCCTCTCTCCTGCTACTTTTAGCGGTTTTGATGCGAAAGATTTTTCTTTCTCATCTCATTTTGCGTCGGAGGGGTGGAAGGTCGGCACGTTCGTGGGCCGAAAATTTTAGGGCCGTATATTCCTCATCTGGAAAAGAATTTTCAAAACAATCGCTTTGAAATGTATTGTGAATATTATTATTTTATTGATAAAATAATCTGTTTGGACAGCATCTTGCGTAATATAACGAGTTTTATATTGTTAGTGGGAAAAAAATCATAAATAATATCCTGGATATTATATTATTTCATTATATTACAAGTGGATCGGTCTTATAGGTTCATCTGGTCAAATTTTTCTTCTTAAATATTCTTAATATTTAACTTATAAATAATTTTTCGACGATAAGGGAGACTTCATGAGTCTAGTACAATGATGGAAAATAAGAGGAAACAAAGGATGTGTAACTCTCACGGTGAGGATTGAATTTAGAACTTCTTAGTTATGAGTCAGAATCTTGGGTCGCTGTATTAACACCGCGCCCTTAACCTACAGTAGTTTAGTTTGACGGGATGGACGGGAATATCCTCAATATGCTCAGTACATTTCACTTGATATTGTCCAATTTTTATTAAATTATCCTATTTCGTCCCCTTAATTTGACATGTTACTATTTTATAGAGTTTCGCATCCTGAAAACGAACTTTCTCGAGCTGTCCCCGCTATTTAAAGCGAGAAGAATTGTGAGGCACACAGATTCGACGTAATGAGGATATGGAAAGAAAATAATATGTTTGTCTAATTTTAATATAAACAGGATTTGATTTTTCGTCGCTCTCTTCCTTAATAAGTTATATATATATATATATAAACAAAATTAATTTTCCGCTCTGTCGTCATCTTCAAAAATGGCTGCTACGTTTTCTTTTCTTAATTCGAAAGCGTGGATAGGATAGTATCTCGAATATATTACGTGATAATATTGATATAGTATGAAGTTATAATTATGAAATTCTAAAAAATTAAAAAGAATGTGAAAATCACTCTTAAAAAATAAAAAAACTCTAATAAATAATAAATTATAATTAAAAAATTATAATACATCGGTATTATTGTATGGTATATCTGATGCATACGTGGACTGAAAGGGACAAATTCTTAATGAAATCCTTAGGGGAGTCTACCCGATTGTGGCAGAGTTATTTGTCTTGTCGTGCCACTTAATTATTGGTGCTCAAGGTACATCGTCCGCTACAATATTTTTTTTTTTTGGTTTCCCACCCGGTATCCGGTACCCGAAGGCCCGACTAATCCGGATTCGGGGTACTGTCGGGCGGTTTCCCGGGGACCCCTCCCAAGAAGGTTTGCTGCGTTCACAGGGGCTCGAACTCGGCACCTCTGCTTAAGCGACACAAGCCCCTTCCACTTGCGCCAACCTTCGTCCGCTACAATATTTTAGTTTGCATAGAGAATTCAAAATATCTGATGGAAAATCGAAAAATTATCGGTTTACATATTTAACCTTCCTATCACGTGACTTTCTAATAACTGGATTTAAGAAGACGTGACCCGGCTCGATAAGATCGTCATGAACTGTGTTATCAAACTGCACCGCTATCGATTCTGGCCCGCATGGCACCTTAACCTTAGGTCATGGTCTTACCGATCCATCCCATTTCATCCAGCTCGGCTCCGTGGCCCAATAATTTTTTTTTAAAAGTACCTTTTTCTGCTTTTATTTTCCCGCGAACTTTCCTTTTTGTTCTATTTTGGGTGATCAAGTTTGGATACTTTTTTTTTTTTATGGCACACCGACTTTACTCTGTTAAATCTTAGAATTAGACAATACCTAGAGCTTGCCAGATATCATAGGTTCCGGATATCCTGTTGAAATATGTTTATTATTTATTATTTTACCTATATAATATGAATTTTTTTATTTTTTTTGGTGATTGTTATTGTTTCATATAGTTTTTTTTTTAAAATCTTAATCAGATACTTATAGTTTTTAAATATGTTTTTCATTGTCTTTGAGTACTACTTTTTACTGATTATAAGTTGTAGTGATATTTTTGACATGAAAAATTCATTAAATGTGCATAGTTATTATTTCAAATGGAAGTTCATTGAGTTAAGAATGTAACGGTTCAAACGGTTAGTGAATTGGAGTTTAAATGAAAAAGTTACTAACAATTAAAATTAACTATGCAAATAAGTTAACATATTCTGGTTTTGGTTTTGGATACCTTGTACATTAGAATAAGAACCGACTAGTTCCTCAATTCATTACCCGAAATCTTTCATATTTTTATTGAAATTTATTCAAAATCTACCTACCCAAAAGATAGGTTCTTACCTATTTCATATCTATCTTATACCGTGCATGCTCTTATTTTTAAAAACGTATCCTGTCTGGATCAGTGTCTCATCGAACCCTCATTATTGTGTCGTGCCGGTCCAACTAGAGACAGGGCCAGCTTGAATTGTCAAAGTCTGAAGTGGATGGCGTGCCACCTCCATCGATCCACAGAAATTAATTTACCCAGATCAATCTTGAGGAGTACGTATTCAGCGTGTAATAATATATAACGAGTTTATTATATAAATTATCATTCGGATGTTGATACATGTAAAGTTGACTCACAAAAATTATAAAAATTTTAATCGTATCAAGATTTAAGAGAAATTTAGGCAACGAATTTATTATATATTATATTAAGAATATTTACTAAATCTTGGGATATTATTTAAGAAGTAATATATGTCTATCTATTATTATATGGAAAAAAAAGCATGAATGGTACATAAAGTTTAACTAATATTATAATATGTATAAATTTTTTAAAACGTTACAAAATGGTACAAAAATCTTTAAAAAGTTAATATTGATATTACAAATCGTATATTATTTATTAACGTCGTTGATTGCTGATGATGTGGAGCCTATGTGACACTTACCTGGACGCTAACTTGGCAAATGGAATGATATGATAATAGAAAACAAAAAAAAAAGCGCTATTGTACAAAAAGCATTGCTAATATTATAATATAATGCAAATTTATTAAACCATTATAATATAGTATAAAATTTTTATATTTTTATTATGCTTATATTTATTGAGAAATATATATTTACTAGCAAATAAAATCTTAAGTCTATTCGTCTACTTTTTTCCTTCACACACTCTCATATGTCGTGATTATCATCAATTGACTTTGCAACAGTCTTTTTAATCTCAACACGTCTCAGAGAGTACGAAGACTAAGACTATCATTTTAACTACTTGTAAAGATCACATAATCACAGATACGAGAGAGTTACTTGACTTAACATTCTTTCAATATTTAAGTTAAAAATTATTGTATATAACTAATATGATGATATGAACTAAGTATTAGAAATTATTTTTATCATTAGGACTTAAAATTTATAATCTTGATTTTTAGATACTTTTTTGGATTAAAATTTTTAGTTTATTGACATATGTATTTTACAGATCATCAAAAACAATAAGTTACTGATGATAATCACTTCAATGATAATTCTTATATTTATGATCATAGATATCATATCGATGATGGTGACAATAATACTAGTGATAATGTGTTCTTAGAAATTTTAGAATTTCCAACAAAATAAAATAATAATACAAATTTAAATATTTTATACAATTCTATAATATTTTAAAAATATTATATCGTATTGTAACATTAACTAAACTTTTGTACCATTGGTACTTTTTTTTCTAGTTTTTTACTGTTATATCATTTCTTTTTTTGAGTCAGCAGCCACGTATGCGCCAACGTCGGCAGTTACTAACAGCATTAGTAGTTAATAATTAATGATTTGTGCCATTAGCATTAACTTTTTAAAGACTTGTATTAATCTGTATCGTTTTAAAAATTTTGTACCATATTATAATATCGGTCAAACTTTTTATACCACTAGTATGTTTTTCCCTTATCATATTAAAAAGAGAGGTATTTTTGTCTCACTTTTGTGATTCCAAAACTATCCTTGATTAGTAAACCAAAAAAATTCAGAAAAGAGGTGAAAGTATAAAATTATTTTAAGAGTATAATTGCTATTAACTACTCTATAATTTTTTCAAATTATGGATTTTATTTTTTATTCATGGTAAATTATATTAAAAATTTAAGGTGGTATAAAAATTAATAAAAATTGTAAAATATACAGTAAATATACAATTTAACAATCAACTATATATTTAACAACTCTATGTGTAGCACAAATTTACGTCTAGTGTGTGAATATATATGTATATATGTATTTATATATATTATGACGAAAGAATCGAACGCCGGTCTCTCTCTTTAATTCTAAAGAAAAGCTACTAACGTGTCGTTGCATCACGCTATCTTTTAGTACAAGACTAAATTTTCTGGGGATAAGGGTCTCGAAGCATCTTCAGCTGTTACGTCGCCCTTCACCGGTCCAGTGCTGTTAAATTTTCTCAGAAGGTAAAACTGAATTTTCCGCGGTCATACTTAGAAGTCAGTGGCTACCAAAAATTCCACAATTCTCTGTCTGATAGAATTTTATTTATTGAATTAAATATATATTAATTGATTGATTGATTGATTTGATTTATGAGGCAATGCAGAAGCTGACAGATAAGTGATGATTCACGTGGTAAGACTTTCTTCAAATGCTTACCGCAACATTATTGATGCATACGTTTCCGAATACATAAAATAAAAAACTATAAATATGGCGATGCGTCGAAGAGATCGGTATCGGTATTGGTTGTTCAGTTCGTCTGATATATTAGCGGTTGAGCGTGATAGCTCGGACGTTATACGGCGGGAGGTGGCTGAATTATCACTACCGCAGCCATCATTTTTCTTACTGATTAGATTTGATTCTACCTGGGCAGGTTAGTAATTTTAGATCTATTATACTGCGTGCAGCTGTTGACGTGCGTGCATACATATCAATCTTAAGGATACTGTGATGGTAACAGGTCTCGACACTAAGTGTTTTTTTTTTGTTTTTCATATTCTTTCAATTCAATAATTTTACTTTCATATTATTGTACTCTGTTTCACGAATTTGTGTTGTGAAATTTTTTAATGTTCAATAATGGATGGGCCTAGCCCATTGGGCCCAAACCAAGGCCCATCAACTCTGGATTTTATCATACTTGTTCATACCAATAAAAAGATGGTAGCATCGGTGGTGATCCAATCCGTACCATTGTGTAATGCTCGGCACCAACACCGATCCCATCGACACAGCACTATCAGAGGTCTAGCATCATTTGAGAAACCGGTGTCTGTTAAAACCCTAGAACTCGGCCTAACCGAATTGCTGAAAAATGAATTATGGACCACTGCATCAATGTCATGCTAGTCAACTTTATTATACCATATCAGACAAATACGTACAAGTGGTCCACTTGTGTGATACATCCAAGTCATTCAACTTAGATTTAATATTACGAAAACCCATAGGAGGACATAGTCAAGTCTTCGGTGCGCAATGGAAATTCCAATTTTCACAATCTCTATCCCGAGTCTTCTTCACTTATATCCTCATGGTGTCCAGGTACGATTTTCCATGGAGCTCGCGAGCGAAGAGACCCCTGAGGTAATCCTCCAGGGCCACCTTCTTGAAACGTGCCAGCTTTCCGGGGCCGACGAGGCTCGCGGCTGGGCCGATCTCCGCATCCAATCTCGGGCTGAAGAATGCGGCGATCGACAACCTCTCTTTGGCCGCGTTCACCGTAGCCCGGTGCTCTATGCTTCTATAAGCCCCATTAGTCACCATCTGCGTACACATCGAGTTTGGTAATTTAATCCAATAGTTTACCATCAATAACTCAAATTTCAAAAAGGAATCCAATGGCATGTAATTATTTTTTTCACCTACTGATCATGAATGAGACAGTTCTCTGTCTGACGGGTATATCACGTGATAATGCTTACGTGATGTCAAAAACTAATGAAATTTAACCAGTTTAATTCTTTTATAAAATCCTAAAAATAAAAAATAACACTTAAATTAACTGAATATTATCTATTTGTAACACCATACTCGTTACATACATGATTTTCTCATACAAAACAATTCAACAACTAAATCATACAACTTCCCTCCAAATTCACCTCTACAATGAAACTTTTTTTTTTTAATCATGAGTCAAACATCAGTATCATCCTTTATTTTTATCAGTAATTATTGAGGAATAAATTCTATATTAGATAATCAAATATAAGATAATTGGGGTGCCGGGTAGAGCCCTATCCTTTACAGGTCAACGTAAAAATTTTGTAGTAATATTGAAAGACGGTGTGATACTTATTTTTACTATTGCATTTAATAATTATTGATCCTATTCATCACGTCATCCGTAAATTCGCGCGAGAGTGGAGGAGAAATCCTCCTTACTTACCTCTAACATGTCCCCAACGTTGACGACGAAGGCATCAGGGAGCGGCTTGACTGGGACCCACATGCCGTCTTTTCTTATCTGAAGACCTTCGGTTTCGTTGACTTGGAGGAGGATGGTGAAGCCGACGGAGTCGGAGTGAGGCGTGAGGCCCATCGCCAGCTCCGGCTGCGGACATGGCGGGTAGTAGTTCATCCTGAACGCAACCGTGCCTTCTTCGAACAGATCTGCAATCTCCTTGGCCTCCATCTCCAGAGACCTTGCCATCAAGGCGAGGATCTTCATGCCAAGGCTCTTCAGCTCCTCCGAGTAATCATCCAGGGCCTCTCTGCAGCGTCAAAAGAAAAGCCAGGCCGTGTTAGAACCGGACGCTTCTCGTTCAGATCTGAATCCCATATTGAACGTGTAATAAATTAAAGTTGAATCTCACACTGCCACCTATAAGATTATGGTGAATATGAAGAGATGATTTTCTGTATAACGAATATATCATGTGACAGTGCTTATGTTGTGCCATAAACTACTGTAATTTTTTCATTTTAAGATTTTGTTTTAAGTCCCTAAAAACAAAAAGACAATCCTAAAAAGAATTGAATCTTTTTGGTTCATGATATTACGTAAGAACTATCATATGGTATATCCGTTACACGTTACTTTCTCCTCTCACACCTCGCCGTGCCTAAATTTGGAGCTAGAGGTGGATAAGCACGAGCATGGAAGAAAAATACCGAAACCAAGTATAGAACTTGTAGTTAGTAAAAACTGTGTATAGAAGAGAGAGTCCTGGCGATTTTGCATTAGTTGTTAACCCGAGGATGGAAGAGAAAATCCATCTTGCGGTCATTTGCTCCCGCGTCCAACTATGGAAGAAAATTATCCGACCTAAGACGAGTTATCAAGGGCGGTTGTTTAAGGTAACAGGGAGGAGATGTGCTCTATTTGTACAGTACCTGAAAGGTTGAGGAAAATTGGGGAACAAGTGGGGCCTCCTCAGATGTTTTGGAAGGCTCAGCACATAGAAGAGGTCACCCCAGTCAAGCTTCTGATCTTCAGACACCACAAAGGCCTGGCCGAAACCTTCCAGGTCTCCTGGCTGCTGCCAGAAATTCTTCTTCTCTTCCATTGGGATCTCGAAGAATCTCTTTGTCTCCGACTTCACCTTCTCCAACAAGGACCAGCTGATCCCGTGGTTTATCATCTGCAGAAATCAGCAATTCCTTTTTGCTTGAAAAAACGAGAAAAACTGACAGCCCGTTTGATAGGTCGGAATGGAAAGCTCGGTGGCATTTCAGTTCTAAACGAATGCATTAGTTGCATTTTGTTGTGTCGATCTATCTGGGACGTGATCAGAATCTCATCGTACCTGGAAGAATCCCCACTCTCTGCATGCAAAATGCAGCCTCGATAACTCAGCTTGACCGGTGTCTCCGGATGACAGGAGCTTCTCCATGTCGATGACTGGAATCTGGGGGAGAGCTCGAGCATGGCCGTTTCCATTCGAAGCTGCCTCAGCACGGCAAGGGAAGGGAGGCTCCTGATCGGTGCGGATGTACCGCGACGGCAGTTTGTCTAAGTTTCCTCTGGCCAGTTCCTGTACATTAGGAACGGATAGAGAGCCTCCCCAAGATGTTCTCATCATGGACTGTGACTCCATATTGCCCTCGCAGGTTGAAGTGAAACTCGAGTTCTTGTCTGTGTATATATAAGCAAGAGTCCCCTTTTTCTTATATAGATAAAAAAGTAACCATCAATATTTGTGATCTTGTCCCTGTCGAATTTTCATATTTAATCACGAATATATCATATATACTGGACAACTAATACAAGCATTGTCCTGTTCACCGTAATACGATCAATGACCTAGTATAATTTACAGAAGCCGGTGTCCTCCCATCCCAGCAGAAATGTATATACACACATAAACAATGGAAAAATGAAGGGTCAGTTTGCAGGGAGGATTCTTCCGATGTAGGTTGAAATTTTTTTTACAGTGTACAAAGAAGATAAATAAATTTAAAAGAAAATAAAAGAAAGAAATGATAAAAGGGGTCTTACTTACGAGAATTGAATTTAGATCCTCTTGATCACAGATCGAAAGTGATATTACTGTATCAAATCCTGTTTCTGACACTGAAGTTTTACTGTAGTCGGTTATGACGATTGACTGTAATTACAAAAGTCAAGGAACCTGTAGGAACATCTGGTGAAGTATATATGAAAGTGTATATTTCACATTAATCCAAGTCAAGAGGCTGAGCATTGATTTGGTCAAAGTAATATCGTGGAAGAGGACTCCGAGCAATTTCACTTACAAATTGTTACAAAAATTGTTGAATGTGTTAAAAGAGTTTGTTGATTGTGTACTAACTTTTTCAAGGTGTATATCTGATAACCAGAAGCCCAATCAGTCTTCATTAATTTAAGTTCGCGTCAGGTCATGTCAGATCCATTAATTTTTTTTAATCTTGCTCGACTTTACATATATATATATATATATATCGTGTATGGTGACTGATAACTTCATACAGTTATTTTAAGTTTTCGCTCGATTTATAAGCAGTTGAAATCAAAATTGGACTTTCTCTTCCACCCATGAGCTTACGGATCACGAAATCCACGCTTGAATATGTAAAGTGCAAACCCATATTCTAACATAAACTAATATCACGTGAATTTTTCAGTAAACTTACAAGAGATAAAATTTATATTCAATCCAGAATTTTTATCAATTTTAAATTGATAAATATGAGTACCCAATTCTTCAATGCTCTGGGAAATTTCTTTCTTCCTTTCTGACGTGAGGCTATACTCGTCGTGCTGTGTAGATTAAAGAATGTATGCAGATTCTTCGTCAAAAGTCAAAAAGCCTTTTGTAGTAAATACTACATGACATGGTTTTGCCGGCAGTAAGCGCGTCTCATCGGTGCTTGATTCTAGAAATTCCCGAAATATCTAACCTTATCACGTTACATAAAAAAAAAATATTAATCAGATTATGATAGGTAAGTAAGTTCTTATTGATTACCTGAACAACTGTCACGTTAGTCATTATTAATAAACTCAATTTAATTAATTTTTTCTTACTGTATCACTGTAAAATAAAATCATGTAAATTTTTTTTCGTTTCATTCCAAGTGGCATAACCATTTTTTTTTATTTTTTAATCTTTTTTCCTTATTGTTATAAAATAATCTCGCGTCATACAAGTTGATTATTTTTAAAATTTTTTGGAGGGCAGAGTCTTCCAACAAATTTCTTTACATTATCTTTGGACTGAGGTCCTTGGAATTTTCCTTTTTGGAGATTTGAAGGTTTCAGAGTTGTCAATGCTAGTTGTGGAGAAAATGCGTTGCCGGCTCCACACGATAATTTAATGGCCGCGAAATCGGCGTCTGACATAGTATGACGCTCCTTTCCCTTAAGTAAGGTCTCGAGTTCGAGTTTTATAAGTGAAAAAAATTCACCTTCAAGGAGCTTTAACCCCCCCAGTGGATCTTCTCGGCTTGAGCTGTATAAGTTAGGGCTCATGACTTCTGGATTACCACGCCTAGAATTGTCCTCCTCGAGCTCGTTTTCTAAACCTCTAAAATTTGTATTTTTCCATTACAAAAAAAGAGAGGGTATTTTCCATTATAATATGCAAAAATATACGTTTTATAATAAAATGGATTGTTTGAGGTGGTAGGACGTCTCTTTCCATCAAGTAAGATCTCATATTCGAATATTGTACATGAAGAAAATTTACTCGGGAGAGTTTTGCCCCCTAATGAGCCTACTCGACTTAAACTGGATTAATTGGGGACTGTTGAATTTCTGGTTACCAGTGGTGCAGATCGAAAAATACACACTTTATAAATGTTATGCCAATATAGGGTTTTAAACAATAAAATTCCTCAGCAACCCAACGAACTCCGTAATACTTTATATCCAAATAAGGTTTTAAAATTGTGTAAAAAAACCTATATTATTTAATTTCCACCATTTATTCACACTGGTTCCCAATATCTGCAGGAATTACCCTACCGTCAATTAAGAGAAGAGATATTCAATGCAGATCGTGTTGCATCGAGGGACAGATCTAGGAAAATCAACCCGGGAGAGAGGAAACTCAATGCGGACGGAGATGTTGAATTTTAAGGGGATAAAATAATGTAATTTAGTAAAAATATAATGAAATTTTATATAAAATTTGACAGGTTTTATCGAGTTCAAGGCGGCCGGATTTAGTTTCATTTCAACTGGTTGATAACCACCGATAATGTCCGTCCTTGAACTGCATAAATCTAAAGGCCTACTAGTTCCATGAAAGTGCCGGCCCATTAAGGTCCATTTCACAGCCCAAATTTAGGAAATTCGATTTTATTTTCTTTCTTGTGAGGGGAAATTCGTATTATCATGCCCAGCTTTTTACCGTTACAAAGCATACCCTTCGGGTTTTACTTTTGTAATTGGTTCTCCCTCACTTTGTCGACAAAAATCATGTCGTTGTCTTCCTTGATTTGTTTGTGGCACTGGAGAACCAGAAAAAGAGAAAGTTTTCAAGTTTGGAGGATTGAGCCCGGTTTTCCCTTTTTACCAAATGGGCATATGGACGATTGATCTCAGACCATTCATTTAATGGGGGCCTTCATGGGCTTGACCTATCTACAAGGTTACTAAATACATCGGCATTGGCTACGGCTACCTCATTTTTAATGTCAAAAAGCAAGCGGAGACCCGGTCATTCTCTGTTACGTGATGTTTGGGTTTTCGTGCTCAACTACAAACGTATTGGACAAACTGAATCGATTCGACTGCACCTCAGCCGGACATCAACACGACTGCCCCTTAAATGGATATGCCCGACCCATTGCAATCGCCCCAGCAACCAGCTATCCTTTTCAGTCGGACCCACTCCCCGCTCTACCTCGTACCAGGATAAGATAGTTCTGACACACCTTAAAGGACGTGTACTGTCAGCCCTCGCACTCGTATGCCCTCTACATACCAGGCTAGCTGGCATGGAGACCGGAGTCGTTGTACTCGGTTCGGTCTATTAATAAGAGTATAACTGATTCTGATTAGAAAAAAATTAGATCTTCAATAGCTCCACCGTAAAGTTTCAAGTCCAAGCTTCCTCTTATTTCTTCTCCTACACATCTTAATTGGATGTCAAGCGGCGTTGTAGCTTGAACATGCCCGACTCAGATAGAACACTTTACGTAATTCCTATGTCTCGTGTCCAATCGGATTCAGTAGCACGGTCGATGAGCTCTCCTCCTTGACACGTCTCTCCCTATCTGATTTGTGTCCCTTTCTTAATGTCTAAATCGGTTGACTATTGATCGGTGAAATTTTATTGCAGTAACATGAATTTCTGATCTGAAATTAAGGGACTCTGAATTCGACTGTAACATATGATATTTTTATACCCTTTATTCCTCCGCTTCTCCCTTCCACATAGATCCATACGTATTCGTCGTAAACGAAAAAATAATCGTTGACTATTGATATTATTTAATTATACAACAATTTTTTATGTACCTAATCGATTGATTGATTAATTTATAGAGAGCAATCATTTAGACAACAGCTTTCTCTATTCATGTGGGTGATGGCAACTTCCACCACATTCCAAGGGGACAAAGGCATGCAAGACATTAAATTAGTAAATGACCGAACATTTCTGAAATGAGCAAGGAATCCTCTTAGTTAACAGCCGCTCTCATGTCTCTGCTAAATTTGGTTTCCTTAATCAGTTTGTTTGTTTGTTTGTTTTTTGTGTCTCCCTCTCTAATTTCCTCTTCCGCAAAGAAAATAATGAAACTATGCAAAAAGGGTGAGAGAAAGCTGCCTTGATTTGTCCGGTTGATGCCGGAAAGAAATACATATTACTTTAACCAAACTCAAAACAATTCTGATTACATTTTTAAGTTCTAAAAATGCCCTCAATCTCGATCAACTTTGGTTTATAATTGGTCAAATTTACTCTAAAATAAAATAATAAAAGATATGAAAATGATTTTTCTCGTCTTTTTCAAAATTTCAGTATACATATTCATTTTATTAATTCGTCATCTTCTATTAACTATTTTCCACGTTTCTCTTAATCATACGGTCTCCGTTCACTCTTTTAAAATCCTCCAACTACTTGCGACGTTCGCAACTTTTATAGAAAATATACTTTATTTACCAGAAACTCTCTCAATTTCTTAGCTCTATTTCATTTTAATTAATTTAAACTATTCCTTTTTTATTTATTCTAACATTAAATTTTTTTATCAGCTCCGTATTTCTTTAATCACCTTAAATTTTTATAATAGAGAGAGTAATTGATAATTTCGTGCGTAACACGGATTACTCTCTATTAATTTAAAAATGCAATTGCATGAATACATTCATATATACATATATATATATTGATTTTTCTATTTTTACAAGAGAGACTGACAATCTAATACGAGAAATGTGAATGTAAGGTGATAAAAAGTCTCGTTTATAACATCGAAATGACCAAGAAAGCTTTGGTTCTATATCGATTGTTGAGTGTCGCATTCTCATAGTACTCGCTAATCTGCTCTAGAAAATCACGTTTACAACTCTTAAATTGAAGTCGAACAACAGTATTCAGATCCATCACCGAATAAACTTGTTAATTGACCTCTCTATATATACATATACATACATATATATATATATAGAGGTCTGATTGTTATCCATGTTACGTGCTGAGGTAGGAGGCGTGTGAGAAATTCTTGGAGGAATCAAGCTCATGGATGACGTGATTAATTTTCGACCGGTAACTATTTGACATATTAGTAAAAGTATCACATCGTATTTAAAAATGCGAATATTACTAATGGATTGAGAAATGCGATGTGAAACTTTCTGTTGTCGTGTCAAACGATCATTGAATGAATTCACGAATGACGTGTCGATATCGGGTAATATAAGAATCCCCAGGAGACATGCTTTCAAGCCTCCCACGTCATTTCCTAATCATGCATATATACATACAGAGGAAAAATAACACCGAAAGTCATACCTATCGTTTTTAATAGTTAAGTTTTATAAGTTTGAAGATGGTTAATTCGGTCATATATAAGATTAGTCCCATTACACTTTCAGTCCGAATCCTTACTGTTCTGTTAACAGTTCCTTTATCAACGTGAAATCCACATCGGTAAAATAGTGACGATTCAGATTGAAAGTATAACGAAAATGATCTTAAAGGATTGAATTACCTATTTTCAAACTTACAGGATTCAACTATAAAGAACGACAAATATTAGACTTCCACTATCATTAATATATATATATATATCCTAATTAGCTTGAGAACTATTTTTCGACTTTAACAATGTTTCCTTACTCTTTTATTTTATTTTTATTTGTGAACAGCCAATAAATTTAAAATAAATTTAAAAGAAGATACGAGGAGAGGTTGAATAAAAGGGTGATAACCTCATTGATAAGAGTCGAATCTAGAATTTTTTAATTTCAGGTTAATCAGAAAATCCCGACAAAGAAACTTTCTCTCAATCGGCCACAAATACGTACGTAAACCGGCCGTATGAATACAAAATTACACAAATCCTCTTTGGCAGAAGCATTTCTTTCTTGCAAAGAACCCCTTTCTTTCGGCTGCTAAAGTTTCAAATTGGACTCATCGTGTAGGAGGTAGTTGAGACTTGTACATTTTAGCTCTCATTAAATTTGTCGCTTAAATTCTTCACAGCACGTTCGATGTCGCCGCTAAGCCTCGAACTTCCTCGTCCAGATTCTTATCCCACCTACTCGCTCGGATTCGCACGGTCGCATCTCCGATCGTCATGTAAACTCGATTCGTGCCCTAGCCTGCTCGTCCTTCGGCCTTAACATTTATAAGATAACTTGATTTGGCGAGGCTTGATTGAGTATTGACAGTGGTGTAGGCATCAATATAGGTAGGTGGACACGTATGTTCGTGTCGCATTAAACCCTAATTTCCTCTTGGTTGAAAATGTGTGTGAGAACCAATTTGATTTGACTGTGCCTAGCAAGAGCTGTCACTCTCAGCACCATCGCCATAACAAACAGTTTCCTAATTGGATAAGTTATTGAACATCGCTTTAGCTCGCTTACTTGCACCAACACATCAAATCTAGATAAGAAATCTAACTACCTACCAAACTAGTATTTTAATGACTTCTTTTTTTTTTCCTCCTTCCTACGCACATCACCGGACATCAGAAAATTCAATAGATTTTAACTGGTCCCGGAATTAGCCAACCAATAAGGAGTAAAGCCTTCTCGATTCAACAATTCTCTTCACTTAAAGTACTTGAATTTGAGCTCTTATTTGAGAGGTAGATGCGTTGAATCACCTTAACCAAGTTATGTTGTCAGCGTTAGATTTAGGGAGACGTGTGGGTGATCGTACTCGGCCCTGAACTCAGAAAAACTCATGAAACGTCATATATTTCGTCCGATTTTATCTATTTTTTATTGAATTATCTTATTTCGTCCTCCAAAATTTGTCTCATATCCCTTCCATTGAGTTTTGCGACTCTGAACAAATTTTCTGATTCCGTCGATGTACATTGGTAGTTTTTTTTATGACTAAGAGAGAATCTATACACCGCGTTTATGTCCGCCTCGATTTGCATGGGCCGGGCATTGGCGATTCTTACATTAGCAGGTACATCACGTCATCCAAGAATTTAACAAATAAGTAAAAAAATATTATGTAATAAATTTTCCTACTTATTAACAACATTTAATTTAATATAAAACTCTTACACTAACATATTAAATAACTACCAAATTGGGATTGGTCCAGTGGTTCCCTCACTGGACCCTCAAAAGGGTGATCCCAGGATCGAATCTCAGGTTGGGAGGATTGACAGGAATTTTTTCCAGGATCCCGGCCCGACCGTGGATTAGTCTCGAGGTGCGCCTTGCCTGACCCGGGGATATTACGTGGTAAAAAAGAAAAATTAAATAGCTATCAACTGAGAAGACTAAGTTGTCGGTACACTCGGCTAACGTTAAGAATTCCTACTTGACACAAACAGTCTTGTTCTTTCTGATAGGCCTACCATCTACAAACACGTGGCACTGACAGCTATTCAGTTAACCTCATGCGTTCCTCGTGGAAATTAGGGGTTAGCGACAAGTTGATCTTTCGATACTCCCGTGGAAATTCAACCCAATTCTATAAAGATCGCCGTTCCTATTGGAAATAAAAAAAATTCCCTCACCCAACCATAGAAAAATTATGCCAAGAATTTTCTAATCGTTTTTATCAACTAATTTATATTATATGAAACGAAAATAAGCTAATCAAACAAAAAAAAATAAGGAAATAAAGAGAAATAAAAGTGCACGTTACTCTTACACAGTGGAAATCAAACGCAAAACTTATTGGCTGCGAATCAGAATCTTGTATCATTGTACTATAACTCCTACTGAATCAAACTCAGAAGTTCTTAGTTGTGAGTCAGAATCTTGTGTCATTGTACTTGGACCGCTTCCTCCGGACACCGGTTTCTTTAATAAATAGAAGAATGTATATTGGTGATTATATATACATGTATACATGTACATTTATGTTATACTACTGGGGCAAGACCATGTTCTAGTTAAGACGTAATGTGTGATTAAAGAAAGACCTGTAATAATTCTGATTCCTCGTAACTGGCAACGTCTTCTGATATTATTCCATTCCATCTAATTTCTGTTTTCTAATTTGTCTTTAGTTAAGTAGACAATTAATTAATTAATTAATTAAGCATGTTGATTCTATTGTTTTTTTAATTAATGACACGGTATTTTATTTTCCCTTTATTGGCACTCAATCACTGAATCTGCTTCCTGTTCATGCAAATAAGAGATTATGATCATTAACTATATCACCAATAATTGAGACTCAATTAATGGCTTTCAGATGATCGTGTATGCATTGAATCGGGCCACGGTTCGACCGGATTCGGACTACCGATCTGCATGTTCAAACCTTTTCGGCTAATTTACCCTCCCGAGCCCTTCTTTCCTTCTTTCTTTTTAAGCAGGTGTTAAAAGTGAGCAATTTCTCGATTTATGCATGTCATCCTGTTTCAGTTAATTAACTCTAAATAGAAGTAAATCATAATTAATAATTGATTAAGTGTGGGGATCAAGAAAGAATTGAGTCAGACCGAAATCAAAATAACAAGTAAAATGGAATAGAATTACAGACCGAAAAAAGATAATTTAATAAAACATAAGTAAAATTAATGGAATTTTGTAATGTTTTTTCTGAATTTTAACGGGATCAGTGCTAGAACAATGTCCACTGAAATTCGTACATGAATAAGGCCTTTCACGTGCAAAATGTGATAAAGGAGATTCATTGTACGCTGGCAGACAGATCGATCCAGTGGCGTACCGGAAACAAGACCGAACAACACCTAGAAGAAAACAAAATGGTCGGCATGTACGTCTGTCTTTTCCATGGAGAAAAACCAAAAAGAAAAAGAAATTTAGCAGAATAAATAAGAACACATTTCCTGGTCTTTCTATTTCCATTAATTACAAGAAAATAAAATCCGACGGTTGATAAATAAAAATAAAATTTTGAATGTGTAAGATGTCCGAAAATATTGTGATAAGTGTAGATCATGTTACCGCATAATTCTCGGAGTTGAGAATAGAATCTTACACGGGAAGAATACAGACAATCGAAAATTCTACAAGAGGGAAGATTTTACGATCGACCGGTAACTCATAATTAACAATATATAAGAAAAAAGAATTCAATGACTTGTAACTATTTTTCGGTCTACGTCACTAGTATTAAGAAGTTTAACGGGTCACGACTAATTCGGTTAAAGTCGGACGAACCTGTTAGGGATATAAATGAATTTTTTTCATTCGTAAAACTCAAACCGACAACTTGCACATAACCATTCTCCAATACACTGAGCAGTCCAAGATCATGAAATTTCCCTCAGCAAGAGAGATGTGCGAAGAGAATCAGTTTTATTCCCTTTCGTTTTCTCTCTTTTTCCTTTTTCCTATGTACAAACCTAGGAGATCTGTGTTTTCTACGAAAAGTGGGAATCAATACAACCACAGAAATGGAGTCGAATTCATGACCTGGGCACATATACAGAACAAATAATCATTCCTCGATTCGTGATCTCGAACCTTGGGTTTGCCATTAGAGTATGTAGTAATCGTCGCACGAGCCAGTACGCACGGTCACGACTCTAGGAAGCCGGTCAGCCGGAGTATCGAATTCCTGACTTCGCTTAGATCCCTCCCCTTCAGCGTCCGCCCGACCCCCGTGCACACCGAAAAGGCCATCTTCCCGGCAATCCTCCGCCCCACGATCACGTGGGGCGGCACCATTTCTCCGTCGTTGTCCTCATCATCCCACTCGTAAAGCTCGAACCTGTGGCCCGTACTCCTGCTACCGGGGTCCCTTTTCCGGTGGAAGAAGTCGCAGGGGATGTCGACCGGAACGGTGTGGATCACCACCTTGCTCTTGTTGTTCTTGCTCGACAACGACGACTTCCTCGGCCTGCCACGTCCCTTGCGGGGGCTCGAGCTCGTGTCCGTGTGGCTGCCGTCGAGTTCCCGGGTGATTTGTTCGGAGGAGAAGATGATGTCGGATTCGTGAAACTCTAGATCCATGGCTTGGAGCTGGGGATCTTATGAAACTTGGAAGGGAGGGAGAAAGGAAGGGTTTCTCTCAGCGAAGGCGTACAGGGAGAAGACGAGAGGAGTGGAAAGGAAGGCATAGAAGAGAGTCGAAGGGAGATGGGAAATTATTTATAGGGACGGTGGGAAGAATAAATAAATAAATAAATAAATAATTTATTAGATAACTTGCAAAAATCCCCATTTATCGAACATAAAGCGTAGTGATCACACTTTGGATTTTGTCTTTGTTGTCAGATTGCATCGCCATTAAAGCGTCGATTTCCGTAAATTTTTTTGACCGCGTAACGTGAAAAAATATCAACAATTTTATAATAATTATTCAAATAATTACCACAGTTCTTATTAATCAAAATAATTTTATTATTATTATTTCCGGATTATGTGCAGGAGTGATTAAGTTATTGTTTTTATTACTTAACACTACTAATCTCTAGAAATTTATCGAATTGTGACTGATTTGAGTACCCATTATAATGTCAGCCCATAAAAAAAAACTTTTTAAGTATGAATTTTATTAATTTATAAAATTTCGATACGATATTTTTATTAAAAAATGGTAAAATAAAAGGAACTTGGTTTTATAGAGGGGTCCGTGCTACAAAAGCTGCAGTCAGTCGAAGTCTTTAATGGCAAATTTGGCTATGGGATTTATAGGCCGCCTATGCACTTTTTCTTTTTGGGCAAGTAATTAAGCTACTTTTTTTTCCCTTGCCATTCTTATTCAGCATTGCTTGCTAGCTATGTCCCCGATTATCTGATTTAACCAAACCGATTCGCTCATAAATCGCTACATGGCAATGCACGCTACTGTGTTGATCTCATTTTCCTTTGCCAAGATGGATCACGGCGCGACCATATTTACCGGCCTCAAAAAGATGCGACTCGTACGTCTTCGAGAAACCGAAAATTTCATGTGATGGAAGAAGCATAATTTATGTCTTTTTTTTCCCTTTATTTCATTCAAATGGTCAATCGATGTGCGGTTTCTTTGTTGATAACTTGTGAACTGTGCCAGTCAATACCGCATAGCTACCCTTGAGCTTAAAAAGTCCACGAATTTCACGTGTAACACTGGCTTTCTTGGAGTTGACATTATGTAGTTTTTCTGCCTTTGTTTCCTTTTTTTTTTTTTAATTTTGTGCTTATCCATTGTGTATAGGATCTGAATTTTTAGTAGCAGCTAGGTTAAAAATTCATGGAGGATGTAATAGTAATTTCCATCAAATAATCATCATTAACACTGATAGATCGTTCGATTTGCAAGAATAAAATAACGGGGAAAAGAAAAGATAGGGAATAAAAATTAAATTTCAATCGAACGATTTTTTTGATTAAAGAGAATTAAAATAGGGGTAGAACATATTAAAAAAAGACTAAAATGAGCATATATATATATATATCTATTTAAATACATTTATAATTTAAAATTTAAAACTTACGAAAAATGTCAGGACAAGCAAATTTTTCTTGCTATCGCTTATCGTACAACACAAGTTTAATTGTTTTTCCACGTGAAAATTTATTTCTGTGTTGCCTTCTCCGACACGTAGTACTTCATATTCTTCCTCGTAGGTGTCAAAAGTTCTTTCACCAATTTTACTAAATTTTACGATCCGTACCCTGTCTAGTCTAGTACATATGTATATCTGCTCTGTAGTACAGTACATACGTATGCTGTTAAAAAAAATACGAGGCAAAGATCTAACTGTGTGGAGAAGATGAAATGTTCCCGTCTTTTAAGATTCAAATCCTTTTAGAATCATCTTGCACATTTAGATTTACCCTTTCATGAATGCTTGTAAGCGTGTCTACATGGTTGTGGACAAGGACGGATCCACAAATTTGATTTAGGGTTGCACCTCACCTTAAATATATCCTTGACTGTGTTGAACGAAATTCGAATATCTATTATTATTTTAAGGAATGAGACAATTTTTTGGTGTCTTTTTTTTCTTTTCAAAAACATTTTTGTGCATATAAATTGAAATAAAATGAGGATATAATCGTAAATTTAATATATATATATATAACTATTAACTTTCCACTCTTATTTTCTCACACTTGAAACTCTCATCCTCCTCTTCCTCCACTTTTTTCTTTCTAATAGATTTATTTTTAATTATTACATTTCATTTTCACTCTTTTATCAGTAAATCAATTTCTTTTATATAATATACTTTTATAACTATATAATTTAAAAGTTATGTATATATTATTTTTACTTAAAAATTAATTATAAATAATTATCTTATTCAATTGTATATAAATTTAATAAATACTTTTAATAATTTTTATTAATATAATGTATATTATAGGTAGCAAGGATAAATCCGTATTCATTATATAGAAAAACTCTGTGTTATTGAGAAAATGTTACGGATATTTATGGCGCTATTTAATGACCTGATATTTATAAACTTGAAGTTGATCTAATAGTTTCTCATTAGATCTCCAAAAGGATCTTCAGAGTAGAAAGATCGATGAAATTTTTTTTTAAAATCTTAGCCTGACTTTTCGGTTAATTCAAGAATACTATTTAGTGAAAATAAATAAAAAATTTGTGGCCAGGATTGCTGCTAAGCAAATGATTGCTCGAAGGAAAAGGACAAAAACCTTTGACAAGGGGAGCCATGAGCCACTGATCGGAGCCGAGCAGAGCTGACAGGCTGATGGCTGAAGTAATGCTCATTGCTCACCAATGATTGGGTGAAGGCGTGAGGCTAAAGTCACAGCTCGGCGCATACGGCGGCTCTTTCCCCGCGTCAAAGCGGGTTGCGGGGCGCGCAACCGAGGCTGGAGAAAGGGCGGAGGAGGCGGATGTGACAATCCAATGGTGCCGTGACACGTGGGAGCTGATCTGTCGCTTAATTCCCATCGTTCCCACATGCCAACGTCCTTCCGTGTAAGTATCTATCAGTGGTCGGGTCCACGGTTGAGTTAATTGCAGTTGATTTAAGTGGAAAATTGATATAATCGCTCACTTAATTTATTGAAGTTTAATTAATTTTTATATATTTATGATAAAATAATAATACTCACTAAATATGTTCTTCATAATTATTTTATAAAGTTTTTTTTCTCCCTTTCTTCTCTGACATTCGAAAATTATATCAACTGTTACTGGTTCAAATTCAACTCATGCTTGTCCATCAAGGGTACAGTCTTCTTAATCGTAAATTTTCATTTATTCACAGGATCCAATCGTAAAAAAAAGGACATCGTTGAATGATTAAATAAAGTAAATTTCTGTGCGGATTTTGTATTGTGTGATTGCTATGCCGTGTCCGTTTCCTCATTTAAGGAGAAGCAAACTGAAGTCTTCGTAAAGGGACAAGTCCCGTTGTTAATGTTTGGGACGCAAATTGACACGAACCAGTCCTCCTAGAAGACGTGGCACGTTATTTAGGGACGTCCGTGCTCATAACACAATCTATAGTAAGAGAATCTTTTTTCATTCTTTTTTAAATTTGATTTCAAGCTTTCGTGATCAATCCTGAAATTCGATACGCCTAGATACGTCTCGGTCAGGTTTCTTTTGTCCACTTTGTGTTCGATTGCACACCGTAAAAAGAAGTTTAGACGGTTAACACAAGTAGTAACCACCCAAAAAAAACACGTACATCTTCCACACTTGGCCTATATAAACACTATTTGTTGGTGTAGTTCGCTGGCTTGCTCGATCCAATAAATTCTATGATTTTGACCAGTAATATTTCATATTTATCTTTTTTTTAATATGTATGCTCTCATTTTCTCGTCTTATTTTAAATTTCTTAAATTTATATCCCGCTGCACAAAAATCCTTTTATTACTAAAACCCTTTGTTATTTTGTAGGTGCAAAATAAATTTCATTTTTTCCCTTAAAAATTGTTGAAATATAACAAAAGATATTTGTGCCAGAGAGAGCATAGGTCTCAAAATGATCAGGAATTTTTCGTGCTCATAGATACGGCATTTTCGACAATGACAAATGAACAATGACAAGGACATGCATCTTATCATGAGTTCGCATGCACGGCCAAAATTCTGCCTAGTTGTGAAAAGGTGATTGGACTCGGAAAAAGGACAAAGGAAAAAGTGATTGGTGTAAATGCACTTCCAGATTTCCTAATTTCGATAGGATTATTCCGTGGACAGTCCTATTAGGGGAAAAAAAGTGTTTAAGAAACCTCGTACCGACAAATGAAGATATTAAGTTTCTTCTGATATAAATTGGTTAAGAGGATTCGATACATGTCTTATTTAAGTAATATATCGAATTTGAGTTTTGCAGATCAAAGAAATTCGTGCTATGAGAGCTTTGCTCTCTTAGTAGATCGACTTAACTCGAGCTCAAATTAGTTAGGGTGGTTGAGCTTCTAAATATCAGGTAGCACATACCGAAAAATTTCTTCACATGAGAGCGGTTCACCACATGGATGGATTTAGGGGTGCAGAGAGCAGTCGTCTCCTTAAAGCCAGAAAATTTGACAAATATTATGTATTTTTTTTTTCATTTTTATCTATTTTGAATCTGTCATTTTTCTGTTCCTTCAACTTTTCTTGATCGGATAAATTCTATAAATAAGCTTTTGGATTAACTACTCTTTTTCTGGAACAAGAAATCGGATTCAAGTTCTTGGAAGGGAGAAAATTTATGATTGAGATAGGTTTATTCCGTAATTGAACAGTCCAGTCTGAACATGGTCCGGTTGGTTCGATAGCTTCCCCGTCTCATGATTGGTGGTTCTGGTGGTTCAACACCATTTCCTTCCACCTACATTGGAAGCTAAATTCTTCTTGATTTGTACAACCCCATTCAGTCCGCATTTGAGTTAAGACCAGCAGCTCATCAATGGGTAAAATTTTTCTAAACTTGACTTTTCTCTGATCACACTCCTTGAATCCTAGACCATATCAGGAAGAAGAGCCAGCGAACCACCCGAATCAACTCAACTGCTTGATGAGATTCGTGATTTAGGGTTTTGAATAAGTATTATGAACGTCTAGAATTAATTTCGATTCGGGAAATGGTCAATTTTATGTGTGCCTAGCACATAATGTACCTGAAACTTGAATTTGATCCCAAAAAGAAAGTGTAAGATGGCGTGTTTCATTTGTGCTTATTAAAAAAAAATTGCATATGCGTAGAATTTAGCAAGTTACACCTACCTAGACGAGAAAAAAAAAATTCAACCTTTTATAGTTCTATTCTAAAAAAGAAATTAAACTTCCCCAAATTTTTTCTTGAGAAAGCACTTAGATTCGATTGAGAATCAGGTCGTATGGTATATGGAAACTTACGTTCTACACTCATGCGCCACGACATTGGCCACGCTGAGAGAGTTTTCGAGCTCCCTATACTCCTTCGTTGTCGATTTTCACCTCATCCAGTCATTGTTTTTGATAAATTTCCCGGATTTCTCAACTCGATACGAGATATTCTGTACAATATAAGTATATTATCCAGACGGGAGACTGCGTTTTACAGGTTGTGACGAAAGAAACACCATCGGTTCTACGCAACCTTCGGGTGGCAGTTGACAGTTTCAGATTTGACCACGAATGTTCTCACCAAGTGGCCATTCAAACTTAGTGCAAGAAAACTTATATCCAAGTATATATTGGATTACTTGCCGGTGAAAAAAAGGTATATTAGGAATATTCTTTTCAATTACTGAAAGACTCGCAGGTTTGAAAATGAATAAAATAAATATATGGATGGTGTGAAAAGTCTTATTAGTAAGAACAGAAAGCAGAACCTCTTAATTTCAGACCGGGTGTGATGATATCTACCGAACTCCCATTTTTAAAAAAATCTTAGATGATCTTACCTTAAGATATTATGGTAAGTAAGAGCTAATCAAATCGTTTTGATTAGTAATAATTATGACAACTATTTGGATAATTAATATTAATTTACTAGTTTACCACATTTTAATTGATATTTTCTCACGCTACGTTGTGAAGTAGGATCGAATCCATATCAAGATCTGTCTAATCAGACGTGCGCGCATGGTCGTGAGAATTAGCGAGCAAAATCAAGTTATTCCATTATATATATTTCATTATAATATATATATATATATATACATATACTCATATATATCCACAGGGATAAGCAAATGATTACACATTTCGAAGTGACTGGAAATAGGGGTTTTATCCGTTGTCGTTGTCAACACCGACGATGCACCGCTGATTCCGGACTCATTCCTTATCTTCTTGACCATAAACCCCAGTGTAAGACCAATAATAAACGGTCACTTCGTGGTAGAGACGTACGGGCCTTTTACATAAGACTAAATACTGTGAAGGGGTCTCCATCGATTTATTTACGGAATCCAATCCCCGTTTCGGACGAGATAATATTACCAATGGGCTCTAAACTCAAAAGTCTGTGGAAGAATGAGCAATTAATCGTAGTTTGTCCCTCAGTTCTTCAAGAAACCGAGCGCTTGCCCGATTATCGTATAATAGCTTGTTCGCAATCTCCGTGTTGTCCGGCAACTCGCCCGATCGAAGTCACAATGAGGCACAAGCATTCCCCTCCACTAATGTTGAAGGGCGACATAGCAGCGCTCCTGGTCCCATACGTCGTTGTTTCATGGGCCGGGCTGGCTACCATAATGGGCCGGATACTTTGTTAAGGATGAAATGGGCCGTGCTGGAGGGCTTCTATTGGGCCATCAATTTTAATGGGCCTATTATCAAAGCCCGCCCATAATCATCCTGAAGAAATTCCAGGGTATTATCACACGTGGACCCACCACTTATTTCTTGGCGAGAAATAGTGCCGCGATCTTACCGAGCCAGTCGTGAGAAAGTATTGATCAAATTAAAATAAGTGAATAGATGTTGATCACTGTAACTGTAAGTTGTGATCTTCTAAGATTTTTGTCCCCTCTAACATTACCGAATGTTGCAAAAAAACCTATTCTGAAATTGACTTAATTAGTAATAACTAAGATAATTATTCGAGTAATTAGCATCAATTTACTTATTATCACAATCTAATTGATATTTACTCCTACTATGTGGTGGGTTACCATCATTGAAGAATTTTTGGTGAGAGGGGGCATTTAAGGCAAATGAGTGGGCAAGAGTCATACCCTGTCTTCGCCATAAATAGGTGTCATGTGGTGGGTGCAGAGCGCAGAGACTTTAGAACGAGTAAATGACGTCTCCAACTCTCAATTAATACCGTCTCATCAAATACTAAGCCCATATTTGTCCTTTTAATTAACTCGGATTCAAATCAAATCTGTTATTAAAACGTAATTCTTTTCATTGTAATTTTTGCAAAAAAAGTATTCGAATATAATATCTTACTCAAGAAAAAAAAGAGATACTGAATAATTACTTCAAATTCTTGTCGGTTCTTCACTTATCTTTTTAGGCCATAAAAGAAAAATACCAAAACTTCCATGCAGTCTTTTTATTATTAAGAACTGCCTCCTCAACTCAAATATAACATTCATTTTTTCTTGTGTGAACACTGGTATTCAGAAATCAATTAAACTACCGATTAATCCGGTTCAAATCGGATCGACCCATTTAAGTGGTAGAACTCTTACAACATGGGTTTTTCTCCATCCATAAAGACTCGAACCCAAGGCCATTGCTTAAAGAGAATAAGTGTTTTACCAATCGAATCAACACACACGTTGATAACATAACATTCATCTTGGATGTTGCTGAATATCGTCAGATTTCGCTTGGTGATTCTTCACCGTTCGAACAGCATTATTCTGAGCAACTATTGGTGTCTGACTTGTCTCAGACAAGCAAGATTACCCACGCCTGCTGTCCTGTTCGCGTATCCACGATATCGAGCATTTCGATTCCACTCAGACGGCTCTGGCCACTTTTTAAGGAGAAAATCCTGTATAGGATATAATGCTCACATGATATCAAATATTAATAAAATTAAGTTTTTTTAAAAAGAATTTTATGAAAAATTAAAGTTGTAAAATTTTATTAATTTGTAATATTATATAAATACTATTATATAATATATTTATTACACAGAACACTCTCCAATCCAATTGCTAAATTTTGCAGGGTGGTGATCTGTTAGGCAAGTTCGCTTGTCCAGCTTGTTTCTAGTAACAGGTATAAGACTCATAGAGAGAAAAACTCTTATATATGGTCAGTATATAATGTGATATATGTCGCAATTAATGAACATCTATTAAATCAATAAAAATAGTTATAAATATATGATAAATTACAAATATTATACTAATATATTAAATATTCATTTACGGTATATGTCACGTGATGTACATGTTACATTCAAAAACCCTATCCGTGGATAATAAATTCGACTGCCAAAATGGCATTGAATGTGTTGGGTTGGTGGATCGAATTTAATTCATGGGGTGATCCTGATCCGATCCAATATCGATAACACTGAGATCATGCACGTTGAACTGTTCATCAAACTGCTAGCAGCCAGCGATGCTTGCTTGCTTGCTATGGCAACTTGAGATCGATCGACAGACATTGTCGGTGCTGGACAAGTCCATGCCCCATGTCCCAACTCCGGTAAGTCAAATGCATGGCGATGGCGAATTAATTGAGAAAAGGTGCCCGGGCCACCGGTAGCACACCTACATTCATTACACCCCGACGTACACATTAAATTTTGAAGAACGGACGTAAAAAATTTTCATCCAGGTTCAGATCATCGATCCGCCCAATCGACTGTCTTGTCATCCACGATGATCATATGGCTTTTGAAGATCGGCGACAGTCACGCGGCCGACAGTCCAAATGATGCAGCTATGTTCAAAGGCATATGTTGGGATCGAAATACTAAAGAACGGCAGGTGAATTGAGAATGATTTGGCGCGGTCGGATACACTTAGTACCAGTGCTAGGCTTGGTTTTAACTGGCGGGTTTCTTGCACTCTTTTTTTACTCTTCATCGCATTATATCTTAAATCTAATAAACTATGATTAATTTAAATTCGAGTCGGGTTAACCTAATAATAAATAAATTTTTTTCATTTAAAATACCCCAAATATAGGAACTTTTAGTAGATATAGACCTCAAATCATTTAAAGAAACTAGTGTTAGAGGAAGGTGACTTGATACAGTTGATATCGCTCTCGATTTAGAAATAAGATATCATAAGTTTAACTATCACCAGTGAGACTCCCCGTTCGCGTTATTCCCTATTACTTTGATACCATTCTAGGCATATATGAGTGAGAATCGAATCTCGGACACCCTGGATCTCGGGTGGATAAACGTACCAAGGTTACCAAATTTCCTTTCTCCACATGCATCTCTTCTTATATAGAAGAAATTGACATATTCAAGAGTAATTCATGCATGAGAAAGTGGCAGGTTGACTTCTTGGTAACGCAGCTGCTTCAAGGAGCCGGAGGAGTCGAACCATACTGATACGATAACATTCCAGTACGTGTAAAAATTTCATGATTCCACGACGACGGTCAACTTTTAATTTCATGAGGGCGTGGTCAAAATTTTTCACCAGAGGCATGACTCAATTTCAGTTCAATAATTTACGTAAATAGGCAGTGTTCTACCCACTTTTTGTATTTCTAGTAATTTCTATTTTTGATCCAATAAACCGTACCTATCTGTTCAAACTTTTAAATTAGACATGAACTCGATCACTTATAAACAGACTAAGAATTTAATTAGACATCATAGCGGATTATCATGTGAGTTCACAACTGGTCAATCCAAGTATGAAACTTGCTATTAGTAAACACGAGTTTACAAGAGAGAGCTCATGTTGTGGTCATTTTGTATCTTCGGCCTGAGTATGGATGGAAAGATGCTCGATAATTCGTGATTAGTTGTTGAATGTGACCATTCAATGGAACATTGTAGGGTGTAAGTCCACGTTTTCAGATGTTAAAAATGTGATCCCAAATAAGAAAAGTAGCAAAGAAAATCTTGGAAACATGATAGGGACAAATAGTATACACTTAATGATTTAAATTTTTAAATTGAATGTATATGTGTAATCTCTTATAAAGTCTACTGCAAATAATAGTATCCAGAAGTTTCATTAGGTTTCAACTAATCTATGTTCAAGTTACACAATCATTAAAGGATTTTTTTTCAGGTTTTGACTATTCTCAATTCATATGACTTGAGTTCAAGACATTACATAAACCGGGGCACATCGAAGCACTACCATGTCATTGGATATTTTTTTCACCATAAGGAATGTCTCAATGCCAAAAGGAAATGAGAGAAGAAGATGGTAATGATTCAAAGTTCTTTTTGAAAAGTTTCACTCAACTTTTATGGGTTTAGTAATGTGTGAGTTTTTTTGTCCTTATAAATAGTACTAATATATTAATGACTAATGGTAAGAGATCTCTCTCAAAAGGAGTTTGAGGGATAAAACTTCCCTCAGAGCTAGAAGAAGATCTTGTATGTAACAGTATTATCACATGGTAGTATTTACGTGATGATTCCAATCATTATAATTCTGTTATTCTTAAGGTTATTTTTCGGTTTCTTAGGTTTGGGTATGGTTCTTTCATTCACATTCTCAACCATTCAAACATCCCAAGAGATGTAAATATTAGCAGTTAAAGGCATGATTTACAGCGACACAACTTGAAACTGGAGCAGAGAACATTTCAGAGTATGCAGAGGAGCATTTTCAAATATCCTATGAGAACATTCTCGGGTATCTTAACTAATAAAACAATCGTATCTGCTGTATATTCTTCTAGAATTTTCTAGTGAAGGTTCCCCACCGGGTTCCCTCGGAAATTGTGTCATTCTAGGCACGATCAATGAAATGTCACAAAGTTAATCATCGACGACATCCACGACGTATGCAGCTCCTGAGATATGTAAAAGTCTTGGTGCAAGGTATATGTTTGAGCTTCGATAACTGACAGTTTTTTTCAAGTTTTGCTGTGCTGTAAGTATGACCAACGATCGTACGAGGAACCCATATACTGGAATAGTATGCAAGCATGCATGAGCTTCAAAAGTCACGTTTGAAGTCGTGATGAAATTGTGTTCACAATGAAATATCAATTTTACGCAAATACAAATATCATGATAATTAATTAATATAGAATGAGTGCCACATTGACCCAATCCCAATGTGAAAATGACTAAACATTTATATTAAAAAAACTCTCTCTTATATAGACGTTCGAACTGAAGCGTTACAAGCAATTCAAGACCATGATCTTTGTGAAACACTATCATAAACTTACCATACACAAGAACATTAACTCATCACAGAGACTAGGTCGTCATCTCTCTGATCTCAGAGAGAAATCATTATGATTAAAAAGAAAGGTTATAGTAACCAACGGAGGTTGGACCGAGTGGTAAATAGCTCGACGCCGCTTAAGGAGGTCTCAAACTTACGCAGACACCCCCCTTGGGAGCCTCACCACCATTCCCAGACATGCGACCCGGGGCGACCAACAGATTAGTCAAGTATGGTTGATTGAAAGATGCCGTCTCACCGCTGGTAGGGCCTGCTTGGATACCGTGGCTGGTAACAAAAAAAAAAAGAAAGGTAATAGTAGTGATAATCCAATAATTTCGCGGCATAATGTTTGGGTTTTTACGCCTAACTAGGAACATATTAAATAATCAGTATCAGCATTGCCCCATCAATGTAGCACCATAAAAAAAACTTGATATAGTTTGACAAGTCGGTATCTATTAAGATTCAAAAGTTTAAGAGTCTCTTCTAATAATATTATTTAGAATGAGATTCGAACATGAGACATCGACCTCATTAAATCGTATGAGAGTGAGTTTTAAATCACTAGACGATTGCTCTTAGTAGTGAGAGATCATATATATATATATATACACACACATATTTATACACCAGCACACACGTATATCATAATATATCCGCGTGAATTTAATGCCAATCCATCTAACTTCTCCAACCATTCTTCCCTCCCTCTCCCATGGCCATATGTATTCAATTATTTCTCCCATTATACAACACACTCAGAAGCCGTATCACTCCCTCTCTCGCTTAACTTGCAGCTCTTTATTTAGCATACAGTGATGGGTTCGAGGATTGGAGAATTGAGGGCTTTGTTGTTCAATCACTTGGTTGTGGTGGTGGTCTCGGTCTCGATCACCTGGGCAAGGGCAGACCACGCAGGTCCCATGTTACTTCATCTTCGGGGACTCGTTGGTCGACAATGGCAACAACAACGAGCTCTCTTCGCTCGCCAGGGCCGACTACTTGCCCTACGGGATTGACTTTGCCAATGGGCCCACTGGGCGTTTCAGCAACGGCAAGACCACTGTCGACGTGATCGGTACGAGTCTGAAATTATACGTATGGTGCTGGTCGATTTCACGATATTCTTCTTGCATGAACTGCAAAATATAAACCTTCGCGGACTGTAATATGATATTTACAGTCCACTTACACCGTATATTTCATATTCTTTGTCAATATTATTCGGTATTTAGAAATTTACTAAGTCCTCACTAATTCAAATTCAAACTCGAACCAAGTCATCTCACTAAAGTGTAGGGAGCTCTTTCAATCAGGAATTTTTTTTCGTTTATAATGCTCGAACCTGAGACTTAACTTTACGAGAAGAGATGTCAAACCTATTTTAACAGGCCCATGTTGGTATAGATATAATATTTGATTACAAAGTTTACTATAATATAATGTTATATAATTTAGAATTGTACTATATGCTTGACAATATCTTTACGTTCAAAACACGTAGTATTCTCAAACTTTTATTAACTTTATAACCAACTTTTTTTGTCCATACGATTTGGCATCCAGAAGTGTAATATGCTCTGACTAACCCAGTTTCGAACTGGGTCGGTCAACTAAGGGGTATATCTCTTTTAATTACGAAATTTTTTCCATTAACAAAACTAAAACTTGTGATATTTAAGAGGAAAAGATGTTTAACCATCTCAACTGAGTCACATTGGTTTATAACTAAATTTACACCTATTTAGTCTTACTTACCAAATTTTACAATCAAATTTATATTTCAGTTGACGTTATAATCTCACATTTTGACTCATTTTCCATGAAAATTTCATCATGATTCAAATTTTCTTGTAATTTAACAAAACACAAACCAAACTCACCTTGATTCATCCAATTCTAGTGGTAACTGGTACGGTTCAAGTAATCAATTTCGACGTTGCCTTCCTAGTGAGACAAGTGCATTTATTATATCACATTTACATTTTGTCGAATTATCATGGTTGATTCATGTGAGAAAGAGTTTAGTGCAGTTGAGATCGCTCTCGTTCCCTAATCTAGAGGTCATGAATTCGATCTTACCGGCGGGACTTTTTATTATCTGTTTGATCTCCGATTCCTTCTATTCTTTCTATATCTACATGTCTCCTTCGTACAGCGAAAAAAAATACTATTCGTAGGAACCACTTAAGTTACATAATACAGCTAATATGAACCTTAAAAATTCGAAACCCTGACACATGTGGTGCCATTGATATTCAGCTGAGCTTCTAGGGTTCGACGACTACATCCCACCCTACGCCACAGCAAGCGGTGAAACCATTCTGAGGGGAGTCAACTATGCGTCTGCAGCTGCTGGAATCCGACCCGAGACTGGGCGACAACTCGTAAAGAGAATACATTTATTTCGCTGTTCTATCCGGTACCCCGTACGCACATTAACTCAATTGCATTGTTTTTCTTATCTGATGTAACAGGGAGGAAGGATAAGTTTTGCTGGGCAGGTCCAGAACTACCAGAACACAGTGTCACAGGTGGTGAACATATTGGGGGACGAGGACACGGCAGCTGACTATCTGAGCAAGTGCATCTACACGGTGGGGATGGGAAGCAACGATTACCTCAACAACTACTTCATGCCTCAGTACTACTCGACGAGCCGCCAGTTTACACCGGAACAGTACGCCGACGAGCTCATCGACCAGTACTCCCAGGGACTGAGGGTGAGTCGTATAAACTGGTCTAATTGTTATATACCACGTGATAGGAAAAGGCGGGGACCGGAAGAAAAAAATGTCATGCTCGTGGTTTGTAAATTGAGTATGGAAAAAAAAAACTCCAACTCATATTAGTCATTAGCTCGAGGATCGAAAAAAGTCCTTGTGATCAGTTGTTCCCTCTCTCGAATATAGAATAAAAGTATCTGACTCCATATTAGTTATAGAGAGTGGGTATTCAAGGCACGTATAAAATATAAAAATGCTGCCATGCCAAGGAGTAGTCGAGGATAGTTTCTGATGTCGAAAAGTTAATGAAAAATTTCTCGAGTGTAAGAGAATTTGATACCGCTATCTATGAGTTTAAATTTTTAGGCCAATACGGAATCAAAACTCTTATAGGCACACACATCTATGATATAAAAAAGAAGTCTTTTATGTAATGGATACACTATGTTAGAAATATTTAACAGACTATATGTGCCATTCTGACATGTTTCACGGTCATTGCTCCGTGACATGTGCACGTTATATATTCGTTACGGAGAACCCTCTCCCATGGAATTATTATCCTAATAAAATCATACCTTAAGATGGAAATAAGATTAGTCTCATAAAAAATAAAATTAAAAATTCAATTCATGGAAATATTTAAGCGAATGTTTATGTGTATTCTGGTATTATAATTTGCAGACACTGTACAACTACGGAGCAAGGAAGGTGGCGCTGATCGGGGTGGGCCAGATCGGCTGCAGCCCTAATGAACTGGCTCAGAACAGCGCCGACGGGACCACCTGCGTCCAGCGGATCAATGCGGCCTGCCAGATATTCAACAGCAAGCTCAGGTCCCTCGTCGACCAGGTCAACAACAACTTCGCCGACGCCCGGTTCATCTACATCAACGCCTACGGCATCTTCCAGGACTTGATCCAACGGCCCGCGGCTTTCGGTACGTCCCTGGTTTCTCGGCGAATTCATACGCCGGTCGGTTCTTTCTTGCCTAATGTTACATCTGGTGACCTTCCGATTTAGGAGTCCAATTACCATGTGTTTTTCACGGTACTTGTATCCTGCTGATACAAAACCAGTTCACAAATTTTGGATCCGAACCCTACACGGTTTAATACAGAAACAGGACAACACCCTATTGAATTTAGGGACCCAGTACCTATCCAAAACGTGTATTATACCATAGATTTCGAGTGCCATATTCGTTTCTTTTTCTTTCTTTCTTATCTCCATTAATACAGAATTGTTTCAACGTCTTTCAACATTTAATTGCTGCTGAGCAACAAAATGAAGAGGATTTTCATAATTTTTATTAATTTACTTTACTGATTTTATCACAATTTAGCATATTACAGATAATTTTCGGTATGTTTCGATGACTTTGACTGGCTTTCATTTTTATTGCTTTAAACATGAAGAACTTATCAAATATACATAATTACCAAGTCAAATTAAGGCTTCACCGAATTAAAAATACAACGATGCAGACGGCTCAAGAATCGTTATCCAAACGAGAAAGTTATAAACTATTAAATTTGACTGCACAAACTAGTTTTTTTATATTGTTAGTTCCGGTTCTGGCCGATATTCAGTGTGCCAGAACCAAAACCAGAGCTGGCCTGAGCCAATTCATTAATTTCTCACTAAAAGGCATATCCAAATTTCATTGGAATCCATCCAAAAACTATCATATCAGAGAGAGATATATGTGTGTAGATATGTACATACATACATACATATATATATATATATATATATATATTACCAGTATTCACATCCTAATCTGTCTGTCTGCTTGGATGAACACTTAAGGCTTCAGCGTGACGAACGCAGGGTGCTGCGGAGTCGGGAGGAACAACGGGCAATTTACATGTCTGCCGCTCCAGACACCGTGCCAGAACAGGGACCAGTACCTGTTCTGGGATGCATTCCACCCGTCGGAGGCGGCCAACGTGATCGTCGGCAGAAGATCTTACCGTGCGGAGTCCCCCTCCGACGCCTACCCGGTTGACATTCGCCGCCTTGCCCAGATCTGAGAGGCGGAGGATGCAATTACAGTGTTTCGTCGAAGGTATATATATATATACGTGCTAGGTCGTGTTGGAACGTTCAAGGCTATGTGTAATTTGTATAAATTGTACGATTTTCGGGGTTTAAGCTTTGGCATGAATTGATGTGCCGGGTATGTCGAGATCGGTTGATGAGTTGACGTGAAACTGTGTACCTAGACTTTTGAATGAAATAAAATTAGCATTCGTGGTCTAATTAACCCTTCGTCCATCTTAACTGTACGCTAATCCCAATCATCAAAATCACCATCAAGGGCCGTGGTACAATGGTCTAAGGTTTACTCTCATGCGGTTTGGTGGGGTTGAGATTCTGGGTTTGAATCTCGCTCTGAGTAATATTATCAAAAAGAGACTCTTGAGCTTGTACTTTGGTGAACATCGGTTTATTAAAATATACTAAATCTTTATTAATGTTATATTGACGGAGTCAATATTTGTGTTGGTTATTCAGTTCATCTAATATGTTCGTAATTGAACATGAAAGTTCAAATGTTACGCAGTTAAGCGACTGAGTCGTCACAACTGTTATAAAGTGCTAGGGTTAGCCGAAACATAGTTCCATCTCACCTTTTTTTTGGATTATAAGAGAAATTCAATGTAGTATTTCTAAGCTTGCTTTTTTTTTTTGGAAGAGCAATATACTGGCCCTTCTGTCCCATCTTCTGGCTTACTTTACACAGTATGTTGTCTACATTAGATAGAATGTGTTATGAACATTGTGTCCTCTTTGGAAATGATTGGGCATCTAATCAAGGGAGGGAATTTGGTTCGAGTATCGTTGTATCATGAGAAATATTAAGATTACGAGAAAAGTTTAAGCTATAATATAATTTTCTTAGAAAATATTTTGAAATGCAATAATGTAGTGTGAGTATGAGTAAAATAATTTAAAAGATAATATGATCTAAGAATAATACACTTTGGACGTAAAGATTTGTTCTCAGACAAACGCAAGACCTTATAGAGGAACCTACAAGAGGATCTTAATTTACAACTTCAGAGACTACGTACAAACAATTCAATTCTTCACTTTGGTAGGTTGAGGAGAAAGATCTCGGGCTGCATCGAAACGAAGATCTGCTATATGCTTCTGGTGGAACGAGACGAACTGCTTCTGCTAAGATTGGAATGCTCCCTCTTCAACATGGCCTCGAAATTATTGAAACACTTCATAGGTCGAACCTGCAACACAACTAAGTAAAAAGGCCATCAACATGGGGAGTGGTATGGGCATGTCTGGAAGCTAATCGATTCAATAAAAACAGCTTAACGCTCAAAGATCTCTGCATATAGATAGTTTAACAGTCGATATCATGAGGGAAGCACAGATGTTAAAGCTCAGAACGACGCCTTTCGTGATGCTGCAACTTCTATAAGAATATGTGTATACATACACGAGCTAATTCCAAGTGCAGCAAGTTGAGGAGGAGAAGGAGAGATGGAAAACCTTCCAACGGCTCTTGTGGTTAAGAGAGTAGTTTATGTGTTCGAGCTTTTCTATTATTGCCCTGAATGAAGGTCGCTTTGCGGGCTTCTCGTTCCAGCATTCCTCGATCAACCTGTCACCATATAAAATCCCGTCATCGGTTTCATCCTTTTTGTTTCCCCAAAAAAAACGGTTATATGGGTTTCTAGATAAATCTCAGGTTATTATTCTGATAATGTGATTAGAAAATTGAGGCATGTATTTGGTAGGGAAGAACATTCAGTGAACTGGTAGGACTTGGACGTACTCCTTGAGACCATGGGAATAGTGCTTTGATGGAGCTCTAAATGGCGGGCGTTCTCTTGCAGTGTATGCTTTAAGAACGTCATTGTCCAGCTTTGCGGAAAATGGTGGGCAGCCTTCAATCATCTAAAGTTACATCGAATTATGAATACAATTTCTCAGCACTTTGGTCTCTGTGATCAAACAGATGAAGAAGAGCCAATATTTACCTCTTGCAGTATTAAAGCAAATGAGAAAACGTCCACCTTCGTATCGTATCCTCCATCTCTGAAAACCTCTGGGGCAACATAACGACCTGTCAACATATGCAACTTGATTACAATCTTCAAATTTCTCAACTGATTCTTATAACAAGTGAAAATCAGATGAAATACGAAGCACTAATCTCTCATTAAATATGATGCAATTTAAGAGACTTAGATCAACGCTGACAATTCTAAGTTGCCTATTTTCAGGGAAGTAGTACTCACAAGAGGCATCCTGACAGGTCAAAGGTCGGTCTTCTTTGACAGTAAGCAGCTTGCTGACTCCAAAATCTGCTACTTTCAGATGCCCCGAATCATCCCGCAGTATATTTCTGTTATATTGCACAAAAAGCATTAGGAAATTTTAATGCCTTGAGAAAGTTATTGAACGATTTATTCTCATAAGACCAAGCTACTCCTTAATAGATTGAGCATCTGCATATGTGTCAACAGAGTAGTGATTCAGGGTTGACAAATGTTGAGGAACTTACGAAGGCTCAAGATCACGGTGGATTATTGCCGGTCTGTTCTCATGCAAATAGTTCATTCCCCTGAAAGATCGGCAGAGACATTGAATTGTGGTTGTGGGAATAAAGTTCTCGACTTACAATACATCATGATCGACCACCTAAATAATAGACAAATGTTTTGTGAACAATAACAATAATTGCCTTGTACATAATGCCTCAATTTACCTACATAGTAATAGTACTTTTTTATGATATCGATGTTTGCAGTCTCATGTTAGTCTAGTAAAAAATGTTAACCGTTTGTCTTAACACTAGATAATTGGTGTTGAATGTAGTTCATACCTAGCAATATCAAGTGCAAATCTAACTGCTGTTGATGGCGTTAATGGTCCTTTTCTACTCAAATACTCACGTAGATCTCCCTGCATTATATGGACCAAGAACAGAAAACATTAGAGAAAAATCAAAATGCACTCATTCCTTTTTCAAGATCTTATGTAAAAGCCATTCATCCAAGGATCTCAAGATCACCAACAATTGGATTTTAAACCAATGAAAACGAACATCTAAGAGTTAAACAAGGCAGTTCCTTTCCAGCAAGTTATCAGGAAAGAGTTCACACCTTTGGCAAATATTCGGTAACAATCATCATTGGGCTACTCTGGGTTACGGCTCCAAGAAATTGGACTACATTTGGATGTCTTATCTTCTGAAGTAGCGCCAGCTCATCTCTAAAAGCCTTCCTGTGAAAAGCAACATTCAACAGAAATTAGAGCCACGGAAGAAACGTGTTGCAGCAACTTCCTTTCTCAGCATTAATACACTCACACTTTCTCTTCATCAGCAAGCACTTCGTCTCCAAGTTTTTTAACAGCAACTTGTGTTCCCCGCCACATTGCTACACAGAAAGTTCCCTGCAACGTATCACAAATGTTGGTATAAGAATAGAACTTCGGCATCTTTTCTGTTTGTGGAACGGTGCACTTCCAATAAATCAGAGAGTGATCTGACCTCCAAGACAGCCACCAACCTTTACAACACCAATGTTACAGCATATGTATATCATTTAGACTATCAGTTTCTTTTCACAATTACCCAAAGCGCTCAAACTTTCCATCTTAATAAAATCTCACTCCTAATTTTCTTGTAAACAGTTTCAAGAGGGAAGGTCTCAGCAGCATGCAAGTTACAGGTACAAATAACATCAGGGACAAGGAAACACCGGCTAACGATTCTGCATAGTAGCACAGCAACTTACTTTATTCAAGTGGACGCTGTTAGCGAAATCAATATCACTCGGGTTGATCTCATACTCAGGAACTTCGCGGGCATGTTTAACATGCATGGGAGCCACCTGGATGTTTCAAATGGTCAGCGATGAGAACATGATTATACTGCGTGGTTTTATAATCAATTTAAAGACTCACCGGAGGCTTAGCACCATGTTTCTCGAGAAGTTTGATCACATCTTGATTTTTGTAGTATATAGCGTCTGCAAGAGGCTGTACCGGCAGAATCAAAGAGATTCAGACATGAACTCCAAACCTTTACCACAAGGGTCTTGTGGAAGTTGAAAAAGAAATTCATTCAAGTCTGATTGGTGTAAGATCTTGGCTTACAGTGCTTCCCCAGCGGTCCTCGCAGTCAACTTGGGCCCCTCTCTTGAGCAACAGGGCCACCACATCTGTCCTTCCCTGGCAGGCGGCAATGTGCAGGGCGGTCCGGTCATCAGTGTCCTTAAAATTGACGTCGACTCCAGAGTCCAACATCGCCTCGATGCCCTCCAAGTCGCCCTCGTTCGCTAGATACATGAGCTTCACCCTCGGGTCGATATCAATTCCTTCTTCCACCGAGATCTCCCTCTCCAACTCATCCCTTCGGCGGTCCGGCGCCATGGAAGATTGCTTCCATAGCGTGAACTTCAACGGAGCGGTCGGTTCCATCCCACGACGAGATAAAACCCCTCTGAAACTCAAGGATCTCAAGAGAGAGAGAAATTTAAGACTGGCGAAGAACAGAGATGATTTGATGAAACTGGAGGGCTGAAACCCAATTGCTAAAGAAAAATCAACGGAGAAATTTTGGGATTTCTGCTGGGTTTACGATCGAATTCTAATTCAATTGAGATTCCGGCCAGAGAGACGATGATTCTGGGGAACAAATCGACCTGACGACCTCACGACGTAACCCCTGAAGCTAAAACCCCGGGCCTGTATATAGGAAGAGGTGATTTCGAGATCTAGAGATGGCGGATTAACGGAGAAAGTATGCTCATTTATGGACTGGAACTCGCCGCGTCAAGGAAGCTTCGAATGGAGGATTATCAGCGGTGAGGAAGGGAAGATCTTTGAGTGAGAAAGGAGGAGGAAGGTAGGGAAAATGCCGTATTTTCAGATAAAGGAGTCTGTCTGGGGAGGAAAGTTCAATGAAGGATGAAGGTGTGGAGAAGCTGCATTAGAGACACACTCGGATGAATCTATCCCGCTATATAATATACAAAAAATATTAATTAAAATATAATAAATTAATATTAATTAAAATAATTTAATCAATTTTTTCAGTACATTACGGTGAGATATGAATTATCTAAAGCTTTTTCGTTGTACAGACATGGAAAAGCAAGAGAACTAACGTTGACCAGCCTTCAGCGGACAGGGCGGGGGAGACGCGTGTAGGTGACGTATGGACCGGGCGCGTCCGAGAGTTTTGTAGGAAACCAACTTGGCGGAGCTGATTAGCAGAGGATGGCGAGCGCCGGCTCCGACATGTTTGTGAATCGTGACGGCGCTTGTGCGGGTCGGAGCACCTGTTCCTTTGACTTGGAGACGGCTAATAAAAAAAGGAAAATTAAATAAAAAGCCGCGTGATTTTTAAATTTTTATTTGAATTCTAACTTATTTTATTTTTATCTTAAAAATCATGTAATTAACTATATATTTCATCCTAATATCATTAATTTTCTCCATAGTCACATGAGCACCTGACAGAAAACGTTAATGACTTCATAACGACAAATTGATAGCTTAAAAAAGGAAAAAATAAAATAAAACATATGATTTTTCAAGTTAAAAATGAAGTAATTAATAATTTAAGAAATTTAAAAAAATGACAGTTTTTTAGGTAGACAGAAATTTTTGAATTTTCAAAGAGATGAAAATGTAATTTTTGAATTAATCTACCTTAAGTTTTTCTCACCATATTACTGCAAAATAGAATTATCTAACATTTTTTTTGGTTGATCAAATTTCTGGTACAATGACGAAAACAAGTTACTATTTGCAAATAAAAGTTGACAATATTAACAATATGATAAGAAAATATTAATTAAATTATAATGAATAATTAATTATAATATCTGTTCGGATTATCAACATTAATTTGTCCATCTGTTATAATTTTATATCTACTTTATTATATCACGAGATGACCATATGTTCAATCTCGAAAATATCAAATAAAACACTAGCAGGAACACCTATGAACTATGAAAAAAATCTTAAATGCTCTCCCGTCATAGTAACTTGACTATAAAAAATTAATTAAATTAATCTGATTAGTAATAGATAAAGCGATCCCTCTAGTGTTTTACACTGATTCGCTCATTTATCATAAATTAATTCATATTTTTTCATATCAAATAATAATAGTAAAATTATTTAAGCATTTCTGGAATGCGGTGGGTCAAAATATGTACATTGTAAAGTCAACGCCGGGATCCTTCCCAAAGTCTGTAGACAATCTATCACTTTACTCGTCTCACGGTAAGTATGAGTCATCCGACATTTTTAGACTGCCCGGCAGAACATCCAATTAAGTCAAAGGCCGCCTGGGTAATAGGTTATTGGGTAAATCATTAAGTCTATCCTTAAATTTATAATAAATTATTAATTTAATTCTCAAAATTTTAAAATCATCAATTTTGGTTCACACTATTTAATTTCGTTGGTTAATTTAGTCCAGACTTATAAAACTGTTTACAGATGCTGACGTGGAAGTTGGCTGTCACGTCAACGCCCCCATTCCCCATGTCACTTCCCCATATCACGTGACAATTAATAAGTGGATAAAATTATATTTTATTTTTTAACTTCAAGTATTTATAACTCATCACGAGACATGCGAGACCCACTGATGTGGTCTCTATTGTCTATGTCAGCTCTTGCAAGCGATGTTATAATGCATAGAATAAATTACCTGACATAAGTGAACAGTGAGAGCTAAATTGATGACTTTTAAACTTTGAGAATCAAACTGATGGTTCGTTGAAATTTTAAAAACTAATTGGATGGTTTGCTCTAAATTATATGTGGAGGAAACATTGACCAAATCACATAACGAATAACGATTACCAATTTAAGAAATACAACTTGGAAATTTAAAAAAAAAAAAAAGTTAAGCAAGTATTTTAAAAATTCTCCTTTCCGAAGCAATAAATTGACTCGTTAGAAAATCCGCTGATACGATTTGTCTGTCTAATAAAAACTTAACATAAATTAATAATTACACAGTTGTAGTTGTTAAATTTTAAAAATTTTTAAAAATTATAAAAAAAAATGGTAAATCACAATTGAAAGAATATATAATTATTAAAAACTATAGTAATTGGTGAACTCTATTTAACAAATATATATTATAAATCGTAATTGGACGGTATACCACGTCAACATCGCTTATGTGGTATGACCGTTTCATTGAAGATTTTCTCCTCCAACATGCTCAAAGCCGATTTCTCAATGTGCTAGTAAAAATTTCACAAATCTTTCCAATTGAAAATTAATAATTAATTCACACTGAGAGTTTCGTTGCACCCTTCCTCCACGAAGAATTGACCGAGTTTGGATCTCATCGATGACAGTTTTAAAAACGTCGAATTTTTTTAAATAAAATTTGAATTAGATATTAAAAAATAATGAGAAAGGAAGAAAAATAAAATATTAAAGCAAGAATATTCGGTGCTCGAAGAAGACTTTGGACACGGTCCAGCTCAAGCCAGCAGTGCATCTTTATCATCTGACGTTAATTGCACCCTACTTTTCCATGTCCCCGTGACATCCCTTGGGGGAGTTCACGTGAAATTCATCGATTAATTAATTTGAGCTTATCTGAGTTCGAATTTATTCGTTACATCTTATTAAATCATGTCGCCGTCCGCCCACCTTGGACCCGTATATCTGTCGTGGAGGGCAGACCGTCTAGCGAGCGTCGACACGATCTCTTTTACAGTGAGGGCAGGGGAATTGAGTCTCGGTTAAGAGCTCGATAATCCATTAATGGCAGTAGCATTGCTCTTAACTTGCGATTGAGAAATTTAAGATTCAGTCCTCGCAGTTCGAACTTCGCACACTTCCTTCGTTTCCTCCTCTACTCATCGTCTTCCAAGCGCATTGACATCCCTTTTTTAAACAAAAAATTCACGAGTAATGTGATTTATGGCATGGCACCAACTCAACCTGGGATTAAATAGGTTTTAAGTTCGATTCTCGTAAGTAGTCTCCTTCTGCTTTCTCCCATGTCCCATTGTAAATTAAAAAAAAAAACAAAAAAGAAGAAGAAAGAAACATTTTGGAGGCTGTTTGACCTAGGTTCAGGTAATTAAGGATGAGATCAAAGAAAATCGAGAATCCAATTGCATCCGGAATAACGTCCACATCGATCGGATCGGTTTCAATCACTTTTCGTCTTGCCAGAGTTGTCCAGTCGAGGATTGAATTTGTAAGAGATTCCTTATCCACGGCCACGACCAAGACATTTTCACCAGAATGTGGTCCAGCCCTCAAATTGGATTGGCCTCTCAAGTTTGATCTTATCAGCGCAGACCCGCACAAGCAAAGTCAATTTGCGTACACCTTCCGTGTGAACGTGTCATCACATATTTATTTTTTATACACCGATTAATAAAATTAATTGAGAAATTTTTTTATATTTTATAAAAAATTTTAATAATTAATTTAATTTTATTTATTAATATCATTATCTAGACACCGTTACGAGATGATATCGTAACATAAATCTCTCTCTCCCCACCCCCACCTCTTAATGATTTTTCTTGTCATACGGACCTAATGAACGAAAAATGGAAAAGTATGTCAATGTGTCCTTAGTTGATTTCTTTGTTCTTCTCTGTCCGTTATTTTGGTATGCGTGTCTCTTTTGTATATCGAAAAATAAATATTAAAAAGGAAACTTGTAATTAATGCGCAGCTTAAACATGTCGGATCAAATGGATTAATCGTATCTTATCAGTACACGCAGTTTGAATGGGTTTATTACTATGTATATCATTAGACACATTACACGTTAAGCTCAATCGAGACTGGCCTAATTTTGTATGATATCAAGTTACTACATCGTATAAAAAAAAATTACGGGATAATTATAGCGAAAGTCTTATATATTTATTATTTTTTACAATTTTATCCTATAAGTTTGAAAATTACTAATCCAGTCCCATAAGATCAGTTTCGTTACACATTCAGTCCAAATCGCCACTATTTTATTGATATGAACTTCATATCGTTAACAATTCCATTAACAAAATAATGACTTCTCAGACTAATTAAAGTGTAAAGGAATTAATTTTATGAAAATGAATTAATTATTTTTAAATTTATAGGATTTAATTATAAAAAATAATATATATATATATATATATAACTTATAGTGTTATTTTCCCCCTAAAAATTACCAACCCTAAATCCCTCCGCTTTTTGTTCACTTGCCATGGTTTCAATTGAGCACCTCATTAAATTTTTTTCTTGGACTTTTTACATTTTACTTATTTTAAAAATAAAACAATCATCTCGTAATTACAAATTACATTTTACATTAATTTCATCCTTTTCCCGTTTCACAATTCAGCTTCATCCTCTTATAAACCAATTTTTCTGGCCGCAATCAATTTTATCTTTCGACACATGAATTTAATTTTTGATACATCGATTTCGTCCTTTTCACACATTAATTTCTTCCATCTACAGGGTTAATTTCGTCATCGATATTATCAAATTCAGTTTTCTACATATCAATTTTATCATTAGTGCATTAATTTCATCGTCGTGCGCATCAGTTTCTTTCCCGATGCATCAATTTGCTGTTCTACACATTTTTTTTCCCTCTAGAGGGGACCGTACCGCTACGGAAAAACTAAAAATAAAAAATCGCACTTTTGGATTATTAATTCCTTACTTTATTTATTTAAAATAAAATTAGATTAACTTCCCATGGAAGACAAATCATTCTAGATTGTTTTTATATTCCGTAATAATATAAATGTTTAAAGCGTGTGATTTTTTAATAAATTAAATATGAACTCAGGTAACCTTTTTGGTTATTAAAATTAGATAATAAATTTACAAGAAATGGAGTGATTTTACACCCGAGAAAGATTTAGTAATTATTATCAGTGAATTTACCATCATAGCCCTTTTTTTTTTATTTAATGGATGTTAAAGGTAAATTTTATATATTAATGAAAAGTTTAAAAAAATTAAAAATGACACTGGATTTCGAAACTTTGCTCATATATATATATATATATATATATATAAGATAGAAGATAGATATCTTAATGTAAATAATTATTAAGATAAATTCAAACATTGATATCCATTCTCTCTTAAAAGTACTTTGGCGCTTAGATCTAGCTCCTGGCGGAACGACCTCTAACGTGAAGAAGAAAATCAGCAGGTGCATAATGAAGGGAAGAAAGTTCACCAATTTATGTTGAAGATCTCGAATCTCGATCTTGTAAATGGAGAAAATTCATGCTCGTGAAAACTTTGTTCCTTAACGGGTTAGTTTGGTTCGACCCTCCATTAATTAGGATTCATTAAATTTTTTTTAAGATCGAATCATTCATATAATTAAAGAGGCGTATTCTTACATCCTAAAGGAAACTACCACACATGGCACACAATTAGATATTGGAATATGCATTTACCCCTTAAATCTCACCTGTCTTGAGGACGCATAAATTTGAACTGAAACACATCAAATGGAGTCCGATGCAAGTCATCATATCGAATTTAAGTTCAACTCCGAAGCAATTCAGAATACATTACACTTGATCAACATTCACTAACATGAATACACTGACCGATTGAGCTTTCACGTTACGGATGCAAGTTTCAAGCCAAGACAAGGTACAATGTTGCCAGAGAGAGCTTCGATCCTGAGCTTGACCGACTCATTATCAGCCCGAGACTGTCGGTGCCTGGGCTCTGTACTTATACCTCCGGGCGAAGAACAAGTAGACCGAGAAATTAATCAAGCTCAGGGTCGAAAGCAGGAAGTAGAACAGGTTCAGGTGGTTCCTGTTAATGTTGTTCCCAGCAAGCCAACCTCGGCTGCTTGTTGTGTCCCTAGTGGCACTGTTGACGACCTTGACGAGGATGGTGCTGAGGAAGTAGCCCAGCGCCATGGAGCACCAGAGAAAGCAGGTGGAGATCGACTTGAGCCCTTCGGGGGCCTCGGAGTAGAAGAACTCGAGAAGCCCGACATAGGTGAACATGTCAGCGATTCCGAATATGAAGTACTGGAATGAGAGCCAGAACATGCTGATCGGGATTGGCTGGAACACGGGGAGAGCGTCCAGCATGTGGTGGGACCGGGCGGCGCCCTTTCGCTTGACCTCGACGAGCCCGGCAACCGCCATGGAGATGGCGGAGAGGACGAGCCCGACCCCGATCCGCTGGAGGTGGGTGATGCCTTTGGGGTGGCCAGTGAGTTTCCTGGCAAGCGGGACGAGGATGCGGTCGTAGACCGGGATGATGACGAGCAAGAAGGCAATTGGGATGATGGGGAGGGAGGCTGGCGGGACGGTAAAGGAGCCGGCGACCGTGGCGTCCATGGTGGAGCCCTGCTGGATGGAGAAGGTCTGGAGCTGCGCGAGGCACAGTGTCATGATGATAGTGCAACAGAAGATTGGGACCATTCCTAGGATGACCTTGGCATTCTCTACTTGTGTCACCCTGCAGAGTCTCCATGGGCTCGGTCGGTCTTGTTCCTGAGGAGTTTCTAGGATTGCTGCTCTGTCTAGGAACCTGAAAACAATCACACCGGATGATCAGAACCTTCTGTTAAACCCTATATGATAAATTTATTTCATATAAAATTTCCACCCAGTTTATAAGAGTTTTGGATTCATATTTACCTAAAAATATGAACTTACAGGTGCTTGTATCCACTTTATACCACGATTTCATTTATTTTACATACATATATATATATATATACACCGATGTGGGATTTACTTCTCAACCACCATTCTCATATGCTAAACAACCCACACTTGCCACGCGCCCTTGAACAACCACCCTTGACAACTAGTCTCGAGTTAGACTTTTTTTTCATGCGCGCTCGAGCAATGAGGACAACTGATCACAAAACAAACTTTCTCTTCTATTCTCGTGCTAATAACTTCATTCGAGACGGACTTTTTCTTCTATATATGAATCACGGCCGCAGGCTAGACATTTTTTTTTTTCAGTCTCAAGGTTGATTCCCCAAATTCTATATCAATAAATAACCACAAGAAATATATTCTTCTTCTGATCTCCTTTTTTTTTTAATAATAATTATGAGTTCCACACTAGGGCACCGTGACACATGATCCTAGAATATAATTATCTGTTCTAATATAATATAAAATTTTGAATGAGTTTATAAGAGTTGTGGAAAGATTTGTGGAAGGTAAAAGGCCATGCAATCGGAATCAGAACCTGAACGTATCTCCGTGAGGCCGGAATTGCAATTCAGAAGCAGGTTCTTGATCCTTGGCAACTTCATATAACTCTCTAGGATCCTCCGGCAGCCGAAGATTTCTCTTCCGAATCGCCGCCACGTAAACCTGCCAAACACATCGATCGTACTCTCAATATGTAAGTGCAAGCGCTTCCATGGATCGGTATATCATAACGGTCAATACCGAACAAACCTGTACGATCTCTACAACCGTGCTGGTCCCATTCGACACATGGATCCGGTACAGCGGCAGCCCGGCAGTGAAGATGACGATCGCGAAGAACATAGCAGCGGTCGATATCCCAAACCCATAGTCCCACCCCTTGTGGTCCTGGATCCACACGAGCAGCGTTATACTGACGGCCGCACCGATGCAGAGAGCGAACAGCAGGCTGTTGAAGAAGCTGGACAGGAGCCGAGCCTCTCGCGGGTCCTTCTCGTTGAACTGGTCCGCCCCATGAGCTGGCAGTGCGGCCTTGATCCCGGCGCTCCCGGCCGATAACAGGTACAGACCAGTGAAGAGCACTGCAGCATCCCGGCCGGAGACCTTCTCGCAGTGCATCGTCTTGTCGAAGGGGTTGCAGGGAGGCGGCCGAAGGTTGGAGTATCGAGCTTGGATGGTTAGCAGTGCCAGTCCCTACAAGAACACATCCATGTGAGTGGACGACTGTAAGCACGGGTGTGCAAGAAAACAGGTTGGGTGAGAATCGAATTGGAACGAAGCCGAAACCGAGCCAAAAGAAGCTTTCTCAGCAAACCGGTTCTATTTATTTTGATTTTTAGGATGAAAAGTAGTTCATTTTCTTAAGTGCGTTCAATTTGGTTGACGGTACAAGCCGAACCAAACCAAATGAATTTTAAACCAAGCCCGTTTATCTACAATTTATTATTCCATACTGGTTCAATTTGGTTCGCTTCGAATCAAACTACCTTATTTAAAAAAAAGTTAAAAACTAACTAACCGATTAATAGAACCGGTTTAAAAACAATACGGTTTTTTCTAAAGTGGTTCTTGTTCTCGGACTTACTATACCAAATCGGTTCTTTTAATTTGGTTCGGTTCAAAACCAATTCGACCTTGAAGCCGGTTTTTGTCATCTACAAGTCTACTTGATGCCCTTAAAATCTGTTGCCGAAGACTTTTAAGTTCTATGAGTTGCGAGTAAATATTTTACCAAGAACTCGATGAATCCCGATAACAGAGCAGCCTTGAATCTTCCGATGTAGGTGTCGGCGACAACGGCTGCCAATATGGAGAGGATGTAGCTTGTTCCCATGAAGTTGGTGAGCTGGTTGGCGGCATCAGCCAGACCAATGTGCATCACCCTGGTGAAGTAGTTGATCAGGTTCACTGCTAGCGCCAACGTCGCCATGGACTCGAACCCGAACGCCGCTACAGGATAAAATCGATATACAAGAAGATCAGGATATGGACACAACGCCCGGGGACACCAACATTAACAGAACCATTGACATAACTGTACCAACTGTAGAGAATTTTGAACCACTGAGTCATACAACTGTAGTCTAGTATCATATGGCAATTGAAAGATCAAGATCCTAGAACACTATTGAGCAATGAAATTACACATCAGACAATTGATAACAGAAATCCTGATGTACAAGAAGAATCGGTTACATCCACATATATGTTTAGACTTTTGAGTGGATATGTGTCCAACCTATATAGACCATGTGGAGGTCTTACATGGTATCAGAGCATGTTACTGTGTTGGCTTACACTTTATCGAAATTGAATGTAAAACCCGCGCACAGTAAAAGCTCAAGCATGCAACTCGTGGTCAATTGTCTCTCCTAAGGACGGAAGAGAAACCGCCTCATAGTTGGTTGTCTCCCTCACCCGAATACAGAAGAAAAACGTCCAGTTTAATCATTTGTTAATGGTGAGGATTCAAGATGCTTGTCTAGTACAAACTCGTTGCGAATGTGAGGACGGGCGTTGAAGAGGGTATCCCGCACCGGACAATTTAAAAAAGAAATCTGGTGCATAAGATTAGTCGGGTACTATCACGTGTAAGTTTAAATTTTTAAGTGAGTGTGAGCTCAATTTCTTATAAGTTTGATTGGTATTTTACACATAAAAAACGGGTAATCTAGTGAATTTTCATTCAGGTTTGGTCTCTTGATGTTAGATAGTGCACACCGGAAAAAAATCGAGAATAAGTTTTCTTTCTAGGCTGCGAAAACATTAAAAGAGGATTCACGAATATATTAACTTCGATACCTAGTACGAGCAAGGCGGTCCGCATCCCTCCATGCTTGTACTTCAGGGCTGTTCTTCCCTTCCAGTCCACCTTTCCTTCGACAACATCTGGTTTCTGCAACAACAATTTGGTATTCAATAATCCAACATAACGCCCCCCAAAAAAAACAAAACAAATAGCTAAATAGATCACATGATCAGCTCAACAGATTCAGAGAAATCTCGGTTTCATGTGCGCATGCATACCACAGCCTCTACATCCATGTTCGAGTCGAGAAGGAGGAGAAAGTCGGGACTAATATCAGTCAGTGATGCGGGAGAGATGGTCTTTTAAGAATATAGGTCCATGGATATGTCTTTGTATGTATATATAGCAGATGAGTTGTGTGTCAGATTCTGTGAAACAGCTTCTCAGGTGTCGGTAACGGGGGGAAGTTTTGAACGCAAGCAGAAGTGAATCTTTTGATCTGAACTGCCGGCTGTAAGAAGAGAGATTCCTATGCGACCTGGTCCAAATGGATGTGTAGTGTATTGGACAAGACAGTACCCATCAACGTTGTGTTTTGTGGGGGAAAAAAAGTTATTGCACCAGAGGTATACTAAATTCACTGGGGTACAAAATCTTATTTTTGTCGCACTAACTAGGAAACTTTTATTAAAGTATTATACCGTAGTTTTAGCGGACGCAGGTAACTTTTGTTGAGTGGTGTCTCGACCATCAACCTTATGTGAAATACAAAGTTCTGAAAGGTGATTTGGTTCCTTCCTAGCCAGATGTGGTGCACACGAACCCTGTCTAGTATAGCCTGTAAATTGTACTGGTTGATCGGGTCATGTATTTTATATTTTTCATGATCTGAACTATCATATTTAAGACCGGTTCCTAAAATTTGAAACCGGACCCTATCTTGTTGGTTTTAAGAGCTAAACCCTACCTGGAACCTGTATTAAACTACCGGTTATGGGTAACCGTTTGGAACCTAGTCTTCCATTAATAAATAAAAATCAAACTTTAAAATTGATTAATGAATAATTATCTAATAATTTTTTTACTTGACATACCCAAAAAAATATTGGAAATATCCAATTGAATGCAATGGGAGTGAGGTTTTGCGATCGGCAAAACTCTTACAGTAAAAGAATAAAGATTATTAGATGATAAAAACTAAGAAAATGATGTGTTTTTAAAGACATTGAGGATTTGAATATGGAAATAAATGGATAGAATAAAATACTAAGATAAAAGTTGTAATTTCATCCCTTATATTTAGTAAAAATATAAAAATATATTTGTCGGTTCCGAATACCAGTTTCAGGTATCAACCTTAATGGAACTGAAACCGGGACCTATTTTAACCGGTTCCTCATTTTTCTACTTGGAACCTACCCTATTCTCACGAGAATTTACTCGGAACCTATCCGACCGATTTGGATCTACCCGATGCCCATGCACACCCCTAAAATTGTAGGGTCCAAGAATTTTCCTTTCCCGTTCACAATTCCGTGCAGTGGCTCTCCGCTCCAATCCCTGCACTCTCTGTTTAGAACAAAATCTTAGATATTCCTCCCTAGGAAGAACTAATTAAATTATTTTGATTAGTAATAATTATGATAATTATCTAGATAATTAACATTAATTTATTTATTTATCAAATTTTATTAGTTTTTCTTTATACTATATAGTGGAATATGATCATTTAAGAATTTCTCCCCTGCTAGTACTTGTTTTGTAATAGTGCATGTGAAGAGCAAATGCTCCCCCGTTTCCTCGTTGTCCCGACATAGAGTACAAGAGGAGTCTTTGTTCATGGCGAGAGTCTTCTATGTAACGAGTACACCACGCGACAGTATTGACGTGGTGTCACGTGTCAATATGATTCAATTATTTTTATGATTTTTTAATAAAATCAAAAAGGAAAGAATAACTCTAAAAGAGAAAAAATTAACCATAAAAATGGTTTGATTTGATTGGTTAGTGATACCATATCGACACTGCCACGTGATATAACCTTTACATACAAGACTCTCTTATGTATATGTCCCGTCTCTGTACTCTTTATTTGGTATGAAGTCAATCCCCCTTATGGCAAACCAAGAGATGAAAGAGCATCTCGATCTTGACACACTCCTTGAAAACCGCTCGAGCTGGTGCCACGAAAATCTCTCCTTCTTATGCCCGATCACCCTCCATGTTGTAACCCATCAAGAAATTCTACTTTTCATTCTAGAGGATAGTGTGTCCCTTATTGCATCTTTGACACCCAGTGCTGCTGCCTCAAAAACGAGAGAGGGAGTACTGTACGTAATTATATATGTCACGTAATAATATTAATATAATATCACAAACTAATAAGATTTTACCATTCTAAAATTTTTGTTTTAATAAAACCTTAAAATTACAAGAACATAAAAGTAACATAATTATATTAATTTATGACATCACGTCAATATTTATCACTCGATATGTTTGTCACATACAACACTTTCTCCTTGCATGAATGCTGACACCAGCTGTCTTATCCTCCTACTTGCAAGTATTGCCTAGATGCAGCCAATTGTTAATTACTATAGGCCGCATAAGATAAGAGGTAAAATTATTCTTATCATAAATTTTTACCTTTTACAACACTCAAATTCAAAAATTTACAGAAGCATAAATCTCCTTAACCAACCTGAGAACCACCTCAAACTACCCTAGAAAAGTTGAAAATGTATTGAAACTGACGTTCAGACTTTATTTTGGTAGAATTCGAAGCGTGGCCCAGATCCAGAGGTATTGTCCTGGTCTCTGTTTCTATGAGGAAATATGACATAGCAAAATAATAATAATAATAATAATAATAAAAGAGAAAGGAAAAGTATACTTGTTAAATAAAGTCTCGGGTTTAAATCTTGCGAATGAAGAGAATTCATCTTAGTGGGAGATTTTTACGCTTTAGCGGGCCTATCCGGCTCGAACTGTATTAGTCAGGATTTATTAGACTTTTGGATCCAGTGGTACATGTAAAAAAAAAATACTACTTTATTTGGGTAAAAAAGAATATTCATGAGCTTTGGTTCTACAAAGAATGAAAAAAAAAAAAAGATACATAATCTCTTAATCTCATATCGAGTACAATATCATGTACACTAAAATTTAGCACAGTTGATGCTACTCTTATCTTGTGACATAGATGTCTTAGGTTTGATTTTATTCGTGGAATTTCGTATACCCCTTTATCCCATCGTTCTTCTGCCCTTTCCAGGCCCATGTGTCTCCTCCCTAAACCCGAAAAAAACCTATTTTGCGGAAAAATTATTAATTACTTATATCATAATTGGTCCATTGAGAGAAGGAGCACGACTGGTTCTACAGAAGTGACAAAAATTCTTAGGGCGACAGCGGTCCAATCTGTTACTGATGCGAACATTTAGCAATACTACGCGAATGAAAACGCACAGGCAACTGATGCCAACTACACCCCAACACTAAACAAAATCAATTGTTTTGGCCTTAGCACGCGTCCCTTTTCTCTTGGCATAAGCGACTTGCCCCTTTCCACTGTCAGCACAGCAGTTACTATATATTATCGAGATCGGCTGCACGGCCCTTATCGAATGGATTTCGATGTTTACATCGAAGGATGTTTCCGCAATTATGTTTTCAACGATTTAATTACACATGTGTAGCCAAATTCCGTTTAGAATATTGGTTCATTGCAACAGGAAATTGTATAGGATTATTAATCAACACCTCCCTTCCCTTTGCAGTGGCAACATCAAGGAAATATATAGGATATTGGTTAATGATGGTTGGCTTTGTAAAATATCCGCCGGATTTAGAAGATACCGAGTTCGTTTCTACCCAAAATAGTAAGATGTTAGGTGGTGGTGGTACTCTGCTACCTTATAATCAATCGATGCGGAATTTATTCTCAGTACCGGCCCTCAAGTGAAAGAGTGCCCTTAAACACCTCAGCTGGGCATTTTTCTTGCGTATTTGGACGAGGGAGACAACTAACCACGAGACGAACATATTTCTTTCGGCCTCAGACTTTAGCAGACCATTAGCCTATACTCAAACCTGGTGAGATATGACCTCACATGATAACATATTCTAGTACCATGTAAAATACCTATTCAGTTTACAAGATATTCAGTCATCCACCCGACCTACAAGGTACTCAATTTGGTCCCAGGTTTTCTTTCATCAGTCATCCATGTGGGAATAGGACTCAACAAGATCCCCTTCTCTCACGTTGAACCAAGATTTCTTGGCACAGTTTGTTGACGAGTCAATTCCACATCGGATAACTAAACAATTGAAACCTTATTTATAAGAGAGCGAGCATCATTGAAACCTAGATTATAAGAGAGCGGTACCACCATCCTATCAATTTGAGCTTTTGAGATGGACATGAGTCTAATCTCTTGTGAGACAGGTGAAAATTTCGCATAGTATCAGAGCCAACCGAGTGGGCTTACACCACACTACGGCTCGAGTGTGAAACTTGCGGTCCGTTAAGCTCGATACTCGAAGAAAAAATGTCCGGCTCGTGGTCAATAGTCCCCTTGCCCAAGTACAAAAGAAAATACCTGACTCAAGGTCAGTTATTTAGGGTGGGTATTTAAAGGCCATTGTCAAATGTGAACACGTTGTCACTGGTTTTGAGGAATCAATTCTACATCCAACAAATAAACAATTAAAACCTAATTTATAAGAGAACGGGTACGTCATTCTATCAATTTGAGCTTTTGCAATGGATATAGGCCTAATCTCTTGTGGAATGAGTGAAAATTTCGCACAGTTCACCCTTTTTTTGTAAAGTCTCCTCAGTCAAAAAGATGATCTCGATGGCCACAATTAAAGGATGAATAATATAAGTAGAAATAATTTTGATTCTTTCTTTGGTTGTGGCCATCGAGATCATCTTTTTGACTGAGGAGACTCTACAATCTTAAAACTTATTTGTCCCCTCTCGGTTGTGCTGAGGACATGTGGATGTAAGTCTCCCAAGATACAATGATTGCAGAGCTGTAAGTAGCACTGAACTTGAAGCTCCAAGGCAAGCTGAAACAGAAGCTGAACACCACCGAAAATAATGCACGACAAAATAGAGAGAGATATTTCATAAAACTGATTTTATAGAGATGGTAGGAGATTGTCAGTCAAATGCATGGAATCGACTTAGGAGGCTTTTCCTTTTCTCTGTGTTCTCTTCTACCATCCGCTCATGCCTCCTATTTATATAGGAGTATGCATGGTGGCAAATTCAATTACCACAATCATTGGCAGTAATGGCAAATGAATTTGCCATCCTTCATTCGCAGCAAATCATCCCATGTAACCGAGATGATATTACTTGCACTATGATTGGTGAAGGCAAGTATGAGGTTTCACTCATGTATGCTTGTCGATTTCTTGCACACAAGTGCAATTCAACGGGTCTACTAGAAACCTCGGAGCGATTGATATTAGCACATCTAATATCCTTCAATTTTATGAAAAACAATTTCTCATTCACACATTTCATTCGTGTCAATTGTACCATTTTTCCAACATTTTTTACCTGAAAATTTCTTCATAGAATGATTCATCACATTATTTATTTATTATTTCGAACAAATTTATACAAAGAATTACATTGTTGATGTGAAAAGGGAAGGACAAGAAATGACACTACAATCGGAAGGCATGTTTTGTACAGTACTAGATTACGGAATATGTTTCTTCCAGATCTTCAGAAGGTACACAGACGAGTTTATCGAGATTGGGCCAAAGGTCTCGTGCTCCAAAGAACCAACAGTTTCAGAAAATTCTTGCCCACGTAAAATGATTGGGTCAATCAGAGTTCTATGGGACCGGAATCGCTGAACAGGACATTTGTACCCATCAGTCACGGCAAGAACGATTCAAGGGATCTCTTTTCCGACCTGGTCGATATCAGGACTTCCACAACCATATGGCTCATTACCGCCTCGACTCAGGAACAATTTCAAAGAGCTCTCGGCCATATGAAGAGGAAGACCCGAGAGAATTCTGTGTCTGGCTTTGGCTTTGAGTGTAATTCCCATTCCTGCTATGCTTCCGAAAGTCCCTCATTGCCTTGAACCTTATATCTTCAGCGTAGTTGACGGGCTTGGGAATCTCATCTGGGACAGATATTTCCCCTTCGAGCATTCTCACAACCTCGGACATTGCTGGCCTAAGTGATGGGGATGCATTGATGCATAGAGCCGCTACTCTGACCAGATTCTCAACCTCTTCTCGGTTTACTTCAGCATTCAGATTTTCGTCGATGAGTTCCATCAAGCCGCCCATTTGCAGCTTCTGGCAGGCCTGAAATGTCAAATGAATTGACACTTAAGCTCATACATCAACCCCATGTAGAATTACATGAACTGAAGGAACATATTCAAAATTTGGCAGAATCAAATGGATAACAATGCAGTGTACTGTGGATGAACTTTACCCAATCCAAGAGACAAATGCAATCATCGCTCGGGATGAAACTGTTGTTGCTCTTTCCGCTAACAATCTCCAGGGCCACGACTCCAAAACTATACACATCGGCCTTATGGGTGAGGTAACCCCATAAAGCATATTCCGGTGCCATATATCCTCTGCATATCAAGACAATAATGTTCAATGATTCATGGTGTTAAAAGAGATAATGTCTTATATAATCTGCCGATTTACTCCAAACTACCCTAATCATATACGAGAACCGGAACCGGTCCCAACTGTGCTTGCAGGGGTGCCTAGGTCAGTATAAAATTTTCCAAGTTTGGCAAGGGATGATCGTATACATGGTTCCTGCAACTCGGGTGCTGATGTGGGTCTTCTCTTCTTCATCGAGCCTTGCCAATCCAAAGTCTGAGATCTTCGGGTTCAAGTCTTGATCAAGGAGCACGTTAGTACCCTTGATATCTCTATGAATGATCTTGAGATTAGAATCTTCATGCAGAAAGCAAAGACCTTTAGCAATCCCGACACAGATTTCGCGCCTCTTGGGCCAATTTAGATGAATCCGATGATTCTCCGGGCCTGCAAGCATAGATCAATAAAATATTATGGGCAACCAATACAAGTTAGAAGTTTCCACGTTTCACACCCTGGGAGAAAATTCCAACTTACCGAACAATGCACGAGCGAGGCTGTTGTTCTCCATGTACTCGTAGACCAACAGCAGTTGATCTCCTTCAATGCAGCACCCATAAAGCTTGACGAGATTCGTGTGTTGGACGCAGGAAATTATTCCTATCTCATTGAGAAATTCACGGTTTCCCTGTCTTGACTTTGATGAGAGCTGCTTCACTGCTATCAGAGTACCATCATTCAATTGACCCTACACTTGCCCAGAAAAAAATGTCATTTCAACCCACGGCAAAACATCAGACACAATGACAGATGAAGAGGTTGTTAAAACCTTGTAGACAGGACCGAACCCGCCTTCTCCGATCTTGTTTGCCGGGTCGAAGTCATCTGTCGCCGCCTTGATCTGTTTTAACGTGAATATCACGGTCTGCTGGTCTACTCCTACCATCCCTACTCCTCCAACAAATTAGAGTAAGTTAGAATTGCAATGATCAGCTCCTTAGTCAATGACTAGACTAGTAAGCAAAAAAATGCAGATTGTATCATAGCATGAACCTTTTCCCAATGTGGCTTTTCTTCGGAAATAGCAATTCCACCATATAAGTAACAGCAATATGAAGATGAAGGAGGATGCCCCCACTCCAACCCCAACAATGGTACGAACAGTACTTCCTTTCCTTCCACTGGGACAAGCTTTGGTATCTGCCCGATGATGATTAGATATGAAAAACTTCATAAGGTTACCTCCTTACTTGAAAAATCAAAGTACAAGCTGATTCTAGTGGTAACTTGTGTTAATTAAAATGGAGAGCCCCCAGTTCAGTATTTATTCTGCAACTTTTCCCTCTGTTTCTTTCATATTAAGGAGACGACTCTCAATGTTTCACCGGCGAAAAAAACACATCTTTTGAAGGGCAAGACACAGCATTATTTTCCCTTGTCACAGAAAGAACTGACTCACCAGAAACTATAGAAACAGCTGAAATGAGGGGCCCATAGACACCTCTCCGAGGAATTCTCGTTGTCCCCTTGCCAGCCCAGTAAAGGCGAATATCCAAAATGTGATCAATGATGGTAACATTGTGTATCTCTACTGCCGGCTTCTGGGCACCATCGCCTGCCACCTCAATATCAAAGTTCTCATGAACCAGTTCATCCTGTAAAAAAGGAGAAATCACAAATTACACACTCCAAATCTAATCTCCATTGTAAGGAAATCACAAACTCGATGCACAGATTACTGAATTACCTGAATATAGATATTAAACACTCGTCTTCCCAGGCTATTGTATGTTCCATCATTCGTAAACTCGATCTCTGCAAAGTGAAGAGTCACGGTATAGTTTCCATTTTCCAAGCAGTAGTGGAAATAGCTAAGAGAAATCGGAGATCTTCGAGCTGTTGAGTCCAAAATGGTCAGGCTTGGGTTCGGTGATTGCAGAGAAACTGTGTAATGCAAATTCTGGTAATCATTGTCATCCATGAAGTCGCCCGTGCTACTAAATCCCCAGTACTGATCAGTATCTAAGTAATACTTTGCAGTCCCACCTCCCACATCTCCATCTCCTTCATATAGAAAATGTCGTTTATGATCCTCAACTTTAGTATCTTCTCCACCACAATTAACATGCAAACAACTCGAATCTGCAAAAGAAAAAAAAGATGGCATTGATGACTTGGCAGAAGTTTTCTTACTCTATCAGGGTAGATTAAGTTTAAAACTTGATACAGTAGAAATAAGTCCAAACAACTCTAGAATATGCAAGCATCTACATACAACTTGGGCATCGGAAATTGTCCAGGCACGGAACAACTCGACTTCTGCAGGAGATAAGTTTAAGCATTAATATCCCTTATCAGTTTACGATGATTTTTCAGAGATACTAAGGGAGGGCATCTTACAAGTTGTTCACCGGTGAGGAGCTCCTGAACAGATTCAAGTTCAGATTCCTAAATAAATTCAAATGACAAGTTATAACAGAGATAAAAACAGCAATTTTTACAAGAAATCCATCGTAAAATCGTAAGTTTTAGTGCCATTACATGTCCTGCTGACAAGCAGATTGTCCAGCGCTCTGCCACATGAAATTGTTATACGAGAGGTCCCTGCATTTTAAAGAGTGGCTTGATTTCCCGATCCAAGAATCGAAAAACAGATAACAAATTGAGCAAAACAGTAAGTACTTGACGAGAAACATACAAGCTGATCCCATCCTTCAGTACCGAGCCTGGTATGGGTCCATTGAACAAGTTGCCACTTAGAAAACTGTAACACAATACTTCACAGTAAATGAAAGGAAAAATATATGAAGAACTCAAGTTTCCCTCTCAAACCATTCATTTCACTGAAGCTATAGTACCATAAAAAAGTAAAAAGTTTATGACCTACATGAATCTTACGCGTTTCCAAGTGATCGTTGGTGAAATTTGCCCGACTAATCTGTTAAAGCTAACATCCCTACAAGAGAAAAGGAAACCAAAGGAGGCCAAAGTATGAGCAAAGCACTGTAACTTCCACATCAGTTACTATGCCTAATCATTAGAAACCAATGATTGAGAAACAAATTGTGTTAGTTTGGATTACTTACAGCATTTCTAAAGTATCTATCATCCAAATGTATGAAGGAATCTTTCCTGATAAGTTACAACTCCGCAGAACCCTACAAGGATTATCGAGTATATTAACTATATATAGAGCCTAATATCATAGATAAATTCCAAGAAAGAGAGCAAGCTAACTAAACCTACAGTATCACAAGGCTTGTCATGTTTGAAAGGTCGGGAAACAGCTGCCCTGGCCCCTTTATATCACTGATCCTCCTGTGTAGATAAAAGCTACTATGAGAAAATTGTTTAACCAAGTAATGCCCAGAAAAGAAAATTTTACTAACAACTGCAAAAGAAAACAAGGGAAGTGATTTGACGAGATGGATATATACGCACATTATCTCCATGCGACTCAAGGCAGAAATCTGTGTTGGAATCGGTCCTTCAAGCCCGCTTCCATGCATTTCTCTTCAATGGACAAGTATCAGAACAAATGTCAATCATTGCCGAAGAGTTAAGACCTGTGCTTTCTGTTATCATGAAATCAACAACTTACAATCTTGACAACTGTTTCCAGTTCGAGAGGAAGGCGGGCATAGTGCCATTGAAGTTGTTATCATTTATCCGACTGCATAATTAAAGAATGTTGTTATATAAAGGTTTGGGGTGTGTGTACATACATACTTTCATCTGAACAACTTGAGAGTGATTTAAGATCAAGTCTTACAAATCAGTCAGATTCCTCAGCCCTGACAATGTAGTCGGCAAGTTTCCCGTTAAGTTATTGGAGGACAACATCCTGCAGCCATTACATAGCACAAAAACCGTGTAAGATGAAACATAAAATCCTGAAAATAATTCTGAAAATACTTCTAGCATAAACCAATTCATTAAGAAGTTCACAAGCCGACTTACAAAGACTGCAAATTGACTAAACTTCCCAGCTCAGGAGGAACGGTGCCAGAAAAGTGGTTTGCTTCGAGACAGCTGATCAAGAAACAGAGCTAGTCTTAGAATTGAAAAACCGAGGAACAGAGAAAACCCTGTCCATGAGTAGTTACGGGGTAACATAGTATGCATTCAATGGACATATGGACTTACAGATATGTGAGAGAAGTAATATTCCCTAACATTTTCGGTATTTCTCCTGATAACTGGTTCACGAGAAGGGTGCTGCACCATAATTTTTTTTCATAAATATCAAGACACATTCAAAATATATTGAAAGAATTTGACTCAGACTACTAGAAGGAGCCTACATCGATGTCAGCTGCATCGAAGCCCACTCTGCAGGAATTGTACCGGTGAGGAGGTTGAAGCAAAAATCACTGTAAGAAAGTAAGGAAACAGGGGAAAAAACTCATTCTCATATCAAGAAACATAAAGATTATGGCTACAAACCAGAAAAATCTAATGCAAAGACAAACTCTCACATCTGTTGAAGGTACTGTAGCTTGGCTAGCTGAGGTGGAAGGATCCCTGGAAGACTATATCCCTTCAGAACTCTGCAGTACACCAAAGTCAGATTCATGTTAGGCTTAATAACATTAATATGCTTATTGACCCTTTTGTTTTTCGTCACTCCATGAGTTCAGTGCATTCAAATTTTCAAGCTTGAGAACGTGCTACAGGCTAAAATTTTTCAGGTGATGATGAGATTAGGGATTTATACATCCTTACGACGTGACAGAATGTGTCATTCCCAACATCGCACGAACAATTGATGCTGCTCTGAGCTCCTTTTGGAGGATCCTGTGTCACACCGAACTCTCGAATTTCACAAGTCTCACCATCAAAATCCCAAAACTTTGCACCCATCGAACTTGTGATTTCATGGAGAGCATCCACTGAAGAGAACCGGGAACCAATGTTAAACAAATCAACAAAGGTGATGAAAAAACGAGAAAAGCACATACTGCCATAATCGAAATTCGAAACAACCGAAGTCCTTTGTGACCCATCTCTTGCTCCACGTTTTTCGGCTCATGGATGTAAAAGTAATGCAACATTGCTACATTAAGTTATTTGCTTTTTCATTAAAATTGAATTTCAAGAACAAGAATTACCCCAAAAAAAAAAGAATTTCAAGAACAAGAACGTCATAGAACTCATGAGGACCCAACAAAGTAGAAATCAAAGACAACAATTCCTGTTAGCTATAGAGATGGAGAAAAATAAATCAATCCTTTTGCTCTTTCATCAAAGTGAAAAAAAAACATAGAGAAGCAAAAAGAACAGAACAGAGCAAGTCAAACTAGGGTAAGCATAAGATCAAACATCTGAATTACAACCCAGAAGTAATTGCTCCCACTGAAGAATGGAGCACTCTGCTTCTCACCTTCTTGATTTAGAAGTAATGCACCATTGCTACATTAAGTTATTTGCTTTTTCATTAAAATTGAATTTCAAGAACAAGAATTACCCAAAAAAAAAAAAGGAATTTCAAGAAGAAGAACGTCATAGAACTCATGAGGGACCAACAAAGTAGAAATCAAAGATAACAATTCCTGTCAGCTATAGAGATGGAGAAAAAAAAATTCAATCCTTTTGCTCTCTCATGAAAGTGAAAAAAAAGCTTGGAGAAGCAAAAAGAACAGAACAGAGCAAGTCAAACTATGGTAAGCGTAAGATCAAACATCTGAATTACAACCCAGAAGTAATTGCTCCCACTGAAGAATGGAGCATTCTGCTTCTCACCTTCTTGCTGGGGTATCTTCGACTCGCCAGGTCTGAGCAACCAGAAGCAGCTCAGAGCTACGATGAAGAACGACAAGATTTTTCCGTCCCGCATGCTGGAGAAATTCTTTTCTCAGAGAGGCTTGTCCTTCGAGACTATAGACCGGCTCATGTAATGGACAAAAAAAACACCAAGCAGACAAAGCTGAGGATTACTTCGACTCCCGAGAAGTTGACCGAAGAAGCAAAGCAAGCAAAGCCCACTTCCCAGTTGAGATGTGAAATGCAGAAAATGGCAACTGGTTTTGCCGGCATTTCAGTTTTTAAAACTAAATCTGACTATACTGTTTTTTTTTAATAAGGGAAGTATTTAAACATGTTCTAAATCCAACTAATAGTGGTTGCGACATCTCTTATTCCGGATACACGCAATAATCCGTAAGCCATTTGACTATACTGTTTTGATTTGATATACTTTTGGATTAGTACGTATGGAATAAAACAAACTCTTTCTTTTTTTTACTAGTAAAAAGAAAGGCAACAATGGTCACCGGTCACTTACTCACTACGAGTGTTTGGACTTGTATTTAACTGTAAACATATCAGATGAATTGAACAATCGGTATTAACACTGATCTCATCAATATAGTAACACTGAAGGCCAATATAGTCTTTAGAAAAATTAGAATCCATCAAGGTACAAGTTCAAGAGTCTCTTCTTAGAATATTGCTTAAAATGATATTCAACTCGAATTTGTAATCTTGACATTAGTTTTAAACCGTTAAAATGTCCCTATTAGCTGTAAGATGAAACCCTTTCAAATGGCAGATTTTCTATCCAATATCTAGCACATTGACTTCCATGCTTCTAAGATTGTCCGGTTTTCCTGTTTTCCGGAACGGCGGCTGCTGCCACGAAGCGGACGAGGACCGCATCGACCAACCCTGGCAAATTCCAGGGCATCCACTTTAGTTAGTCCTAGGTTGCTCCAATCACCCCTCGGCAAAGTAGATGACTTGGGTCGGGAGGGTACTACTGGCTTGCAGTCTCGGTTTCATTGTTAAACGCTCACATATTATATTATTATTAGTGGATATTACAAGAAATTGTGCATGTTTTCGTCCGAAAGTTCAAACTATCAGGTAAAAGTATTCATTTATCTTATAAACACAGTATTATTCTTTTATATAATTAATATTGGATCTAATAGATAAAACTTATATTAAGAGAGTTTTATTCGTTAATAATTAACCTAACTCGAACTAAATTAATAATAATTCCAAATAATTTCTAGAAATCATCGGTGCAGACCAAAAAAAAGTCATCGTACTATCACGGGAGCTCTCGTCTGCACTAATCGTACACATATTTGTCAATAAAGAAGAGATTCTTGTATGGGTTCAACTCACCGAGTCGTACATAAACTGGATCAATAATTATTCGATACATTAACAGAAATTGCTACATCGCCTTTACCAACATATCAAATAATTAGTGATCGAATTCACCGCATTATTTTTTAGATCAGTTCACATAAGGATTTCTCGAATCGAGATCGCAGCCTCCGCGTCCACACGTGCATTGACTGGAAGGTTTTGAGCGAAACTTAATTGAGGATGCTTCGGGGGTGCATCGGGGTCGGGGGAAATTGTCAATTTCTCATTAAAACTAGCAGAAGGCTAGTCCAATAATTGGAAAACGGGGACAGTTTCTTTGATTGACGTTGAGAAAATGAGGCGCCTCGCTGGATCGTGGTGAGCGGATTCTTGGACCGCTATTGTGTCTCTTTACACATGGGATAGAATCGATATATTTTATAATAATATTTATATAATATTACGAATTAATAAAATTTAATTATTTTAATTTTTATTAATTTATAATATCACGTAAATTAAAAAAAAAAAACTTTCCTCACCCCCACTTTCACTTTGTTTCCCGAGGAAAATGACAGAAATAGGAGAAAGATACCCTCGACCATGATGTCTTCAAATAATCTGGTGATGAATGATTAATTGAAAGTTGTTATAATTAATAATAATTAATAATATTTAAGTGATTAATAATAATTTATTCGTTTATTATAATTTAATTATTATTTTCTCTTATTATAATAAAATAAGGTTATCTAAGAATTTCTTCAAAATTTATAGTATAATAATAATAATAATTAGAAAACGACAAAATATAAAATTTGAAAAGGCAATTGTCTTGTCGGGGAAAGAAATTACTTCGGATGACTGGATTTTGTATTTTTTTATTTTTTTTTGTCGCTAGCCACAGTATCCAAACAGGCCCCACCAGCGGTGAGATGACATCTTTTAGCCAACCATACTTGACTAATCCGTTGGTCGCCCCGGGTCGCACGCTTGGCAATGGCGGGTGAGGCTCCCAAGGGGGGTGTCTGCGTACGTGAGGTCTCGAATACGAGACCTCCTTAAGCGGTACCGAGCTGCTTACCACTCGGCCCAACCTCCTTGGTACTGGATTTTGTATTGGCAAGTTGACATTACACTATTGGAAATTCTATAAAGTCAAAAGGAGAAAAGTCGTGTGCTATACCCTTTTCTTCCATCTCACCCATGAACAGAAGAAAGTCTTTTATTTCACGGATATATCATGTGATGGTGTTTATGTAATATTATAGACCGATCAAATTAATACATTTTTAGAATTGTTTTTTTCCTTTTAGGAATAATTTTTTTAAAATTTTATTAAAAAATATTAAAATAATTGAATACTATTGACTCGTAATATCACGTCAGTACTACCACGTAATATACTCATGTCATGAGCTCCAATGAAGATCGACTATACTTTGATTGTTCTAGTGAGATGAAATTCGAAGAGAAAATAGATATTTACCATTGTAAAAAGTTGATGTACTTACAAGTTTTGCCTGGTCGTGTCTTGTAGACTTAACTGACCTAATATCGAGTCAGAAATGGATCGATACCTTTCTGTTAATCTTGATATTGAAATTTATGCGATGCTCTTTTATTTCTAACGTCCGTGCAAGGAGGTGTTATGCTGAAATTTTTGTCACCAACTTTTCGTATTTTATCATTTTCATTTTAAATATTTACTTTTTTATCGTAAATATCCTCAATCCTTCGAGTTTTTGGCACATGCCTCTGATCTTTACTTTTTCCGCCCCAGGAAGTATTTTTCATCTAATTTTTAAGATGGATATTTTATAAAATCAAAAAAATCAAACGAGAGATAAAGAGTATGTGGGTCATCCTTGATTAAGGAACTATTAATAAAAAATTTATGAGCAAGCGTCTAATCTAAAATTATAATTTTGAGTAATGATTCAAATTAATTTTTAATCAGAAATGGGGAGTCGGATGTGACCACCGCTGACACTCTACCGATATTTGTTCTTTCTCTTTATTATTTTCTTATTTTTAAAAATATTTTTTGGATAAAAAATAGCATGATGTGAGAAATAAAAGTAGTAAAAAATTAAAAAGTTGGTGATAGGATTGATATAAAAAAAATATGGATTTAAGAAAAAAAGGTAAAAAGTGAAAGATTGAAAATGACAAGTGTCCACTTTTTTTTTTATCTTAATCACTGATGCTCAGAAGTTTAATTAATATTTAATTAATTCAGTTCGAGTTGGGAGAGTCTAATAGGAATAAAGCTCTCCCAGTGAATTCTCACAATTCACAATACTCGAACTCAAGATCTTATTTAACGAGAAAATGTATAACATTATTTCAATCGGTCCCATTTTCTATGAATGTTGTTATGCCGATCATAAATGTCCAAGAACAGTTACTTCTCAGTTTCATTATAGTTCTTTTTTTTAAAAAAATTGTACTACCGATGTTTATAAATATAATAATTTCTGACTAATTCAGTTCGAATCGAGTGAATCACTGGATTCGATGATGAGATTTTGGCAGTTTGGTCGATAATTTGAACTGTTAACGATCATGACGTCAGTTTTGTGATTAAGACACGAAGAGTCTGATTGATTCTCGCGATGAGGTTTTTGTCAAAAGTGGGGAACTTGTGTTTCCTTGGCTTTGAATTTTCAAGGGTTGACTGGAGCCGTCAATCTCCTTGCATGGCTGGCATGGCCGCACGTGTGGGGCCACCCAGCTGTGCGCCTCTCAGGATACATAAAATATAACCTTTTACGACTTTGTGCCATGGCAAGTTTTGGCAGGAAAACAAGGGGAACTCTCTGAATGATATTAACAAACAATAATTTCGAAAGAAAATGGCACGAATTCGACCCGATCACGGACACGTAACGGTTCAACATGAGGCCGATCTAATTTCTCAAAACCAAATCCACCAAATGTTTAACCAGGAAGTCTAGGATCTCGACTGAATAAACTTTTATACAGTAGAAAATCTAGTACTGTACCGTCAAATGTAGGGGTGTGCATGGGTATCCGATAACGTAGATTCTTGATAAATTTTAATGGGAACATGATAGGTTTGGAGGAGGAAAATGATGAATCGGTTCAAATAGATTTTGATTCCGGTTCCATTAAATGTGTAATCGGTTACCCGTGCACACCCCTAGTCTAACGTGGGAAAAGGAAAAGGCCATAGCAAAAGAGTACCAACAAAGCCGCTGGTCTAACGATCCAAAACTAACTTTCATATAATTCGATAAGTATTACATGTTTGTGTCCACCTACACCAGAAGTGCACTCTTTGAGGAGGATATCGACTTCTTGATTTGCATTCGACGTTTCCTAGGGCTACAATGACGGGAACTGCAATGAGCAGTAGCTGTTCGGGACTATATCTTTACAGTTGAATAGGAAACTCAAAGATCGATAGTGAGCTAACTAGGTTATCGCTATAACTGTATTCATTCTGCTTATTTATAGAGAGAGAGAAAGGAAAAGCAAAACTGGGTAACCCTGAAATATGATATATTCTTATATGAGTTCAGCTCACCATATCATTCGTAAACTCCATCAATAAATATTTAACACACTATTATAAACGTTTCACATCATCTTTTTATATTCATTAATAATATTCGTCTTTTAAATATTAGTTAAAATATTTTCCTATGTGGCTAGTTTCAGATCGTCATTTATGAGCTCGGCTCACGTAAGAATTTCTCTTGAATTCCATTCTCTGGACCCGGAAGTGAGGAGGAAAACTACTTCCCAGAGTTGAAGCCCAACTCCCAAATGGGCCCGGCCCATATCCATGTTTCCATCTGTACTGAAATCTCTCTGCTCCCTCCATCCGCTCTCTGCGCCGTCTCTCCCGCTCCAATGGCGTCGGCTTTGATTCACAGAGTTGCTTCTCTCTGCTCCCTCAGGACTTCTCATTCTGTTCCGAGGAGACGCAGTCTAACCAGATCATTCCAACCCCATTCCTGCAGCTCCACTAAAGCCAAGATCTCAAGTTCCGCCGGCAGCTTCTCCTGGGAAGACGTCGTTCGCGTCTCTCTTCCGGAGTATTCCCCGGATGATGCCTCAAACCTCACCGGATTCTTCGAGAGGATCAAACACTGCAATCGCTGTCCCGTAGGAGTCACTACAACCATTCTTCCGCTTCATTTCTGCCTCAGTATTGAACTAACGCAGCTCTGTTTCTCGTTCACCAACTTCTCGTTTCTATCTTCCTGCAGGAACTTCGGTCTGAATTTCTTCCTTTTGTCGTAGGGGCTGAGATTGTGGGTTACATTCACAACGGGTAATTTCCATTCAAGTCTTCACTGGCATGAGTAATTTTCTGGTAGTTGGAAGATATGATTTTGTCGAAAGATGTGATTTTTCTGCGCTGATCGCGGTAACCTGCACAGAATTCATGCTGAATGGCTATGTCATTTGAAGTGATATTGAGTGATGTAATATCACAGTTCATCCTATCTTGTCATTTTCCAAAATCGTGAGTTATCGGTGACATTTCGGGGCTGCTAATCTGAGTTCAAAGGTGGGATTCATATGGAATTCTTTTAAAAACTTGTGCAGATTTGCCAATCACTTGAGGGACTTCCGGGATGTGTTCATGTTCCCTAAAGATGGTTCCTTCGGCGGGAGATTCAGTTATCATATTAGTTTGTGTCCGTCCCTGAAGACACCTGACGAGAGGACTAAAGCAGTGGCTGGGGTTGTGGAATGTTTGGGTGAAGCTTTGATTCCAGGTATAAGGAACGAGGTACTAAATGTAAATCTCGAAGATAAGTTTAGTCAGAAGCCCCATCATTGAGCCTGAAAAGTTGGTTTCACAGGCTTGGATGTTTATGTTTTACTTGAGGGAGTTCTATTTATATGACAATAACATTGCCAAATGCATTTATACTTGTGGACTCATTTCTAATTTTTCATGTCATCTTTTGCCAGCTATACCCTGTAAAATCATCATTTGAGTCTCCTATAATTTTCTCTCTCGAACGTGCAGCGGCGCCTTATTTTGGCATAAAGGTCCATCCCTGCCCTTTGTATAAGATTTTTCATTTGAACTGTTGCTTTATGCTTTTTTACAGGTATCTTGCAACATGTAAGTCTGGAATATCGCTGTTCCTTTTGTAATTATGTCATTTTAATGTGGAGAGGAGAACTCAACTGGTTCAAATCGAGCTCGGCCCAAGAATTCCTGGATCCACCATGAAATGATATAGACTATTGGTTCTTCTATAATTTCTGGCTAGTATAGAACGAGTGATAAAAAGAGTAATTTTTTTCCATAGATATAAGTTTGCATTATCATTTTGACTTGTGTAAAGATGCTGTGCCAAAGTGTTGACCAGAACTTAAAACCTGCATTGATGCAAATACTAAAAATAAAAAGCAATTTTGGGAGGAATGGAAATGCTTCAAATTGGATTGCCATATAAAAGTTGGACCACTTTGTCTGAAGGTTTCTGATACTTCCTTTGTTCTACAGTTCCTGGGATTATTTTACATCATATGTTTCTTGGAATAGGCCTATGGAGTTCACATGAATGGCTATGTGGAAAGAAACAGTGAAGAATTTTTGTGGGTTGGAAAGAGGAGTCGTGAAAAATCCACATTTCCTGGAATGCTTGATCATCTTGTTGCAGGCGGACTGGTGTGTACTGAATTTATCATTTTGATTTTGTCATGATATTTTTCCTTTCACTTGCAGCTTTAATAAAGCGCAAATCAAATTTCCTTTTGTGACCAGATGATGAAATTAGCTTCCATTTACGACATAGGCATCAAAGCTTGCTTGAGAGAAAAACCAAAAGAGAGAAAATAAATAAGTAAAAGAGTTTTCGAAACAAACCTGTTTTAAGGTTACTATTGCAGAATTATTCTGGTCCAGCACCACGAACTGTTCACAGTTATTTTTTATTCTTAAAACTATAAATGTCTCTTTCTAACTAGATGGTGACTGCAGCCTCATGATATTACCTGTGGGGAGAACATTATAAAGGAATGCGAAGAGGAAGCAGGAATCCTGAGAACCATTTCCAGCAGGTGATTAAAATCTTGATACTGTCTATGAACTGTGAGTAGATTCTGCCGGTTTTTGCTGATGCTCCCAGAATCAATTCAGGGCAATACCAGTTGGTGCTGTTTCATATATGGACATGGATGGCTACAGATTCAAGAGGGATGTTTTGTTTTGTTATGATCTGAAACTCCCAGAGGACTTCATACCAAATAACCAAGGTAACACCTGAGATGCTAGTTCCTCTCAAGCATCTACGATTCTGCCTCCACAATCTGATTTGATTTTAGAAATTCCGTGTTTTAAATCTACGGATTTCTTGACTACATATTGAATAGATGGAGAAGTGGAGAGCTTCAAGCTAATCCCTGTGCCCCAGGTTGCAAATATTATACGCAGGACTAACTTCTTCAAGCCTAATTGCTCTCTCGTTATAATAGACTTCCTGTTTCGCCATGGGTAAGATGACTCACATGCTATATTTGGTTTGAAGGAAACATGTTTTGATTGTGCACCATCGACTATTGCAGGTACATAAAACCTGAATGCGATGGGTATTTGTATCTACTACAGAGTTTGAAGAGTGGAGATTGCTCCTAGTCAAGGTGCTTCACTTTTACCTTCTTTGTCACTGCTTTGACTACACAAGCCATGTCATTCAAGCAGCCCGGGCTTGGGATTTTATAAGACAATGTTCAGCTTTCCCCTTTGCTACAAGGAAAGAGATGCTTCTGTCATTGTTTTCTCAAGAGTTACAAGAGACACCAAGTCTCGTAAGAGACGAAACGATTCGGTAAATGTTACCATTAATTACCCTTGTCAAGCACAGGAGCAACCCGAAATCTTTTTAGATGAAGTGCAGAAGTGCAACCCGAAAAGGGCAAAGTCACCACCCATGTAGCACGAGCTGCTCATAGTTCGTTGTTCAGGTCTTTTCTGAAGAACATGAACCGTAAAAACAGAGCCGCTCCTCCTGTACACCGTACTTGTTTCGCTCTCTATGACAGGTGAAGCACACAAGCAGGACGCATGGAAATTACAGCGTTCCATAGCTTCTTTTTTCTTTTTTTTGGCCGAAAGAAAAGTTCCATAGCTTGCTCTCATCTAATGGTAAATGTCAGCTCTGACACACGTTCAAGTTCAACCCAAAAGTCCGAATTGGTACAGGGACTAGGATGTAACAAGCGTAGAAGTTGTTAAGGACGTGGGATTGTAAAAAGGGTCGGAGTTTAAGGTAAGAAATGTTAGAGAGATGGAGGAGGCGTTAAGGGCACTTGGGAGTGGTTACGGTGATGAAGAACTCTCGTGTTCTCTATAAAATGAAACAGAGCCTGGTACATTGGTATGTATTGAATGAATTGTAAGTCTTCCGTACTGTGACATAAGGAAAGGGTTTCATTGTTCATATAAAATCTTCTACTTAAAATTCTAAATTAAGACAGTCGCACTGAATTCTCTCGTATTTCATTTTCTTTTTATTTGTATTTCAACGTAGGATTTGATTCTCAATATATTGCCTCGCATCACAATGTGACGCATACTCGTACGTGCTATTCAATACCTGCTCTCAACAACTGACATCGGGTCAGACACTTTTACTTTGTGATCGAGTGAGAGGCAATAACTATTCAGTCAGGTATTTTTCTCCAACGCTCGATCTTTTTAACAACTACGAGCTCAGCACCATGCTCGACAAACATGAACTCACACGATAACTTATTTTAATATCGTAGCAGAGCGAAAAATTCTTAAATAACGTATCTCATCATGTAACATGAGAAAATTAATGTTAATCATTTGAACAATTATCATAATTATCACTAAGCAGAGCAATTTGATTAATACTTTTCTATCACGTTGTCATGGGATATGGCTATTTAAGATTTTTTTTTACCTGTACGGGGGAATGATCACAACACCTTGATTTAAGCCTGGCAATACATGTCGGGTTCTATTTAGACGTGTCATATCTAAACAATTTGTGTCAAAAGTATTTCAACCTATATACAATCCGTTTAAAATCAGGTTGACACGACACGACACGTTTAACTCGTATTATTAAATATATATGATATAATTATAATTATAACTTAATATATTTAAATGGGTGAGTTTGACAAATAGACATATAACTAAACGGATCTAATCGTGTCGTATCGGGTTACAGGTGTTCAACTCGGTTTAACCCCTTTATGTAAATGGGTTACATGGGTCAATCCGTCTAGACACGAAACCCGTTTAGTAACAACCGGAACCCACCTAACTCCGTGTTACGTCAGGGTATCGTGTCGTATTAAAAATTACTAGGCTTACCTTGGTTGTGTGTGTGTGAATATAAATACACATGGCAACGTAACAATTACAAATACAAAAGGAGAAATAAAATCCCAGTCGAAACGGTCACTCAAATCAATTTCCGACCCTTAGCTTCATCGTCCCCATCATTACTCCCCTTACCTCTTTTTTGACTTGTATCATGTAGTATTTTCGGGCCAGTCAAAGCGCACCTCAAGACTAATATGTGATCTAGCCGGAATTTTTAAGAAGATTCCCTTCGATCCTCCTAACTTGGAGATAGATATTAGAATCACCAATTTGGGAATTCTGTGAGGGATCCCGTTGCTTCGCTAGATTGTCTCCGTCATTATCTTTATTAGTTTGGCTTTGGCTGGTGGCTCCGTAGTGGAATGGTTAAAATTTTGTTTTACTCATGGAGATTTTTTTTAAAAAAATTGTATTTCACTTAAATAAAAATGGTATTTTCTTAATATTTTATAATAATAAATTTATTCTCTTCGAACTCATAAACACCTCGCAAATCTATCGATCCAGATCATTTCATGTGTAAAAGTACAAGTGTAAGTGGTATTGTCAAAAGTTACGCGTTCAAGGATTCGAACTTCAAATTTGAATGCTTAAGGAGAATTTTAAATTTTTTTTTTCACTTTTCAGATCTATATAAATAAGAGAATCTTTTTTAATTCCTCCATCTTTCATTAACATTTTAATTTTTTTTTCAAAGTTGTATAACTATTCTTTCTATGACATATTTTTTGGCATTATTTGACTAAGAAATCACGAACTATTATCGAATTTTGCATCCGATCACGAGTTATTTTTTGTCGAGAGAATCATAACCTACACTCCGTTTTCCCTAATCAACCGCGCCATTAATCTTGATCGTTAATTGCTGATGTGTGACTTTAATTTTACTGATCGTGCAAACGGAGTTTGACATGGTATTTTATGTCGCGACCAATTTGGTCTTAAAAAATTATGAATTGTTGTAGAATTCTCTATTTGATCGTGTCAAATTTCCTTTTCTACCACAGGCAATAGTTGTGTTTCTTGTTCTACTGTAAACTATCATCGAATTCCTTATCTTATTGTAAACTATTGTCGAATTCCATTTTTTATTACTTTAACAAGTTAATTTCAACCTTTTAATTTATAAATTTTCTTTTATATCATAGACACAAAATTTCTAAATATTTTACTGAAAATAAAATCTAAATGGTTATTTATCCAAAAAACACTAACTATATAATAATTTTTTAATCTATCACGAACTATTTTTTTTACAGAAAATCACGAATTATTCAAGAATTCTCTAATCTATCACGAACTATTTTTTTTGCCTAGAACGTCACAAATTATTCAAGAATTCCCTAATCTACCGGGCCGTTAATTTATCTGTTAATTGCTTATACGTATCGTTAATTTTATTGATTGTGCGAACGAAGTCTAACGTGACATCCACCTGGTCAAAAAAAAAATTACGAACTATTATCGAATTCTGTATTTTATCACGAAGAAGAATGTGCAAACAAATGATGGACGTATAAACAAATGTTCTCTATTTTTATGACCAAGTGGATGCCACGTGATATTATTTTAGACTTCGTTTGCACAATCAGTAAAATTAACGATACATATAAGTAATTAACAGATAAATTAATGACATAGTAAATTAGATAATTCTTGAATAGTTTGTAATTTTTTGGACAAAAAAATATTCATGGTAAATTAGAGAATTCTGAGATAATTCGTGATTTTTTTTAAAAAATAATTAGTGATATATTAAAAAAATCTTAAATAATTTGTGATTTTATGGATAAATAACTCAAACTTAAAAGATTTTTCTTTTTTTGGAAAACTCGGTACAATCGGGTTTCTACTTTCTACGGGTTTCTTAAAACAGCATTTTCCCCGAACCATTTCCCCTTTCCTTTTTTTTTTTTTTTTTTTTTTTGGGTTTCCCACCCGGTATCCGGTACCCGAAGGCCCGACTAATCCGGATTCGGGGTACTGTCGGGCGGTTTCCCGGGGACCCCTCCCAAGAAGGTTTGCTGCGTTCACAGGGGCTCGAACTCGGCACCTCTGCTTAAGCGACACAAGACCCTTCCACTTGCGCCAACCTACTTTTGTCTCTTTCCCTTTTTTCATTAAACGGCACCATATTCCAAATTAATATTATATATATTCCTTTCCATGAAAAATGGTGTCGGGAAAAAAAAAATCCAAATCCTCTTTAAAAGGTATTGACCAAAAAAAAAAGAAAACCCGATGAAATTGCGGCGCTTTTGCGTCATTACCACCTTCTTCGTCGCTTCGTCGTCAATCGACTCGGTTTCTCCATGACCCTCTCCTCCGATTCACGGTAATGACATTTTCACCAGTCGGTTTAGAGCTTTAGATTCTACTGTCGCTCTTTTGGCTGCTTCAACTTCTCGAGTCCACGGTCTCCTGCTTGGTGTTCTCTTGAATTTTTCTGGGCCGGCGGTGACTTCATCGAGAGCCCTGTCAAAGGTTGAATTTTTCCAACGCATAACAGAAATCAATCGCCGTGTCCTTTCCGCGTCGGAAAACCCAGATCCCTGCTGGGCGTTGTCTAAAGAGATAATACTTCTGCCTTAAGTTTCAAACTGGGTTCGGCTTTGGCTGGCAAATCGATTGAATTCTTGGAGTGAGGAGCGCTGATGACGGGATTTCGGTGATATCAGGGATTGTTGTGATGATGAGGAATTCTAGTTGTTCGCAATTTCGTGGCAAAGGGTAAGCCTTTTTTTCCTTTTGTTTGGTGTAGGAGTTGATGGTATCGGATTGATACTGAATTCAGGTCGATTAGATTTGCCACCAGAAGTTAGAATCAAGTGAAATGAATGACTCTCTAGGCAGCTTCGGCTCGCTGCCTCCTTTCCTTTCGAAGACCTATGAGATGGTAGATGATCCTTCATCTGATTCAATTGTCTCCTGGAGTGAAACTAATAAAAGCTTCACTGTTTGGAACCATTCGGAACTTGCCCGGGATTTGCTCCCAAGGTTCTTCAAGCACAATAACTTCTCGAGCTTCATCCGGCAACTAAATATATATGTAAGTTAGAATAATTTCTGACCCTTCTGGTTGGTCTTTAAAGTATGTATTGAAATTAATTTATAGCCAGCTTTCATTGTTGATGTGCACTAAATACCTGCTTTAATTCTGGCAGGGCTTCAAAAAGATTGACCCAGGAAAATGGGAATTCGCGAATGATTACTTCATAAGAGGTCAACCGAACCTTTTAAGGAAGATCAAAAGAAAAAAGCCGGTCCACAGTCATTCAGATCGAAAAAAGCCGGTCAGCAGTCATTCAGATCAAAATGTCCAAACTGAAGGGACCGATACACTGACTGAACAGGAGAGACAAGGCTTGAAGGACGAGATCGAGAGGCTTAAAAAGGAGAAAGAATCAATACTCTCAGCAGTACAAGAGCATGAAGAGGAAAGGACACAGCTTGATTCTCAGATTCGTAGCTTGAAGGACCGGTTCCATTATATGGAACAACGGCAGAGAAATATGGTCTCAAACTTAGCGAATGTGTTGCGAAAACCAGGTCTCGCTTTGACTTTGCTGTTTGAGTCAGAACCTAATGACAGAAAGCGAAGATTGCCCCGATTAAGTTACCTTCATGATGAGGAGGATGAAGAGGAAAGTATGCTTGAAACTTCCCAGAATTCAAATAAAGAAAACTCAGAGGAAGCTTCTTCAGGGTTGATCTCAATGATGGATCTCTACGACCAGCTAGAAGCTTCACTAACTATGTGGGAGAATATCATCAGCGATGCTCAAGAGAGTTTTGATCAGCGTGTCTCAAATTCAAACAACCTTGAACTTGATGAGGCAGCTGCTTGTGCTGAAGGCCCTGCTATAGATATGAACTCTGAGCTGTGCATGGTTGCATCTTCTGAACTGCCAGGGCCAGCCCCATTAAAGGAGCAGAAGGTGACCAATCCTGTGCGTACAGGTGTCAATGACGTTTTCTGGGCACAGTTCCTGACAGAGGATCCTGGTTCCTCAGAGACTCAGGAGGTTCAGTCTGAGAGGAAAGACGGGTATTTGTGTAGCATGAGGACTGTAAATAACCTAGCGGAGCAGATGGGCCATCTTACCCCCGCTGAAAAAACTTAATTAGCAGTATGATCGAGTTTCCTTGACTTTGATGGCTCAGTAGTGCTGCTGTAACAGTTCAGGTATGGAAATCTGTTTGCTCTCAAAATGAATTATTGTTCTTTTTTGTCATCTTCATTTTCCCCTTATTGTAATTATTGATCTCTAATCATGAATCTTCAGTAAGGCATCCAATGGACTGTTAGATTGGCACTTTTTTTTATTGTGTCTAGTGTGTCATACGACTGCATATGCTGCCTAATTGATTCAAGTTTTTCTTTTTCTTTTTCCTTTTTTGATTGGGTTGGTTTGGTTATTGAGCTATCTCTGATTGTGCTGGTCCTTTAACTTTTGCCTGTATCATGGAATTATGCAAATATTGTTCTGATAGTTGAGGGGGTCAACATCTCTTTATTTCCTTGCCTGAAAACATTTTGCTCCATGGCTCCTCTGCTCCTTGTCTGGATCCTCAGGGAATCAAGAGTTGCAATAGAATATTGGTCCCTTTTCACTTGTCACTGTGGTTCTCTGTTAGGATAAAAACATCTGCTGGCAATTACAGTACAGAACGAAATTTGTCATTCGAGAAAGGAATGAAGTAAGATTTTGGGAGGAGTCGGGGAATCAAGAGTTGCAATAGAAGATTTGTCCCATGTCACTTGTCATTTTGGTTCCTTGTTAGGAGAAAACAATCTGCTGTTTAACTTCATTAGCCTTCTGTGTTTTGTTTTTCCTGCTGTTGTCACTTGTCATTACAGAAGGATGAATTAAGATTTTGGGAGGAGTCGGCTTACCTTCATCAGGCTTCTGTGTTTTGTTTATCCTGCTGTTTTTGCTAAATTCTCCATCAGCTGCTGCTAGATAGTTTAGAATGATATAAGCTTCCCAACCAATGGTAGGACTCTATGGAGCATTATGCAAAATTGGGATTTAGCCATGAATACCTCATCTTCATGGGATTGTGTTCTCAGTCAGGTTGGCTGGCCTCTGAACAAACAGAGAATGCAGCAGTAGATACACCCTGGGGGTCTGATTCAGTTTCATTTAAGCTCCCAACACGACCATTTTGCAGTTTCTTTAAAGTAATGTTAGGATGTATGTAGGCCAACTTAATGGTCGACTTCTGGTATATGTTTCTTAGTTTTCTTCTGCTTTCCTTACACTTTTACGTGAACATTACCCATTCTCTGTGATTCATTCATGATGGAATGCTATCTCTGCCCCTTGTTTTCTCCAATCTTTGCTTGAACTGCCAATCCATTTCTGAAGAACTTGACATTTTGTTCTGTTTAAGATCTCAGTCCTGTGCATGTTCATGTTTATTTGAGATTTGGTCCGATATCATTTGTTTTGAGATAATGGGTTTGTTCATTGAACCTGGGATTGACTGTAAAACATTGTGACTGCAGGTTATTAGTGAGCGAGCTGGATTCCAATGTATGAAGAGGTAGAATTTTCAGTGAATCGACTTCTCTCAGATGTTATTCTTAGATTCTTAATTTGATTGTTTCTATTATCCTGACATATATACAGAGGCCCATAAGCACATGAATATTTAGACATGTCTCTAGAGCAACTTTTTGATGATGTGCTCAGCAGACAGGCTGTGAGAATTTCTGTTACTGGAACTCAACATAAATGGATGGATTTGACTCATCAGGCGGTGTTTCCTCCCTTGAAAAAGAGAGAATTTAGTTGCTAGAAGTTGAAACTGATGTTTCTCTGGCACAGCAAGGTCGTTACGATGGAAGGGAGCTCAGCACAGCAGAGCTGTGGCTGAGGTCAGTGTCCGAAAATTTAGGGCACAATCGTTTTTCTTGAGAACGGAAGCTGCTTTCTCCCAGCTCATTCTTCTCATTAAAGACTTACTTCAAATGTAATTACCCAAAATTACAAAAACATTGTGGCTCGGCCACTTGGAGGAAATGTGAAACAGACGCAAAAGGAAATTAGGCTCCAATCTTCAGCCCACAGAAAAAGGTCCAACCCGAAGGCCTAGTTGAGGCCCACGCTGCTACATCATTCCCTCTCTCTCTCTCTCTCTGCAGAAGTTATGTTTTTCAACGGGAAAACATTCTTTTGATCACAAATATACATTTGAATTCCCACGACTAGGCTTTCATGGAAACCTTGTTTTCTCATGCAAACACGGTTCGGATGTCGCCGTTGCCTTGGTAATGTTTGCCCGGTAAATTCCAGGAGTCTGCAAAGTAGTGCGACATTATCGTGTTTGGTGTATCCAGGATTTCTTGTAGTTTAAGATCAACTGTTGCGTTTGGCACAGAGAAACCATTCATAGAAATGGGTATGATATCTTTCCAGTCACGCTATTGATTGGGCGGTTCATCGGAATAGTTAGTCGATAGAGTCGCCAGGAAGCTTGAATGAACAACAAGCTTGACATTCCCTCCGAGCCTAATTTCAAGAACTCAAGACGGTCTAGATGGGGTAAAAGATTATGTGCTCGAGATTAGATTTTGGGTCGACAGAACATAAGGGTGCGATGAACTCAGAACATCATGAGCAAATTTGTGGAATGCCCATAGAACTCACAGCAACTGACTGACCTGGCTCGATCAACACTGCCGATTACCATGAAGCAGTAGTTATGTTCGAACTAATGTTATCCAGATCGAAAATATACTAGATTATCATTGGAATGGTGTACTTAAACAAAGTTCTTTGGAGAACTCCACCTTCACCCTGCATGACCAGAAGAAATCAGCAAAATCTGAGGTTACCATTTGCAGGATGTCAGGATTTTACAACGGAACCGTAAAACAGGCAGACCACTTTTTTTTTTTTTCTTTTTAATATCAGTAGTGTTTGATACTGTATCAATCGACTAGTTCAATAAATGATATATTATATGACATGAGATTTTATCATTCTCCATATACCTATCTACCCCGGTGAAGTCAGGTATCCCTAGTAGAGTTAAACCCTGCACTTAACCTACTATATATTATCAACTTATCAGTGGGTATAAGAGGCAAAACAAGTTGACCACTTCGAGAACGAGAAAGATGAGACATTTCTGGGAATTCTCCTCCTCGACTCATTTATCTTCTTCCAATAAAAGAATTTGTATACACAATATGTAGGAATATGGAAAAGAATATGAAAAGGTACACAGTCTTTGCTATTCCATGACCACTACAAAACCGGCACGGAGATTGATGCCGGCATCGAGCCCGAATTCGCTGCAAACATGTAACCTTGGCCTAGCCCAGCCAGATGAAATGACCCGTTCTCGTTCCTCTGAAAGACCCGGGCCAGGGACGCCGCCTTCCTCCGTGCCCTCTTGGTTCCAGTGAATAGGAGCATTTGGAGCAAGCTAGCGAGGGCTGGGGCCCTGACGATCCGCTCCGTGGCAGTGGTGCCGCCACTCCGGCAGAGCTCAAGCAGGGCCGCCACCGCATTCTCCTTCCCTCGTGGTGTCCCACACCGCATCATCCCAATCAGACCCGCCACGGCTGACTCCTCTCCCACCACAGCCTCAGCCCCGGGAGGATGCCTCACAATCAGGGCCAGTGCACCGGCAGCCTCCTCTGCTACACCATCGTCAATCAATGCCCCGACCAGCGCTGCCACCGCTCCGGACTCAATCATCTTCGTGCAGTTGTCTGTGTGGGTGCTCAAATTGTAGAGGGCCATAACTGCATCCTTCCTCCCCCTTGAAGTTCCATCCCTCAGAAGCCTTGACAGGGCTTCCACTGTTCCTTCCTCCTCAGCGATCCTCCTCTTGTAATCATGAACAGCTGACAGGCTGAATAATGTGGCTGCAGCATTCTCCCTCGCATCAGTCGTGTGCCCAAATCTCAGAACTTCGACTATTAACTTCAAGCAGCCCTCTTCCTCCATAATCAAACTCTTGTTCTTTTCATATATAGATAAGTTAAGCATAGCTGTCACGGAATTCTCCTGAGCGATGGGATCCGTCGATGGAAGTAACTCCTTAAGATAAGGTATTGCACCTGCTTCTGCAATGAACGCTCGGTTCTCCTTCCCAGTTTTTGCCAAGAAACGGATCTCTCTTGCAGCCGCAGACTTTGCACCTTGAGAACCGCCCCTGAGATCCTGAACAAGAAGGGCTGATGTGGCTTTGTTGGCTAAAAGAGCAGCCTTCGAGGGAGAAGCTGCTGCTAGAAACTCTGCCGTGGCTTCAAGTGGCTCATATGGGATTCCATGAGCTGAGCACCATTGGTCAATCAAATTCCTCAGAGCCTTGTTCGGTACCAGCTTTGAGTGTGCCAAAACTTGCCCTGTCTTGGGGCAGGTAATGTGACCTTCTTGTATCCACCTCAAGATTGAACTCCGATCATAAGTTTGCCCTGTGGATGTTATGACCGGGTCTTGCATCAAGTCCAGTGAAATCGGGCAACAGAAGTCCTTTGGAATTGCAATGAAGGTCTCCGCTAACTCCCCAGTGATCAGGTCCTTTGTCTTCTTCTTCTTTTTCTTTAGGTTCTTTGAAATCCCATTCTCAACTGTGTCCTCCTCTGACTCGGGATTGTACAGTAGGAACCTGCAATACCTCGTCAGAGCAATAAACCCATTGAGCACCGCGACCACAGGCTCCAGTTCCCGCTGATGGTTCAATACCTGATCCTCTAGAAACTCAATTTCTTCCCTACAACTCTCAGCATCTTGAATTTTCAATTTCTCCATAAAGAACACTTCCAGTTCGATTTGGCTCGGGGCTTTCCCGTTCTCAAAATCCTCAAGAAAACTGAAGAACTGAACTCTCAGAGCCTCATCCTGCTTGTCAATGAAAAGGCTATCCCTCCTCGACTGCCTCTGCAACAGTTCAATCTGCTCACTTACGTCCTCACTCAATCCAATATCTTTTATCGGTAAAACATCCAATAGGGTGCATATCTCCTGATAAAGATCATAGAAATGCCCCGAGATCGATCGATTCTGAAACAGGAGCCATAGCTTCCCCGACTGTGAACAATAATTGAGCAGAATCTTTGATCGGTACAGCAATAGGTAGAGCTCCTTGAAGCATAAGACCGCAGCAGGAGGAAGGCTCGATCCCGAGTCCCGCAGATACTCCAACAGGACCACGAAGACCTCGATCCGGCGAAGCAAGGAGCGCGAGTTCTTGCGCTGAAAAAAGAGAGACTTGTCCGAAAAGCTCGAGACGAGCTCGCCCGACATCGATGCAAGGGTCTGTATAAGGGCTCTATCAGAAAGGTCCACTGGAGCCAAGAACACCTCCAATGATGGCAACCTTCTCCTCCTCAGGGATGAGAAAGCAGCAGCAGTCGCCATAGACAAATTTAACCAATCCGAGGTCGACCACAATCAATATTCTCTCCAAAAAGATAGAGATCACCGTCTGTTCTTGCTCAAAATCAGATTTTTTCCCCCCTTCCTTTCGGAGAAATTTATGCAACCTTGGACTCCAAAAGATTCTGGGCACTGATTGTTCTGTCCGAAGATTGTAACTTTAGGAGAAATTTCAAAGGCAAGCAACAACCTAGGAATCTCCGCAATCCAAGAGTTCACTTTCTTGAGAAAACCCAGAATTGGAACACAAAATATAATCAGCAGATCTCGCAAGAATGATAAGAATTCTTACTCTTGTTGAAGGGTCTCTCTCGGTTTCTGCCTCTTGTTGAGGGAGGAGATGAAATGAACCTTCCTGAAAGGGCCTTTAAGCTCTGGATTGCGCGTTTGGGAAGGTGAAGGGAAAGGATAGACCCAAGAAATTCCAGGTGCCCTTTTTTTTTTTTGTCTCTCATTAATTTACTATTATTTAAAGAAATAAATAGTATTCTCTCTCTTGGAGTTTCTCGAATTGAAGTCTTCTCTTCTCTGGCGAAAATTAACAAATATTAAATAATTTTTCTCACAATAATAATGTAAGAAAAATTTAATTACAATAAGCACTTGAATAATTTTTATTTATTTATTTATTAATTATATTTTAATTAATATTTCATCACCACACGAAATATGTTCACCTACAAATTTTTGGGTGAAAATTGACTGCTCCAGGCGAGCTTCGGTGAGCACTTGTGACTTATCCATATTACTTTCCATTTTTCTCTATTTTCCTTTTTCTTTTTCAGGTAATTAGAGAAAAAGAAAATGATTTACACCTGCCCCGAAATAGACGGGCCTTCATCTGTCCTACCCGGTTTTGGCCTATGGAGAGGTCAGTTTAACATGATCAGCAAATCCATCTCATGTATCTCTGCTGGATTCGATCTCTCAGTGCCCCCTTGGTAAGGAGGAGTATCAGCAGTGACGACTCGACCACTTTCGCTATACAATACTCGTACTTTCATATTCAGCCGCGAATGTATCAGACGAACTGAAAAATCAGCGTTCAGTACTGATCCCATCAAGACAGTACCAAATGAGGTTTAGTACAGTTTAAGAAGTCGATATCCTCTAAATCTTGGAACAACGAGCAAAATTCTACCAAATATTCTTTCCTTTTTTTTTACAAATGCGTAGAGTTTCTCCGTTATTTATCCAATATATATAAGTAATATTAAATCATAACCGATCTAAACTTCTCACTTTAATTAATTTTCGTTAATTATTACTTATACATAGTAAATGAGTAGTATTCACTTAATATTAACAAAAAAATGACAAAAAATAGAAAAGACTTTCTAAAAGTCGGGATAAATAAATTTAAGGGGAGTACGAGAATAACCACCTTTTAAACTTAAGAAATTCTATAAAATATTATATAAATTTTACGCAATATTTTTTTATTAAATTATCTTATTCAAAAGCGTTAAGATGGTCTTTTTCTTCTGGATAAGTGTATGGAAGTTACTTAATGTGTAGAACTTTATCCAACAACACCCAACAAAGCTTCATCCAAGTACCTAACTTTTTGTGTAAAGAATATACACAGAACATTAAAAAATGAGAGTTTCTTTGGTTTTACGTTATATGAATAAATATCAATCAAATTACAGTGAATAAGTAAATAAGTACCTATCGTCAAAGTACTTGTAATAATTAATTATAATCGAAATAATTTACCGACAGTTCCTCGTCACATTATCATCAAATTGGGATACTAAGATTTCCCTCTTTCTTTCCATATGATAAAACAATTTGCGCCCACGGAAAGCCGGCCATACCTATCACGATTCAATAAAGACCTTCAACTTTACAAAACTAGTTGTACAGAATCCCCTGGTTAGTAGTTTATTTATCGGATACCAATAATACCGAATCATACTCCTGAATAACGAGTTATCGTCATTCGCTAATATTATTTTTCCGATACCGAAAAATTTTTGTTAAAAGTTGTTTGTTGGATAAAATTATTCTTTATATGAATCTAAAAGGAAGTAAAATGAAGACGAGTGTTCATCTATCATAGGTTTTAGACAATAATATGTGCACTGGCATTTTCTGAGGCTGGGATAAGGTCAGAGTTAATAAATCAGAGCTTCCTTCTTCATTGTTTTCCTTGCGAGTGATGACTAAATGTAAGAAAATGCGATTAACGCATGTGGATCAGATGAACTTAATCCGAACCCCACTTAGTCAGAAAAAGTGCTCCCTCTATGTGAATGGTTGCGTTGGTTTTCCGAGGAGTCATGTTCGTTTCACGGCTCCTCATTCTGTTCAAACTACCCAAAACCAAAAAGAAATATGCGCGGCTGACATGCACGGAATCAATAAGATTTGCGTGAAAAGAAAACATTTGAGAGAGAAAAAGTGACTGAGTTTGGGTTACGTGTTACTTCTATTTGTGATCGAGTTAGAGAGTTCTTGTGCTGTGAGTCGTGTCTAGTTCTTACTCGATTACGTAGCAAGGATCCACCACTAGTGTGTTCGTGTTCGTGAAGGTAATTGGTACGTGATTCGATCTCGTACAATGATCTTGAATAATTAAAAGGTATGTTGACAACCCGTCTCAGTATTTTGATATGTGCGAATATGAATTTCTTCTAGTATTTGAAATCCAACGTTATTGTGAACTTCCAACACTAAAGTTGGAGAAATTTTTCAATCATTTGATCTTTCGTAACGCAATATAAAGAAGCAATAGTAGATGAACACTACTAAATTTAATTCCATAATTATTCGAATCAAGTTGGATGCCTTTTGTTAGGATCCTACGTCAACTAAATAAGAGGACAATAATGTATTTACAAGATAATTGAATATCACCACCTAATAACTTAGGTTTTTAGATGGAAACAGACTTAGTGTCATGTAAAACCCATTATTAATAATATAATATGTGAGCATCTGACCATACGGTAACCACTGATGTAAACTCGGACTCGTCTCCATTAGTCCCGTCATGACGTAAACCTGCAGACCCAGTAGTCCTTGCAGGCCCAAATCACTTGCTCTAACATCGGTTCGCTCACATTATAATTTAATCTGATATCAGAGCTGGGCTAAGCTCCTTAATACGCTGTGTGTGAGAGGGATGTTAAAATTCCACATTGAACGAATTATAAAATAATAATGGGTTTATAAGGAACATGGTGATACTATCACATAATAGTTTAGATTTTTAGGTAAAACGAGCCCAGTCTCTTGTAAGACTCATTATCAATAATATAATATGTGAGTGCCTGACCACCACGGCAACCCTAGCCATAAACCCGAATTTGTCCCCGGTTGTCGCCCATTGATGTAAACCTGTAAGATCAGCAGTCCCCTCTAAACCAGGGTCGCTTACTTCACTAATGGTCCACTCACAATAACATAGAATTCAACATGATATCAGAACTGGTCTAAGCTCCTAAACATTGCGTGTGAAAGGGAGTGTTAAGATCCTATATCGACTAAATAAAAGAACAATAATAGATTTATAAGATAACTGGGTACCACCAACTGATAACTCAGGTTTTTAAGTGGAAACAAACTCTGTATCTTGTAAGGCCCATTAATAATAATACAATATATGAGTGCCTAGCCACACGTCAACCACTGACATAAACCAGACTCGTCTCCAGCAATCCCTTCATGACGCAAGCTCGCAAACTCAACAATTCCTTTAGGTTCAAGTCCCCTACTGTAAAATCGGTCAGCTCACACAACATTGTAATTAAACACCTTATCAAATTTTTTTTATGGTAATTTTTTTCATTTATAAAAATGGAATGCCTTTCAACGTTGACAGTTGGTCTGTTATTGCCTTAAAAGGAAAATTTTAACTTTACAATTTTTCTTATCAGCTTGGCCTCCTAATCGTTTGCGAGAAGGAAATTTTTATTTTAAGAAGAGTGAGTTTAATTTATCCTTTGTTAACGTACAAATAAGGAAACAGTCTCAAGCCTTAGCTTGTAAGGACAGAAAAATGCTGCCGCATCTCACCTTTGGACAGCTGCCTTAACAGACCACCCAGCTCGAATTGAATTAATCAAGACCCATTAAATTTCTAAATTAAATAGTGTCTTATATAAAATCTGATTTTTGAACTCGCTAAGTATGAAGAACTTGCAAGTTGTGGAATTAAATAAATATATATAAGATCTGACCGTATGATTGGTTCAGGTAGTTCGGATGTCTTCTCTTCTTAGATTTGAGTTATTATTAATGGATATAAACAGATGCTGTTCGACTTGACCGTAAGACTGCTTGCTAGAACTGGCAAATCCTAGTCAGTCCAAAGGCATCGACTGATTCATCGTTATGGATTACCGAGTCTCGTTATATTAGTCAGAGGACCAATTCCATGACTTCGGCCATATGAATTAGTGTATACGTACACCTACTCCTTCAGAAGATGTTTTGTATTGAATGCATTCCCATATCGTAGATGAGGCCATGCCACATCAGCGGTCAATCATATAAGAAGACTATAAATACAATTATACGATGAGATATTCATGTATCAGATATCATACTCCATTGGACATGCGCGACCGTGGGATTCGTTCTAGTATAGGATGTCTGGTCTAGTGTGACCGATAAGTTTGGACCGGTGGATATACATGGCTAGCACAATCTGAATCCTCGTACACTTGATCGATCGATTGAGACTCCAAAGGTCTTAGAAATTTGTCCACGCTGAATTTTCTTTTACCCAAACACAAGGCAAGAGAGCAACATCATCGCACCGCCCAGTTCCCTCAGCATTAGGGCCAACAGACCAGTCTTCAATTCACAATTAGCCACAGATTTTGTGTAAAGAATACACATTCGTCACGTTGTTCATATTAAAAAGTACAAAAGAAAAACATTGAAATCTCGTACATGGACACGGTCCCCCACCTCCCCCCCCCAAAAAAACCAAAACTACCTCTAACTCAGTCTCAATGGGTGCGCCTCCTTATTTGTATGTATAACAAAAATTATTCAAACCGATATGGACTGATTACAATGGGTCGATATTCTTTTTCTCCTAAAGTAAGATTTCGAGTTCCAGTTCGAGTTTTGTAAGTAAACAATTTATAATGTGAGTATCCCTTAATAGACCAAATTCCCACTCGAACTAGACTAATTATGGACCATTTCAGGTGATACACAGCGAAGTTAAGTTATTAAGAAAGGTAGAGGAAGTAGAATCGTGGAGGACTCGGTCAAGGGTGATCAATTAATCAGGTGGGAATTCGGTACGCGTCAATAATTTCGAGCATATGATTCAAATGCGTGGTCCGTATCTTAGAAAGCTCGCACGTTACTAACCAAGTCAACACGGTTTAATATAAACTAGTTTGGACCAAGTATACGTGTCATCGAAAATGACCTGTCTTGAAGTTTTTTTTTCGTGGTTTCATACGGCGGCCCGCTTGACAAGCGGACTGTCGTATGGCACTTGCTCCTTTAGTCAAGGGAACCATTTTCTATGGTTGAGATAGTCAGTATTTCTGGTAAAATTGTCCACCGGACCTAAAAAAAAAATTAAATTCATATTCACGTAAAAAGTTTAAATTGATGAATAGTAGTAGTATCCGATTCTTGTTATAAATCAGGATTTTTTTATGACATGTCGGATATGGGATCTGTTCATTAACACCTGTTATCACGTGACAATGTGTTTATACTTGATAAGTGTTGTTAAACAACCGCTTTCAATAACTGACTTTGAGTCGAATTTTTTTCTTCCAATCTCAGATATTGACTGACCACAAGCTCCACACTTGAGTTTGACTGGATGTGATCCCACATAGCAACTTGGCTGCTATACCATGTAAAATTTCCCCGTAAGGGACAAGATCCGTATCCACTTAAAACCCTAAACTTATATATGGCGGTACAAAATTCTTCTTGTGAATCAAGATTCTTTTTTATGACTTATTTGTTGTGGGATTCGTTTCCCAGCACTTCTCTCTACGCAAGTTCTTGGAATCAAGTCGGTAAATGAAGAAAGACGAGGATTGCGAGAACTTTATTCTTAATGACTGACTTAGTTTAAACGCAAATTAGTCATTACTCGCAAGATTACTGCATACCGCGCTTGACACACTAATAATTTTCTAGGACCGTTTGGAAGAAGTTGCGTGGAAGGGGGTGATAATTGTGAAACGAATCGAAGAATTCAAGAGCGAGTTGGGTCGGGTTCAAGAAAATACAGGATTCGCCTTGTCGTGTAATAACTGTTTTGACATCTGACTTGCTCCATTTTCAAAGCTGACATTAATTGGAAATATTATCTCTCTTTGAACTTACTGAGAAAAAAAATTGCATCTCTTTGAACTTGGCACGAGTAAAAAAAAAAAAAAAAAAAAAAACCAAAGTCATAGAGTGAATGAAAAGCAGGCTCACGAGGATGCGACTGAATAGCAAGCTGAATATTTTGTGGATATACGAAGTGCAGGGATGGGATTTACCACGGTTCGTAAACTAGCATTTTTTTTTAGAACGAGGAGTTTATTTTCTTCGGACTCATAAACACCCCACGAGTTCTTGGATTCGGATCAGTTCATGTGCAAAGTACACGTGCACGTGGTCTCACCGAGGGCTAAGTGTTCAGGGGGATTCGAATCTCCGACCTCGTGGATATTCACTAGGGTCGTACGCAAGTAAACTAGCAGTTTCAATTTAGGAATTACCGTTTCAGGTTCAATGATACATGGAGCTGGGTTGCAGTTCGTGGTTGGTTTTGCTGCCTGTTCACGGTTCTGGTCGGTTCCACAAGATAAAAGAAACATTATTAGTAAATCATAGGTTAAACACAAATTTTTAGTCCCAAAACTAGCTGTTATTATGAAAATTTATATCATTTAACTCTTTTTTTATATATTCAATTTTTTTATGGAATTAAAAAAATAGATGAAATTTTAATTTGTTATGGTTTGTTACCGGAATCAACCCACGGTTCCAACCTGGCTTGGGTCCACTACCTAATTCGAACCAGCCCGTGGCAGGCCTATAGCAGGATTTCGTATTTAGGGATGCTGCCAATAAGCCCGGTTCAGCCCATTAATACTTAATGGGCCTCTCTGGGCCCAAAAGTCGATCTCCAGCCCGGGAGTTGCTTTCGGCCCAATTAGCAGGCGTGACCGATGATGCGTAGATGACAAATTTGACTTGGGGGCGTGTGGGGTGGGTTAGACCCACACCGTGCACAAGTTAGGGTAGGTCTGGGTCGAGCTGTAGCCTCACCCTGCCCCTCATTATATATTACAATACTATTAATTATATATTTCAAAATTTATTTGCTTGAATTATTGATACTTTTATATTGATAAATTATATAATAATTATTATATTTTATCAAAAATATAAAAAATCTTAATTTTTTAAATTTATTTAATTATATTATTATAAATATATAAACTTATGACTATATTTACATACTACCAATTTATTCCCTTGACCTGTGCCCCGACCCGACCCGACCCGACTTTTGAGGGTCCAGGTATCGAAATAGCTAGTCCGCAGTGGCCCATTGCCATCCCTAATATTCCGAGATGTCAACGCCGCAGGCTCTCGGAAACTACCAAGACATGCATACACCGGATAAATTCCCCGTCATCAAGAGCGACGTGGGGCCAAGTAACGTTTCCTTCCGCCACGTCAGTGTCTCTTCCTTCTCAAAGGAGCAACACGGAACCCAGAAACAGAGCGTCAGAAATTTCTTCCTGCCAATTCCGTTCCTCATCTTCCTTCTCTCTGCGCTTTAATCCTCTCCTCGAGCAGGGTTCCTTTCAATCTCCGGAGCCATGAATATATTCAGATTCGCCGGTGACATGACCCACCTAATCAGTATTCTCGTCCTCCTCCTCAAGATCTACGCCACCAAGTCATGTTCAGGTAGGTAGTTGTGTTGCTGCGGTTAGCTGCTCCGATCTATGCATTTTGGTCTCAAATCGTGAGCTGAATTTTGCCCGGAGCCTCGCTTTCAGTTGGCTAGAATCTCGGTCTCGGATTGCTTGATTTCGCTTATCAGATGCAATTAGGTCAATGTCTCTGCTACTTTGATTATAAGCCCCTGGAGAAATCATTTTTCAGTTCAACTGATAGTTTGTCTAATCGTCCAACGTCTAATTTGTTGTTTTTATGTTTGTAGAGCTGGCTATTCAGTGGTAGGTTTTCTGATTGGCTTGTTTATTATGGAAATGGGGGAAGTGAATAGTATTTTTTAGGCATATATGTTTCGGTAAAGTAGATGAGCAAAATAAATTTATGTGAAATTGAGCGGATTGAAGATTAGGTCTACTTGGAAGAGGCATGCTCATGGATGTCGGGTTACAATGATATTGAAGATGGGATCTATCTGATTCGATCTTCTTAACGAATGATTTTCTTTTTCCCTGATGTTGTTGATAGGCATTTCACTGAAGACTCAGGAGCTGTATGCCATAGTATTTCTGGCTCGGTACTTGGATCTGTTCACGGATTACATTTCATTTTATAATACTGTGATGAAATTGGTATTCATTGGGAGCTCTCTAGCGATTGTGTGGTGCATGCGGATGGATCGGGCTGTGAAGCGTTCCTATGACAAGGAGCTCGACACGTTCCGGCATTATTTCCTTATCTTGGCTTCCTTTGTACTGGCACTCCTTGTGCACGAGAAGTTCACATTTCAAGAGGTTATCAGTCTTCCTCTTTCTTCATTTGGCCATTTGACATACTTTATCTGCAATTTCTCCATTTGATAACGAGTGGCCTAACATCTATCATATTGGAAACACCTTGAAATGTCAATGGTGAAAATTTAATCATATGGCAATCACATGAGAAAGGCAACTTCGCTGCTCCCTTTTCTGGGGAAAAGAATATGTCCTAGAATTTTCGTGGTTCCAGTGAAATGGTCAAAAGATAACAGTCCCAAAGAGTTTCAGCCATATCCTGCCGAGTTGATGTTGGTTTACATGACAACCATGGAAATGAAGTTTTTTGCCACCTTATGGAATTTTCTTATGCTCTATGATCAGTAGATTTCGCCTTCAAATGGAGCCCTTTCGCTTCTGGAAAGGCAGCCGTGCTGTTCCCGATGCCTTTTTTTGTTATCTTGGATAGTATTCTCCTTGAGTTTGTAGTTGATTTATGAGTTATGGGTCTTGCCATTATTGTGCTCATTGCTTATTAGCATTGAAATAGAAATTTAATCGTAAAATTTCTTGGATACCTAAAAGAAATGGAGCTTACTATTTTAAACTCGTGGCAGATATTCTGGGCATTTTCAATATACTTGGAGGCTGTTGCCATTCTTCCACAGCTAGTTTTGCTGCAGAGGAGTGGAAATGTTGATAATTTGACAGGGCAATATGTGTTCTTTTTGGGGTGAGTACGCTTTGTTTTGATACAAAGCACAATGTATTTAGAAAGACGTATACTAGGTCTAACATTCTTGAGTAATCTACATTGATCCTATTGATCCTGGGACATTTTGAACTATAAATTCCTCTTTTATTGTCATTAATTAATAATCACTCCACTTGCTATTGCCCACAGCCAATGACCTGCTGATTCTTCTGGGATATGTCATTATAAACGTCATACTGGTTTCTTCAGTTTTCACTATTCAGTTGTAAAAACCTGAATTCTACTATTAGTCTGAATGTTATATAATCTGAAATTGGTATGGTGGTTGGATCTGAATTTTCAAGAGATGAAGCCTGTACAATGGTTTCACTTTAAGATATAGCTTGATGGTAGTCTTTAAGTTATACATTCAAGTACATGCCACCTTCTAATGAAATTTGTGCATTCCTATCATCAGCTGCTGCGAGACTATTGAAGATAGCATACATCATGTATTAGAAAGAAGTAACCTAGAGTCTTTATTTCTTTATAGGGAAGCCTGCTTTTCCCTTACCATTCACATTTATCTCCACATGTTCTAAGACCCCTTTTTTGCTCCCTGCAGTGCTTATCGTGCTTTGTACATCCTCAACTGGATTTACCGCTACTTCACAGAGCCACATTTCAGTCGTTGGATTGGTGAGTATCTCAGCTTCGTGGGGGACTTTTAGTGGTAGAGGTTCCCATGTGTAGTTGTTCTGACTGTATAAATCTCTTCCTGTCAGCTTGCTTGTCTGGGCTTGTCCAAACTGCTCTCTACGCAGATTTCTTTTATTACTACTTTATCAGGTAATCAGAAGCTGGAAACTTACAAATAACTGGATCTTCTTGAGTAATTGCATTCCCATATATTACTTTTGCAAATTCAACCTTCTTCCTGATGCAGTTGGAAAAACAATGCAAAGCTTCAGCTACCAGCTTGAGCTGATCCAGAGTTTGCTTTTATCTATGGAACTTCGTGACTTAACACTTGGCACTCAAGCATTCGTACGGATGTTGGGATGAAAGCTACATGACCAATTCTTCTGCAAAGAAGCATACAGGTTCCTATGTTATATCTACTCTTGGTGGATATATCTGGTTTAGGCCTGTAGAATTGAACTAGATTAAACAATCCACTGATATTTGACTCTCCCTGATTCATTTGAAAATTCTTTTGAACTTCGGATTTGTTTGTAGAGTAGGCGTAGGAGGAGATGTTGGCAATCATGGTTGTGCTCGATCAACATCATTCTTAGAAATTTCTTGGACCTTATAAGATGGCACCAAAAGGAAGGAGGTTTTTATTCGGTTCATGCTTGGTTAGTTCAGCTTTTGGCTCATTACCTAGTTTATTTTGTTTTGGTTAGTGTAGGAAGCAAGACCCTTTTGGTTCAATTGATCTATCCATGAATCGGGAGAGGACAAAAATCAAAATATCTTGGGAGGGAATGTAGAGCACATTTAGCACGTGTTGATAAACAAAGCGAACATCAGTTCTTGTTCTTGCGAATGGTTAGGTATTGATGATGCAGATTTTGAAGGCAAAACAGGATTCCTGGTTGAGTGGACATATTAAAAGGGGACGAGGAAAATGGTTCAGAGTTGTGAAATTTGCAGCTTGAATGGATGAATATATTCCGGAGCTTTCCTATCGTAGCGATTCAAAAAGAAAGAAGAAAGAAAAATCTATTGCAGGGAGAGCTTTAATTCTTTTCTTTTTTGAGAATTCAAGATGTATTCCATTACTCAAAACTGATTTACATAGCATTTACTTGGGTCCCAAATCCCTCATAGTACTAGCCAATCTACTGGAATGTACTCTAACATCAATCCTCGGAATGGACACTAGCATACGCTTGACTGTGTACAAAATCTCTCCTCCCAAATGTTGCGGTGAAGACGACTATTCCTAAATATCTTTGCATTTCTCTCCAATTAGACAAAATAAATATAATATGTCCACAGTAGTCTTATCACTAGAGAATCTAGACTCCAACTCTTACTAACTTGGATGATTCTAGCAAGCTTAATCTCCCATGATTCGTAGGAGCGCAGAACACCAGGAAGCCTCAAAATGTCCTCCCAGACCGCTGCAATCATGCTGCAAGTTAAGCAGAAGAGATGGCTTGAACTTTCCAGGTGGGAGTTACAGCGTTCACATTTGGTAGTAGAGATGTTTGCCCATGGGAGAGTGCTTTAATTCTTGTTGAGTTCATTCAACTTATCGAGGAAATCCACTGAATTATTTATAATTCATTCGATTTTCTTCACATGAAGAATGGTAGATGATAATTAGCAAGAGCTTCTCTGTTTTTAAGTTTTAAAAATAAATTTTAGTTAAAAAAGTTAAGTCACGTTTTTTTAAAAAAATGTAAATGTATAGTACTAGAGTTATTTAAAACCTAAAATTGAGAAAGCCAAAATTGAATGAAACTGTAAATAATTCAAATATGAAGTGCTAAAATCAACTTTTTCTCCCCGGATAATTCCCGACAAGACTATTTGTTATCTACATATACTCAATAAGTTTCACAAGGCATAGAGCACAGCAAAATCGAAATAAAAATCGAGGATTTCTAGGCTGTCGATAACTCTTCCAAGCAATTTCGCACCACAAGTACTGTTGCATCCGATTGATGATAACAGTAAAACATAGGAGTAAATATTTAATGCGTAATACACAACGAACTCGTTATATAAATTATTATTCAGATCTTGATGAGTGTAAAGTTGACCGTCGATAGATCTGAAAGAGTCTTACATAAAGAACTCATCGTATATATTGCACACTAAATATTTACTCAGACCACACATGGCCCACATTTCAGGGTCTCTCACTTGGACTTTGCATTTGTCACCATGTCACTTGGATCGTTGCCATTGTTTCCTGTTGTCAGCACTCATCATCTTCTCCCTCTCTCCCCTTCTGAAGTTGCAGTACAGTGTCCAAAACTGAAATTATTGAAGTTCTGCATTGCGCACCCTAATTGGTATCCAGAAATTTTAAGTGTAAGATTTATTCGGTTTCCAAGACACGATTTCAATAGTTTACTTAAAAGAAAGAGGTACCGAGTCACATCAACCAACATATGCACCATGTGAACAGTGCAACCAAAATCTCTCTCTTCCTAAACTCCAACATTTGATTTTACCCTGCTCTGGAAAAAGAAAAAAAAAAGGATTCGAAACTATATATATATTTTTTCTGTTTTGGTGTAATATTTTTATTATAAACTAGTATAAATACCGGGGCTTTGCTGCAGGAACTCGACAAATATTTCACAATTTAAAATACTCATTTGTTTATCAATCATAATGGATTATATGTATGATAAACATATAAATAGATCACATATTTGTGCAATGAAAATGTGAGTGCGCCTAGCAAGATTAAGAGTGGAGAGACTACCTTAGCTCCTATCTTAAGGGGCTCAATTCACTGTTATCTGGTCATTCTATTGGGGCCACCATACCTCGACGCTGTATTACCTAATTTTATTTTAATGCAATAGGATTTTAGCCCGTATATCACAACAAAGAATAATGGAGAGACTTTCCATCACCATCTATGGTAGATACGATGACACCCGCTACACCTGAGACTATTCAAACAATGTCACTAAAGTAGTTACAGAATACTGATTCTTTATATCTATGTATGACCAATATAAAAATAGTCGCATGATAGTGTACGTAGCTATTGGAATTAAGGAAATGAAATAAAGATAGCAACAATCAATAGCTTTACGGAAGGCAAACACTGAAAGAGATCTGCTAACTAAAGAAAGTGGAAGAATAGAAGGGGCAACGGGAAAATGAAAAGTTAGGAAAAATGGGCGATGTGGAAGCCTAATTGAAGAAAGTCAACACTCTCCTTAAGCATAAAAACAACAAATAGGTAACAACAAAGTTTGAACCCGAGTTTCCAGTGTGGAAGTACAACAATAAAACCACCAAGCTAAGGATTATGGGCTGGTGAAGTGACAAGTTTAGGGAAAAGCATGTGACGTATTAAATTTAGAAGAGGGTTGAAACCGTCTTTTACTAAAGAAGTATAGATGGGAATCGCTAGCAAGACGAAATAGGATAAAGCAATTACCCTTTCTTTTTATATCTTTTTTTTTTATTATTATAACCGAGGTATTCGAACGCCTTTCAGGTCCGACTAGCGGTAGTTGCGACATCTCCTCCCAGGGGCATACGCAATAACCTGCAAATCATGTATGTCGGGTAAGTCAGGCAAAGTTAACAAAGCGTGCTTATAATTACTGCTAATCATCATTTACTTAATAAGAGACAGTCACACGGTGCTCATCCCCCTTTTCTATTTGCTTTTTTTTTTTTTTTCATTTTTTTAAAAACATTTTATTACAGAAATATTTTTGAAGTGTTAATATAAAAAAGTGGCAACTCCTCCACAACTTTTCAAGACTAACACTAGTTTGTAATAGTTTGAAAAAAATAGCACTATTTTATGTTAAAAGTCAATTTTGCCCCTTCCTCGGCGACAAGTATCTCCGGTGCGTCGGCGGGCGACGAGTAGCTTGGGGGCGTTAGCCAACAGATCTTGGCATTGCTTCATAGCCATTGGCGACAAGCAAATCGGGTGCTTCGGGCGGCAGATCTAGCCGTCGACTCACAGCCATCGATGACGAGCAAGTCAATACATGGAGTGTCGGGCTTCGGTGCGGCGAGCGTTCGGCGATGGTACGTCGGGCATCAGGCGATGTTGTGTCTGGTGCAGGTGCGACGGGTAGCAGGCGCCAGTGCGCTAGGCGACGGAGCTGCAATTTGCCAGGAAGAAGAAAGAAGAAAGAAGAAAGAAGAAAGAAGAGGAAGAAGAAGAGACGAGCATGAGGGGTGGGAAAAAAAATGAGAGGGGTGTTTAGGGATTCTGAAAAATGAATATATATAGTGGTGTTAGATTTCAAAACTATTACAAACTAGTACTAGTTTTAAAAGAACCAATTTTTTTGGTGCTATGTAAGTTTTCGTCTCTATTTTTGAATGAAAAATTAAATGCAAGAGATTAAGAATAAAAATAGTGAAAAATAAAGGTTTAGTATGAAAATGATAAAAATATAGCGGTCGAAAATTAAAAATATTTTTATAATGATAATAACAATAATAGGATCAAATCCTTTCTTTCGTTTTTCTCACCGGACATGATAATGGACCATCTTATCTCATGAACTTGAAACTCAACCGTCTGAGTTCAATTCCCACCCATTCTTTCTTCTTTCTCCAGCTTCAGCCTCAGCATTTTAATGGAGGAAGAGGCATCGACATTCAAGTCCAAGAGCAGCAGGTTCTCCAGAACCATCCACAGGGTCTTCAGCTTCAGGTCCAAGGAGAAGAGCAACGGGGGCAAGTTCGGTATTTGCACCCTCCCTCCCTCTCGGAGCAACAGGTCCTTCAAGATCGACGACGACGACGACGCTGACGACCTCAACCGGGCGGTCCTCGGGAGGCTCTTCGCCGGCGTCAGCACCATCAAGGCGGCCTACGCGGAGCTCCAGCTTGCCCAGTGCCCGTTCGACCGCGAGGCCATCCAGGCCTCCGACCGGGCAGTGGTCGACGAGCTCCTGGCCATCTCGAAGCTCAAGCGGAACTTCCTCCTGCGAGAGCTCGACGTCTCGCCGCCGGCGATGCTCATTCTTGCGGAGATTCAGGAGCTGCGGAGCCTCCTGAGGACATACGAGATCCCGACGAAGAAGCTGGAGGCAGAGTCCGAGGCTAAGGATTCGGAGCTCCACGCTCTGAGGAACCAGCTCGACGAAGTGATTTCCGGCAAGAAGGCGATGGAGAAGAGGCTGAACGCTGGCGGATGCCTGTCGGTTTTCGACAACTTCACGATCGGGTCGTTGGGTCCGACCCACTTCGTTCAGGTCCTGCACTTTGCTCTGCGATCAGTTAGGAGCTTCGTTAAGGTGATGGTGAAGGAGATGGAGTTGGCGAACTGGGATCTCAACGAAGCGGTCGAATCTATGGAACCAGCAGCAAACTTCGCGAGGCCGTGCCACAGGATTTACCTGTTCGAGTCGTTCGTCTGCAAGTCAATCTTCGAAGGCTTCAATTTCCCAAACTTCATGCTCCCCGAAACAGAGCACTCCGCCGAGATACAAGGGAAGGCACAGCAGCACTTCTTCGAGCAGTTCAAGAAGCTGAAATCTACGGAACCAGAACAATTTATCGTACAGAATCCTCACTCGTCCTTCGCGAAATTCACGAGGGCGAAGTACATTACACTGGTTCACCCCAAGATGGAGTACTCATTCTTCGGGAATCTGAGCCTCCGGAAGCTGGTGGCTTCCTGGAGGTGCCCCGCCGATGACTCGGGCTTCTTCGGCTCTTTCGCAGAGATGTGCAAGCGGGTCTGGGTCCTGCACTGCCTCGCATTCTCCTTCGACGAGGAAGTCTCCATCTTTCAAGCTAAGAGGAATTCGAGATTCTCCGAGGTGTTCATGCAGCCTGTGACAGAGGACGTGCTCTGCCCGGATGGCCGTGACGGGGAAGGAGATATCCCGGTCGGTTTCACGGTCGTGCCCGGCTTCAAGATTGGCCGGAACGTTGTGCAGTGTCGGGTCTACTTATCTCCGGCGGCTGCTCCGGTGAGTCGATGACATTTACTGGCCGTAAACTTTAGTACTTAGTCGCATGTAAAATCAAGATAGTGACATACAGGAGAGAGTTATGCGTGTAACTAATATATCATGTGACAGTGCTGACGTGGTATTGCGAGTCAACAAGGTTAAATTATTTTTAGCATCTTTTTAAGAAAACCTAAAAAAAAATTCTAAACTTAATTTTAGTAACCCGTGACACTACGTCAATAATAATACTTGTACACACGTCACATGCGTGACTTTCCCGATATATAGGCTCTTTGCAACGTAATCCTGAAGAGCCTTCTAATAACGGCCGATGGCATTGGATGTAATTCCATTGCTATGCGGTTGGTATTCGGAGAATTTCCAGGCGCACGACTTGGGGCCGTGGACGAGCCAGTTTAATTGGGAAAATCTTATGAGATATTATATATTTTAGTTAATTTTATGTAATTTTTGTTAAAATATTCTATTTTACATTACTAAATTCGTGATATTACTCTTTCATGGGATTGTGCCCCTCTGAATAGATTTTTTGGATCCATTCCTTATTGTCCGATGTATTATCTCATTTTTTTCTCTGAACCAGTAAAACAGGAGGATAACACTAGTAGCGAAACAATCATCTGTCATAATGTTAGGTTTTCGTGTTCGTGAACATATTAGATATGCTGAACAACTAGCACTCAATATCGACTCCGTCAGCGTAACTCCATAGAAGACTTAATATAATTCGAAAAATTGGTGTCTTCCAATATCAAGTTTAAAGAGCACGCCTCTAACATATTTATTATCTCGAGTCATGGAAACTTGAGGCACTACCGAAACATGAGACTGTTCCATGAAGTGATTATACCAAAGTAAAGACATCAAGAGTCGTATATACTTGTCAATTTTTGAAAGTGAGTTTTAAATGTTTCCATGTGTTAAAACAAGTTTTATATATTGCATGTGTTCTAATATCGAATCTTTTTCATCACCTACCGTAAATTTCAGCCGATGTAATGGTAAGTGGTCGAAATGACTCGATATTATAACAAAGGTAACATATAGGACTTGATTTATCACTTTGAAATATATAGAATTCACTTATAAGAATCAGCGAACAAATATGACTTCCGATATCTTTCTCTCCATTGTAATGCCTTGCAAGCACATTAAAGATGGATAGAGTCCGACCGAACAATCGAAGTACGATTATTTGCTTACTCAGATTCGAAGAGGATTCGTCCTGCAAACTCGGGCTACTGTCGGGGTCATCGTTTTGATCGTAGATCTTGAGAATGAGTATCGATCTATCATCGAATCGAAGTAAGTGAAGTACATGATCATGGAAAAATACTCTGTCCAGAAACGAGAGACTACTCTATGTGTAACGAGTACACCACGTGACAGTACTAACACGGTATCACAATCTAATAAGATTAAATTATTTTAAGATTTTTTTAAATAAAATCCTAATAATAATAAAAACAACCCTAGACATATCTAGATTAATAGGCCATATCAGAATAGGAACGTGAGAGAATTAGATAATGAAATTGACAGAATGAGAGGATGTCCTCACACACATCATGAGGGTTGTATTCCACTGTAATATATAGAATTATACACCGTACAATAAAGGCAAACAAGTATACACAAAGAGTATTGCAGGAAGTGATCACCAAGGATCATCCATCTTCTGATCTTGTCTATTATGAATCATATTGATTTGTGACACTATATCAACAGTATACCGTTACGTACGAGACTTTCTTCCGAGAAATGCGGTTGGCAATTGTAGAGACTGACTAGCGGTTTGGTAGTTGGGCCACCGTGGCATAAGGTCACGGCCGCCCCCCGGCCACGTGCGGATGGCATGTGGGGTCGGTCTTAGCTTTGCTGGACAGGATCTTATCCAACCTCACGAAGATTTCCTGCCAGCCGTATCAATGTCTGCACCGTAGCAGAGGTCTAACTGTAACAGATAATGTGGTCCAGATACTCAAATTGACTATCGGGTGGAGGTAGACCAGCAGGGGTCATGGGGGACCTAATACACCTTTTACGTGGGCTCGAAAAATGGCACGTGCGAATAATAAAAGGAAGACCGCAAGATATCGTGGTTTTCATGGGGGCTATCGATGGACGAGTTCAAGGGACGTTTCATAATGAAATTGACATGAAAACTCCCGGTTTTGGTGGTTTGTAACATTTTAAGAATTGAGCCAAACATCATTATGAACGACAACGGCCCAATGGTAAGTTTCTTGAGTAAACTTTAAGTGCGTCCGGGTTCGAAACCCCTGGAGGCTGGCATCCGGGGATTAATGTGGAGCCCTGGGCGTAAATACACTATCGATATTAGTCGATTGTTACAGTATCGGAAACTATCGATATAAAAAATCTTATAAAAGATAGTGCTAGCTCATTTTCATTAAAAAACCTAAGCTATCAAGTGTTAGAATTCAATTATATTATAATTTCATTATTATTTTTTGATTTGATCGATGTGGCATCTAACACACACAACCATGTACACACACTTACAACCGTACATGAGAGGATAAGTCTGGAAGTACCCCAAGGAGACTAGAACATTGGGTGTGAAGAATACTTCACTTTTTCCTTACCACCGAGCAAACCTCTTCAACTTGGTTTTCGTATGAACCGAACCTTCGCTGTCAAGAGAACCGTGTAAACGCTCACTGTACGGTCTGATAATCGAACCGTCCGATGATAATAAAATTTTGTATAAGAAATCTACCGTCTTTTATTGATAAAAATCATTCAAAAAATGACTTAGCCACTCAATTATAAAACTTTGCCACATGATGTATAAAAAAATGAAGTTGGCACAAGTGGAAGGGACTTTTGTCGCTTAAGTAGAGGAGCCGGGTTCGAGCCTCTGTGAATGCGGTGGACCTTCTTGGGAGGGGTATTCGGGAAACCGCCTGACCGTACCTGAATCTAGATTAGTCGGCCAGCATTCAGGTACTGGACATCGGGTGGGAAACCTCAAAAAAAAAAAAGAAATAATCCTATAATTATCCTCATCAAATTATATGGAAAGCGTAAAATGATGGAGACAGATTAGAAATATTAGAAGTAATGCTGCACTTATAAAATTGAAACGCGACAGGACTCAACGCCACCGTCCTGTGTGCCTGCTTGACCAAATGTTAATTTCTGACAAGATACAATAATGTGACATGACACGGTACAGGGTCAGATGGTCTTGGGTTGTTGTCTATTTAGTTACAAACACATTGACGCGAACCTTTTTAAGCACGATAAATAAAAGTATAATCCGTGTAATCCATCTATTTCCACTGTAAACAATTCTTTCAACGATAGAAATAGCATATATGGATTCTTTCCCCTCAAATTTTACTATTAATGAAGAAAATTCATGAATGCCGTTTATTTTGATGCCCCAACTAATTATAATTTATCAGTTTCTCAGTATCATTTGATAGAAAGAAAGAAGGAAGAAGCGATAAAACTTTGTATGAACTATAATGGTCCTTAAAGTCGCAATAAACGGAAATTCCAAATTGTTTGAATTTTGTAGCTGGTTTAGATCCGACTCTATTTCCTTATTTTTCTAGGTATTATTCTTTATCTTTTGGAAATATCGTATCCTGATATATTGTATTTTAGGATATGGTAGATAGAGAAAAACAAGGATATTATGCATAGGTTTTGTCTGATTTTATATATATGTTGAGAGCGTTCATGTAAGTTATCTGTTACGAGGATTAGGATGTTTGTCTGCTGTATTGCCCCATTTTGTACTTGTTCCATTGTTATTCAGTAATAAAGACACCACTGGCCATTCTTTTGATGTGGATGTACGGACAGCACTCCACTGCTGTCCCGAACCACGTATATCGTGTGTGTAATTTCTTTTCTCTTTCGCTATACTTTCGTTGTCTATGCGACCCAGATTCCCAACACAAACAAGCAGAAAAATAATTATAAATGGTTGAATTCTTTTTTTCAATTTGAATTACAGATTGTGATGTATTGGATGAAATTGTCGAACAGCGATGAAATTTTCAACTTCCCTAAGAAGGCAGAGAGAAATGAAAAGCTGTTCGATTTTGCTGACACTGAGTGATCGATGAATGATAACACTCGAACTCGCCCGAATTGGCCAGACAGGTCATCTGCTGCTTTGTCTGTCGGGTGAATGTCTGCTCACAGCTCAGATGGATTGATTAACGGAGGAAGCGTCCTTCCATGGCCATGTGATCCTCCTTTTTATCGGCTTTCTGGCTTTCTGCACACTCAATTTTATTTTACGCGGAGAAATTAATGCACGCTCGGGTGAGTCCGAGCCGCTGTTGGACCACTTGCATGGCTTGTATGGACGGACTTACCTGTTCTGCTGTGAGAGTTTTGCAGGATGCTTGCATTACCACAGGATCAGTCGGGTCAGGTGCCGGGACCCCGGTATGCAAACAATAGCTCATGTAACATCACCTGCACTGGAAATTTCTGTTGTTTTGTGCCTAAAGCTGTTCAGGATCTCTTGTCACTGTCGGACAAATAGCGTTTATATTGCACTCTCCCCGTCCGATTATTGGGGGGATGTTAAACGGTTTCAGGTGCCGAACCACAAAAGCCCAATTGGGGGCTGACAGGGCATCTAAAAAGTTTGCCTCCCCAGACACAGCTTCTTATACTATATGCCTTTAGAGGTGCTACGTTGACGAGGTTAGTGTTAGTTCTAGTTATTCAGTTCGTCAAATATTTTCACGGCTGAACTTGAAAATCTTGAATATTGCATAGCGGGACAGTTGGATCGTCCACACTACTACATCCTTTCTACCAATAGAAAAGAAGTTTTTCTTCTTATTAATAAAAAGAAAAACAGCAGTAGTAACGATTCAACTAACCTGTTATATAATGTTCAGATTATCATATTCTGCCATAACAAACTATATGAATAATCAAGACTCAGCACTGCCCTGTGAGCATGGCACCTAAGCCAATAGTATATTCCAATGACAGGTCCAAAAAGCACATTTCTACAAAATGTTTTTGATAAGCGTACAGAAGAAATTCGAACTTAGGATCTTGAACTCACCAGGTCACATAAAAGTAAATTTTGAACCACTAAACTCCAGCCTCTACACTGGTTCACAAACAAGAAGCCTACACAGGAGGAATTTGCACGGTATGGGATTTCCAAGAATCACCTCCCTGTACTTATCCTGCACAATAGCATTAGACTTGAAAGCAAATAGTCGACATGCTGAAGCCAACGAGACTAAAATTAATCATCATCATCGTCACATCATACCACATGTAAGGAAAAACTCAGTATCCATGGGGGAACAGTTGCAAACATTTTTGTTCTGTACAGAATGACAAATCAAATGAGAGCCATAGCAGAAAGCATGTACAGTTGAAACTTTGGAACTGTCTTCTAACCACCAACAATAATTATAAAAAAGAACCGCAGAACTTCACCTTTTCTTTATGAATCATCTCGACCGGACCATGATATAGTGTTTCTTTTACACGAAATGGACTACTTCGTTCTTCTAGTTGGCCGCACCAGCTGGCCATCCATAGTGCTGACACTTCCCTGGAAAACTTTGGTCAGAACTTCCACTGCACAGGTTACTCTTCTATGTTCGAGTCGCAAATGCCTGGGATTCAAGAGGTTCACCGTCCCACTGAGTTGGACGAATTTGTGAAGGGGCTGTCGAGAAACCTTGGGAGACTTCAAAGGGAACTCCTCTTCTGAGGGGTGTAATCATCACAGTGAGTCAACCTCTGCAGAAGATGGAGGGTCTGAAGCTTCGGAGAGATACTCGAGTGTTAAGATCACTCCAGCAGTATCGTCTAAGAAATACTTTGCTTTGCTTGGTTTTTGACCTACAGTGCACGGAAAGATCGATGTATTGGATGCAAGTGTCTCTCCTGGGTGATTGTCCACTATCTCAAACATGTCCTCATCGGATCTGTCATCGCCAATGCAGAGCACAAAATCTGCGGGACTTCCCCTCCGAGCCATCGAAGCAAAGATCCTCTCTGCAACTACACCTTTGCTGATCCCCTGAAATTCAAACAAGAACATCATAAGCGGTCCTCTTTTCTTCTTAACTTGAACAAGGTTTAGCTACTGCAAAGCACTGACAAATTTATTGTAGTAAAACTATAGAAAGAAAGGTTAGCTCCTGGCTTCTGTAAACAAGCCTGGATGTATATAAACCTGAGCTGCCTAACGGAGTTCATATGCCAAGAAGCAAAGAGTCGAACATCTGACTTGATGCCATACCCTAGTTTGCTCCATTAACCCCTCAATGAATATTGCCCTTTTTTTATGGTGAAAATAAAAGTTTTTCACAAGTTGGACATTCAAAGCACAAGCAGCAAACCAGGAATCAAAGGCTAACTTAAGAAAATGGGTCCTTTATGCCATAATTACATCATTAACTTCCAACAGCGATCACAAATTTTTCCTGCTCTAATATACAAATAGTAGCTGCCCTTTCCACTTTCATATCCTTGGATTAGATTTAATCTTCAGCTACTTTTTGGCTGTGTTCTCGCATAGTCTTTTCATGCATCGACATCACCCATTTCTGTGACTTGATGAGTCAGATATCTATATTGTAAAGAAGAGGACCATTTCCTTTGGATAGGAAGAAAGAGAGGTCATCTTTATATAGGGGCGAAAGAGACCACTCAATGTCCTAAAAAGGGTCTGTGGTCCAACATTGCCTACACAACTCTCACCAGCACGTGCTAAGAACTCTGGTGATTCCTAACTTTTACTTTCTCGGGGATCACAGAGTGACATCTGTTTCCGGGGGAAAAAAATGAATCTGACTAGGAAATATGTACCTGTGGTTTAACTTCAACGATGAACTGACCACTCCTAACAGCAACAGGTTCATTAGCCAGTACACTCTCTAGGTGATCCAACAGCTCCTTGGCTTGAGTAGATCCGAAGCCTGGGTCCGCGTCTCGGTGATGCCACACAATGGCGCTCTCCTTCTTCTCAATTGAGGAACCATCAGTGGCTTCAGTATATAACTGAATAACAGGTTCTGCTATTTGCATCCACCCAAAGTCGTTATTCTGGCTGCAAATTTCCCATTCTTCATCGGTTGACCACCTAATATTGTTTTTACAGTCATAGGTGAGACAACAAGGTAAAAATGAATATTGGACTGTAAGAAACAACAGGGAACACGTCCTCAGACCAAGCTTAAAGCATAACGTTGGTGCATAATCATATAATGCACAAGCTTTAGAAAGAGTATTAGATCGCTTAATATGATATCAAACCAGAGTTTGTGGTCCAGAGTCTAGTAACCCTCCAGTTTGCTTTACTAAGTTTGTCTCTGCAATTTTCTAGATCTTAATTCTAATCACAAATGTCAAGCAGTTTTTCAGTGGCTGCATTTATGTGCAGAACCATTGCTTATACATCTTTTTATAGCTTTCCCAAGATTGGTACACCAATGAAAACATACCTTATGAAGAAACCATGCTCTGCTGCAATCCCGAGTTTGCTGCAAGGAGAAAACCACTCTCCCAAGCTATTCCGTCCCCTTCCGCTCACTATAAACACAGTATTTCGAGGGTCATCACATAAGCGATTAAGGATCGATATAACCTGTGCACTTGGCCTCTTGTTCATGGATGTCTGTGGCATGATAGTGCCATCGTAGTCCAATAGAATCGCCCGATTCTTAGATCTTATATATGCAGAAACAACAGTATCTACTGAAAGCTTTCTGAAGCTTGGATCAAGAGCCATGACTCTGAACCCAAAGCTCAACCCAATTCCCCAGCAACGCCTTCGAAAATGGTCCTTGCAGGCCCTCTCAAGGTCCTGAAAGAAGCTCTTCGACCAGTACGCTACATCATGTTGACTAACATATTTGTAATGCTTCTCGTGCCTCAACTGTTTTTCCTGATCAGCCAGTGAGATGGCTTCATTCATTGCCTCAGCAGTTGTTTCTATATTCCATGGGTTCACTCGAATGGCACCACTGAGAGAGGGAGAGCACCCAATGAACTCGGACACCACGAGCATGCTCTGCTTGGACCCACTGGGCCCGGGAGAGCTTGAATCGGGGACACCCTGTCGGCACACAATGTACTCGTAAGGCGTCAGGTTCATCCCATCCCTTACAGCTGTCACAACAACACACTCTGCAATTGTATAGTAAGCCATTTTCTCGCTGACAGAGACCGGCTTATCTATGAAAACTATGGGTCTATAATTTGAGTCACCGAAAGTCTCATTAATCCTCCTGCAGCTCTCATGTATTTCTGCCTGAATTTCGTCAATGTCCTTGCCTTTTCCACGGGCAGGATTCATAATCTGAACCAAAACAGCCTTCCCTTGCCACTTAGGATGCTGCTTCAGCATCTGCTCCATGGCCAGAAGCTTCAAGTCCACACCTTTAAAGATGTCCATATCATCAACTCCGAGCAAAACTGTTTTTCCTTTAAATTGCTGCTTTAGCTCCTCGACCATCCATTCTTTATCAGCAAGCTTCAATACAGATTGAATTTGCCCCATATGGATCCCAACAGGCATTATTTTTATACCAATTGTCCGTCCATAATATTCCAGGCCGATATATCCTCTCTTGGACTGGTATTCCAAACCCAACATTCGACTACAACATGAAAGAAAATGCCTGGCATAATCAAAAGTATGAAACCCAATAAGATCAGAGTTAAGAAGTGCTCTAAGGATCTGCTCCCTAACAGGAAGGGTCCGATATATCTCAGATGAAGGAAATGGGCTGTGAAGAAAGAAGCCCATCCGAAGATTTATGAAATGTCTTCTCAAGAATGTGGGAAGCACCATCAGATGATAATCATGGATCCAGACATAATCTTCCTCTGGGTTTATGACCTCAATCACCTTTTCCGAGAATATCTTGTTCGCTGCCACATAAGCCTCCCACAGGGTCCTATCAAACCTCCCACCATGATTGGATGCAAAGGGTAGCATATAATGGAACAGAGGCCACAAATGCTGCTTACAAAAACCATGATAGTACTTAGACAGAATATCATGAGGCAGGAAAGCAGGGACGCACTTGAACCGATCAAGCAAGAGCTGAGCTACATCATCCTGCTCAGAGGGGTCCACATCAACCTGTAAGCTGCCGACATAGAGAACCTCCATGTCATCGTGCAATCCATCCTTAAGCTGCAAGAGCAGCGAGTCCTCATCCCAGCTGAAAGCCCAGCCTTTGTTATCGGGGCGGCGCTTGGCCTTTACGGGAAGCTGATTGGCTACAATAATTATTCTGTCCTGAATGATTGAAGAAGGGACATCTGACGCAATGCTGTTGGCCCGATCATCATCCAGCTCGACTACGTCTGCCGGAACCGTCATTACCCGCGGAAGCCGCCTCTTCTCAAGGCTCATCACCGGGAAGTTCCCGGAGGCTAGATCTAAGAGATTTGTGTAAGATTTGGACAACATTTCTTCTCGACCTCTTTCGGCAATACCCAAGAATCTCAAACAAGATCTACCAGTTATCAGTAAGTAGCCTTCCTTTCTAACAAAAATTACAACAACCGGGAAGGATCTGCAATGATGTAATCAAATCGAGAAAAGTCAGGAATCAAAAGGCACAGTAAGCAGCAAATTTCACAAAAAATGGGATTTAAAAAGGGTAAAACAATGAGTCCAAAAATGGCAAAAAACAAAAAAAAAACTATTGTCTTGTTGAGCTAGTGACACATGAAGGGCAGTCTAGTAAGTCCCAACGAGGGAATTGAACAGAGAGACCGAACAGTCAATCTAACCAAAAGCAATCATCCGCAACGAAACAGAAACAGAAACAGAAACAGAAAAGCTTGAAGTGCCAAAAGGAAGTTCCCAACTGACCTCAGCAGCAAAAAGGATTTTAAAGACGATCCCTCTTTCTCTGCAACCAGTTCCTGGACTCTCCAGAAATAAATTCAAGAAAGATGAAAACTTTGAGAACAAGAATATCTAGGGTTTTGCTCTCCGATTCCAAGACCGATCCTTCCTTCCCCACACTCCCCTCTCTCCTTCTCTCCCTACCCTCCCTCCCTCTCTCTCTGTCTTCCGGAGCTTCTTTAGGTTGCTGTCTGCTGAATAAAACTAAAATAATGGGGAAGAAAATTAGAAAATGGACATAAAATAAAAGCAAGAGGATAAGGTCGGTCTGTAGTTGCCAACTGGCATTTCCTCCAGAATTTTCTTTTAGTTTTTTTGGCGGAATTTATTATCTTCCTTGTGCCAACCCTTTTGGATTTCTCCTCTTTATTCACGCGCTCACATTGTTTTCCCTTTCATACAAAAGGTTGGCTCCCACGTGTCACATGACGACACGTGTCCCAGCTGGATAGTAAAATAAATAGAAACATCAAACTTATCTTCCCATATAACACAAGAAAATATTAATTAAAATAAAAAATATACATAATAATTATGAATTAAATAGTTTTACTATTTTTTCTCAGTAATTTAGGGAGTCAAGATCGGTATAAGACTTCATATGCTGGTCATATCGGATCTGATTGAATATTTAATGTGTAATATATAATTAATTTAGCTTGTAATTTCCAGTTTAAATATTAGTGTGTGTGAAACTGACATTTTAACACTACAAAAATTTTATATAACAATTAACATAATAAATTTATTGTATATTTCATGCGCAATATTTACTTTGCCTGCCCTGGGGTCGGTCTAACGTCTGCCCCGCCGGTCGTGACTTATCTACTTCCAGCGGACCAACACGTGCTTTAAATGAAAAATATCATAGCGTACATCACCTCTGCCCAATGAAATTTCGCCACGTAAGCAGGTGTGGGAAATTGCTTCCTAGATGTCGACCGTGAGAGGGCGAGACTCTCCCGCATCAGGTGGTCCTGGGAGCAGCCGAGTCCTCCCTCCGTGGGGCCTACAGGCTTCTAGATGCTGCCACGTGGCAGGCCAGTCAAGGGGGAGAGGGAGTATGCGGATAACGTGGACTTGTCGCGTCATCCTGTTCGTCACCTTCGAGCGACGTGTCGAGATCCGGTTGGTCGGAACGGTCCGTGGTCCGGTTTTGGTGGTTTGCGGGGATCAATGATGCTCCTCGGTGTTTCTGGTTAGGGTTTGAGATAGAACAGTCCGCCAACTTTGCTTGAAATGTCAACCTCACCTGCTTGAGAAAATATTTAACTTGTATTGCACATTAAATTTATTATATAAATTTCCCTCAAAATTTCAATACGTAAAGTTCTTATAGATTACTGAGATTGATTTTAAATGCGACAAAATATATTAAATAATAAATTCGTTATATATTATACATCACATATTTGCTGCATCTTCTTCCGACTTCTCTCTCATGAACAACATGTAAATAATGCATTATCAGGGAAAAAAAACATGTAAATTGTGCGAAATTCATCATTTATTGCCAAGGAAATAAATCGGACAAAAAACTACACTAGACCTAACCCGACTAGACTTCAATTATACTCCTGTCCTCTCAGATACACCTTTATCGATTTCAAAATCTGCAGTTGAAATGAACTCATGCATAGTTGTCTTGGATAAATGTGACGCTTTACTGTGCTCTCTTTGACTTATGTGGGCAATGTGCAACCTCAAATGGCTTGAGAAAGAGAATTTGATTTGACGTCGTAATCCTCTCGATCTAGGACTAAGAGACTCAGAGTTTAAATCTTATCGAGAAAATTTTATGTATCATTTATTATGTTATCGATGGAATTTCTTGTACCCTTTATTATGTCTTATGTGTCTCGATTATAAAAAAACAAAAAAGAACTTTGGATGCCCTATTATACAACGTTCAGATTTTCATACTCAATTATAAACATATCATACGAACTAAAAAAATCAGCGCTCAGTACTGACTGCATCAGTATAACACTACTAGAGACAGAGCACAGTTTAAGAAACGGTTGTCCTCCAAGCTCAGACCCAATGGCCACACTCCTACCATATATTTTTTTTATGAGTGTATGGAAGATATTCAAACCCGAGATCTTAAACTCGGCAAACCGAATAAGAGGGAGTTTTAATCACCATACCAGTCACGTTAATAGTATATTAGTATGATTTAGCCGGCAATTGAGGGTTTGAGGGCATCCGTAAGGCGTTGGTTGAGTGCGGCAGGTGACCATTGACCAGAGGACTGAGTCAAACCGAGATGAGTTGTCTCATTGTCCAAACCTATAATTGCTGTCTTTACCTAACTTTAGCCGTGTCGGGAAGGGGAAGGTGGTGGGGTCACGCACACAGCCTTCCAGCTAGTGGGGTGTGCGGATGAAAGGCTTCCCTTTATTTTATCGCATGTTGCGCTTCCAGCTATAGACAATTGGCCATTCCAGTCGAAGTCACATTTATTAAAACAAAAAGGTTGAGAAAAGACAATTGGAAGTTATTGCCTGGTATGATAAACATGCTTTCCTCTTTCCTGTAATCTCGGATTTGAGTTCAGGAAAATCGGTAGGAAATCAAAATTCACTGGCCTTGACGACGTCGTTCGGGCTCCGATCAACTACAAGAAGGGGGGGATCGGGAGGGAATACTGTAGGAGGAAAGGGGATGTAAGTTCGGTTGTCAACGGTTGGAGAAAGTATTGTGTGTAATGGGTATACTACGTAACAATAATGATGCGATATCACAAACCAATAAAATTCGTTTATTTTATAATTTTCCTAATAAAATCCTAAAAATTAAAAAAATAACGTTAGAAATAACTTAATTATGATAGTTTACGGTACCATATCAGTACTCTCACGTAGTATATCTGTCACATACAATAGTTTATCAAGTTGGGTGATTGCTTGTTTTGTTGGGCCGGGCTAGATTTGGATTGGGCTTAGTTAGCCTTATTCTCCGGGCACATGTCAGAACCCATTTACTATTCCTCTCCAATTCTTAAAGCTTTTTTCCTTTTTATAATCTACAGAGAAGACACATAAATCTAAAATATGATAGAATGAAGAGAGAATACAGGGGTGCATATGGAGTTCAACTGATGAGAACTGAGCTCGGACCTCTTGATCACAGATCAATAACGGCACAAACTGTACCAAACCCCTTTTTATGTTAAACAGTTCTTGCCTATCATTATATGAAATAGATTAGCCTTGATCTTTGTTGTATGCCAAAATACGATTAGGTTGCTTAAGCACTTTGTTCCTTCATCCTCGTATTTTTAAGAATATCTAAAATAGAAAATACCTCTCACAGAACCGACCCTCTGTGTTGTGAACTCCGATCCGGCCTATGGCATCAGGTTATAATATGTCGAAGTATCGCTTATCTCCAAAATACCTTTGCCTAGAAATCATGTGTCGAACTCTACCGGGCCGAGGTGTGTCAGCCTCTCGATTCTTGTATGCAACCAACATACCACGAGTCAGTGCTTACGATGTGTTGCAAACTAATAAGATTCAGTTATTTCCAAAATCATTTTTTTTGTTATTAGGATTTTATTTAAAAAAATCTTAAATTACTCAAATATTATTGATCTGTAACATCGCGTAAGCACTGTCATGTGATAGAACGCACTCTCCAAGTGGGCCGGTAGAGAGATGAGAAGAGTTTCTTCAAGTTAAGAAGAATTGTCTATATGGTTCGATTTCTATCTCACATCTTGTGGAGTTAAATCTAAGCTCCGAGGAGTCGGTGTAGTCATCTCGTAAGCTATCGTAACTAGCTCCGATACAACCATAACGAGTTATGCCTTAAAGATGGTCGGAGCCGGTCGTTTTGCAGAGAAGATAAAATTATCCCGACGACCATAACAATGCCAACTTGATGAGGCTGCGCGAATAATGCCAGAGACGGCTAGCGGAAAATTCAACATCAATCAATGTGGAGACAGAAGCAGAAACAAAGGAGCAATACTGGACTGTCTTCTTACGTAGTATATTGTTGAGATGTGCATTCCTAGGTCGGAAAATTAATATGAAAATCCTTTAAATATAATACTATTGTCACTTATCGATCATCACTTAGAAATTGCTCCAATTTTTATAAATAATAATAATAAATTAAATTATACTAACTATTCATTAGATTTGTTATAAAAAGGTTGACCCAGATCCACCTAAAAGTTTAAACTTGTAGATGATGATGATATTCAATTTTTTCTTATATACCCTCAATAACTTGGGTTGGACCTTTTTCATCCTTACTCAGGCAGGAGATAAATGGCGACCGAGAGGCGGGCTTTCTCATCCATCTTGGAACTAATGATTGATGCAAGTTGGATTTCTGTCTTGGGAGTAATGATTGATACAAGTCGGATTTTCTCTCACTTACTCGATTCTTACTTATAACCACGAATTCCATACTCGAATTTAAACAACTAATCATGAGACGGACATTTTTATTCTGTAATTGTCTTATTGGCCAAGAGACCTACACTCGGGCACGGTAATTTGTCCTGATACTGTGTAAAATTCTCACTGGATCTAAAAGAGGATTGGCTCTATCCTCCTAGAAATATAAATTTGTAGGTAATTGTTCTCAATTATTCATTTAATTGTTAATAAGATTTACATTATAAATCTTATAAAAATGGTAAAGTGTATTAATAACTCCCATTAATCAACCAATGGAACCTAACCTCTTCCTTAGCACCAACAGGTCTGCAAGAGAAAAGAGCAATGCCACAACACACATTGAATTAAAACTCTGCTGTTCCATTTCAAGAATCAACGCGACAGAGAATGTGCATGTGCCTTCAACAGTGACTGTCGATACCTTGAACCAATGTTCAAGTGGCCATCCATGTTTCCGAGCTCCGGTCGCATTTCTCAGCTCGGCAGACATTTCCCTCTCGCCGAGCACCTTTCCCGGAGAGCTGAGGAAGACATTCCTCCACGGAGGATACCAGATCCTGCTTCTCTAGTAGTCGAAGTAAAAACTCAGATAGATCGAGGAATTTTTGGAGCAGTCGGTCGGACACGGGCTCGGGCACTAGCCGAACTTGGAGAGGTTTGATTTGGTGCAACGAGGAGGAGGATGAGGAGTAGTAGTAGTTGAGTAGATGGACATTGATGAGAAGAAACGGGCACAGAATTTAGTGGAAAAGGAGAATTAAAATCCTATTGGTTTTAATGAGAAATAGTAACGAAAAAAAAGGCTGCTTATGAGAATATGGCAATAATGCAAGAGGAATGATAAGGACGTCTATGGTTTGTGGACAGTCATGGATGTGGCTCTCAAATGAAATTTCAACACGTGCCAAATCAGCGGGGAAATCTTAACAATTTTATTACCCTTTACAGCTAGATTTAGATTCCCTTACCACCTAAGGAAGTGGTAGTACTTCCCATCCATTCCCGTGTAATTTAAAAAGTACAAATTGACTTCGAATTTTCTCTATACATTTATGTTAAAATATATTAGGAATATGCTTTTTGAGCTTGGACTTGAAGACTGTCGGCTTCTGTGAACTGCTCTAACCATTTGGTAGTATAGTGTAACGTGCGCTGCTATTAATTGTTCTATTTATCTAATATGTTGGAAAATGAGCACAAAACGTTTAACACTATGCAGTGAATTAACAAGGTTGTCACTATTATTACTTTCCACTTTAAGGAAAGAAAGGAAAACTTATCGACCAAAAGCATTCTGGTTCAAATTCTGAATGTTTTCCTTTTTAGATTTATAATAGGAAATTGAAAATTTAAAAGGAAATATAAGCATACTGGTTCAAATTTTGTTCTCATAGAGTTCCCTTGATGCCGAATTTCTTCTTCTAGAGGGTCCCTTCTTCAGCAAAATCTTGGGTTGGTTTAAGAGTTAATAGTAGTAAAGACTCAGATGATTTTGTACATCTTGTTCACTAAATAGAATGTCAGATTTAAATCTTGAAAGTAGATAATATTATTAATTAAAAGAGTTTGACCCCTCAGTTGATTGGTTATGCTTAAACCTAGATTAATCCGGCCACCCATTAATCTTCCACCTGCTAAGCTATGGAGAGGGATAAAAAAATTCCCACGGTGCAGTGAAATTAATAATGGACATATTTCTCAATCATATACTGTGGGAATGGATTGGATTTATTAACATAATTATGGTAGATTGTGATAAGTCCTTATGTGGCGGCTCTTTGGATGACCAATCGGGTTGAGGGCTCTGCTGGCAGCGACTTTGACTGCGGAAGCTGTAGTGGAAAGATGGTTGGGTGAGTCTTCACCAGAGAGCTAAAAGAAATAAGTCCGAGCTGATTTTTGGAATGACCATTCGATATTTAAATGAGATGATGACCAGTATGAATAAAAGAGAGGAGGGAGAAGAAGAGTATGAAGATAATATTGAGGAGAAGATAAGAGTGTCTTAGCTGCCCTTAGACGTGGTGCATTTATAGATTTCATTCGTACGGAAAGTTGACATCATTATTTGTTGGAAAAATGGCATTGAATTGAATGAGAAATTGTTCTCATGGATTGAAAATTACATTTGGGCCTAAATCCAATTGAATGAGAAATTGAAGGAATTGAAATGGGTTTAAGTCCATGGACTTATTGGTTATGGGTTGGATTTATAAAAACCCATGAAGAGGCCCAGGCCTATAAGGGCCCATAGGGCCCAAGGAGCCCACACAGGGAAATGCAGAAACTCAATCCCACATCGGTTAGGGATGAGAATTTCAAAGGGTTTATAAGCTAAGAGTAGTCTTACGATAAGTAAATACTTCAGCTACAATAAACGGCTTTCTCGCGGCTCTCGCCTATGGCAGGAGGTGCCGGCCTAATTTTGCCATTTCTGGCAATTTTTTTTTCCCTTCAATAAATTTGCCTCGGATTCCCGACTCTTCGGATTCCGGGCGGTTTAGGGTCTTAAAGGCCATATTAAGGGACGGCATTAAGGGTCCGACCTTAATAGGGGCACTGAATGACCGGTTCAGTCGGATTAATGGCCGGTTCGGTGCTATTAAGGGCTCTTAACGCCCGGTTTAGCCCTTTTAATGTCCGGTTCAATGCATTTACGGCCGGTTCGGGCATTCAATTGTCCGGTTCTCTGCCATTTAAGCCACCAGCCCTCCACCAGCCTATAAATAGAGGCCCCCTCCATAGGTTTTAGACACACCACAAGCTCTAGAGCTCTCTCTCTTCTCCCTCTTTGCATCTGCATCGGTTTTTGGTGGTTTCCGGCTTCGGTTCCAGTTCGCCTCCAGTTGCGGGTCTCGTGCAACCTCCAGCTCCGAGTCGTTGTATCCTGGGAGATTGAAGTCCACGCTACCTCGGCACGACCAGAGGGGACGAATCAGTCTTAAGGACACTGTGACCGCCACAGGCCTCGACTCAATCATTAAAAGATTTCCATTTCAAGTTTGTTATTTCGATTTGTGTTATTCGATTATTTATATTTTATAAATTTAGTCGAATTGCCTTCTTCTTCTACTTTAATTCCCGGTAAGTCTTTCTTGCACAATTTGTGCCTATAGAAAGAAAATTCATTCGTGAAATATCAATTTTATAATATTATTTTCTTTGTGGCCATCGAGATTATTATTGGAATTTTATATTATTCCGCTATTACAAACTTAAGACTGACTCGGTTTGTTCTTTGATCTCAGATGGCTACTGAAAACAACCCGGCTATTGTTCCCGCTATTGATGCTGCCACTGTGGCTAGGGGCTCTGGTGCCCCAGTCACACCGGGCTCGGGATCTATCCCAGCCATGCCTCTTGGAGGCACAGGTTCCGTGCCTACTGGCTCGGTGCCTACTGTGGTTCCTGTCAACCACAGTGAAAAACCTGAGAAGTTCAATGGGTTGAACTTCAAAAGGTGGCAGCAGAAGATGCTCTTCTACTTGACCACCCTGAACCTTGCTCGGTTCTTGACTGAGGAGGCTCCCAAGCTTCCTGAAGGACAATCGGATGTCCAGGCAGCTCAAGCTGTTGATGCCTGGCACCACTCTGATTTCCTGTGCAGAAATTATGTTCTGAACGGGCTGCACGATTCGCTGTACAACGTGTATTGTACACTGAAGACAGCGAAAACACTGTGGGATTCCCTGGACCGCAAATATAGGACAGAGGATGCCGGGACAAAGAAGTTTGTCGTCGGACGGTTCCTCGACTATAAAATGGTGGATTCCAAAACGGTGATCAGTCAAGTGCAAGAGATTCAGGTAATCTTGCATGAAATTCATGCTGAAGGGATGGTTCTGAGTGAAACCTTTCAGGTGGCTGCAATAATTGAAAAGCTACCACCGGCATGGAAGGACTTCAAGAACTATCTGAAGCACAAGCGAAAGGAAATGTCACTTGAAGACCTCATCGTTAGACTTCGAATTGAAGAAGACAACAGGGGGTCCGAGAAGAACATTCCTGTTGCAGGTGCTGCGAAGGCCAACATGGTCGAGCATGGCCAAAAGCCCAAAAAGAACAAGGCCAAGAATGGGCCCAAAGTGGCCGGGCCCAAAGGTGGAGTTTCCAAGCCGAAATTCCAAGGAAAGTGCTTCAACTGTGGCAAGAAGGGCCACAGGTCTACTGATTGCCGGCTTCCAAAGAAGAAGAAGCCCGAGGCCAACGTGGTTGATGCGATATCTCAAGATGTTTCCGACATCAACCTTTCTGCTGTGGTCTCTGAAGTGAACCTGGTGGGGTCAAATCCGAAGGAATGGTGGATTGACACTGGAGCCACCCGGCACATCTGCTCCAACAGAGATCTCTTCACAAGCTTTGAGCCGGTTAGTGGAGAGAAACTTTACATGGGGAACTCTGCCTCGTCAGAAGTCGAAGGCAAAGGCAAAGTGGTGCTGAAAATGACCTCCGGGAAGATGCTGACTCTCAACAACGTGCTGTACGTGCCAGAGATCCGGAAGAATCTGGTTTCCGGTTCCTTGCTGAGTAAACATGGGTTTCGTATAGTATTTGAGTCAGATAAAGTTATAATAACGAAATCCGGTATGTATGTTGGAAAGGGGTACGAATGTAATGGGCTTTTTAAGCTCAATGTACTGACGATTATCAATAAAGATAAAGCCTCTTCCTCTTATTTGATTGAGTCTTCCAGTTTATGGCATGGTAGACTAGGACATGTTAATTATGATTCAATTCGGAAACTAATTAACATGGAACACATACCGACATTCCAGATCGATTCTAAACACAAATGCAAAATTTGTGTAGAAGCGAAATTAACGAGGTCATCCTTTCAAACCGTTGAAAGAAATACCGAACCACTTGACCTAATTCATAGTGATGTTTGTGACTTAAAGTCTGTACAAACAAGAGGCGGTAATAAGTATTTTATTACTTTTATCGATGATAGCACAAAGTACTGCTATGTGTATTTGCTTAAGAGCAAAGATGAAGCCTTAGAAAAATTTATTTTCTATAAGAATGAAATTGAGAATCAACTCAATAAGAGAATAAAAAGACTAAGAAGTGATAGAGGCGGTGAATATGAAGCACCATTTGGTGACTTTTGTGCACAACATGGAATAGTCCATGAAGTAACTGCGCCCTACTCACCTCAGTCAAACGGTGTTGCTGAACGGAAAAATCGCACATTGAAAGAAATGATGAATGCGATACTTCTGAGTTCAGGATTACCCCAGAACATGTGGGGGGAAGCTATTTTGACAAGCAATTACCTTTTAAATAAGGTACCTCGAAAGAAAGAGGAAAAGACGCCATATGAACTATGGCATGGTAGGAGACCATCCTACAAACACTTACGAGTGTGGGGGTGTCTTGCAAAAGTAGCAATACCAACACCGAAAAAGGTAAAAATAGGTCCTAAAACAGTGGACTGTGTTTTTATAGGCTACGCACATAACAGTAATGCGTATCGATTCCTTGTGTATGAATCAAAGATTCATGATATACACAAGAATACAATAATGGAATCGAGAAATGCATCATTTTTTGAAGATGTATTTCCGTATAGATCCAACGAAGGATCTAGTTCGTCGAAACGAACCGCCGGAGCTATGAGTTATAAAAGTCATGAATCAGATCAAGGTTCTGATCATGAATTTGAGCCTAGACGTAGTAAAAGGGCGAGAGTGGAAAAATCATTTGGAGATGATTTTATAACATATCTGTTGGAAAAAGAACCACAGACATATAAAGAAGCCGTGACTTCTTCAGAGGGACCTCTTTGGAAAGAGGCGATCAACAGTGAAATTGATTCTATTTTACAGAATCATACGTGGGAGTTAGTCGATCTTCCTCCCGGTTGTAAACCTTTAGGATCTAAGTGGATCTTTAAAAGGAAAATGAGAGCAGACGGCTCCATAGATAAATACAAGGCTAGACTTGTTATCAAGGGATACAAGCAAAAGGAAGGTCTTGATTATTTTGACACTTATTCTCCTGTGACGAGAATAAATTCCATTAGGATGATACTTGCAATTGCGGCATTGCGTAATTTAGAGGTACATCAAATGGATGTGAAAACGGCATTCCTAAATGGAGATTTAGATGAAGAAATCTATATGGAACAACCTGAGGGGTTTGTGTCTCCAGGAAAGGAAAAGAAAGTATGCAAATTGGTTAAATCATTGTACGGCTTGAAGCAAGCGCCAAAACAATGGCATGAGAAATTTGATAATACAATGATTACCAATGGCTACAAAATTAATGAGTGTGATAAGTGTATATACATAAAAGAGACGGAAAATAGTTACGTCATTTTATGTTTATATGTAGATGACATACTCATTGTTGGTAGTGACGAGAAAATTATCAAATCTACCAAGAACATGTTGAATGCAAGATTTGACATGAAAGATATGGGCCTTGCTGATGTGATTTTAGGAATTAAGATCATGAGAACATCAGAAGGACTTATCTTAAGTCAGTCACACTATGTGGACAAAATTCTTGAGAAATTTAACAAGAATGATTCTGGTGTCGCTAGAACACCATTAGATACAAGTCTCCATCTATCGAAAAATAGAGGAGAGAGTATTTCACAAGTGGAATACTCAAGAGTTATTGGTAGCTTGATGTATCTAATGAGTTGTACTAGACCAGATATAGCCTACACGGTTAGTAGGCTAAGTAGATATACGAGTAACCCGAGTGCCGACCATTGGAAGGCAATTGTGAGGGTATTACGGTACCTAAGGTATACTCGGGATTATGGGCTGCATTATACCAGATATCCAGCCGTACTTGAAGGGTACAGTGATGCAAACTGGATATCTGATATAAAAGACTCGAAATCTACAAGTGGATATGTATTCACATTAGCGGGAGCAGCCGTGTCATGGAAATCCTCAAAACAAACAGTGATAGCCCGATCCACAATGGAATCTGAGTTTATAGCCTTAGATAAGTGTGGAGAAGAGGCTGAATGGCTACGCCATTTTCTTGAGGATATCCCAGAATGGGAAAAACCGGTGCCACCAATATGTATACATTGTGACAGTCAGTCTGCCATTGGAAGGGCACAAAGTCAAATGTATAATGGTAAGTCTAGACATATACGTCGTAGACACAATACCATTAAACAGTTACTCTCAACTGGAATTATCACAATTGACTATGTGAAGTCAAAAGATAATTTAGCAGATCCACTAACCAAAGGGTTAAACAGAGAACTAGTTGAGAAAATGTCGAAAGGAATGGGACTGAAGCCCATGAAAAAAGGTTTTATGAAGGAAAACCCTACCTTGTTGACTGGAGATCCCAAGATCTAGGTTCAAAGGGACAACCTACTCATAAGACCTGATGAGGTCACTGTGGGGGGATTATTCCTCAACCCGTTCCTTTATAAGAAACAGTGATATTATCATGATGAGGTTAGCATTTAGATGCTTTAATGATTTATAAAAGAGTAGAAAGAATACTCTTGAGATTATAAATCACCTATGTGAGAGAGAAGTGGGGCCGCTTCAAAGGAGAATAAAGGGCTTAATTCTTTAGAAACTCTCACAGAACCAGGACGGTGTTCATGGCCAAACGAACACAACCGTGAGAACGGAACAGAAGTGTTGTGAACTCCTGTGTGAGGTATATGATCCTTTACACAAGAAAGCGGGACAGTTCAAGGACATCGTGTCTACTGGACAGCTAGTAAAGTAAGTGTACCTTTACAAGGGAAGGTTCAAAGGGTTACCCTACCTATCCTATGCAGGATTCACTTGTTGGAAACCACCACAGAGTCAAAATAAAACAATTTTCATTCATGTGGGGGATTGTTGGAAAAATGGCATTGAATTGAATGAGAAATTGTTCTCATGGATTGAAAATTACATTTGGGCCTAAATCCAATTGAATGAGAAATTGAAGGAATTGAAATGGGTTTAAGTCCATGGACTTATTGGTTATGGGTTGGATTTATAAAAACCCATGAAGAGGCCCAGGCCTATAAGGGCCCATAGGGCCCAAGGAGCCCACACAGGGAAATGCAGAAACTCAATCCCACATCGGTTAGGGATGAGAATTTCAAAGGGTTTATAAGCTAAGAGTAGTCTTACGATAAGTAACTACTTCAGCTACAATAAACGGCTTTCTCGCGGCTCCCGCCTATGGCTGGAGGTGCCGGCCTAATTTTGCCATTTCTGGCAATTTTTTTTCCCTTCAATAAATTTGCCTCGGATTCCCGACTCTTCGGATTCCGGGCGGTTTAGGGTCTTAAAGGCCATATTAAGGGACGGCATTAAGGGTCCGACCTTAATAGGGGCACTGAATGACCGGTTCAGTCGGATTAATGGCCGGTTCGGTGCTATTAAGGGCTCTTAACGCCCGGTTTAGCCCTTTTAATGTCCGGTTCAATGCATTTACGGCCGGTTCGGGCATTCAATTGTCCGGTTCTCTGCCATTTAAGCCACCAGCCCTCCACCAGCCTATAAATAGAGGCCCCCTCCATAGGTTTTAGACACACCACAAGCTCTAGAGCTCTCTCTCTTCTCCCTCTTTGCATCTGCATCGGTTTTTGGTGGTTTCCGGCTTCGGTTCCAGTTCGCCTCCAGTTGCGGGTCTCGTGCAACCTCCAGCTCCGAGTCGTTGTATCCTGGGAGATTGAAGTCCACGCTACCTCGGCACGACCAGAGGGGACGAATCAGTCTTAAGGACACTGTGACCGCCACAGGCCTCGACTCAATCATTAAAAGATTTCCATTTCAAGTTTGTTATTTCGATTTGTGTTATTCGATTATTTATATTTTATAAATTTAGTCGAATTGCCTTCTTCTTCTACTTTAATTCCCGGTAAGTCTTTCTTGCACAATTTGTGCCTATAGAAAGAAAATTCATTCGTGAAATATCAATTTTATAATATTATTTTCTTTGTGGCCATCGAGATTATTATTGGAATTTTATATTATTCCGCTATTACAATTATATCTCGTTTGTGGTCAGCAAGTGGGTGAAAGTTTGGACTCAGACAGTCATCCGGCCGAGTGAGTCGGTGTCCCTTAGAAGGTAAGATGTCGGTTTGAACGAGTTGTTGCCCTAGGGTGAGTCGAAGTCGTTGGGTCGATTTGGAGGGCCAGGCCAGATGATCCAACCCGGCATGTCGGTTTCCACTGGGAGAGCCGGATGTGGGTTAGGTGTTAACATGTCGATCTGTATCATTTTTTTTTAATGTTAATTATAACCCTCCATTTTGATCTTTGGTTGTCGAGCTTCCAATAATGTCAGAACATTAAGTACCCCCGGATGATTAGGGTTTTCTTAAAACTAGGCTGCCGCTGGTTGTCTGGTCCGGTAGAACTGGCCCATGATTGGTGCATTCTCAGAAACTCTCCCATGCTTTCTAATCCAAGTAAACAAACGATAGCCGAAAGGAATGAGAGACTCTCAAGTGGATCGAAATATACTACGCACAGTAATCGTAGTGATGTAATATATCTATTTAATTAGAGTTTATCATTTATTAGAATTTCATTTTTTTATTTTTTTTTAGAATTTGATAATTATAACTGTATATGTGTAAAATTTTGATTGAATGAATGAACCACAATAGCACTGCCATGTGGCATATCCAATGCACTTGAGTCCTTCTCTAGAGGATTGATTTCTGAGAAAATAGAAAAAGATCAAGCCTTTTACGAGAAAGATATTATTCTAGTTCAGTAAAATTTTACGAAATTAAGAGATTTCTCATTCTACTTCATTCCCGTTCCTCCTTATACCCCTTTTAAGCCTACAAGATTCTTCTGTAATCAAAACAGGATAAAAAAAAAAAAAAAGATCAAAGCCCTCTTCGTGAGAAAATTTGTCGACAATATCATGTCCATCTAGTAGGAAGATGAAAGCCAGCTTAATAAGCTGTTAGCAGTTCATGAATGATGTTTTGCCGATAATTGGGGACCTCTACCGACACATGCATGGCGAGCTAGCTAGCTGGTTTTTTTCCAATACGGAGCTAAAGCTTGAACTGGCTAGCTAGTTTGAAGAAGGGGGGATAAAATTCTGACGGGTAAAAATCTCATGACGGGTATGCACTTTGGGTTCGAATATATTCAGTCATCTTGCTTTTAATTTGCTCAATCACCCGCTCGATCTTTTCTTGTTTAATAAAGCAAAAAGTTGTTAAAGTGGATTGGTTGAAGTGGTGGAATGTCTTTTTTCCTTAAGTAAATTTTCGAGTTCGAGTCTTGTGAATAGAAAAAATTTATCTTAAAAGAGTTTTTACCTTCTCGTTGAACTTACTAGGTAGAATTAGATTAATCGAAATACATTAGGTTTTTAAATATTAGTAGCTTGAATAGAAAAAGAAATAAAAATAAAAGGGTTAACGTTCCTAATTGATTGATTAATTAATATTATATATATAAATATATATAATATGATGGAATAGCTATTAGGCTTTTCGTGTCTCCAGTGCGCGTGGATAACATGGCGTGCTTGCTTCCATCACATGTAACCTCGACCCTACGCTGTCTTGTCCTCTCTTTTCTGACTTTTCTTCTCATTTTCGGTCTCAATTAACTAATATTTTGAAAAGTTCTATCGACTAATTACGTACGTCGTTACTTATATGAACAATACCCGTTTCTTTATTCGCTGAAATTTTTAAATCTGTGGTTCAATATGTAACATGATGGGGCACGACTATCGATAAGTGTCTTGCAACTTGGTCCTGGGCAACGGCTAGTCCACTGCACATTAATTAATTTAATGTGCTATGAAAGAATAATCATGCTCTGATTATGTCAAAGTCTGAGATGAAAAGCAAATTAAAATTAATTAATATGATGATAATAATATAATTTGAACAGGTTTATTTATATTTATAGATATATAAATACTTTCTTAATTTACAATTTCCGGTCTGTTTCTTTTGGGTATCAACGTAGGTTCCCTCATTCACCACTCAACCACTCCCCCATATACATATATATATATATATTTGTGTATATATTTGTACCGCTGATATTTATAAGTCCAACGGGTCATGACTAATCCGGTTCCAGTCAGGAGAGTGCACTGTTAGTAAAACTCTCTAAGGGCGAATTCTCTTTATTTACAAGACTCGAATTTAAATGTTTGTGATGTTTAAATTATTTTCATAAAACATTAAGATCTGAGAAGTTCGCTCGATGCGACTAGCAGGCATCTATGAATTCGATTCATCAATAAAGTTCTCAGGATATCTAGAGTGATTGCATGTACTAGCGGAAGACATGTATGTAGTGAGCGATCAGATCAAAGCGTGAAACTTTAAATTATTATATACTGTAAATCTGTAGCGAAGTAGCTGACACACTTTACCACGTTTTACTTGCATGATAACATCCGTTTATCTATGCACCGTAATTCTACGGTGTAATTTTCATATGAGACATGGTAATATAGGACTATTGAAAGAGTTCTAAGTAATATATATATATATGTATGTTTATATAGAGAGAGATCTTATCCAAACAATAGGTAGTTGTTGGCACGTAGATATTAATGATGTTTTGTGAGCATACATATATATATAATATATATATAAACACACATGTCTATTTGTCTGTGTTTGCATGTAAATTTACATGTGTGTGTATATATATATATATGTAGAGACTATATTTTTTTTTTTTTTTTTTTTTGGTCGCCAGCCACGGTATCCAAGCAGGCCCCACCAGCGGTGAGATGGCATCTTTCAGCATGTAGAGACTATAATTGAGTTTATATGTATAGCTATATACACATCCCCTAAAAGTCAAAATCCCTTTAAAAAGTTGACTGATGGGTCGTGCCAGCCTAAAGTCATTATAAATCCGCATCTAATGGATCAGTAATTGTTATCGTCTACGCGAATTATCCATTTTGCCGTAACGTCCTTTTGACTTTTGTACCGTTCAATTGATTATTATCTGGTGGACAGATAAGAGCCACTAATGATTATTCATACGAATATCGATGGACGGTGTCAAATGCTGTAATAACTGACTAATCTACCGGACAGTGTATTATACGACGATACCGGCCCTTGGGAGAGTCGAATCATAGATCTAGTCTACTATATTTTATCTGTTTACTTGCGGATATGCTTTTCGGAGGGGGAGTGTTGATGTGATTTTGTACTTTTTCTCAAACAAATTCTTCAATTCGAATTTTCTAAATGAAAAAATTATAATAAGGAAATGGACCAACTCAACTCGAATCTCTTTATTTCTCATCTTTAATCTTTTATTATTCTAATCCTCTCACAAACGTACGTGGGATCAAAATTCTATGGCATGCATCTTTGGATTTAATACACTGTAGAATTTCGAAACTTTAAATTCGGTACAACTTATATCATTCTTGACTTAAATTTTAAAAGGTTAAGAGTTTTTATTCTGATTAGTGATTTTTTTTAGATAAATCCTTTTTATACCATTTCTTCTTTTTCTTCCTATTTTATATTAGCGTGGAAAAATACGCTCGTGTATGTTGGAAAAAGGGGGTTTTAATGCATCGGTGCTTTCCGTCGATTGAGATTAACGGTTTCCCGAGTTTAAATATTATTAGTAGAATTTACGATGTTCTTTCCTTTTTCTTGCCATCTTCTAAGATAATGAATCATGTACCATTTATAAATGAAAGATTCTGCAGTACAATTACTGTACGATTCAACAGATTAAAAAAATTAATTATAAACTATTTAATTAAACTATCGTAAATCTTAACAGTTAAGATCGAATTAACTTTCTTAACTAGCACTTCAATGGAAAGGACAAATGATGGGAAAGGAAAAACAAATTAGGGTTTCGGAGGAAATGATTGGGTCCCGTAAAAATGTCTAATCCGACGTTGCTGATTGTGACTGCTTACCTTCTACATGATGGACGGCCACGATGTCATATTAAATTACAAGAACGTCACGATACAGCCGAATATTGTGAAGTTCAATTATTCCCCAAGTAATTACACCGAAAATTTAAAAAAAAAAGCCCCAAAAAATATTAATAGAGTTTCGTAAATTAATTAAAAAGGAAAGAAACTTCGGAGATCGTTTTTTCTTCCAGATCCAACGGCCCTCTTCACGTCCCCCGTTGAAATCAATCTACTCTTCTGTTCTCCCGTTTCTAAAATAGAAAAAAAAAGGAGAGAAAATACTTAAAAAAAATGAAGGCAAGTGGGTTGGAGAGTGAGATGCAAATGGGGTGGTGCCACGTGTCAGCATATCTGGACCTGCGTCCCCACATCCCGGTGCCTGAAAACCACCGAGCACTCCGGCAGCTCGCCCAGATCGGCGAACAGGGAGTCGTCCTCCTCCCTCATCGGGAAGAACAGCGCCATGTCGGCGGGGTCGGCCCCGGAGATCTTGCTGTCCAAGATGGGGCGCTCCATGACCGAAAACGTCGTCGTTTCCACTCCGGTGAACCACCCGAACTCGTCGTCGGCAGGGATCAGCGACGATTCGTCCTTTATGTCGGCGAACTTCTCTGCGGGCTGCAGCTCGGCCTCGGGTTCGGGCTCGGGCTCGTTGTCCAGGTCCGGTTCAGGGTCCGGAGTGCTGATCTCCATCTCGGGTTTGTCGGGAGCGTTGTCGGTCGCCATGGCGGCAGCGTTTTGGTGGTTGTGGTGGTGGTGGCTGTTTCTGGGAGCTGGCCACGGGTGGTTGTGCTCGCAAGAGTAGGTGATGAGAAGCATGGTGGGGTCGTCCCGGCTTCTCTCGACCTGTTTCCGGGCCGGGCAGCCCTTGGAACTGCTACATCTATAATATCCCCTGCAAAAGAAAAGCAAAAAAAATGAATAATCAAATATATGTATATATGTGTGCCTATATATATATATATATATCTCAATTTCCAAAATTATATTTAGAGCAATTAATAAAGATGTTTGGCCCAATAAGATTACTCTTTTTTATCAGAAAAGAAGCAACCCGGCAATAATGACTTGTCAATTTCCGCTATATAATATTACAATTTTCGTGTTCAACTACGAATATATCGGACTATAGATCTCCTCAAGATAGTACCATCAAAGGGCTGTTTAGTTCGTAGAAGACGGTGCCTTACAAGCACACGTTCTAAAAAACGCACTTCTAGTAAATATTTTAACATGAATATTTAGAATGGATTCTAATGTGAAACCTCGAACTTACCAAACTGCTCGGAAGTTAATTTCAATCAATGAAGCAGTACGCTCGAATGTGTAATAATGTTAATAATAAAGGTTTTGATTCGATTCTCGTCAACGAACCACTGATCATAATCCTCGAAGCTCTTTTACAACGGACAAAATAATGATCCACTATTTTATTACACAGACAATAAAGAATTTGAATATTTTGAGGTATTTTCCAATATAATTAGGCAATCATTAAGGTCTAATAAAACAAGGGCCCGAGGAAAACACTGCACTTGCCCTCCACTTAATTATTGTGGGAATATGTTCAAACTTAACCTAACCAACAAGGCATTTTGCGAGATCAGACAAGGGAGAAGGTCCGAAACTTTCAATTATTTGGCCTTAATTAAATCCAGTAATCACCTTGGATATGGAGACCCCTTGATGGGTTTCTGGCCGTACTTCCGCCATGCCCACGAATCCGACGGCGGAGCTCCCTCGCCCTTGACCCTGGATCCTTCCGGCTCCTTGATCGGGATCGAGATCACCCTCTTCTGTATCGATCTTCTACTGGACACAGACAAAGATAACACAGACGTGTAAGAACAAGGAACTCTTGATGTCTTCGGGCTTCTTGTATCCCGGTTCCATTTTTGATAGCTCGGTACTATGAAAACCGAGTTTCCGGTTCCCTCCTCTCTCATTCTCATCAAATTTTGGATCTACAGCTAGTTAACACCTGTGATTCGAGATGCTACAACCGATTTTTGAGAATATTTTACACGAAAACGAGCTGAGTACCGAATTAAGATAAATATTCTATCAAGCTTACGGAATGATATGACTGACCTCCTCTTAGGAGACGACGTAGAAGGTAACTTCATCAGATCGGCAAAGGCACTGCTCGACAGTGGCGATTCGGCGAGATCTTCAGCCGCCGGAGTATGGCTGGTCCCGTTGTCGTCGAGCTCAGTTCTGAAAGGACAGCCACTTCTGAACCTCCCCTCCATGGCAGAATACGAGCTAGCTTTTCCCTAGGAAGTGTGCAGAGAGATTTAGAAGAGACGAGGATCAGAGAGAGAGAGAGAGAGAGAGAGACAGAGGGAGAGGGAGAGAAGGGTTTTCTGATGAGTTAGCTGGCCATGGAAGCGAGGGAAGGAGAGAAAACTAGGGAGGATAAACCAACAGGGAGAAGGTGGGGGGAAAGGAGGAGGGAAGAAGTTTTGATAGTATGATTTGGGCCGTCATGTTGACAGATTTGCCTGTGGGGGTGTTGATTGATTAGTTTATTGTGGACGTGCAAGCAAATATGACACGCTGCCTAAATAAAAATATTTATAATAATTCTTGAGAGGTTAACTCGACTGGACAGGATGCATACGTCTCACGAATATCATTCACTAGATTGTCGGCACATTTCTCCGTTACCCTCGATCATACCATCTGCACTGGTGTTTGCACATGAATTTATTTCGATAAATTTGTGGGATGTTTATGAGATCAAGAAGACGAGGCTTCATATTAAAAATATCTATGAATTATTAATTGCCCTGTGTGATGAGAGTTCAAACCGACCCTTTTCTCCACTTTTTGTTCTTGTTTTCTTTGGGCATTATATAAAGATGTGTGTGTGTGTCCATATATATATATATATATATATATCCATAAACCTTGTTTGGTTTTACCATTTTATGAATATTTCTGAAAGTTGTAGGCAATTATTTGTGCATTATTTTATGTGTCAGTGATGTCCGATCATAAATTAGTATTGACATTTATACTGATATGATTATTTTTTAGAAGGGTTTTTTTTATAAGATATAGAGCTTGAAACTCAGAGAAATTATGGGGTAAAGTTAATTCATCGTAAATTCAATAGAAGAAAATACCGATACTTTCCAATTCTCTGTAATAGTGTAAGTACCTTCTTCTTATGAAATAGCGGTAAATTAGATCCACTTAAGAATATCTTTAAAACTCGAAGGAAGTCGAAATTAAGTAATTCATTAATCAAGTAAGATTTTTCCGAGGAGATTGGCACCTCCTCATCTAGGGTTTGCGCTGTTTTAGGGGGATCCCAGCCTCAAACATGAACGAATTCAGAAACTCAATTAATTGGGGCGAAATTAAAGTAAGAGTTAAATTAAAGGATGAATTTCAGTGAATGACATAATATATATATTTTACAGTTTTTTTGAATTCGAACAGGTTGATGAAAGAGGAATTATGTAGGCATCATTAGACTACTTCCGCATTATATAAAAAATTGATTTTATTAATTAGTTAATAATATGTCCTCTTCTGCCTTAAGCATTCATCCCTTTGAATTGTTCCACGAAAATGATTTAGAAAACACAATGTCAACCCGATAATACATATATAAATACATTAATTATCTGACTGAGCTCACAGTCCTTTATTTTTTTTTTCCATGTATCATTACCAATTATTTAAGAATAATTTATTGTAATTTTAGTTTTTATTCCACCGGTCGGATGTTCAGTTTTCCCCTTGAATGCGCAGCCCTTAGTGAGATTACCCAGATATGTGTTTTGCACATGCACTTACCTAGATGTATATGGGCTCGTAGAGTGTTCATGAGATCAGAGAGAATAAACTCCACGTTATCTCAAAACAAAAATCCGGTAAAATTACATAAAAATAAAGATGTTGCAAAGGAGAGAGTCTTTTGTATAACGGGTAAAAATATGTCGCAATATTTACATGGTATCATGAACCAATAAGATTCAGCCTTCCAGTATCCGTGTTATGCAGACGGATCCATCCAGTTGTTAAACCGTTCAACATTTCGATCAAATGACCCGTTATCAACGAAATGAATTGCAGAAAAGAGTTCAATGAACCATAATAATTTTTCCCATCTTCTAAATGAATCGGTGACTGTATCGTACAGTTTTCAATAATAAGAAACTTCTTCATAACAGACGAGAATTCTTGAAATTCCCACCCAAATTGGCCACAAACAACTTCGTTAAGTTATTTCAATGAGTGCACCAGAGTCAGCTTCAGTGGATTGCTTCAAGGAAGGGAGAAAGGATTAGTCCTTTTTTTTTTTCAATTATCGAAGAGATCCATCGGTCAATGGCGACAAGAAGTGGGAAGGAAACTAAGAATATCGGAATTTTCCTGATTAAAATCAAAGGACATGATTTATTAATCTCATTTCGAGAATGATATCATATACTTGAGGCGAAATAATATATTTTATATAATTTGAAAAATGAAGTAGATTTTTCTATGTATTTCAAGCGGCACTGTTTAATTACACGAAATTCTTGTGGAAAAATCCCTTCTAATTTTAAATTTGGATGAACAGTGACCTAAAGGGTATTCGTCCAATGGCCTTTGAAATCATAATAAAAATAAAATATTAATTAATAATTACAAAATGCAAAGCTTCACTGATCCCAAAACACAGAATTGTTAGTTGGTGATATGATATGTTCAATTCAAACAAAGTCACATGTTGTTGTTGCTGCGATCCGTGTAATGTGGGCGGATAGTAATTGCAGAATCGTACCATTTAATTCCACGATCCCCTCTAATCTTATTGCCAATTTGCCATGTTCTGCATAAATTCGACAACCTATCATTTTATTACGTGTAAATATAAAATTAAAAAGTTGCAATGCACGATTCAGCAATCTCCATCGTTACCAGTAAGGCTGGTAATTTAATAGTCTAAAACACACTTTAGTACGGTTTTATGAGATCAAAGTCACGATTTTGAGTTTTTCTTTAAACAAAATTGCTAGAATGAACTCTTGAGTCTGGTCTTGGTGGTCACTAATTTTTTATATAATACTATGCCTTCGATGTTACCACCAAGAGCAGTGGTCCAATGATCCAACTCACACGGGGTCTGGTTAATTCAAGGTTTCGAAGTAAAATTATTAGAAGAGACTATTTGAAAATGATCTTAACGAACACTGAGTTCTTAAACTACACTAGATCTTTAGTGGTGTTAGGTTGATGGCGTTTATATTAGTAGTGATTGTTTAATTAATTCATCTGATATGTTCATGACTGAATATAAAAATTCAAACATTATGCAACGGAGGTAATTAATCGTCGCTACTGCAACACTTCTTTTTTTTTTTTTATGCATAAATTCTCTCCTTTGTTCACCTTGGATTTGGATGATGATAAACTAATTTTTTTCCCAAAAATATATCGACTATAATCTTTTAGACAAATTCATGTACAAATACGTGTCTTATATAAAGGAATTGAAAAAAAATACTTTACCTCAGAGAAATTTTACTTGAAACGTTAAATCGAAAATTTTCTCTGTTAGCAAAAAAGAAAAAAACCTGAAATTTGCGTAATAATTTTCTAGATTTTCATATTTTGTTAATTATGGTTCCAGTTGGAGCTAGCTACGGGCTAATGTATGATTAACTCTGTCATGGTCTCTCTTAATTATGCCACGTTCCAAAATTTAAAAAATAAAGCGCGTCTAATTAATCTAATACGCATATGCAATTGTGTTTTTCCTGATTTAAGAACCGAACGATTCACATCGTCATCGAATGCATCACGAATACATCACAATTTTTCGAATAAGTTAAGAGTAGACGGTCCAGATGATATACGTGACATCCTCCTTGGACATTATTTTCCTCCTTTGAAAAAACAAATGTTTCTTACGAGATTTTTTTAAGTACCTGGGACCAGTTTCGGATTAATTAATTATGTTCATATCTCCTCTTATTAATTCCATTAATTAATGCTATTTATCAATGCTTACCCTTAAGCCTCATGGGCGAGCCAGTTTTGTCATTATCGCTACGAACAGGACGGTTTCTTCAATGTTTGGATCGGTTTCAAGGAAAGTTCCTTAACAGATAAGGGTGTTTGGCCCTTTATCTTTCCGAAGAGGATCCCTTCATATAATAATCTCATGTGACGTGGTTTAGGTTCAATTTCAAGTTTTAAAAATCAAAATATCTGTTGTTAATTTCACGTCGATTGAATAATTCTGAATTTATAAGAGAATTGAATAATATTATATGATAACTTAGACTTTTAGGTAAAAATATGTTCAGTCTCTTATAAGATCCACCAATTAATATTATAATATGCAGATGTCTGATCGCAGCAATTTCTGACCTAAATTAAGATCCATCTCCGATGGTCTCCTCTAGTCTCAGTCGCTAACTTTGCCGACCGTCTGCTTACAACGTTAAATCCCACAATCACTAAACACAAGGGTGATTCCGGGTTATATTTTTAGTCAGAAATTACAAGAGTAAGGTGCTGCCACCTATAAATTTAGTTTCTTTTTTGGTGTATATCTCCCGTTATCCAAAATTTAATGGATCTTCACTAATTTAAGCTCGAATCGCTTAAACCTATTGAGGAGTAAAAAACTCTCACAACGTGGATTTTTCTATTCATAGATTCAAATCTTGGGTCTTACTTAAAGATAACACTTGCATAAAAAATGCGTAGCGCGAGTGCAAAACGGGACGAAAGATAATAATATGTTATGTTGGATTGGACTCGCGATGTTACACTCGTGACGGGTCTGTAAGGTTTGTTCGAACATGTACCTATCCAGAAAGTCTTTAAGTTCAGGTTCAATATTCACTATATTTTTCTCTATCTTGGGCTGTTAGCCTATTGTTTAACGAGTCAAAGGATAAGATTTTGAAAGAGTAGTTGCTTGTGAACGCGTACAGAAGGAGAAGGTCTCGCACGCAATAGTTATATTATATTATAGTATTTACGTGGTGTCATAAACTAATAAAATTTTATACTTTTACGATTTTTTTATTTTTAAAATTTTATAAAGGAATTCTCTTAAAATGGTTGGATACTCGTTATACTAAAAACTCGCTAACCTGCAAGATAGACACATACATGAAAGGAATAAACTCCAACTGGAGCAAAGAAGGTGTGGTTATATGGGAAGGGGTTGGCCGGATCATTTTGAGGGCTCGATCTGAGTTCGTTTTCTAGAGTTAGCCATCCTTCCGAACCGATCGACATGGACTAGAATGAAGTCAATCTTTGTACTCCCCATCAACATGGATTGAATACCCCGACTAACCAGACGCCATTTCTCGTGCATTTTTCTATTCCTGCAGCATTATCATTGGGGAAGAGCATGAAAGATCCCTTTTCTGCTAGGCTTGACCGGCCGGCTCTTGAACTGCCGGTTCCAGTTCCACGGGGTGTGGAACCGGTCCTGAACAACCTTTAGAATGGTTTAGGGGCAGTTCAGAACCATCTACTTCTAATTCCAAACCACCGATTCAGAATCAATCTATTAGACAAAAAATTTAAAGAATGAGATGTTTCAAGCACGAGACTTTTATTTGTATGCATAACTATCTTAATAAACAATGTTAAAGACTTTTATTTGTGTCCATGAACATTTATTTGATTACACAAAATTCTAAATATTAACATTTAAAACTTAAATTTAATATCATCCGAACTTAAAGAGATTTTGAAATATTGTATTTTAAATTTAATTCGTTTTCTATCTTACTATTTGGAACTGTCGGTTCCAGATCAGTTCACATTCCGGTTCCACTGAATGGTGAAATTGGCTCAGAACCAACCCCTCATCGTTCCAAGCCGGTTTTGACTGGGCCGGTTCAGGGTTGGTTCCGAGTCTGAACCGGCCTCTGGCCATCACTGTTTTCTACTGCAGACTCCGAGGAGAAGCAAGATCCTATTTTTTGAGGCCGATCTGTCCAATCCAAGAGCCTAGGCTTCCAAAACCCCGTATCCTTCAAGTGGCGGGCTAAAATAGAGTAAATTGATTTAGTCAGGGACTAATAGGTAAATCCACTTTAGTATGTTTGTAGTAGCACTTGCACGTGGATATTCATACGGTATTTCGAATTCATATCAGACTCATGGAAAGATACAAATTGTTACAGGCCATAGAGTGACCTTATACCCGATTATATCGAAACCCGATGCCGTGGGTAGTAGTGTTTATCATGTGAATTCCCAAACCCTTTGACTATCCAAAGCTAAATGTAACTCAAAAATTTTACAGGAAAGTTAGGTCGGAGAGGGGAATCGGCCTGCTATAACACCTTTTCATAATATACCTTGCCACTTTTTGGTGTCCGTCAAGACTCAAGTGTGAGACTCTTTTCTGCCGAATCAACGTACCATCACCAAATATCTAACATAATTTAAGAAGCAAGTGCTTGTTAAGTCATAAGTTCATGTCTTCTGATAATATTATTCAGAGTGAGACTCGAGCATGTGACATCGAACTCATCAAACTGTATGGAAGTGAGATTGAGACCACTAGACTAATGCTCTCGGTGATTTGTGATATTTTTTAAGAGGGGATAAAAAGGGCACATAAATTCCTATGGATGAGATCGAACCCAGAATTTCTAAGTTTATGATGAGAATAATAATAACTGTATTAAGTTCTATTTCTTTGATTTGTGATATTTACATTATGTTCACGTGGGTACAGTCCTTTCGGCCTTCTGCCATTAGGAGTGTAAGTAAAAAAACGAGAAACCCGAAAAGTCAATCGATTCGAACCGAAAAAACTGGATTTATGGGTCCTGAGATGAATTCAAGGCAGTTTTTAAGACGGAAAAAATTAGACCAGTAAATTCGGGCCCGACCCGAAGAGTTCGGCGGGACTCGAAACCGAGCCGAAAGTTATGTTAAATTTATATTATATGTAATAAATTATTTTATTATTAGATTTTAACAATACAAATAATATATTTAATATTTTTAAACTCAAATCTTGATTTATATTTATATTTTTTATTTTGTTCATACACTAAAATAACCTGATAATTTTTCAAAAAAAGGGCCTGAACAGCCTGTTTATACCATTTTCTTCCATCAATTACGCCAATACCAATAGAAAAATTAAAAGAAATGATCTATTTCTCCGTAAAAATTCGTTAGTGTTCTTTTCCAAGTTGTCTCTATCTTTCAAGGAAATTACTTCTCTCTGGTTGAGGACAAAACTGGGCCTCGGCCTCAAAATCTGCCAATCATCGGGACATAAAAGATCTCCACCTTTCGGTCACCAATTCAAATCACTCGATAAATTCATACGTGAGCCGAGTTCATGAATAATATGATAAAATTAATTATTAAATATTTGATATATATAAATAAATATTTTAAATTATGATTAAAAATAAATATATTATTAATGAATAGAAAAAGGGTGGTGTGATATTTAATAAAAGAAACTTGTCATCAGATAAGAGGATAAGAAAAATGGGAAATAAAGAGGCACGTGAGGAACTCTTAGCATCATCAGATTAAGATCGATATCCCTGATTTTCATTTGTTCCAGATTAGCATCCGACAGCTTTTCTTCTCCTAGAAGGCTAGGACTTGCACTTGTCAACAAGGGTTTTTTTGTGCACGAAAGAGATGCATAGGTCTGAAATGAATAAAAAAAGGTCTTGCTAGTGGGATTGAACTCATGATCTTTAGATCACACAGATTGAGCACTTGTCAACAATTTTACTTCATCTCTTTACCATAAACAAACTCACAGACCGAGCCTTGATCCCTTTAGGCCACCTAATTCAAAGCAGGTGCTACTTTCTCCTTAAATGGGCGTAAGACTTAATGCAGTGCAGATCCTTAAATATGGTTCGATGAGATCGGGATCGGGGTGTTATATAATGGAACTGTGGTTGAATAGAAGACGATAACCAGCATCTCTGTTCATCTTCCATTTCACAACAAGATTAGTCACGGTTCTTCCTTGGCTTCTCGATTTATAATCGAAGAACAGGAAAAGAACAAATGCGCACAATGCAAATACAGCAGGTTGGAGATCTCACACGCCTTAATTCCCATGACATTAGAGCCGGCCGAAGCACAAGTACATTACGAAATGAGATCAAATTTACTTGTTCCCTCCTCCGACGATGACTTCTTCTTCTTCTTCTTGTTCTATAGCTTTGAGGAGGGCTTGGGTCACATCCTTTGCTTCGAGTGGCTGTGCCTGAGCAGCTGCTGCTACTGCAATGGCGTCCATGGCGAATCTCTGGTTGCACGAAACCCTAGTTTGCAATACGTCGAGACCCATCTTCTCGAAAGCCTCCAAGATCGAAACTAGCATGCCCCCGCTTCTCTCACACGAGACTCTCACCACGTACGATGGCTGAGCACTATTCCCGACTTTCTCGACAGTCACCTCGTTCTGTGCTTATTACACAAGTAAGATAACTCATGAGCTGAGAATTCGATGGAATGATACACAGAACAGAATCATAACCTTATACATGAAGATTCATACAGGAACATTATTATGAACAAGTTTGAACTTTCACATGAGTCGATTTTGAGCTGGAGAGGAAGGAATAGAACCTTAAGCAAGCCTGCCTGCTTCAGAAGTTGCCTGCTGGTGGCATAAAGATTACGGTAGTCTCTTGCAAGTGCTGCCAGCTTGAGATTGAGCTTGTGAATGTAGAGAAGAAGAACCGAGACCATAGAACTCTCCCTGACCTTATCCATGAAACACCATATCGTAGCATGAAATTTATATCAGCATGACATATTTTTCATAAATTTTCCAGTTATTTATCCGAGTAAATATCCCCCTATACCACTCGATACAGACACAAACATTGGATACCTGGCCCGACTTCCAATATCCTAGATAGCAACCTCATTCGACCGACTCCTTTAGTTTGATTAACGACTGACTCACCGAGTTTGACTCCCATAATATTGACAGATCCCGGAAGTATTGCCTGATCAACTCTCCTACTCTCTCTACTCTACTCAAGTATCTCGTTTCTTTCCTCTTACTCTACCTCTACCCCTTGTTCGACCCAATCAAGTACCAGAGAGTTGATCCGGTCCCCGTGCCCGGACTTGACTTTCCTACAGGTAGCTCAACCTGGACAAGCACGGGACTGATATAACTGACGACAAAGAAAGGACCAGGACCCCGATGTGTTGAACTGCGTCACCACTGAAAACACAACATTTAGAGACAGTACTCTAGTTCATGTGATGATGAGATTATACCAGTTGGGAGGCTGAAATCGGCCGGAGAACATGAGGCTTTCTTCGCAGCGGTGCTCCTTTTCGCATCCCACGGGCCATTTGTAAACCTGCCTCTCTCTTTTTCTCTATGTTTATGTGTTATGTGACTTCTAAAGGGATGGGATAAATTTGATGGAGATGGTCTTGATTGCTTATATAGGGAGAGGAGTGAGAGAGATCGAGCAAAGGGGAATGTTCTTCGTAGACGTTTATGCCTCGGTAAACCTTTGGGAGCTGCTTGTGTCTGTGCTGTCTTGTCTTGTCGTATGGTTCTAGGCATCGTATTGTACAAAGAATATTAATTAGGATGCACTAGACTACTATGGTAAAGAAGAAATATGCATCTCAATAGATTATGTTATAAATGAGAAAGAGAGTTCGATACAATGACATCACTTTCTCTAACTGGAATTAAGAAGTGTTGAATTTAATTTTTTCTTCGTGGAATTTCATGTCCCCCTTTATTCTGTCACTTATTTCCTTTTAAATATAGGAGCATCATTCTTTGTAACCGAAATAGATTTGATTATGAGATCGAACTAATAGTTTACCGAATCAATGGTGATGAACCATAGTTATCCATGTCTTTAAGGATGCTGTCCATTAGGAGAGATTATTGCATGTAACGATTATACCACATAACAGTACTGATATGATATCATAAACTAATAATATTCAGTAATTTTAAAATTTTTAATAAGATTTAGAGTTTTGGTTGTGCATCACAGGCATTCAAAAATCTTTTGAACTATTAATTAATTCAGTTTGAACTTGGATCGGCTCATTAAATGGTAAAATTCTCTCAATATAAGTTTTCTTAATTTACAAAGACTCGGATTTGAAACTCTTACTTGAGAAAAATAAATGTCTTATCACTTGAACTAACAATGATTCCCTTTAAGGATAGTTTGAAGGTGTGTCTTGAGCCCCGTTGTAGCTCCTAATTGAATTCCATACCGATGTTATTGCAGAAGAAGTAACAGACATGACACTTACAAGAATTACAACCGAAAACACACGTGAGTTGAGGTAATAGATGATGTAGTGAACTGGACTAATAATTGTTTGACACGTCAGTGTAAAATGTCACGTCATTTTAAAAAGTGAATCTCATTAATATATACAAAAAGAAGATGTGACACCTTTTTATTAACCTATTAAATAGTCATTGGTATAGTTCAGGAATAATGTGACGGATTCGACTCATGTAAGAGTCTCTCGAGGATATTGGATAAGACCAATGGGTCGAGTAGACCGATCGGCGCCCAACCAGTGATACATAGGATCGAATGCGGACGAGAAGAGCCGAGTCAGTGTGGTTATATTGTCTCAGTCAAAAAAACAAAACCCAGCAGCAGACAGACGTTCAACCAATGGAGAAAGTCTTTGGTGGAACGGTGGTACCACGTGGCAGCGCCCACGTGGTGCAGCCGCCCACTAAGGCGCTGCCATGTGTCAGCGCCGCTGATGTGGCCGCCCGCGTGGCGACGCAGCGCTGACACATGGCAGCGCTTAAGTGGACGGATGCACCACGTGGCGCTGCCACGTGGTGCCACCGCTCCACCCAAGAGTTTCTCCAACCAATGGCCTAACCCAACAGGAGACAGTGCTTCAACACAGAGTAAGAGCAGATCAGAATCAGATGAAATAGGGAAGCAAATACGTATATTTTCTGCTCATTCATCACCAGCAGCCTAATCTTTCCCTTTTCTGCTGTATACTGCATCAGTTCCGATCTGTCTCTCCGACATGGCGGACTGTCTCCAATGCTGGTGTCTACTTGTGAATATGGTTCACGTGCTTTCGCTTTATCCTTTAGGGATGTACTGTTTTTGGCACATTCGAATGTACATGTATAACCATGTAAGCGATCGTTCCTCCCACTTTTGGGTTATAAGAAAAGACATACATATACATGTATACAATAAGAGTCTGTCGAGATGGTTTGACGTCTCTTTTCCTTGAGTGAGATCATGGATTTGAGTACTGCGAATAGATGAAACTTATGATTATAAGAGTTTTATGATCTCTTAATGGGCTCAAACATATGTTAGTCATGATTTTATTAAACTTCTGAATACTGGATCTTACATATGCGCATGATATCTAACATGAATTTGTTAAGATGGTTCGACAACTCTTCCCCTAAAGCAAAGTCACGGATTCAAGCACTATGAATATAGAAAACTTGAAGCTGCAAGAGTTTTAGCATCGACGGACTTGAACCTATGTATTAGTCGTGACCTGTTGGTTTTTTAGATACCGGATGTTGTGTAGCAAAGAACTATACATATACTATATGTATTCTTGTCTCTGCCCAGCAGCTCCCCTGGAGTCTCTGCCACTCTTATTTCCCCTGAGAGGAATGGTATCTCGAGGTGATAATGTTCCAAAATTCTATCACAAGGCTCTACTGGTGAAAAAGCAAAAGGTACTAAACACTAGATTTTGCCGCTAGGTGCATATACAAACATATATATATATATATATATATATCACATATTGAAAAGCCTGACATATGAGTGGAACGTGAAGACTCCCGGAACCCAGCCTGTGGTGGTAGGGGTTGGTAAGTCGGGAAGGTCCGCAGGGAGGCAACAACTTCTACGAGAGAAAGAGTATGTTCAGGACAGACAGAGGAAGCAGTTAAGATTTTCTAGAAAAATTGGGCTTCAGGGTTGGTGATCTTGGAGAATGCTAAAGCCGTGTTGAAGTTGGCTTATTCATATGTCAGCTGGAAACCTGCAGGAGTGCTAACAAAGCTTGACACCTCAAATAAGTCTAAGGGCAGTTTGAGTATGAGTTGTGCACACACGAAGAGGTGGAGCCCGTGATTAGACTAAACAAAGCAAGCAAATCCAAGTTCGATGGTGGTTGGCTTGATACAAGCTAAGGTGGAGATTTGTTGAGATTGTCTTGCATCAAGCCGGATACTCGTGAGACTCGAAGATCTGTCAGATGAGTGAAAATCATGAAGGAAAAATTTATTCTGTTTTATTCTGATTTCCTATAATTTCATTTGACAGATCTTCGGGTTCCACGAATATCCGGTTTGGTATAAGACAATCTCAACACATACAATGCTGCATCTTAGGTTTTTTTTTTTTTTGTTGATCCAGTGTCGGGTGGATGCATGAGTAAGTCAAGTGGCCGTAAATTCTCTTGCTCGATATACAGAGGACAAAATCATGCAATTTGACAGAAACATCGATCCTCATCAATATAGAACCAGTAAGCAAGTGCATTTGCTTTAAAAACATTGACGCCATCAGTCGATGGTCTGGTCTTACATGACCGAAGATGCCGCAATCTTGAATGTGACAACGTGAACTCAACTGGCTAGTTACGAGGGTTAGTATTAATCCTATTACTCCATCCCCCGTTATCCAGTCAAGAAAATGACAAGGGTGGCATATGACCGTAAATGTCCGAGAAAATTGACAAGACCCGATCGACTTTCTGAATTCCCTCTTCCTCCAGCCAGGCCTTCACATTCACAAGCATAACATCCACACCGCCGGCCACCCACCCACTCGGAAGGCAAAACGACACAGACACACGCAACGTCATTGGATCTTTTGTATTTGCCTCCCACCCTAAGAATTACTTTACATCGCTTCCTTGTTTTGTTCTCTCTATAACCCGATCATGTGACTTGTGAGGGCCAGTGCCATGTTTCTATCGCATCATCCCTTTTTTTAATTTGTCTCTCTAATATCCATAAATTTAACGTACCTGACTGATTCAGATAAAGTCAAATTGATCCGCTAAGAAGTAAAACTATCACAGTATAAGTTTTTTCTTTTTATAAGATTCAAACTCAATATCTTACTTAAGGAGCTAAAACGCCCTACCACCTCAACCAATCCATTTTGGTCTGTCATCTATTTTTTCATATTCGTAACTTTACATGGGTAAATAAGACATGTCTCTTTATCTCGGCTTTCTTTACAGTTGTGTTTGTGTGAACGTGTGAGAAAAGTGGATCATATATGGTGTCGAGTTACTGCTATTTCTTGCAGATTCGATTTTTCTGGTGCCTAATAAGTAAAGTACTAAAGGGCCTTCCTTGATCAATTGTTTTTTACATTTCGAGTAATCTCACCGGGCTAAGCAAGGAAGAATCACATCAGATCAGACTCCAACACTCTATGAGACTCACTCTATTGATTTGAGAAGTATTGATAGGGAAATAAATAAATTAAGAGGATAATTAATCTTTATTTTTGGGTGTAAAATGGATAAATTCTTCAATAGAACGGTCATACCATGTAGGCGATGCTGACGGGGTATATCCGTCCAATCAGAATTACATGTAATTTATAATTATATAGTTATGATTATTAAGTCCTAAATATCTTTAAAATATAAAAAAACCCTAATAAATGTTGAACTAAACTTGGAAAAATATATAAATGGTAAAAATTATTTAAAAATGCTAATAAATAGTGAACTCTAATTGAACAAATAAATGGTAAATCCTGATTGGACGGATAGCATATCAGCATCGCTTACGTGGTATGACTACTCCATTAATGACTTTCTTGTATAAATAAAGCACATAGGTCTAGAAGGAGAAAGGTGTTGAGATTGATTTTATTGTTCTAGGAAATAATATTTTAAATATTGAGTTGATATGACTGTTAAGATATTAGATTATCTGTCATATTCTCCGTTTCTTTATTTTTTTAATCACCTACTTTATAAATAGTTTAGTTTGTTATTGTAATGTTGAGTCATCTAATAAAGAATTATCATTTACTCCCGTGTGTTCAAACTTCGGGCCAACACATTCTCTCTGCCTTTTCCTATACTCTTTTGATTTTATTTTAAATTTGACAAGATGGAATAAAATAAGCACAGAAAGTCCCACAAATAAGATTGAACTCATAACATCTATATCACAGGATAAGAATAGTACCACCTATACCAAAATCTCTTTTTATATAATTATTCCTTTTAACAACAGTAATTGTTATCTATAAGTATGGTATATGTGGAAATCGATCAAGTCAAGACTTAACTTCAATGCTATCATCATTCGACTTCCCTATAAATAAGTTGCTTTATTTGCTTCATGATCTTTCATTCTCACTGTACTTCTCTCCTTAAACTTTTAGGTTATGTTTGATACGAATGAATGAAAAGAAATGGAATGAAATGGGTTTCATATAATAAATTGAAATATTGCATAGAGAAAACTAGTAATTTTTGCATTCATATTAACAATATGAAAAAATGTAAGTGTAAGAAGTCTATAATGGAATGCACATGGCAACTTTTAAGACTATAATCAAATCAAAAATAAAATGTAAGGGTAAATTATTTATTTCATTTATTTCGTTTCTTTTGTATTAAAAGTAACCTTAATATTTTTCCTCTCATCCTTAGAGGACTTCAGCATCAAAGAGCTAAATTAAGATGGTCACCCTGATTTAACTCCCTCTCATATTTTAGAACCTACTGATTCGGACCTTATCTATAGCCGAGACACGGAGTATTGACTGTCAATCATTCAGGATGTCCTCACCTGGGACGGATCTAGAAAATCAATACAAGGGACAACACTTAATAAAAAGTGAAATGATAAATTTTAGGGGTGAAATAAGGATAATTTAGCCCAAATATAGATAAAACTATCTAAGATGTGCATTCGTCCTTAAAGATTTTCTCGAGTTCAAGGGTACGAGTACGATCGCCCCTCTCCACCCCCTTAAATCCATCCATTTCTTTATTCATCAGGCTGAATCGAGCATCGAGGGGTTAATGTAGATCTTTACTTCACATAAGATGTGTTATTCACATGGAAACTTCTACTATTTTGAGATGGAACAGTCCCAATGTAACTTCTGTCATCTGTCAGAGCTTCAAACATTCTTCAATCTAACAATAGAGATACCAATTGGTTAAGAAAAACCATTCCAAAAATCTTCATAAGAAATAAAAAGAAGATTTAGTTAAAACTGCAATCGACCTATATAAAAAAAAAAAGAAAATGGCATTGATCTAATTGCGGATTGTGAAATTTCCACTTAAACATATAAGAGTTTTGAGCTTATTTTCACTTAAAAATCTAAGCTCATGGATGGTTGTACCCAATTATTTTATAAACTTGAGTTTCTTTTTCAACCTAGTCGATGTGGGGTTCAACTCTCAATGTCCGCTCTCACGCGATAATATGTTTAAACTTGAGACACGCCCTTAGTTTGCCCTCAATAACTCACTTTGAGCCAGGTATTTTACTTCCGGTCTTGGGCGAGGGGGACACAAACTACAACAAGGTGGGACCTTGTCTTCCGTCATCGAGCTAACATGCAAGTTGGACTGTTTCTCCATACTCGAACTATGACCATGAACCGACCACTTTTCTTGCGGTCTCTGACTTAATGAGTCATAGGTTCTACACTCGAGTCTAACCTGGTGTGAGTTTGGAATCAACCTACTCTAATATCATGTTAAATTTTCATCGAACCTACAAGAGTCTCGAGCTTATATCAATCTAAAAGTCTAAATTTATACGTGGTTGTATCCAATTCTCTAATAAATTCAAATTTTTTCTTCAACTTAATCGATATGAGATTCAATTTTCAACACCGACATTTCATTTCCCGTGTTCTCTACCTCACAGGTGAAACAATTAACATATTTCAATCATCCAATGAGAGAGTTGAAAAAGTTGCCCTCACAAGATGGTGTTGAAATGCGTGAGGGATGCACAGCTTTTCAGCTAATCCCTGTCTGTCATTTTGTTCTTGGATATTTTGTTCATTTGATCCGTCCGAGCGTCTAATTATAGTTCACATGATCACCATGAAACCTCAAAAGAGGGAAAAAAATCACAAAGATTATACGATCCAATTATTGAACTATTAAATATATAGAAAATAAAAATTATAAATTGTCAAATTTTTTGTTTGATTTGAATCATTGATTGGAGAGAGTATTGTGTACAACGGGTATATTATATGACAGTGTTGACGTGATATCATTAACTAATAATAAAATTTAACTATTTTAATATTTTCTTAATAAAATGCTAAAATAAACAAGACAACAATAAAAAAACAACCTAATACCTTTGATTTGTGATGTTACATCAATGGTATATCCGTTATGCACTAGAATTTTGCTAGTGATTACCTGTTATTAACTTAAATAGATGAATGATTCACTTACTAAACCGCATAAGCTTCAAAATCATGGACTCTTTTTTTCCATTACAATGATCATGTCTTTGACTTAATTAGAAATGATTTCAACCAAAATAAAAGAATATATAAAATTTTATTGATAAGAATTAATATCAAGTAATTTATGTGTACACTATCCAATATTAAAAAATTTAATAGATCTGAGTAATTCAATTTTGAGTTAGATTAACTCACAATGAATTTAGAACTTCATCATAAACTTTTTTATTTACAGTATTCAAATCCAATATCATATTTAAAGAAAAGAAATTTCACATAACTCCAACCGACAAATATGGGCAACAAAGCAAGTCTTTCATATTCTTCTTGTCCGAGACATTCTTGGTGTTTGTTTGTTAGTTAAACGATAACCGGTCAAATGACCACCTCTCATATTTCAAAGGAAAAGTTATAAAGATATTTTTGCTTTCATGTAACTGTGAACTCACATGTATGGACTCGCTTGAAAAGGAATGATATCGGGTACAAAAGTGTCCCATCAACAGGATCACCTTCATCGTTCGAATGATTCGGCCACCAAAATTAACTTTATTGATCGGTTGGCTGACAATCTCGATTAAGCAAGTGGGCCAGCATGTGTACGTGACGAATGACATGGGTATAATAATGTACTCGTCTCCTGCGTACTTGCAACTTATCTTTGCCATCTGTCAAATTAATAACCTTACACGTCAAAACAAGTACACGGCGAACCATCGTACAAACTCTAAGTACATGTTATTCGCAGCATATAAAGATTCAAACTACTCTTCACCAAAGAAGGTTGGCGCAAGTGGAAGGGGCTTGTGTCGCTTAAGCAGAGGTGCCGAGTTCGAGCCCCTGTGAACGCAGCAAACCTTCTTGGGAGGGGTCCCCGGGAAACCGCCCGACAGTACCCCGAATCCGGATTAGTCGGGCCTTCGGGTACCGGATACCGGGTGGGAAACCAAAAAAAAAACTACTCTTCTAAATCTAATATATCATCCATGCGTTCATTACAAACATGAAACAAATTGAGGCTTATGAACGATTTAACCAGTGTTCTTAAACATATACCTAGTCGATGTAGCTAGGTTGGAAGCTACATCGACTCCCAGTAAATTTGTTGCATCTCCTTGGTTTAGTTGGTCTTGAGTCCCAAGAAATATAAGGAATTTCGAATTAGGGGTGACGAGTGATCAAGATGTACCTCAAAACTGATGCTTATAATAGTTTAAGTAAAGAGTTATTACAAAGAGTAAACAATATAGCAAATTACGTGATTTTTTAAAATTTTCTATATTGACACTTATTTTATTAATAATCTAGAAAATAAGACATTTGCTCCATTTTCCCCCATTGTCGATTTTTCTATTATAATGTCGTTAAAATTACTTACGTGGCACTATAGAACAATGGCAATACAAAAAACTGCCACATGACAATTTTCTGTTGACGTGACATTTAAAAATTTTTAACCATTTTTAAATTTTGAATGCCACGTGAATAAAATTGCTATGACAGTTGCCTGTATTACCACATGTCCTATAGTGCCGCGTACGATGCCAAGTAAGCAATTTTGACAGTATTATAACAGAAAAATTGACGGGTGACAGTGGGGAAAACGGATCAAATGTCATAATTCCCTATATTGTTTATAAAGTATGTGACAATATGAGGAATTAGGGGAAATCACTTGATTTTTTGAACTATTTACCCTATTTCAAAACATGGACAAGTGATAACGCATGCCACGTACCTACACATGAGTGGACATTTGCATTGCACAGTCTTCTGTATAATAAGTATATCACCAAATAATCCTTATACAGTGTCACAATTTAATAAAATTCAATCATTTTAAGTTTTTTAATCCTAAAAATAAATAAACATTATTGGTTTGTGACAGTGCGTAAATATTACCATACGGTACGCCGGTTATATATATAAGACTTTCTTGTCCTGCCGGGCAAAAATGCTTTCATCTCCTACTATGTTGAATTCAGTATACCTGAATCGAAAGGAATGAAATGAAATGAATGCTTTAGCATTTCATTTCATATATTTTGCTTAGCTGCACAGTTGAGAATTGACTATGTTCGTTCCAATATGATAGATTTTTTTCTCATCCCGGTGGAAACTGGAATGGAAATTCCTTAAAAGACGTTAGAGAATATTCGTTTCATCACCTCTTATAATTTCATCCACTCATATTTTCAAAACAATCATAAAAAAACTATTAATTTTCTCTATATACTATACATTTTATCCCATAAAAATTATTTCATTCCCTTTCTCTTTATTCCATCGTACCAAATGTATCTTTTTTTTTTTTTTGGTTTGCACCGCACAGTATCCCCGGCCAGCCGAAGCGCACCTCGATACTAATCTGCGATCGGGCCGAGATCCTTGGAAAAATTCCCGTCGACCCTTGTATCATTCGTTTTCGTTCTCTAAATTCATGTGCTTATGGCATATTTCTCTGCACTAATAAAATTTTCAGGTTAGCAATCCCAAAGAGTACTAACTGGGCCTCAATTGGGCCAGGAGACACTGCCCTGATTCATTGGACAATTGATTCTTGGGCTTGGGTCTTCTCTCCCCTTTTGTTTGACTAATAAACAGCCGCTCCTCATCATTGACTTTTTTTTTAATATATAAAGAAGATCTACATAAACTTAAACGGGAGATGTAGAAAGTTTGTCTGGGGAGAGTTTAATCAAGGACCTCTTGGTTCCATGTTAATAATACTGTACCAAATCTTCTTTCCCTCCTAATAATTGATTTGTCTGCTCATTAAATTCGAAAAATTTCACTTCATAGGCCGTCTCGTGACTCCTTTTCAGGAGATACATGAAATCTCATGTCTTTGGATCTGTGGCTTGGTTGCCAAGATCATGTGGGTATCCATTACAGGATGTCTTCCATCCATCTCATAATAAATAATTACTAGCCCACACTTTCAGCACCAATTCAATCGTATAATTTTTTTTTTCCAATGCGATCAAGAGAAATTCTCAACCTGTAATTGTAGTTATACATGTTTTTCTTTCTGTGGGGTCGCAGTATGCATACCGTAGGCAACGACAAACCAACGCACTTCCCATGCATACTGAAGAGAAGACCAGATTTTCATCCGAGGTCCGATACTATTCTCTCTTAATCAAGGCTGTCTCTTGCAATTTAATTGTAAACTCACGCGTGTGATGATCATAGAATAATGCATACATCAGACCAAATCTATAAAGGGTAATCCTGACTTACCGTAAACATGGACGCCGGTCCCCCTTAAGTCTAAATTCGCAGCATCCATGACCAGCAATATACATATACATATATATATATACACATATAAAGTCATGGTACAGTGTGAAGGAATGGCCAGACAATTCTCCTTCGGCAGAAATTAAACAAAGCAATGCAATTAACTGCACATACATAACGAACATCGATATGTACATTCCATCTGCCAATGGAGAATTGCACCGTCATTCCTCTCTACCTACAGATGAGAATAACTCAACCAAACGAGTAGATCGACTCGAGTTTGATACAACAGGGAGGAAATTTGAACCGGCCGACCTATACTCGTCTGATCAGTTGCTGGTTTGTTCTGCTATAGCTACCCCATATATAGTAGAAGAATTTCGCACCCGGAGAGCAGATATGCCACGCAGAAAGTAAGCATCGGTATATGCCGAGGGATCATTCTTCTCTTTGTTTCTTATCGAAGGCATGCTCTGATCAAATCTCTTCTTTTTTCGTGGATTTGCAGCTTTGCATATGGTCCCCGACACAAACTCAAGTACCCTGGCAGATGTTTTTCTCCACGTTGTTTCTTTTTGCACTTTCCTGAGGGTTTTATAAGTTTCGTTGAGCTCATGATTATAAACGTACGTGTCATGAGACAGCAATTGGAAAATGTGTTAATTTGCGTGACTCAAATTCTATTGACTCTTATCTACTATATATATGATTTAAACTTATTTTATAATTAGGGTTTTTTTTCATATATAATATACATATGGAGATTTGGGGTTCTCATATACCATAGATAGTCACCAATGTCTGCACTTATTGTACCAATCTTTCAAGTACAATGCATGGATTTGCTTTTCCTCCGCCTATGACTTGTCTGTCGATGGTTTTCCATGTAAATCTGCGTATTCTTTTCTCTTTTATTGCTAGCTATTTGCCTTTTCGCTCAATTTTCGTAACAATATGTAACCCTAGCAAGCCCTCTGTAATTTTAATGAACTTTACCTGTAGTGCCAGTTTAAAATCCACCCAAATCTGGTGGTCGAAGGTTTAAAAACCGATATTTGAGCTGGGATTAGTTTCAACTAATAGGTCGAAGGTATCTCATGATCTCTCACGTAAAAGGGTGGAATTCATGGTATATGATAGGGAGACTAATTGGAGAAGATGCCATTGGAATATTCCATTTAGGAAAAGCGACTCGCCTTGGTCTTCAAGCTAAGGTAATTTCCCTGATGTGGTGATTAATGTACGTGCCGGCCGGATGTATCCGACTCTACGGGCCTCAGAATGCAGAGATTCCAGGTGATATTTGGATTAAGGGTTGACAAATTACAAGAACCCTAACTAAATTTGAGAAGAACCCTAGAAGCCGGTAGGAAGGAGTCAGCAACAACGATTGAAAACCCTAGAAGCCAACATTCGGATATTACAAGAACCAGAACATGTTCCCCTATGCCAGATCGAGATCTTTTAGGGTACGATGATTCCTCGAGGATAGGATAATGAAGGCGAATACTCCGAGTGCGCAAAAGAGAGCTTGATCTGTAATCCACCATCGTGCTCCATCAGCAGGGAAAGGATACCCTCTCAAGGCTCTCTCCCGTCTTCTCGCGTGCTATAAAACCGGTCCTCTACCGTCCATGTTCTTCAGGTGTCGGCTTTCTCTGAAGCGACTACATGAAGGCTGCAGCTTGCAAAGTAAATCGATGAGCAGGTCTCCTTTGGCAGAACCGACAATTCGTCGTGTGAACCTCGCGACCTCTTCTGCCAAAGGAGATTTGCCCAGCGATTCATTTGCAGGTCATTGGTGCTACTCCGAGAGTTTTCTTCGTTCCCAAAAAGGGTATTCTTAACTTTACGGGCAGCAAGATTGCTATCCAACACTAGGAGATCTTGTCTGCAATGACACAGAATTTTCCTTACCTTTCAACAAAACTGTTCTGTGGACTTTCCCGCAAAGTCTTCCGTCCAAAACATTTCCCGATTTGTGGACATTTTACGGTGAAAGGACTCCTGAAAAACAGTCCTTTTTTGTTTCAACTTCGTAATGTATAATTTTGATGATAAGTTGCAGCAAATTGTAGAAAAGAATTTTGAAACTAATCACATCAACTATTTCATCTTCAACATTTGTGGTAAATTTTTGGTAGAAGCTTTTCCTTAATTTTTTTAAATATTTTGGGCAAAATGTTTTGTTGATAATTTCGCGTGGTTAGGGTCAATTTTGCCACTGCTTAGGTTGCAAATTACCGAAAATGTTGCAGTCACAAGAATTTCACCCCTTTGAAGGTAAATTTGTCTAAAGTTCTCTGTGTTCAAACAGTAGCTAAACCATCTTGCTACTGATTAATAAAGTGAACCATCTTTGCAAGTAGAGGACTTCGTTTTATCTTTTGCATGCACTCGACCGTACATATTCTGCTTTCTCTCTTTGTGAAGGATCTCCTCTACTGTAAATGAATAATATGGAGCCCTGGAATAGAGAAAATATATGAAATTTTATACAAATGTTATTGATATTTCTATGAAGTTATCTTTATATATATATATAAATATTACCTGATATTTAAAATTTCAACAGATGTTGACTAACCCGTCTTTTTCGCTCTCACTTAACTTTCATCTCCTAGTAGAATTTTTAGATCCTTCCCTAACATGGGCTCTAGATATGTCATATTGATTCGCAAAATAATGTCGCGTATTAATTTGTTTACTTGATTTTGAAATATAGTTCAACGCAATTTGCAAAAATACAGGGGATTTATATGAATATATAGAGTATGTTTTTACTTGATTGCAGTTGATGTTTGATTTTTTTTTTTTCAGTGATAAGGGAGACTCATGTACCTAATACAAGAAAAGAAAACAAAGAGAAAAGGAACCCACAACTCCAATGTTAAGTATTGAACTCAAAACCTCTTATCCTGTATTAGTTTATTAAAACTGCATCCTTTGTGTGGTTTTAGATTTTATAGTAAAACTAATTATAATACTTCGCATGGCTAATTAACTTGTCAAATTATATGTATTACTAGGTGAAGACGTGGATATAAAAGCATGATCGTGATGCTTTAATGTAAACTCTCACCTATTTTTTAACTAAAATGAGGTCCATGAACCTAAAAACGGATGATAGGAAAAAGGAAATAATTATGTGGGCATAAGACACTCATTGACGAGAGTCAAGATAGGATAACTTTAAATTCTAAATTGAGGACAATGTCAATTGTATCAAACAACTTTTTCTCGACCACATTCAATTTTTGATTTTAGAGCCCCTTTCTTTATTTTTATATAAACACATTTTACTTTCGATTTAGTTAAATGAAGTTGCAAAAAACTTCTAATAGTGAGTGAATACATTTTGCAGTTAATTAAGCAATCAAAGTCGTCCCCATTAAAAAAAAAAAGTAATCGAAGTCATATTATGAGTGTCTTTGTTGGAAAAAAAAAAGCAAGAAAAGGAAATGTTAACAGTGCCTTTGGTGTAAAGCAATAGCACTATTAGCTATACAGCCACAGCAGGATATTGTGCTTGAACTTTTATGTTCAATTACGAATATACTAGGCAAAATTGAATAATCAATCTCAACGCTAGCTGTGTTGATACATCTCACAACATGCCTAGCCTATTTTTCAGAAAGTCGTTGTCCATTGTCATAAACCCAACAGAAGTGCAGCTCAGCTTCATTTTCCACTTTGAAAACAATTTCAAGTAGAAGATCTTTTTTGTAATGAAATCTGGAAGCTTCATCGTTGGATTTATCACGTTGAGCCACGCGTTTGAGAAATCAAAGATTCAAGAAACGATTTGGAAGTTGGATTCGAGGTAGACAAGATTTTCTTCTAATTTCGAATTGTTAGACGCTACATAATTTTACATAATTTCGAATGTGACGCTTGTGCCGTACCATATTGACCGGACCAGTACGGAGAACCACTGGATCTGAAGCTGATACTTGATATGATATACCGTGAAGAGCTGCAACCGATGATGCAGAAGAATTGCTGGGCAAATCTCCTTTGGCAGGGAGCACTCTCTTCATTGGGACCCGGACAATGTTATCGATAAATCATGATAGTCAGATCGCTCACAACCGTCGATCCATGCTGAGATCCACGAGGGTTCTGCTAGAACCGACATCCTTTTCTCAACGGAGACCCAGGAAAAGCTTTCCCCTGATAATCGAGCAGGAGCCGCCTGCCAATGGAGGAACTTGCCCTGTAATATGCAGCTGCATCAGAACTCCTCCGGGTATTTTCAGCGGAGAAAGTATGAATTTTATGCAGTTCCTGAAAGGAGCATATCCACTGGAACAATCCCAATTCTCGCACCAGAAAACAGCGCTTCTTGGTTCGTCAATATTCTTCTTCTTCCAAGTTCCACCACTTTTTCTTTTACTGCAAGGGATAAGAGGAAATGAGGAACAAAGGACAAAAGTCTTTTGTGAAGAGGAGTTATTATCTAAGTTTACCGTCAACTATTAGAAAAAAAAAACTAGTGTTTTTTTTTACTATTCTCATGTCCAAACAAAAGTAAAAGTACCGATTCTCTCTTAATAATCCATGGTGAATGCAGTTCACCAAAGAATTAATCTCTCTATATAACTAGTATATCCTATAAGCAAATGTCATAAACAAATGAGTGTTTAACACATCCATGGAAACAATTGTAAATATCTTAAGATTACATATACGATACTGATACGTTAAACATCAATTGACTTATAACATATGTCACATGACATATCCGTTATGTAGAAAACTCTCGTTTTATAAAGATGCATAGCAGTTTTTATTGATGGGATTCGAATTTTTGAACCTCATGGATATGAGAAATTTTTATACGTAACGGTCACGTGGTGAAACCAACTAATAAAATCAAACTATTTTTGGGTTTGTTTTATTTTTAGTTTTATTTAAAAAAAAATCCTAAAAATTTAGTTTGATTTTATATGTTGGTTTTACTATATAGGTGCTGTCATATAATAATACCATTATATGCAAGACTCTCTGCATGGACAGGCAATACTATACTAAATCCTCTTTTTTCGTACCAGCCCGTGCCTTCCTTTGACTTTGTTTCATGTATATACGTATATATACATATTTTTTTTTATAATGAGAAGTTTATATCAATTTATGACAATATGTCCTGTGACTGCTTTAAAAATGTCTCATAATTATTGTCATACAAATTCGTCCGTGAATTTTCTTTCATTAGAGTAAATCTATCGTGAAAATACCAAAGTGTTGGGTGGACTACTGAAATTGGTCCTTTCTATTCGAAATGAGAACTAATATTTTAGAATAATCATCAAGCGACACTGGTGATTATATTATTTAACCATAAAATACATTTATTACAATTTTAAATTGTAATAAGCATACTTAATTACCGATTTATTTTAAAATTATAATAATATATTGCAATAGTATATCATAAAATAGTATATTTTTTAAGAATCCTAATTTGCACCAAATAGTAAAAGGTAAATGACATTGTGATACACGAATTTTGTCTCAATTCTCAATTCTACCACGAACTTCCATTTTTGTCAAAATGGTTGGGAACTTTCATATTTTTCTCACTTCTACCGTCCGTCACATTTTCCGTTACTTTGCTCAACAGAAGAGGAAAATGGCCATTAAAATTGGATGAAAAGACGAGATTACCCATCTCTTGCTATAAATATTCCATCTTTGCTCTTATGAATAGAGGGGATTGGCTCGGACCATGGAGACGCCTCTCCAGATTCAGATCCAGGGAGGGAGAGGCTCAGCATGGTCGGCGGGTCATCGGAGGTCGATGAAGTCGTCTTGTGGATAATAGAGAAGGCAGCGTTGTACAAGGGTCCCCGAGCAGGGTGCATAAATGGGGCAGTGGAGTCGCTAGTACCAACCGACCCGGTTAGCTCGTGGAACGCTTCCGCGACCTCTTATCGGTGTCGCCACTGTCAGCGCCTGAGGAGGAGCACCTGCACTTGAGGGTGGAGTTCCAATGGTTCTTCATGGCACTGTTGGTGCGACTAGAGAGGAGGCGGGCAATGGTAGCCCACTTGTCTATTCAATGAACTATCTATTTAGAAGGGCAAAGATTGAATATTTATAATAAGATATGGGTAATCTCGTCTTTTTATCCAATTTTAATGGTCATTTTCCTCTTCCGTTGAGCAAAGTAACGGAAAATATGACGAATGGTAGAAGTGAGAAAAATCTTAAAGTTCCTGACCATTTTCGACAAAAATTAAAATTCGTGATAGAATTGAGAATTGAGACAAAGTTCGTATATCACAATGTCATTTATCTAATAGTAAATGTATCTAAGTTGTATTTAACAAAACAAACTATTAAAGATAAATAATATTTTCGTAGAAATTATGAATGACCGACTATTCACATGTAAATAATGTCATTTGACAATTTGCAATACTAATATTAGTATCTCCTTATTTCATGTGACGAGATGGGATTATCGAAAACAAATAAATTCCATTAGTTCCCAAGAATAATTGTGCAAGACTCTGATGACGAGGGGGAGGATCACTCTACTATTCTTTCGATTTTTTGGAATTTAATGAAAGTGTACTTCAATCAGGAAGACAACCAACGAAATGTACGATTATTTAGCAGTTTTATTAAATAATTCATAATTAATAAGACAAATTTCAAGAAAAAATTTAATAATACGCGATTATTTTTTAATTATTAAATAATTCAATAATAGAACCGTAGAATTTTTCGACGGTTACGGTTAAAAGTCGCAAAGAGGAAGCCCAACAAATTCTTTGTAATTATATTAAAAGATCTGAAAGGAATATATAAAGGAAAAAAGATCACTGGAGCATCCAAATGGATAGAAGACCCAGCTTTTAATCGGAGAACTTTTAATATTTTATGTAAACTTTATTAACTTTAACTATATTTTTTACTGAATTATCTTATTTTGTTACCCTTGGGACCAGCTCATTCGCCCTCTTTTGAGGTTCGTCCCGTTCGATGAATTTTCTACATTAGTCAACCCTGAGACCAGTCTTAATTAATGTTTTAATTAATAAGTTCGAGAACATCTCGATGATTTTACTCTCATAAAAATGTATCGAGAAAAGGCTTGATGTGATAATATGGTGCTCGGCCAGAGCCGAAGAATTTCGTGTTGAATTTTTAGTCGACCCATTTTATTCCCTTTTAATTATATGCGAATCTTTTTTTGTTATCGAAAAAAGTACCTGAGGGGTAAGATGCTCCAGGACAGAAGATCCACTAGCATATTCCTGATATCCGATCTTCACTGCCAAAAGGCACTAATCGATTTCGAAGATACATTACGATTTAATCTAACAAAAAGATATTAAAAAAAAAAAAGATGCCAAGTTCCTCTTTTTATGAGGAAAACCGAAGCTGCACGGTGGGACAGGCTGTCCCCTTCTAATCGCATAGTGAAAAGGTTCGGTTTTTATCCTCAATCTTTTTCGTCTCTCGTTGTTGCCATCCTAAACTATTTTTAAAACAGATTTGATCTTTAATATTTTCATAATAGTACACTTTTAAATTTTTCGGTATTCAAAAATACAGATTAAATGGTCATTTCAAATAATAAATCAACAAAATTGAAAAAAAAAAACAAACAAACAAACAAACGGGAAGGAGGAAGCACCGTTCTGATATCATTTCTTTCCTTTGAGGTTGCTGGTTACCGATCACGGTAACCCTGGACGGGATCGTCAGCCTTATAAGCAGGGGATGCTTGCAAGAAGTGTCCTCTCCAAAGGTGACCGATAATCTATCTCAATGAGTATATGAATACCGGCAAGTCCTTCCAATCCATTTATCCTTTTTTTTTCCTTTTAAAAATTATTATTTTATTATTATCTTTATCGTTTAATAAGTATTTTAAATAATAAAATTCATCCCAGAAAAATTAAGATGAATGCAATAAAAAAATTGAGGACAAGAGCTGAAAACTTCTCCTTATTTTTATTTTAATTCCACCTTTTTCCCCTTATTGTTGTCCCTTTTTCATTTATTCTCATTTTATCGCAAATATTGGATAACGCCCTCTCCCGGCTGACTCTTCGTGTCGCGTCCTCACTGTTCTTTTTGCCCCTCGGTGACCAAAATGGCCGTTGGGTTGGAGTCGCCCTTTTTTTTTTTCATTTTTCATTTTTTTTAAATAATAAGAAGCTTATTCTCCCTTTAAGTCCTTATAAAATCCTGAAATTTTGTAAATTTTTATGTGAACATAAGTGTAGGTGACGTCCCGGTAGGACACATGTGCATGGATGGATTTATGGGATATGCGTGAGTGATCGTCTGCATGCCTAATCTCGAAAAAAATTCGTAAGATATTATATAAAACTTATTAATTTCGTCTATATTTTTGTCTAATTATCTTATTTTACCTCTAAAATCCACACGTATAACTTTTCTTTCAATTTTGCCCAACTGACTCAAGTTTTTCGATTTGTCTATGGGCACATGTATAAAGAGGAAATCAAAGTCCCACAAAATTTTGCACTAGCTGAAATTTATATATATAATCATCTAATTATAAAAGTTTTAATACCAATAGGTTAGTGGGGTCCTAAGGCGAAACATTAATATCCTCACTATCCAAAGTTCAAATCTCATTTGTGCCAACCAATACCTCTAGAGTTTATCCTGCCTTCTGCTCTTACAGTCATGCATAAAGAGCCGTAGAGATTAGTCGGATGAAGCTTGAAAATCGAGGGATATACAGCGGTACATTCCACTGTACACTAGAATGTCGTACGGAACAAGGCCTTAGATCTTTGTTTTCGTGTCTACGTATATTCTCCAAAATATAACCTATGGATAGGTAATGCACATTGAGAATATTCTACAATTCCGCGAATAAATTATTACACGAAGCCTTTTTTTTTTAAGTTGTGCAGTTAACTGTTACATCGAATTTCATCATTACTGAACCGTGCAAGCTTCTGCAAATGGACCAATAGAATCACTTTCTCTTAACTGACTCCCCTCCTTCCTAGAGTAAAATCGACCTTCTAGGCTTCGGATCCTCCTAGATTTATGCCTCCAAATGTAAATCAATATGTGCTGATAAATTTATAGGGTGCTTGGATATGGTAAATCTTCTGGCGTAAGGGTAACATCTTGAGGACTAGTTATTATCCTGTACGCGTAGCTCATTTTAGTCTTGGTCACGGGCCAGCTCCAAATAAGAATTGACCAGAATCGGCCTAGAAACGGTCAAATTCTGAACTGGATCTAAACTGGCCTAGAATTGTAAGGGGACGGTGCTAGGGCAGTTCCTCTCTTGTACGAAATGAAACTGAAAATTTAGGAATAAAAAAAATGGATGAATAAATTTATCTATCAAATCATATGATTTTTAAAAGACAATATATTTAATTTATTTTTAATTCAATTTTATTGTAATTTCTAATAATTTATGTTTTAATTTTTTAAATTATCAAACCAGCCAATTCTGAATTGAAATAAGACAATTTCAAACTAGTGGTTCGGAACCTTCCCTTAACCGTTCTAGGAGCAGTTTAGTACCGTTTCAATGCCTCTAAGGAACCATAAACGACGGTTCTGTGCCACGGTCAGGACCAGTCAATTGCTTTCGGGTGAACCTACACATCGTTCAATTGAGAAGTGGAACAAGTTTCCAATGTGAACAATTGGAAAACTCTGACAAAAGAAAAAGAATAATTGGAGAACTAGAGGCCCGGTTTAGGACATGACCAAGTCAAAGAGATCAATTTGTTGGTTTAAAAAATTAATTAATATGAAAATATGATCTTTGTACATTGTATAAAACTCTCAATCATAATCTAGAGATTCTGAGTTTGATTTTCACAATAAAGTTATATATTCATTTATTTCTCTTTATTTCTTATTCGTATATAAAAAGTTAATTACATGGTCAGACACGTAACACTTTGGCAAAAGAGGTGCAAAACGATAATGTGTACACATTAGTTTTCCATGGTACGGAAAATTCGAATTAACGTGGGCCATGAATGCACGTGCGCAAATGGGCCAGTTACTTGTCTTGAAAGTTTTCTAGTTGACTAGAAACTAAGGGCAAACTTGTAAACTGTGTCATGTGAAAGTGTTAATTAAGGCGTGGTTGAGAAATTGTTCTTCCATTGATTGGTCAGAAGAGTGCAAGAATTTTAATTAGCACATTCCCATTGGTAGATGCGGGTTGAATTCGGTTTTCACGTTCAACATGATAGGGTCCAAATTCCAAATTTAGAAATTAATTTCATACAAGTCGAGGTTCAAGTATGCAGTACCATTAAAAATTTAGGCTATCCGAAATCAATCACCCCAGTACTTTTATAATAAAGCTCAACATTAGTTGTTATCCACGAGCATAATTAAATGCATTTTTTAGTAAGAGCTCGAGAAAAAGATACCGCAACAGGAAATCTCAGAGGGTCAGACCACCTTATTCGGAAAAATTCGTGAACATCACAAACATGTCACATCAGCACCTTTTATATGTATTATAAGCCAATAAGAGTTAGTCTCTCATTTGTCCTCCTTACTAATTGATATCGGTTTTTATAATTACTTAGGATTTCTTAGTTCTTTTATAAGCCAATGAATTTATATTTTGTTACTTAATATATCTTTTATTAATCTACTAATATGATTGATCTATACGGCTTGCGATGCAAGTAATCTTTGCTCACGTCATGTACTAACGTCAGCATGTTGCCGGTACAGTGTACACAATCGCTTACCCTCCTAAATAAGCCACGTGTCGTGTCCTGTACGGTACGGCACTTTCGCTGGATGGTTCTTAAAATTCTGAAATTCAAATTTCCCTAATCATTTTAGCAATCGTGCGTGCCCGTCCGTGCGTCGGCATGTTTACTGTTCGCATTCCGCCGTCTCCTCTTACTTTCCAAAGCCAGCCACGTAACTGTCGCCAGCGCGCTTTGATCCTGTTCGTCACTTTCTTGGAAAATCAGAAAATCATAATCACACGGAGAATAAAAGTAAAACATTCACAAACGTCAAAATGGACAAAAAAAAACTTATTTATAATATCAGTCTCTGAACCGCGTTATATAAAAATTATAAATTAAAATATATATTATATTAATAAAAATTGTATTAATGTTCTTAAATATTTATTAAATTATAACATATATTACATAATTTATCCCTCACGCGTAAAAGATTTTCTCTGAGGGAATGGACGCTTGTTTCCCAAGCCACCTTCACGGAACACGTGCGAATTTCAACGGTCAACTCCCCTGTTTAAGCCTGCCGTCGGAGGGCAATTTCGGAACAATACGCGCTCTTTATATGTACATACTTGGCGCCGCGCGTTATTCTGTGATTATTACACGACTTCCAAGATTGCTCTGTTTCTCTCTGCTTCCGCCGCCATTGATGGAGCACGCAGAAGCAATCACGAGTCTTATGGATTACTGCTGGTTCGAGCAAGAGATCTTCGGGAAGAGAGCTCATTCTGCGACGCCGGTGGCAATTCTCGGTCAGCATCAAGAAATCGCTGAGCAGACATCGGGACCGGCGGCAGCGGAGCTCTCCCGCGTCCCTTCGATACTGTTGAGGTCGATGAGCGACCAGCTGGCGAGCTTGGTCATGGAGTCGCATTCGGCAAACTCGGTCCTGCAGTCTCCGGATCGTCTCCACCCCGTCGTTTCAGGAAAAGAGATCTCCGAGAAAGTTCTGTCCGGCTTCGAGAAACAGGGGACTGGCCGGAATGTGAATTTACAGTATAAAGGGGAAAAGAAACAGAGCAGCAGGAGGAGGAAGAAGAAGGCTCTAAGCAAGAGCCTGTCCGAGCTCGAGTTCGAGGAGGTGAAAGGGTTCATGGATCTCGGATTTGTCTTCTCGGAGGAGGACAAAGATTCGAGCTTGGCTTCCATTATTCCCGGGCTGCAGAGATTGGGAAAGGAAGAGGGAGAAGAGAAAGAAGAGACGGATCAACGTGAAATCGATCAGAAATCTCAAGAATCCAATGCAGATGTCTCGTCGTCGATATCAAGGCCGTACCTTTCGGAGACATGGGAGTGGCTAGACCGGAGGAAGAAGGAGGAGAGGCCATTGGTGAATTGGAACTTTCCGGCGCTGAACAACGAGGCCGACATGAAAGACAACCTCCGATGGTGGGCGCATACTGTTGCATCCGCTGTCCGATGATGTTTAAAATAAACGAACGAGTGTAAATACTAGAAGGTATTCGTTCTTGATTTGATTTTTTTTCCCCTCGATTTGTTCATTCATTCTTGTACAGACAACTTTGAGTTGATATCCAAAATCTCTTGTCAATTGAACTTTAATGTAAGGTTATTCTTTTTTGCTACATATAATTTCTCCTACTGTTAAAATTATAATTTTCCTTTTCGTTGATACACTATACAATTTTCTAATTTAATATATCAATAAACATAGGGTGGGTCGCCAGTATATTTTATTTGGAGATGGTGAAGAAGGTTGGTTCCTTCTTCTACCGTATCCTGCCAATCCAGGCAAGTTCTGAACTTTCACACGAAAGTGTTTTTTATGAGAATTATTATCGACATAACTTTTCTCCATTGAGAAAAAAATTTACTATTAATAGACTACAAAAGCGTATTTTGTATTTGAAATAATATAGTTGACTAATTGCTTTTAGTCGCCCTTTAAAATCTTCTCTCTCTCCTCACGCTCTCTAGCTTTGTCCACCACAAAAGCCCTTCCAGCTAGTGCATCCAGCTCTGGCCGGAGACGTCGATCCACTCCCCTTGAGTCTAGGCATGCGGCTACCACTTCTTGTTGGACTATGACCGTATACAGCCACTGCCATTATTGGTGGCTTTTGCAAAGGTGGCTCACTCGTCCTCTCTTTGTTTCCCCACAACGGGTTGTCTCCTCTCCCCTTTTCCTGCAGAAACTCGTACTAAGTATGTCGATTCCTGCCTCCATGTCATAGAAGCATCAGCAGGCCTTGCTCGGCTCCAGAATTGCCTCAATCCACTGATCTGCTTGTCGGCCCACCATCACTCTCATCCGCTTCTGCCCCTGCCAGATCTGAGATGGCTCAGCCCAAATCTTCCTAGATATGAGTCGACACCCCCACCTCTGCTAGCCTTTGCCTTCCCCTCTGTCTGTCCACCCACTTCTACGTCCATCCACCTCCTCTCATATCTAAGCTGACTCTTGAGACCTTTGTTATGTGGAGGAGTTAAACACCTGCGTAAGACTTAAGACACCTACTTATTTTGCTCTTGCATGGAGATTATCAAAATCTCTAATAAGAAGACTGAGATTTACATGGATTATAACTTGATGACCCTCCCAACTCGGTTTTTACCGAGGGTCTATGTAGATTGGCAGGAGCTTGCGATCAAGACTTTGGTGGTCGACTGACTAGTTATAATTGTACTGTATATTATCTGATATGATTTAAATATATATCTTTATTTATAGTTGGTCTTGGAAGATCCCTCCATTGTAACCTCGATCATGTAATTTTCTTTCAACCTAAGCATTTTACCCATGTATTCATTTTTAAGTAATGAAAAAATTCTCATTACTATCGAGTACAAAAGATCACTTTTAGTTTGACCAATTGAAAATTGAGGTAATTTATATTTGATCGCTCAATTCAAATTATGTACCTTCTTTGTACAACGAACAAAATATATCTATCCTCATATGTCACATCCTTCACCATTGCTATATGTACATGGAGAGATCCTTAAAATAATTCTACACAAAAATAATCACAAGAGGCATTAACCCCATTGCAGATCTTACATCCAAAGGTATAATTTCGAAAATAGTGCTATCCACTCCTTTCAGTCTTGAACATCGAACCTACTTATCTAAAATGTTAAAATGAAAGAGTGAGCTTAATGCTTACAGTCAGTTGTCAATTCATAGTACACACATTAATACCCACCAACTAAAATGAAGGAAAATCAACTTATCATGGGATTCATAGAAGAATACATCAAGCTTCGTGGGATCCATGGATACCATTATCGAGTGAAGAAATAATATCAAATGGCCACATAAACTCATGGTTATATGCAATATTATATTGAAAATTAGTTTATTTACTGATTAAAAAATAGAAAAATATGTCGTATTTCCTATTAACTCGGGCTTTTTAGATGAATATAAACCAAATCTCTTATAGAATTGCTAACAAATTTTACAGTACAAATGCATTGACGGATAAAATTTTTCCAATCATGGGTCTTCTCTATTTATAAGATTTTACACAAATATGGGAAGGCATCTTTGCCGACTTCTCAGACAATGCTCCAAATCCAATATCTCTTCTGGATCGCAAGATGCCTCGAGACGAACAAGGCCCAGCAAGCCCGCTTGGATTTTCCGGGCTTTCATGTGATGAAGGCGGGCCCAACCTATAAAATAGCCCCTCGTCCCGGCGGCGGCGCGCGTGGAACGCAGAAGGAATGAATCATCAGTCGCCGGAGGGGGTGGAGAAGCTCGGGGATATGGAACCGAGACGATTGAAGGGCCACAAAGCCACGGCCACATGCTGCATCGCCTCCCGCGACCGCCCTGGTCTCGTTGTCACCGCCGGAGAGGTTCTCGCTTACTCTTTGCCCGTAGGAGTTCAGAGATATGATTAGAAACGGTAGTGTAGGGTTGTGAATTCTGATCGACTTTCTGGCTATGGGCATAAATCAATAGGACGGCTGCGTTTGTTGGTTTGACCTCCGATGTAAAGACGTGCAACTCATCATGGAGGTGGGAAAGGAACCGGTGTCATCGGTGTCCTTTAAGCCCGGTTAGTTCTCTGTTTGCATAAAGTCTCGACACAATTAGAAGACAAAAGGGAGCACCTTGCAGAGCTCAAAGTCTCTCTATTACGGTGCTCAATGAGACATAGAAGCAAAATATCTGCTCTGATTGAATGTTGGGTACTGATGAAACTTCATGCTCGGTGTTTCACTTTTGGGCATTGGGTTCAGGCAATGAGGAGATTGTGTACGTTTCATCAGGGAAGGATGTCAAGTGCTTCGATGTTCATCTGGTACAGCCTTTGCTTTCCTGATGGTATTGAAAAGATTGATTCTTTACTTGATTGTTCGTGCTATTATTTGTGTCGTTTTTGTTACAGAATTCTTGTTCTTGCATTTTCTTGTCATTCTTTTTCCGTTGTGTGTTACATTGTTGATGCCGAAAGGGGTTAATTTTCATTTCACTGAAGGGAACGTCGTGGAAGCCATTGGAGAGTTACAGTTACAACAAAGAAGAAATTAATCAGGTATTTAATCTTCTCATCGGTTGCCCACATCTTAAATGTTTGCAGATGATTTGAATGAGGTTTCCTGTGATTGTTATTGCCTGCAGTTTTTCTTAGGCCAGCTTCCATTTTCCCACCGTGCAGATTGCATGTTCATCGAAATCCTCTTTTCTTGCTGCAGCTGATGATGCTGGTGATATTAAGGTATTCTCTATCTCCAACTCTCCACTGATGTATGAAATATCTACCTTCCAATAGCCTGCCTCAGTTACTGGTTTGTGTTTCCTGTACAGATCATTGATACGAGTCAAAAGTGTCTTTACAAGACACTGAGATCTGGACATTCGAGCGTATCCTTCTTTCTACTATTCTAGATTCCTCTGTTTCTTCTGTTGATATGAAATTCGCATCAAGATTGTTTTCAGTTTCTCTTCTGAGAAATTTCCTAATAGAAATGTCATCTTAGAATGCTTCATCTTGACCTCTTGTCTAGTTTTGTTTTGCTTTGAGCAACTATGCTAAGAAAATGTTGTACCTTGATTCACTTACATTATATAGATTTGTAGCACAGTGCAGTTTCTTCCATGGAGACCTTGGGAAGGTACCTTGTTGGATTTTTCCATCTATGAGCGCTTAGTTATCCAAGTCTATCAAAATGCTTTTTCAACTCCAAAAAGTTAGAGAGAAACAAACTTCTCTTTATGGTACTCAAGGAAGTTTATAATTTTTCCATGAGTATTTTGTGAGCTTTACAATTTTAAGGGAGGCAATCACTGTTGCTAAAAAAAATATACCACGTCAACTTTACGTTGATTTCTTAATTCATATTTCTTATTATTGACAGTCATTACTGGGGGTCTGGACTCGAGGCTCATGATGTGGGACTTTTCCAAGGGCCGTCCATTCAAAATTGTCGATTTTGGTACTCCCTTTTGAACAGTTGCCTTTTTTTTTTCTAAAATACAGATCCAAGCTTTTGCTGAATATGCCATTTTTCATTACAGGTTCTCCCGACCCCAAAAGCAGCTCCAACACATCCCAATATCTCAATCCTGCTTTTGTCCATTCAATAGCAGTCCCAGAAATCGATATGTTGGAAAAATCAGATAAAATATGTGCCGTGGCACGGGGTGATGGAGTAGTTGACGTGATTCACATCGAGTCAGAAGTTGCCTCTGCTCGGTCAAAAACTTCAGCGAAGCCCCGAAAAGGGTCTCAGTCAAAACTAAAGGATACAGCTTCAACTGAGACCACAGATCATAATACCCAAAGATTGCATTTGGATTACTCTATGGGCGGTCACACGGCTGCTGTTTGTTGTGTGTAAGTGGCTCCTCACATTTTTGGTTGGCTGGTATATAAATAGTCCAAGAATAATATGGCAGACATGAAGTTACCTCACTTATTTTATTTGTTTGGTGTTAAGGGCGTTTTCAACATTTGGTGAGAGAGGGAAGTTCATAGTCTCGGGTGGGAATGATAAGTCTGTGAAGTTCTGGGATTGGTTCAAGTATCTCGATCGAGGCCGAAGTAGCAATGAGCGTGACCTTCTTCACTTAAACATCAATTTGACCAAGAAGGTAAAATACTCGTCATATTTTCCCTCTTGATGTTTCGTGTCTTCTCGTATCTCTCTTTCTAAACCGGGATAGTCGCGTTTGTTTTCAGGTCAATTGGCTGTGTACGAGTCCAATGGACTCAGAGAACCTGATCATATGCGACACGACTAAGGTAGTGAAAGTCTACTCCGTTTCCTAGACAGAAAAGAGCATTGTTCTGCTAGATGATTAGAATCCAAATGCTCTAGCACATCTATCATCATCAGAGGTGGAGTTTTCTTGACCTGTACTTGTGATAGCTGTGTCAGATCTTGAGTTCAGTTGAAGAGTGTGGTGAAATCGGCATTGATCGATGAAACCAGTGTAAGAATGCAATTTGGACCACAGAACACGATATGCTATGGGAAGATTGAACCTGGATTGGCAGGACATGGTAAACTTAGAGGTAGGATTTTGAACCCGGGATCTGCAAGACATGGCAAACTCAAAGGTATTGGCTGACTTATGGGGGATTTCGAACCTGGGATTGGCGGAACACTTGTACTACTTGTTACCACTGAGCTAAATTCCATTGGGTTGAATTGCTTCTCTGCGTTTAAAGTTCAAATCTTGTCTGGATCAAAGGAAGTACTTCTCATGAATGGCCAGATCGGAGGTTGCACCCTCTTAATAGGACATCAGGGGACCAAACACTCCCTCCCAATATGTGGGGATTGTAGAGAAATTGATTTCTCATTCTGCACGATTCCGAAAATTAATTAGCCTGAACATGGAAAAGTTAAAAAGTTCCATCAGATCCATTTGAAGCAAATCGAGATGGCTTAGTTCTACAGAGGTACAAGCTATGAAAGGCCATCCACACATTCCCAAACTAATCGCTAGTAGAATCCATACCCGGTTAGCAAAACATCTATAGTAGAAACATTGTTGAGACTCGGGTTTTTCGAGACATCCACACAAAGGATACATATAATACTAGGTTACTCGATATGTTCATAGCAGCGCACGTCCTATGTGCATATCACCAAGTGCAGCATCATCGGTATACAAGATATTGTATAGGGATAAAACTGAGTGAACGAACACCGGAATGAATTGGCATGGGAAGATGGAAGGCAAATGGCAGAGAGTTTCACTGGCGCCAGATTTTGATTTGCCGTTAGTTTGCTTCCACGGATAAGATCTCGAGTTCTGCCCACCACAGGGGAGAGAGCCTTGGGGTCGCCTGGTCCGGTGAGATTGTGATCGCCTCCCTCAGCTTCGAAGTGACTTCCTTCATCGTCGGCCTCTGCCTCGGCTCTGATCTGATGCAGTCCTGTATGACCTCGCAGATGAGGCCGAGCTCACTGTCCTTGAATGACTTCAGGGTTGGGTCGATCAGGTATGTAATGCTCCGCTTGTCGTTCAGATGCTCCGCCGCCTGCCGGATCCACGAAATCTCAAGCATTAAATTCGAAAAACTTCCGTAACTGAACTGATGAATTTGGAAGAAGAGATTTTATTTACCAAGTCGACCAGGACGCCTTTCTCATCAGAGTGCGGGAGCTTCCCGGAGATGATTTCGAGCAGAAGTACCCCGAAGTCGTACACATTCGTCTCGGGATCAGCCATCGGCGGCAACTTTGACTGCTCCAATTTATCTTCTTCACCAGTACGTGACTTCAACGAAGCACCCGACCAGATATTCACCTCGGCTACCTGACAATACACCAAGAAAGAAGAGTCAACAACAGAGTCAGAAAACAGAACACAGAGATATGTAAGTTTAGGAACCTTGGCAGCGTAGTCGTCGGTTAAGAATACTGCAGTCGAGTTTAGGCTGCTGTGAGCGACGGGCGGGTTAATCTCGTGATGCATATATTGGAGGCAGTAAGCCACTCCCATTATGATCCTCACCCTGGTGTTCCAGTCCAGGTGCTCGGATTCTTTCACTGAAAAGCAGAACACAAGAAAATGAGATCCTGCAAGTCTGCATCACACCACTCCATGAGGAATGGTATAGTTTAAGGGAAGAAGACAATCCTCACCATGGAGATGCTCGAAGAGGGTGCCGTTCGGAGCGTACTCGAACACCATCATTCTTGTGAAAGGCTCATCCTCTTCGCAGTAGCCGATGAGATTGACGAAGTTCTTGTGATTCACTCTTGAGAGTGTGTCGATCTGTAGAGAATTAGTACCATCACATTAAGCGAATACGGTCAAGTATAAATAGTCAGAATGGGATGGAGAAATGGAGAAGATAACCGACCCGTTTCCTGTAAGCCTTCTCAACGTTCGGAGGCCAATCCTTGCGGGCAGATACGACAGTGGAAGTGACTGCGATCTCGACTCCGCTCGACAGAGTTCCCTTGTACATAATGCTCCCATCAAGTGTGCTGATAATGTTGCTGAAGTCCTCGCAGGCAGTCTCCAGCTCAGACCGGTTCAGTTTCGGGACCCCTGCAGAACACATCTTACTTAGCTCTCACTACTAAATTCCCATTTGCTGGTACAAGGAAACTTCTAAGAGACATCTACCGACCAATTCTAAAGTTCAAGCTTTTTTTTTTAATTAAACCCAGGAAATGTAGTCAAAATTTGAAAATGCGATCTTCGAGTTACCCATCATAGGCCTTTGTTAAGCTTGTAGAAGAATATGTTAACATGGTACTGGCAAAGGTTCTCTTGCAGTCTCCATGTTAACCTCTACTTCTGCACAACTCAAATCTCGGTCTTGGTATGGCTAGCCCATCTCAGATGAGTGGCCGTGTCCAATGTTTTATAAACATCGTTGTCAGGTCAACAAGTGTCAAATGGTTATCATCGGAAACATGACAAACTAGTTTCATGTTATATCCGATGTTGGATGCAGAATGACCTGTAATGAATGCTTTCTGCAACTGCCCGCTGATCCCGGTCTTCCACGGAGCAATTGTTTTGGCACCTTGCTTCCGGCACATGACGCAGATGCCCAATGCAATGAGGCACAGCAAGGCAAAAGACGACGTAACAATAGCAATATACTTCCACGAGCTATCACTTTGCTGGTGGTTCTGTGTGCCCGCAGACGACTCAGTGCCACTGTCATTTTCTCGAGGAGTAGGCAACGGATTCGTCTTATGGTTCGTGCTTTTACCAGGGACTGCTGGAAAAGCCCCGCTGCTCCTCATCACAAGGACACTCGATACCTGTGTGGACCCCAAGCTTGCAGGTGGAACCTCGAGATTGCTCGATTCTCCGAGTAGCTTTCGGCGCAGGATCTCGACATTTGTTTCACTTTGAACAGTCGGTTTGGTTTCCCAAGTATCCACTGGACAGGAAAAGGAGGGGCGACACGAACCGTTACAAAAGAGACAGTTTCCTAGCAGTTATTTTTGTATTCGAATTTTCCTACTCACCGGCAATATTGTAATGGAAGCTTGCTTTCAAGCTCGGCACTTCTGTCCTTTGCTGCTGTCTCAACCTGCTCTGCCGAATACTGCATAAAATGTGGATTTAAAAGAACAAAAAAATGATCTTGCATATTGTCAGGGAAGCCGAACAGATCAAGCAACACAACAATGTGATTGATTATCTCACCAGTGTCCGGACTTTCCATCAACTCCTCCTGCTGCAGGGGAAAAACCCGACCTGAGATTATCATTGATCTGCAGCTCTGAGAGAAGGCTCAGCCTCTCGAGCTCCGGCGGGATGCTCCCTTCAAATGCATTTCCGCAAAGCAACCTGTTTAGGAATTACACTTTAAACCGAGAAGAGGAACACAGGCATTGTTTTGTGAGAGCAAATCTTTAAACTTTCTTCCTTTAACTCACAGGCTCTTCAAGGATATCAACCCGCTTAATTCTGCTGGGACTGATCCACTCAAGTTGTTGTCCCTCAGATCCAATAGTTCAAGTTCGGTGAGATTTCCAATCTCTTTAGGTATATTGCCAAAGAAACGGTTCTTACCAAGTAACCTGTAAGTGCATACCAGCAGAGGAAAAAAAATGGCAGATTCAATCCAACTGAAAATAGCAGCTCACAGATCTTCTACCTAGTTGTCCACAAGGAACATCATGAGACTACTGTCTATAAGCTTAGTATACTTACAGAGATCCCAGGTGACTTAACTTCCCCAGCTCTGGGGAAACCATCCCTTTGAGTGAAAATCCAGTCAAGTCCCTGCAAAATATAATCACGAACAAGAAAAGACGTTAATGACTGAAGTATGAAAAGCGAACAATCGAAAATGCAGCAATCCCGAGGACATTTCAGAAGAAATTAGGAATGATGGAAACGGCAAGTGACAGGAAACAATGGACTCACAGGGTATAGACATTGCCGTTGATGCAGAGTACTCCTGACCACCTGCAAGGATCATCGTGCTCGGGATCCCAGTTCGCGAGAGCCCCATCTGGATCTGAACGAACTCTTGCCTTGAATTCCAGCAATGCTAACGCTGCAATCGAGACTATCAGGGTTGAGATCATCAAAGACATGTTCAGAACTCGCCGAAAGATCATCGAAAAATCATAACACTGCAGATTCACTGTCAAACATGCTCGATACGTTGTGAAGAAATTGGTTCCGTATCTTACAATCCAAATAAATGCAGTGATCAGTACCTTCGGGATTAACTGTCCAATAGCCTTGAATTTTGGAGACAAGAATGATCAATACGAGATAACTTGGGAGACGGAATCCTAGTGGGTTCCATCCAACCCCCATCGCTTGTTCAACCAGATGCCGCACAGAGAGAAGGCGCAATCCAATATGGCCAGCTTTTTCTAGCAAATTTTGCTCTTTTTCCCTTCTACACAGAACTACTTTTGATGCTCAGACCAGAACAGGACAACTACACATCCACATTCATACAAACTGTACCGGCCTTGACTCAGGGAACTAATGGAAAAGAAATCCAAAACTATCTTATGCTATGAAAGAACGCAAGAACATGGAGGCGGTCGCTTGATGATATATCGGGGTCTCTCATGTTTTTTTATTTTGTTTGTTTCTAAAGCAGCTCTCTAAGAGTCCGCAGCATCCAGGTTTCTTATGACAAACTCAAAATCTGCAAAAAGAGGGACATATATCAGTGGAAAGCATCAACTTCACCAAAAGGGGGGGAACAGAATACCCTCGAAAGCAAGCAATCCAAGAAAAAGGTGAAGGGGCTACAGAGTAATACAAAGAGCATCTCGAGAATGCTTCGTGTAGTTGGAAAAAGATCGTTGCGCAGATTAATTCTATGGAAAACTCTTTCTAACCCCATTGAATCTAAAACTGTTTTCTGATTTCATGGGCAATTGAAGCTTTCGGTATCTTGCATCTCAAGCAACAACAAGAAAAAGTCAATATTGAAAAAGCACAAAAAAACTAACATTGAACGCAGCCTGCCGAGATGGTTGCAAGCAAAACTCAAAACGACAACCAAACACATCAAGTAGCTGTTTTTCCCCTCCTTTTTGGGAAAACTACAAGAAATAATGAAAAAAGGGAAACCAATCCTACATTTTTCCTTGAAAACGAAAACTTCATTTTTTTTTCCAGAAAATCATCCTTCAAAGTTTAGCCATCGGAATTCCTAAACTGAAGATCGTACCTTTTTGTTCCTGCAGCTGAGATTATGAGAAGAGGATGACAATGGAGGCAGAGCAAGCTCATGAAAATCAAACAAAACCTTCAGGGGAACGAATCGGTTGTGATCAAAGGGTAATTTGTTGGAGAAGGAGATTTGGACCCAAAAAGGGCAGCAAAGAAAAAAAATGACAGATTATAAACAAATCAAAGAAACATAAGATTCTTCGGAGTTTTTTAGTTTTTCCTAAGACTGCCCTTTTTCAGGGTGGCGATGGTGATGATCTCAGAGGACCTTCTCGCCGACCATCTTGTCGGTCTCGCTCCCCCCCGGGCTTCCTCTGTTCTTTTCCCTATCTTTGTTTCCTTAAACAATTTTTGTCACTCTGCGATGGTGTCTTCCCGTTTCTCTCTCTTCCCTGTTTTTTTTCCTCTGCCCCCTCGCATCTCTCTCCCCCTCCTCCTCTCTCTAACCTCTCACCAACCAACTCCCACAGGTTGTTCTATTTCTCTCATCCCTCATGTTTTGCCTTAATCCTTTGGACACCTTAGCAGCTGTATGATATGCATTGAGTAAGATATCATATTCGGGTTTTGACAGTAGAGAAAATCTACCATATTAAGTGCTTTACATTTAGTGGGAGGATGATGTGATTCAAACATGAATCAATCGGTATTTGTTAAACTTTTGAATATCAGATAATGTATACGAAAAAACCAATAGTTGTGAGATGATTGATGTGCAAGCCTAATGGGCACTTATGTGTTTGGTTAGTTGTAAAGTGTGGTATAATCTTTAGATTACACCGTACTTTGCACCAAGATTACAGCATTTTGGTTGTAGTTGAGTGTAATACGAGATTATATGAGTTAACATTTTACAGTGTGACCGGTAAAAACTTTACATCTAAAATGCACAGTATTCTCAGATTACATCAACTTTGTAACCAACTTGACAATACTCTTACATATATCTACCAAATTTTATAATCAACTTTACATTATTCCAAATACCACATATTATATTCGAATATATTTTCCAAGAAAATTTTACCGCATAATCTCAACTTTCCTCGTAATTTAACAATGTTCGAACCAAACCCCCTTAGCTAGCACTAGCCTTGTCGATCCCTGAATGATGTGTGAATATGGTCCGACACCAATGCCCGACATGTCGGTGTTAAACACGAAAAGTTTGACCGGAGAGTTTCTTGCTGGTCAGATATAAAATTATACCGTTGATGGATGGAGCTGAGAGTACCCGAAATTCAGTATCTTCTCATAGTGTAATGCGAGTGTGTACTACGGAATTCAGGAAATGGCTAGTGAAGGTGGGATGTGACCGAGATTGATCCAAAAAAATTGAGTTTTTGAGATTCTACATAGAATAAGTTCAATTCCTGATGCGAAAAAATTTACTCGAAAAGGTCATGGCCCGACCCAAAAAATCAAGGGGAGCTTGACACCGACAGAAATTATATAAAAATAGAACATTATATTTAACAATTTACATGTATGTTGGACTTGATAATAAAAACGATACAACTGATGTTTTCATACTTTGTATTTTGTCGGTATTTATGTTAATTAACTTATATTAATAAGTGGAAATTTTATATTGTTATTTTTCATATTAATTTATTATTATATAAAAAATCAAGGTCCGAAAAAGTCATTCATAAAACCGAACCCATAACAGTTGGTTTTTTCATTTCCTTAAACTGTTCTCGGTATAGTTTTTTGAGCTTGAAAAACCAACTCGAAGAAGTTGTGGCACGATAATTTTCACAAAAATCACCTCACCGAAAAAAAAGAGGAGGGACTATGCAACCCTAGGTGACATGGAGAGAATTAGTTTTAAATATTTTAAAATTGAGACAGTGGGGCCCGCGATTTTGGGCGGGAAGTTCAGGGAGGATTAACTGAAAAAACGGTGGCGTGAAAGATAAATGAGTGGTGGCGAGCTTCCGCCCCTCTGCCTCTCTTCTTCCTCTTATTTGAACTCTTATTTACAATTAAGTTCAAATATTTTACCTTTGAGGGGCGACACGCTGGTAAGTTGACGTGCAGTAGGGTAAGTCCAGGATTCGATTCTCTTGTGGCCGGGTATCGGGGATTTAATTGCGGGCCTCGAGCTGTATGATACATTGTCTGATATATTAGTTAGTCGTTATAGTACCAGACACGATCAATATAAAAAAATAGTTCAAAGATGTAACCCTGGATGGGTCTAATGGTAAATAAAAAGTGAAGAGTTATTTCCATTCAAAATTCAAATTCTCTTAAGAGCAGCTTGTACCTCTGAATTTACCTTGTCATGTACGTTGCTTATAAAAGTTCGTACATGACGATTTCTCATTCACGTGTACCATCTTTCCAACAAACCTTGCTGCTCCCATTCTAGACAAATACGGCCCCTGGCCGTGGAAAGTGCAATGTCCGTTCCACCGGAAACCACCTCTTCTTGTGATCTCGGTTTTGGTGCCGGATCAGGTCATATGACCCATGAACACCTAAAGTTTAAGGTACTGTTTATGGTTCCTGGCGATCAGTCAAATCATACGCCACTGCAAAGTAAATGCTCAGAGCAAAGCGGATTCTCAGGAATTTTTTGCACCGAGCTGGTGGTAAGGGTAGCCGGGAAGATGAAACAGAACTAACGACTCTTAGAAGAAAATAGCCGTTGGACTTGAAGTACAAGGCCGTGTCTATGGGCCAACAGACCGACCAAGGCCCATGATCTGGCCCAAGCCCAGAGGGCCCAATATGCCCACTCTGATCTGGTGCAAGCACGCTTCCCAGGTCACAACATCGGACCCTGAGGCATTTTCCTAGCCCAATGGGCCGGGCCCACTCAAGAAAACAAGAAATTCGTTGTTGAAATCCCCATAGTCTAATGCGTGACGAGTATACGTACCATGTGACAATTCTTATATAATATCATGAACCAAGAAGATTCGCATATCGGTTTTTGGATAACACCTCTTATGCAACTTTTAAGATATGGGAGTGCAAGAGCGCTCTGTGTACCCCTTTAACACGAGCATCCTCACTGGGCTCTTCGATCGGGTCCAAACAACACCTCACCCAATTCAAGCACGTGGACAGCTTCTGCAAAAAACATACTAGCAATCCCTGCATAGACCAGGGTCGGTTCTGATACATTTGTAGCATCACAGATCCCATCACTCAAAAATGCTCGTTCGTATGGACACCTTTTTTTTTTTGTTATGAAATGTCTTATAAATACTCTTGAGATTGCTAGTGTTGAATTCTGTATGTGTTATGTGAGCGGACCCGTTGGCAAAGGACTATTATATTGTTGATAATGGACGTTACAAGATAGTTGATCCGTTTCTACCAAAAAGTCTAAGTAATCAAGTGATAGTATCCAATTATCTTATAAATTTATTAATATCATCTTATTTGACCGATGTGAGATCTACCAACTAGATCTCGTAAGTATGTCCAAGGTCTCTCACGACACAGCCGATGCAAGATCATACGATGTGACAAACGCTCTGATCAGTCTCGAAATAACTATGCTAGTCAAGCTCGTGAGCTGGGAGCCGGTCATCCTTTTCAAAAGCAAAGAGACGCTGTCAGTGCCAGTTTGCGACGTTGATCGTTAGACGTAGTAGTCTCAAAGGGACATGTACATTATTCCATTTTTCTAAATTTCAATTAAAAAAATTACATGTGATTATTTTATTTGTATTAAGAAAAATAAGTAAATTGCATTACTTTTTAAGATAGGGCAGCAATAATGTCAGTCAAGCTACCTAGCTTTGATTTGGAAAATCAATCTGACGTCGTTACCCATGCATGAATTATTATTAAATTTCGCAATTCAAGGAAAGATTCTTCAGAGATTATTCCATGGAAATGTGCCCATGTGTTTTCAACGACCGGCTTGCTTGTAAATTGACAATAAGTAGTAGGTCATGTTAGAATTTGACTCTTCTAGGATGATATCTGGAGGTTAATGACTAACTATAGACTGTACAATACATTGTCCGGTTGATTAGTTAGTTATTATTGTTGATATTATATATATATATATATATATTCCATGGAAATGTCAACTCTCCCCCTCGAGTCCCCATGCACACCAGAGGACAAACCGTCGTGTTTTATGTGCCTGTAGGGCTAATGTGAGAGGAATTTTCATCGTCTTCTTATTATTTGCACGATTTTTTTATTCCTTGTAGCTTTCCTTTTTTTTTTTTAAATTGGTAATTACTCCTCATAGTTTTCGGATCTGCAACGTGCCACATTCTTTGTTTTTGAGGTTTTTGTCCATGAGGACGAATGTCTGTTAGTCACGCTAAAACTCGGTGATCCCTCCGTCAAGATAAATGTCCGGCTTGATCGATTCCTATTTCTTCCTTCTTCCAGCATTACTACTCGTATATTACTCTCTCATGAACATTCGCTCGCTGGTCGATTGTTCTGAATCTGTTCCCAGAAAATAATAACAATGAAAAAGCAAGGTAAATTACGAGATATTTAGAATTTAACCTGTGAATTTCATGGTTAGATTTAAGGGGTGTCGTCATTGATTTTGAAAGAAATTGTAAAATTTATATAGATTCCACATATTTATCTTTTTTTAAAAAAAGATGATCTCATTTTTGCCACAGTGGGAAATGTCTGGTGACCCAGAAAACTCAAAGGGATCCTGCATTTGTTAGTGTTTTTTTTTCAATATACAAAAAAACACAGGTCTAAAAGGAGTTGAAGGGAACAGATGATAAAAAGGAATACGAGAAGTTTCACCGGTGATATTAAATCCAGTACCTCCACGTCACAAGTCAAGAATCAAATCAATTGTATCAATCTATCATTCTCTACATTTGTCAGCATTTACCACAAGTTTCCTCATAACACAGGCAGAGTTATATGTGCGTGTTAAGGTCTTTCAATCCCAGCTTGGTTCATATTCAACATCAAGTCTTAACATTTCCCAAAATTGGAACAGCAAATAGGAACCGAACATCCATTTCCTAAGAGGTTCCTTCCTTGAGGATATCACTCTGATCTGCTACTCATATTATGAGAGTTATCTCTCTAACATCGGATGAAGCTTCCTGAGAGATGAGATCACCGTCTTCTCCATCCTTATAAGCATTAAAAACTCGTCCGATTTAGAGTTCAAATATATTCAATCAGGACATTTCCATGTCCTTTTTAACCTTCTTCCTCAGTCATCAAGCAATGATGGATGGAGACAATCTCCTTTATAATAGATATACTACATAACAGTACTGCTTACGTGATGTCACAAGCTAATAAGATTTAGTCATTTAAAATTTTTTTACAAGATCCTAAAAAACAACTCTAAAACTAGCAGAATCTCATTAGTTTATAATATCATGTAAATACTGTCACGTGATATATCCGTTATATATACGAGTTTCTCCCTCTGAAGGCTGACTTCAAATACATTCATAGAACAACCCTCCTGTCCACACAGGAGTTATCCACCCAGAAATATACAAGTTTATGTGATGGAATTTCCACCACATTTAAATTATAATTTTTTTCCGACTGGTTTTTGGATTAAGGATCACAATTCTATTGTCAAATCAAAAAAAAAAAAAGGTCACTCATGGTAATATTTTAATTAAAATAAAAATCACACATATAAAATATGCATCCTTCTATATGGATTGGTTTTTGTTAGTCTCACATCGATTATACAAGAAGATTATAATGAATTTATAAGATGACTTGATACCGTCACTTAAAAATTTAGTTTTTTTTGTGGAAACGAGTCAGTCTCTCGTAAGACTTACTAATAATATAATATATGAATATATGATGGCAATCTATGACATAAATCTGGACTCGTCTCTGCTAGTCTCCTACTAACATAAGCTCGGATCCATCTCCCATCATTCTCCTCCTAGCCTAAGTCATCGACTTTGCCGACGGTCTACTCGCAACATCACAGCATTCAACAGTGTCGTTGAAATTACATTCCATATCAATTATTGAGTGTTGCAACATGACTTACGCTGGTTCTTTTATATTCTTTCTTTTCTAATTCTTAATATTAAAATCAAGATCAAGGTTATATTAGACAAAGGCCTTGTGCATTTGCAAGTCCTCTGGCATGTCACCCTTTTCCCTACTGACTATATACATACATATATATATATATATTCATGACAAAATTCAACTTTCTGCAGAAACCCCAAGAATGAATATTAAGAAAAATGTAGCCAAGAAAGCTGTTCCCAACTGTTGAATTTGTTTTCCACGTTTGCAGGAGTGATGCGTGCTCCCAATAACCCAGAGTTGCTGAATTGATCATAAATACAGTGAATGCAAGGCTGGATTATATCTTAGATTTAGAGGTCTCAAATTAGATTTTCACGAGGAGTTTTACAGATTCACCCCGAGCCCTAGATAGATTTATAGAAGTGAGAATCACAAAAGCTTTGTGGATGTGAAAGGCTGAACTATATATAGATCTAGAGGTCCTGAATTCGATTTTCACAGTAGCAAACTTCTCAATTCCAACAACGGTTTTATTAGATATTTTACAAGTAGAATCCCTCTTTTTTCCTGATCCAGTAGTTACTCCACCACTGTGAATCCCAATTCAATTCAGGCATGATACACCTTTTTTTAGAGGATATTTATAGTGGAAGTCTTATATATTTGGTATTTTTTGTAGTTGGGTATTATAAATTTAAAAATGGCCAATTCAGTCATACAAGATTAGTTCCGTTATATTTTTCAGTTTGAATCATCGTTATTTTGCTAATACTTTATGCTGTTAATGAAATCTTTAACAGAACAATGGCGATTTGTATTGAAAGTATAATATAATTGGTCTTATATATCTGAATTAATTATTTTTTGACTTATAGGACTCAATTGTAAAAAAGATCAAATATATAGGACTTCAAGTATCATTTTTTTTACTTCTTTTTTAGTTACAGGAAGATGCCAAGTTTATCCATATTATTTAGTTATATATCCCTATTATTCAGTTTCCCTTTATTTCTTAATATTCTTTTTAAACTTGTAAATCTGCTTTATGATCGGAAAAATTAGGCAATTCTTGATATTAAAAAGAAGAATTCCATTGATAGCATCATTCAACAAAAGAAGGAACAAGTGGAGTCTTCAATTATGATGAGGTTTCAAACTCCAGTGTCTGAGTCAATCACAGAAATCAAGTTTTATTCTTCTAAGAGGTATCTGTATGGATATTTTATTTGGTATAATAATTCATTTGGCAACAAAATAAAATATTTCCTTTTTTTAATAATTGATATTCTGTCTCCAAGTTGATTGAATTCTAAACAAGTCCACCAAAATTGACTTCATTTCCGGCCCTTCCCCCTTCAAAAACACACAATGTAATTTATTTCCTGCTTGGCCTACATCTTCAATTAATTTATTTTAACAAATTATTTATTTCTAATTTCTTTCTTTCAAAATTTGACCAAACAGAACTACCAATAGTCATACAGCACATGCATTATACACTGTGACCACAAGGGGGGCTCTCAAACAGAAGAGCATGGGGACAGGAAAATAGTGCAGTGATTGAGGAAGAAAGTCTTAGTTTAGGTGGGAAAGGATTGATGGGCTGATGAGGAGATGGACCCACTTCTCTGACAACCTTCTTTTTTTTTTTTTTTTTTAAATTAAATAGGATTAAACAGATCAAGAAACAGCTCTTGATTTGTAACGGTTATATAACGTAACAGTATTCAAATAACATTATAAGTTAATAATAGTTAATTATTTCTAGAATCTTTTTCTGTATTTAAAATTTTATATGAAAAATTTTCAAATAGTTAATTTTATTGGTTCGTGATACAGTAACATAAATACTGTCGGTGATTTATTTGTTTCATAGAAGTCTCTCTCCTCGGTAATATTTTTTTTCCTAGGCTCTCCATGGTCGGATATTAAAAGATCTTGAGTTTGGCTCTGTTAATGAGATTTTTTGTTGTCCTTTATTTTCTTTGACATCTTAATCTCTTCTAAACTCTGATAAGTTTCGTTTGTAAGAAAATTAGAAAAATTCTTATTATTGAAGCGAAATTAATCTACTGGGGCAATATGGTTATGCACTTATTACTGATCTACAGCATTGGTCAAACAATAAACATTAACCTTTCAAGAGAATTTATTTTCCAAGGAAAACGTTCTCCCACTTGCCATGGAACATCCACACCCAATATTTTTTGTTATTCTAAAAGGCGAATGATTTCAGTTAAAACAAAATTCGTGCGGTTACCGAGCATCGTGCTCCTTCGCGTGCAAAATGACTAGTAAAATCATCGTAAAACTGTCCAAAGAGGCTTGGATGATTCGATAAGTAGTGTGCCGTGATTAGCTCCGGCCACTTCCCGGGAGTTTTGACGACGTCTCCTTGATTTCTACCTGAACTCCCGATGCTTCTTAAGTTATACGAAATGTATTTTCATCGATGAACTTTCGACTTTGATCCCGGTGTTCGAATATTTCCTTGAATGTAGCATTCTATGTGGCCTATATATTTTGGATTTATTAATCGTTTGTTAGGTCCATATACATTTTATGGCTTTGATATAAGAGATAGTACATCGATGGACATGTGTCTCGCTTAAGGAAATTAAAACTCGGGAATTTCAATATCCAAGTTTTAAGATTCCCTCACATCTTGCCTATAATCAAATATATATCTCTCTTAAATGATATTGAAATCGACTAACAAGAGATTTCAGAATCTGCGAGGGATCGAGATTCTGGAGTTGGTTAAGAGCAATAAAAAAGATTGTCGCTCGATATAAAATAGTCGATTACTAAGGAAAAATGACTGACGTTGTTGAAAAAGAACAGGGAAGAAAGTTCGCGAGACAGAGAGAGTTTTTTTAAAGGCTCAATCCATTGTGAAACATTCAAGGGAAGATAAGGATGAGAGAATGATATGATGATTCTCTTTTGTTGCACAGTCTCTATATGAATCAATATAATTATCTCGAAACCTATCTTAAATATGTGAGTTATGTATGGTCGGATTCGGGGTGTGCAGGTGGTGTGTCAAATCTTATAATTGTAAATTAGAAATCTGCATTATAACAATTACAATAAATTTTATGCTGAGGGCTCAGCTACATTGGTATTAGTCCTTTGTGGTATGCTCAACTAATGGAGAAAGTATTTTATAATATAGTATTACTACGTGATAGTATTATATTAATACAGGCTCATTGGATATATTTCTTCCTGTATTTTTTTACAAAAATTAAAAAAACACTAAAAATAGTTTATTTTTATTAGTTTGTATCATTATGTAAGCGACAACACCGTCTCATAATAGACTTTTGCTTACTAACGGTGCTAGATTTTCAGTATGCGTATATGGAATTCGCAATTTGATTGGTTATCACGATTATGAAGATCCTTAAATTTGGATACATCAAGATTTTTCGGGTCCAGTCGAACGAGAGAGAAAAAGAAGAGAGAGGGGTGTCGAGGAATCATTCGATGTCTTTCCAACAACCCTAAAAGGACAAGTCCCGTCTGCTTTCATCATTTGAATATGGTTACAATCGTGGCATTTTCTCATATAAAATATAGATAGATACACACACACAGACGTACTCTACACTCACAACTTTGTATGCCCACCCAAAAAAAAAAAAAAAAGAAAGAAAGAAAACAGTCAACACTCAAATTTTTTTAATTACCAAATTATTGCTCTATAAGTTCTAAAATTTTTCTTATATGATCTGATAATTTAAAGGTCTTATATTGAAAATATCTTTACTCTTTTATGTTAAAACATTTATTAAAAGCATACTATTTGGATTTGTACTTGACAGGCATCGGCTTCAGTGAACTGTACCACATTTTTTGTGATGTTACATTGATGGTGTCAATATTTGCCTCGTTTATTTCAGTTCGTTTGATATGTTTAGATTGAACTCAAGAACCTAATCGTTGCTTAGCATGACGATAAGGTTGCCACTATTGTTATAGACCTTATATAAAGACAATGGATCTTTATATAAGGTATTGAATTCAAATATCCGGAATGAAGAGAATTCATCTTGAAAGAATTTTATCCCGAAACGAGTTTACCCGGTTCGAACTGAATTAGTTGAATGTCTGGATAATAACAGCACTGTATGTTTTTATTCTAAATTTCCTTGAAATGCCATTCAAGTCCCTCCTACATCTCTATAATCTATCACACAACTCTCTCTCTCTCTCTCTCTCTCTCTCTCTCTCTCTTTCTCAAAGTCTCCCCTCTCCTCGACCCTCACATTAGTTCTTCCAGTTCTGAACTGATCGGGACATGGAACCCTAATTTTCTTGACGAAGCTGATTCAAGCCAGGAGCTCTACCGAAATCTGCAGCAACTGACGGTATGATCGGACCCACTGCATCATATCTCTCCATGATTTCTGTCTGCATACGACATAGGTGGAAGATGAACTCTTTTACTCATTAGAAAACGATCGACCACAGATGTTAGTCGTTTCAAGGTTACCTCAATCCTTGGAGCTCAGTTAGATCTTCATATTTATCTAATCCTCAACAGTATACGGAAATAAAGCGTCGATACTACGATCCAGGTAACCTTGCCAGGTTAGGCCGGAGCTGGGGGTGGGGGTGGGCGGGTGTTCTTCGATTAATTTCCATAATTATACAACTTTTCACGGTTTTAAGTAGTTTGCGAAAGAAATTAACTGGAAATGTTTCCTAGCAGCGAGCGCGCACACACACATATGAAATTCGACAAATTTACATTCACCATCTCGGTAAATGTGTATGTCTTTGTCTTCTATCCGATCGTATTTCAGTGTGGAGAGTATTCTGCTTAAGAGCATATCACACAACGGTATTTATACTATATTATAAACCAATACGATTAATTTATTTTTAGAGTTAATTTTTTTATTTTCAAGAATACGGCTCGGTATATCCATTACATATAATACTTTCCCATAGTCAAAGATGGACTTAGGGGGCACGGGGGCGATCGCCCCTAAAGTCAGAAAAATCCTTAATATACTATACATATTTCACTTGATTTTATTCCTTTTTTTATTGAATTATCATATTTCGCATATCTGAATTCGTTATATTTATGTTCTATGGAGTATCGCCACTTAAATCAAGTTTTTGGATCCGTTCCTCCCATCGCGCCCACATAATTTTCTAAATTTCATGTTACACATGATCCTAGGTAAGGTCGAATATGTATTGAATGCTAATACATGATAATGTAAAAAACTTTGATATGTTTTCTTAGCTCATCGCTATGCTTTTTTTTCAATTACAAAGGACATTATATGTGTAAAAGAGGATATGAGGAGCGAAACTCATCGTTACGCTTAGTACGATGGAAGGTTTGAGATCATATTTGTCTCGAACAAAATTATTCATTAATCACTGGTTTGAGAAAGATGTGAGTGAACCATGAAAGAGGTAGGGAAGAAATAATCTTCAGTGTTGTTGAATCGCACGATTGATGGAAAATTCATTTGTCCACAGAATTCTTAAATGCCTGTGGTCACTAATTGAAAAAAACAAAAACCCAAGAAGGCGGCTGGTTGAAATTAAGAGAAATCAGGTGCGAGCTCGTGCATTGGTAGGGTTTGAGAAGTTCAATTTATTCCAAAGGTCGCGTCATTTTATTTTTCAAATTTACAATGTTCGATTTTCTAAAAAAAAAATGTAAATCCGATATTTTTATGTGCGATGATTTATCGTTTTCTTTTCAGTATATAACAATTTAAATAGCATAATCTTATTACAATATTAAAAAACCTCAGTATATAACAATTAAATACCGTAATCTTGTTATAATATTAAAAAACCAAGGGGATCTACCGAGCTGTGGATTATCCAAGTGTAACTCTCATAACTGAAAATTGCTAATCGTAATAAATGAGATCAATAGAGATTGAGTAATTCGCCAAGAAAATAGATAGTGATACCGATTGATTGAAATTAGTAGCAAGTCTCTTTCCCTGGGCATGATCTTGGGTTTGAATAATGCATATTGTGAGAATTTACGATCTAAGATCTTTGCTTTCCGGCGAGCCTACCTTGTTCAAGTAAAATCGTTGTCTGCAGTATTTCTACATTTTTTTTATCGGTGAAATGTTGCTATTTTATGAAGGACTAATAATTGGACCTCGGAGATACAAGTTATAAGCATTAAACAATTGACCTGTTTGACAAAGAGCATGCACATCAATTTTTTTATTCCTAGGAATCCATATAAGTTTTCGGCTGTCAAAATAAGAATGAAACTTTAAAACATTCAAAAGTATATTTTGACTTTTCCAAGGGTATTTCTGATTTCCATTAGCCGAAAGAACAGCATTTGAAAATATGATCAAATGGTTACTGCTCTTTTATATATATACATATATATATATATATATCTGTGTGTGTATTGACTCCTGTATTTTGACCCATGAAGCAGCACTGAACCCAGAAAGAAATTGCTGGGAGGCAGCACTGCAGCAGTGATATCAAAACCCTAACCGAAGTTCATTCTTTTTAGAGGAGCAACCATGGCAAGCAACACAGAGAACATTGTTCATCCTAGTGAGCAGAAACGAAGCCGAACCAGCGACGGAAACCGGTCGGAGGAGACATCGACATTGTCTACCCAGAATATCCCATCCTTCGACCTGAACGAAGAGCCGAGTGTTAACGAAGTTGACGACACCGCAAGCAACAGCCTCGGTTCCAGCAGTGTTACAAGAAACAGTGCTGCTTGTTCTCCTCAAGTAAAGCAACTGAGGAAGCCGGTGAGGCAGTACGTTCGGTCGAAGACGCCACGTCTCAGGTGGACTCCCGAGCTCCACTTCTCCTTTGTCAATGCCGTGGAGCGTCTAGGAGGACAGGAACGTAAGTTTTCGAGTCGAGCCATGTCCTTTCCCGAATGTTCCGAGAAACATTCCGTCGAATTTGATTTTGCTCGTACTGGTGTAGGAGCGACGCCTAAGTCAGTTCTTCAGCAAATGAATGCGAAAGGGTTGAGGATCGCTCATGTAAAGAGCCATTTACAGGTTAGATCTTTTATGCTGTATAGCAAGAAGAAAAAAAAAGAAAAATCAAAGTGATTTGATTGAGGTGGTAGAATACATCTTTCTTGGGTTCGAGTTTTATGAATGGAAAGATAAGTTTCGGTCCCTAACTTAAATTAGATACATGTGGTACAGATAAGGAAAAACGAAAGAAAGAACATCTTCATTAATTTTTATCGACAGCTTTTGCATTTTCCCTGTCTTTTACTATCACTTAATTTTTCTTCTCCTCTCATACTGATCCCTCACATGTGCACATGAAATCGAATAACAGATGTATCGAATCAAGAAGCTCGACGCAGCACAACGAGGTATGTACGAGTTCTAATCTAGTTTTCTGTATACATGGCAATTACTTATTCATTTTCAAGATTGAAGGAACGATTTTGTAGTGGTCGTGGGACATTACTACGATGCAAAATGTACGAATTTCGGAGAGACAGATGGGAACTCTGGAACCGTTCCCGACATAGGATCTCAAGCATCACTGTTCTTTTCTACAGTATTATCTCAGGCATACAAAAGGATGCCACTGAGGGATCCTACTGGTCAGATCCATGGAAATGAGAACGGTGCCATTGCCTTCAGCAGCATGCCATACCACAGCAGGAACAATCCTTGTCCAGGCATCATCGAATCCCGATTCTTCGAACAGCATCCTGATTCCAAGACAAGGTCCTCGAGGTAATCTATAATACTTGTTCGGCTTCTCCTTCCTTGATATGCAGTCCATTCCAATGTTGTAAATGTTGTCATCAGAAAGCCGGGTTTTATGTATCTGCAGAATTTCCGAGCATGTGTCAAACGAAGCGAAGTAGTCTGCTTTGTTGTATGTAATGTCTTCTTCTTTACATGTCCATAGGCAACACGAAATTGCATTCGATGAATTCATGGAAGCGAGACTACATGGTTCACCTGAAACAGTAACAGCATTCAACCAATGGAGTGAAGAAATCATTTGTAAAACGGGATGGCATTCGGGTGGTGAAAGTTTCTCGGTCGATGAATCTCTCCACTGGAGCAGTGCCAGGAAGGTCGAGGTCGAGCCTCCACTCCGGTTGCCGGTAACAGCATCCACTCGAACAAATCACTTCTTTAGAAATTATCTTGGGAAGAGCTAATCTGATTATTTCCTCCTTCATTTCCCGGTGTGTAGACCGACAAGCAGAGTGAGTCGGGGGACCCTGAGGGGCCTTATTCCCCCATCAGCAGCCGAGGCTGAGGAGCAGGGAAGCGATCAGCACCAAACTTTCGCTTTCCTGATTTGGGGTCTCTCTGGTTCGAGAAAAAAGTGAAGTAGAGGAGGCTGGACGTGGATTAAAGATGGTTACTTACATAAGATCTAACTTATTATCAGTAGTATATGGATGGGCGGTTGAGATCTTCTCTAAGTAATCAGATCGGATGAGAAACTACTGCATTTTCTGCAGTTTCAGAGGAGAAGAGATTCGTTGATTTCTGTAATATTATCTGTAAACTTATTGATTTTCCGATAATCACGTATACACTGTTCACAGTACAGACATTCGTTATACATGGATCTTAGGATCGAGTACCTTACAAAGCATAACCGTATTTCGATACTTGGTATACCGGCAACTCCTCCTGGAGCATACGAGGAAGCAACTGAAGTTACGAACAAAGCCAGGCCCGATGTCCGATACACATTTAGGAACAGGCACGGCAAGTTCGATCCACACAGCTCCCCTCAAGATCCTCTCCCCATGCAATCTTGTTCGAGAGTAAAAGCTCTCCTCTATGTACCAGCGAGGGATGTTGAGATTGGATCTGTTGGGGTTAGAGATAAGATGAGCGGGAAGGGATATTGGAGATAGAACAAGTGGACGATAAAGCGCTGATTGTCATTAACTCCTTTTCATGTACATCAGACCCTATACGTAAGAGTACAAGGAGACCAACTGTGACTATCGAGAAGTGCGGGAGTGCAAAGGGAGGTGGGCTGCTATGCACATCCCCGTCTAATTGCTATGGGCTTAACTGCCTTGTTGCGCATGCTCGGCTAAGATGGCAGCGCTGCTGGGCTGTCCTATAGATTTGGGCCTGGGCCTGAGCTCAGTGTGCCCTATCAGAATTCACGTCAGTCATTTAACAAAAAGGATCTTAAGAGAATTTGGTACCACCACTTAACAGTTGAGGTTGTAGTGGAAACGAGTTCAATCTTTTGTAGAGCATTGTGGAAAGTAGGTTATCGTGTGGACTCATAGCTCATAAGTTCGGGACTGGAAAAAAAACTACATGGCTCGTGGTTAATTGTTAAATTCGCGTGTGGGACTTGTGGTAATGATTCATGTACGGAAGAAAAAGCCCAAGCTAGTTTGTCACCCTCTCGCCTGAGATTGGGTCATTTAACAAAAAGGATCTGGTTTATAAAAGAATTAAATACCGCCAAGGGGTCTAGATCCACAATTATATGTTCAGACTAATCCAGAACCATACAAGTTATGTTGGATCATTACGTGGGCAAAACTCTCCACAATTATGTATTGATTTTCTCTGTTTATAAGACTCGAATTAAGTCCTTATTCAAGTGAAAGAGACAATGAACCATGTCAACAGATCCACTTCAGTTAGAAGTCTTGGAAATCTTGGAAAACCAGATCCACAATATTCAGCATCTCGTTTCCACCTTCAGCTGAGAATTGCAGCCTCCTTTGATATGAAATGGAGATGCTGCAGGACAGGAAAGAAAGGGCACAAACCGAGAAAACAGAGAACATTACCGTCAAAGGAATCTATAACTGACCGGTCGGGTCGCCATTTGCCTTCCTGTCACGTCCTTCTTTTGTCGGAATTCGCACTTGCAACACAGGTTCTTTTCTTTTGGAAGTTTCGGAATTCAGATTCTGATTTATAAGTTTCTCAATTTGGGGATGGTTCGGTTACCGAACAGAAGCACTGTTTTTTCACATCGGTTACAGTTACCAGACAATGAAGCATTTCTTGTACTCGTATAACGTAGATCTTCGCATTCAATTATTCGTCATCCAGTTTCAAATATGGATGTGAATGGGAAGAAGTTAAGTGAGGATCAGGGGGCTTGCACCTGCTAGAAATGGCTCGGTCTCTCTCATAATGCTATGCAAGTTCAGCAACTTGACACAGAGCTAGAGATTTCTTTTCAGGAAGCTTAGAATGTCATGAAAGCCATCCTCCTTTCGTCTTCCGGGAATTCACGGAATGTTCGCACTGATTAATTTTTATGCTCGTAGAACCGAGTGTGATCTCATCGTTACTGCAGCGTGTAGCCAAAAATCCCAACCGGAGCCACCCATTCCCACACTCACTGATGAGCTGTTGAACCACTGCACAGAGCAGACCACTGTCTGATTCCTTCTCCCCCATCTTCATATCGACACTGCTGCTGTAGGGAGGATCGGCCTCTGAATCGATTCCTCCATATTTAAGTTGCCCAGTCTTGAGGGTGCCTGTTCCTTCTACAGCTCCGGTCATAGAGAATGCCAAGCAACTCCCAACAGAAGAGAGAACTCTTATAACAGAATTACCTGAAAATCAGTGAAACTTTGGCTTTACGGGAACCCGATTTGGTATTCTTTGTTGCAAGTGGGTTAAGTGGCTGCTGTTGGTTTCTGATTCATGTCAATTAAAGGATAATGTACGCAAGGTGAAAATTACTGCAGAAGCCCAACAGACAGCTCAAGAAGATGCTCTCTACTGAGGATAATTTTGACATTTTCTCTCATCCAGGTTCCTGTACCTCTGCGAATGCACAGATAGAGGAGTTTCTCTTGCTCAAATATCGATAGCTAAAGCAATGGGGAACCCTTCAAGAGTTTGAAATTCCTAAACTGGGAATGAACAAGCAAGATCAATCAAGCTTCGAGTTTTGGGGGGTAAGTATTGATACTAGAGAATCCAGCAAAACCAGACAATGAATCAATCCATTCAACATGTTCACACGCATCATAAGATCTTCATTTTATGGAGTTTTACTTCCAAATCGGCAATTCATTAAACGTATAAAAAGGTCACTGAAACATTGATATCATCTGATTCAAAGAGAAACTATTGACAATGGACTTCTCTGCAAAAGTATAATTGAAGAATGCAGCCACTTCAAGATACCGAGTTGGGATTCCACAGTCAAATCCGCAATCTTTTCAGGAATCATTAACATAGATAGCAAATAGTTAACGCGTGAAACATTCTCGAAAAAGTTCACAGAGCAAGAGTCCAGATCAATATAACCGTGCAAATTCTTCTCAACCAACAGAGTCTTCTTGCAACCAAAAGAATGAACATCAGACCAACAGAGTCTTCTTGCAACCAAAAGAAAGAACATCGGATGTATCATTCTACAGGACATGATATCACCTTCTCAATCCAATGTTTGATGTAACAATAGCAATTTCATCTTCATGGAATAAACCAAAATATGTACTATAGAAAGGTTTTCTACATCAAAGACAATTGCGTACTTACAGCAGTTTTGGCTTTTACCCAGCAAAGAAATGTGCAAGTGTGACCATCTGAAATAACAAAAACCTCTATCCATCCACACTAAAATGTTAGCATATTCAATCATCCCAATAAATAGAATGACTAGCAGCATTCATCAAAGCAAAGAAGAAATGTGAGTCAATGACATTGAGGCTTATGTTATTGAATGTAATGTACAAGCTTTCAATCGCGTTTTATTGATTGGGATCAAAATGGTAGCATTTGAAGTTTCTTGCAACACAGACAGTCACCAAACAAATACTACAACATTAGCCTCGGTTGCCACACCCAATTTTTCACTTTGATTTCAAGTATGCAGCTTAGCTGGGAGATTGGGAAAAAAAAAAAAGAGATAAGAACCGGAAAGATAAATTGACCTCCCTGCAGTGCTAAGGAGCCCTGGGATCGGTCCCGTGCTGCCAAACATAGACAAGCTCATCCCACCCTGTGCTGGCAAGCAGCCCTTCAACAAGCACGCTCATATCAACTCCGACTGCAAATTCTGTATGGTGATCGTATCTTCCAACGAGCGCATCCTCCACCATATAATCCCACAGGCACACAGTCATGTCGTACGAGCATGAGACCATTAAACTCCCTCTATGGGGAGAGAACTTCACCTGTTGAAAGAAAAGAAATTTAAATGAATAGTGCAGATTGATCCTCATTAAAGCGTACACAGCCATAAGTAACCAGAGGTGCATTTGGAAGCATTCTCAGCAATGGTTTCCTCAAAAAGAAAAGATAGAGGAAATCCCTTTTGTATCAGAAAACGTTTTCCCTCTTCCGACTCACCACTTATATAGAATCCGCTGCCTCATGAAGTTCAGTACTTTAAAGGCCACCCACTAGAAAAGCAATCAGATGAACGAATACCCTCAACCAAAACACAGAAAAAATCTTTGATGATGATTAACACTACTCTGCTCATTTGTCACATTTTAATTAGTGTTTCTTCGTGCTACGTGGTGATCGTTTCCCGGAACCTGGATGCACTCCCAATACGATTCAATCCCACTACGCAAAATTCGCACAGTCTACCTTTCTGACGGCGTAGCTATGGCCATTAAGCACCGCGACCGGAACCCGGAAGCTCCTGACGTCCCAGACCCGTATAGACTTGTCGACTGAGGCGGTGGCAAGGATGCAGTCATCGTACTTGTTCCAGTCAGTGTAGAGGACCTCGAAGTCGTGGGCCGGGATTATCATGGTGGACCCGGGCTCGCGTACGTCCCAGACGCGGACAGTGCAGTCACCGGAGGCGGAGGCGAACACGTCAGCATGGCGTGGGTTCCACGCGGCGGAGTACACGCAGTAGGCGTGCTCCTTGAATGTCCTGACGCTGGCCGGTCGGTCAACGGTCCAGAGCTTGATGGAGTCGTCCCAGGATGCCGTGAGGAAGGAATCCCGGCGCGTGGGGTTGTAGTCCACGGAGTGGACCTCGCGACTGTGCTCCTGGAGGGAGCGGAGAGGGTTGGAGGCCGGCGGGAGATTGGAGTCGTATACCTTGACCGACCCATCGGCGATGGCCGCGACGAGGAGGGAGTCGTGGGACTCAGACCACGCGATGTCGTAGACGGCGTCGGCGGTGTCGTAGGCGGCGATCTCGCCTATAGGCGCCCCGGGGGACGGCGGCAGGGAGAGGACATGGACCCGGCCGTTGCCGAGGATGCCGAAGTTCTGGGCGGTGGCGACGGCGAGGCGATTCTCGTAGAAGGGGCTGAATTTGACAGAGTAGCCATTGAATGGGGTCTTGAAGACCGGCATATTGACGGCGGCGGCGGCGATGCCGGTCGGTGGAGATCCGATTGAATTGTGGATGGGGATTTGCGAAGTGGCTGTGTCAGCTGCAGCTTCGCTTTATGTAAGTTTATCTTTTATTTTCTAATTTCTTCCTTAGAATTTCTTTCCTTGCGGATCTAGAAGTAAATCTTCAGTGAATAAAGTTAATTGTATAAATTACTGATAAAAATTTTATATGTATTAAGATATGAAAAAATTTTACGTAAAGAAAGGTAATGATCGGTAAAATTTTCATTTAAAATACTTGATATTTTCGGATTATGTTAATTTTATAATTATTTTACCAAAATACATTAAATTCTACATTAAGCATCGCAATTACAATTTTCATTTTTTAAATAAAATTTCACCAAAATTCAATCTCTCTTTACGATTTTAACAATCTTCCTAATCTAATAGGGGAAAATTTTCATAGCTCAATTCACCTATGCAAATCAACTTGCACTAAAATCCATCAAATAATTCCATTTTTTAAATTTCAAAATCATCTAATAGTCCAACCTCTCATCATTGAAATAAATATCGATAAAAATTTTGGGAAAAAGTGCTCACAATATCAGTCTCACAAACATATGCTGGAGATCTCGATAGGCGTCGGTCTCATTTTCTCTCTGATTAGTCATTAGTTCGTCTCTGAACTTGCTATTCCGAATTTCAAGCAAGTCAAGTGCCCTATCATCAGGGATGGATTTAGAGGGATCACGGGGGCAATTGCCCCCCTAAACTAGGGAGATTTCATAAAATTCTGTATAAATTTTATTTGATTTTTTTTTCAATTTTTATTGAACTATGTATAGTTCGCCCCCTGAATTCTTCACTTCACTTTTATATAGAGTTTCGCCCTCCCGAGCAAGTTTTCCGAATCTGTCCCTGCCTACGATGCTTTACCGTTAACTCCAATATCAAGTACGTGGAGTTTAATCGAATCTCAACATCTAAACAGCACTAAATACTTAAATCTCAGCCTCTCCTGCTCTGCACAACTCCTAAACCTCTGCAGCCTGGCAGGAGAACTCCTCACACGGCTAACAATTGAGCACCTTCTGAAGATAGATAGCATCTTCTAAGCCATTTAAGCCGTCTCTCATAATTAAGGTCAAGATCAAAATCTCATATGAAGAAATTCTCTTTCAAAATGGCAGTGTTTCAAGCCAGAAATAATTTTTTTAAGACATTTAATTTCTAATATCATTAGAATTTAAATCATCGACAGTTATTATCAAAATCCCATCAATATCCAAACGACCGGGAAATTGACAAAAGTTTATGACTATCTCGTGCATTTTTCACCGGTCGTCGATGTAATGAGTCATATGATATATGTAATTCAAGTTATGGCACGAGGTCCGAGTATCGGTTATCAAGCAAACTCTTTAAAAACCCCAAAATTTGTTTCGAGTTTCCCTTTTCATCTGAGTACAAGTCAAAGCAATCCCTGGTAGTAGTCATTCATGAAGGAATTGGTACTATCTGCTAATGTGGACAGTTCTTCATGCTCTACAAAATGAAAAGGCAATCATGTAACAACGATCATCTTAGCAAGCTAAGCTCCTTTTGAGCAACCTCGCCCCGTCAAATTTCCATAATTCTCTGAAGTTACCATCTTTCTGCTTAGATTAAAGTGGAACAACCCTTTGCTCCTTATCCTTTTGAAACGGACTATACTTGCACTGATTCAAGTGATCATGTTGCAGTGAATTACTTCCATTCTAAAAAATACAGACATGGATAATAAGATTTCTTACAATAATCACACGGTAATATCTAGATCTTTTTCATCTCGAATGAAACGATCACGCATCGTCGACCGTGTCTTCCTAGCACTATTAGCAGCGCCTTCAACTCTTTTTGATTTAATAGGTGCAGGGGATTTACCCACAGTAGTTGCAGTACTCGAAGGAGGAAGGACATCAGATGAGCGATGTGGGACTGTAGGCGCTGAGATCGAACTTGGGGAAGCACTACTTCTTTCATACATTGCATGCTGTTGTAAGTGTTGTGGTAGCCACCAATTTCTTCTCCTATAATAACAGATGGGTCAGTCAAAATCGAATCAAAATCCAGATTTGAGATCTTCTCCATGCTTTGTATACAGAAACTCAATCTTGCGAGCTAGAGAGAAATCATTCTCTGTTGCCTGCAACACAACATATGTAATTGTAATTCCAAATTATAGGGGAATTGGTTAATATAAAAATTTCAGGCATTATAGCAGATGTTGTTAAAATAAGAAAATCAAGTTTTAAGTGTCCAATCGAGAGTGATTCTGGTGGCTAAACCTTTGTTGAATTTTTTTCAGATCTATATCACTGGCATCCGAGTTTTAACTAATTTGATTCGAATCAGATGGACCCATCAGAGAGTTAAATGAACACCTCAAAAAGGAAGTACAATTGTGGGTGAGGACAAAATGAATAACAAAGGACTGTAGAGAAAAGAAAAATGTCTTAACTTCTAATGAGAACCTTGTTCATTGGAAAAAAAATTGAAAAAGAAAGTATCTAGAGGCACCTAAAAATAAGGAAAGAGAAGCAAACTCAATTACTTTTTATTTTAAGATTTTATAAAAAGATTTAAAATTTGAAAAATTTCATTGGTGAATATCACATAAAAACTGTCATATACAAACATTGCTATGCATAAGACTGGTGACTCTATCAGTGGCTATGCTAATGTATTGTTATTATCCAATCAGAATTCTTCGTACAATCTTCACATATGCGCTTGTAATTATTAATTGTGTTAATGGTCAAATATAACACTTCTCCTCCCCAACCTTTCACGGCTAGCACAATTTGATAATTAATTTTAAAAATAACACCAGATTTGAATAAATGTCTAATTTGTCATCCCCTCTTCAAAAACTCAAATTCCCTCCTTCCCGTCACCAATTTCATATGTTGTCCCTCCCCCAACGCCCAGATCGTCCAACGTCTCGACGCCCAGATCGTCCGACGTCCTGACACCCAAATCTACTCCTCGTCGCCCCTGATGCTTGAGCCCAGTCCGTTGCTGTTCAGACCATTGAGCCATTGCGACCTTCCAGCCCTAAAGCTGAGTTTCCCTTGCCCGAGCCCATCATCATTGAGTCGCCTCCACTCTAGCCCTTCCTCACCGGGCATTGAGCCGTCGGACGTCAGATGTGGGGCGTCGGGCTTCGAGCGTCGAGGCTTTGGGGGCGTGGGGCATTGGGAGAGTGGGGCGTCGGGCAGTGGGGCGACTAGAGGGAGGAGGATGCCGGACGAGCCGCGATCGAAGGGAGGAGGTAGGACGAGCCGCGATTGGAGGGACGCGGAAGGAATGGAGGAAAGAGAGGATTTGGGAATTAGGCAAGATGGAGAGGAAAAAATGTGAGGGGTATTTATAGAAGTTTTGAAAAAAATTTGAAATCTTCGTTATGTAATGGTGCTAGTTTTCAAACGTGCTATAATGTGGTGCTAATTATAAAAGTCGTTCTTTTGTTAGTGTTATAAAAAATTTCACCTCTTATTAATTTCTAAAAATTCGTAATAAATAATAACAATTATAAAAAAGTTACATCAAAATTAAATAAAAATATCACGTAAATATCTTTTTTTTTTTTTTTTGGTCGCCAGCCACGGTATCCAAGTAGGCCCCACCAGCGGTGAGATGGCATCTTTCAGCCAACCATACTTGACTAATCCGTTGGTCGCCCCGGGTCGCACGCCTGGCAATGGCGGGTGAGGCTCCCAAGAGGGGTGTCTGCGTACGTGAGGTCTCGAACCTGAGACCTCCTTAAGCGGCACCGAGCTGCTTACCACTCGGCCCAACCCCTCTTGGTGTAAATATCACTACACTAATATTCGGTGATAGTTTTATCTGAAGATTTTCTTGTTGACAAGATGTTTTATCTTCTGATCAAAAAAACAAAAAAAGATATTTTCTCTGAAGATTCGACTTTTATCGGACGCCCAAAGGCATCAGTCGGCCGGTTCCACGTCGCTATGGACAGTGCGGGAGCATGCACCGGGTCCACCTCGTATAACGCACCAGACCTGGGACGGCTCACCTAACCTAATCCTACTTCCATTGTCATAGGCCATCTCGACGACGGGCAGCGGCCCACTCTGGTTGGCGTGACGGCGTCAACTTTTAAACGACGGCGACATAGCCTCTCCCTCTCTCTCTCTGACTCTCTCCGCAAAAGAAGATGCCGTCTCCAAGACGGAACCCGCCGAGCCGAGCCGATTCCCAACCGCTGGTCCCGAAAGCCGAAGCCGGCCGACCATCCTTTGTCCTCACGCGCTATCCCCGGCGACTCTCGTAACCTTCCCTTCCCTACTCCAATTCACCTCAGCATTCCGTCGCCGTCGCGGCTTCTCTCTCTGGATCCTTCTCTGTAGATCTGTATGGGGGATTTGACGGATGGGGCGGTCACACCGCCGGCGTCGGGTCAGGGCAATCCCCGTCCGATCCCAGTACGGGAAGACTGTTGGAGCGAGGAGGCGACGGGGACTCTGATCGAAGCCTGGGGTAGCCGCTACGTCGAGCTCAACCGCGGGAACCTCCGCCAAAAGGACTGGCGCGAGGTGGCTGACACCGTCAACTCCCTCCACGGCCACAGCAAGAAGACTTACCGCACCGATGTCCAGTGTAAGAACCGGATCGACACTGTGAAGAAGAAGTACAAAACTGAGAAGGCGAGGATCTCGGCCTCGAACGGGGCTCTGATGTCATCGTGGGTCTTCTACGACCGCCTGGATTCCCTGATCGGACCCGGCGTATCGGCGAAGAAGCCATCGCCATCACCGCCGATCTCGCCGCCGTTGGCCCTGCCTCTTCCGTACAAGAAGATGCCTTCACCGGTGGTGGCTGCGGTGGCTCTGCCGCAGAAGAGGCCGGCTGAGAGGGCGGACGAGGCCTTCTTCAGAAGGAACTATTCGGAGGTCGCCGCGGCAGCAGCGGCAGGGGTGGAGGCTGAGGACGACGACGACGAAGAGCAGGAAGAGGATAGAGAGAGCGAGGAGGATGGAGAGGGGATGAAGAAACTAGCAAAGGCGATAGAGAGGTTCGGGGAGGTATACCAGAGAGTTGAGGCTGAGAAGTTGAGGCAAATGATGGATTTGGAGAAGCAGAGGATGCAGTTTGCTAGGGACATGGAGGTTCAGAGGTTGAAGATGTTCATGGACACTCAGGTTCGGCTCCAGAGGATCAAGCACAAGCGCTCTGCCTCCAATGGTGAGAGAACAAATCCTCCTCTTCTTCTCTTCAGAACAGTAAAAAAAATTGAAACTTTTTCCGCTTCTTGACTATCAAATGTTGACAGAACTGCATATTCATCGGTTCATATAGGTTTAGCTTGCATCTTTTCCTTTCTAAGGGAGAGCCCACCTTATAATTGGCGTCAAAGTATATAGGCAAGCCACTAAGTATATGTTCTAGCAGCCGTTCCCTTCCCTGGATTGGTTCGGTATAAGTTGAACATATTCGAGTTCTATGAATTTTTTGTCATTTTAATTATGTTATAGCTTAATTTGGGTAGATTAGATGGAGCAAGGGGGATGAAACTGAGAATTTCATCAGTTGCGGATCAAGGAATTGTTTGCTTTGTGCTGCATTGGATAAAGCGAAGAGCTCTTTGATTTGGGTAGAATTTTCTTTAAAGATCGATGATGTGGATTCAGAGGGTGAAAGATGAAGATCTTTGTGGGACGTCTTCAGTCTCTGAAATTCTTTTCCTGGATAATCAACGAATGAGCTTGAGCGTGAAGCTTTTGTCATTCTGTTGGGGGCTTCACATTCTTAGATATATCATGAACCTGTAGAGGGAGCGAACTTGGATTCTTTTTCCTATGTTACTCCATTGATCATTGACATTCGGGCTATACTTTTTCTCCGGGCAGCCATATCATCCATACCGCGAAGTTAATGGTTTCATGAACTTGTCTGGTTGATAATAATGAAAGTTGAGGGTTGCGCTGTTGTATTGAAGATCAATGTGCTGCGCGTTCTAGTAAAATGACATCAGCTAGTATTGCAGGAAAGTTCTATATGTCATAAGATTGCTTTTGTAAAAGATTTTTGTTGAACTACTAACTTGGGCAGCAGTTAAACATATGCTAACCTTAAAATTGATCTACAGATTTGTACATTTTATTTTTGTAATGTCTCTCTGCTACTTAGTTCTATCTGGTCTTGAGTCTTACACTCAGTGCTTGAAACTGATACAATGTCAATGATGAGCATAGAAGATGCTTTGACAAGCTATAGGAATTAAGACATGGCTTACTTGGGCACCAAAGGTTAGCTGACCAAACTGCTGCCACGGATCCAGTTGGAGTCAAACTAGCATTGGTTCTTGACTTGATGTTGAGTAGTGTTCATATACTGGTTCCACAATTAACCGGCTCCTGAAAATTCTATCTTGCTCCCTTTGTCAATTGCCATGCTTTATCATGACTATTCCAGGCCAGCGGAACTACTCTTTCTTGCTGCTGCATCGTGTTCTTTTAGTTATTCTAGCAGATCAATTGGTCTGAAAAATGGTCTTTCTCTTTGTCTTTGCTCCTGTGACAGATATCTACAGCTAGCCCCATGGAAGAAAGAGCTTTGATCGGGATCGTCTACCCTCGACCGTGTCCTTCTGGACCGAGTCGATCCTGAGCTTCATCAGGTCAATGTTAGCATGCTATTGTTAGATAAGTTCCATGAAAGCCATTACATTCTCATTCTCTTTATCCTTGCTTAACAGTCCATGCTTTTTAACTTATTATTCATTGTACCTTTTTCTGTGGGTATCTTATCTCTGAAACTCAAACCCTCAGTGACTGCCTTCAACTGTAGCCATCTTGTTTATGGTAATCTGTATGTACAATGTGTCCTGTAACCTTCCTTCTCTTCCGCCGTACTGAGTTGAGGTTGGAGAATTAATTCGACCTCATTTGTGTGAGTTGAGATGAAGTTTATCAGGGCATTGATTATCTCCGAACAGTGAAGAGCATTTCCTTCAAGCTTAGACCCGAGCTTACGGGTTCATGTATCACCATTATCATCGATGAGCACAAGTATGTACACATAAATCAGGACCGATCCTTTTTGGAAATGAATTTCTGAATATGGAAAAAAAGGTTTAAATAATGAAATGAGAAATTGATCTAATTATTCAAAAATACGATAGACGAGGTTTAAATCATTAATGTTGTACACAGTTTCCATGTCAATAACCAATGCCCACAAGAACTAGTTTAGGCGTCACAGTCCAGTTGTTTGTTTCTACTCCAAATCATTTGTTAATGAACTTGTCGTAATTAATAATAATTATGATAATTATTTAGATTATTTTTATTTGTTTGTAATTTAATTTATAGTTTTGTTACTGTTTAATGAAATAAGAATGTCGCAAAATTTATTGAGACTTGGGACTGGAGATTCTCCAGGTACGTAACTCACCACTTGACATTCCAAAACCAAAGAAACTCTCCCTCCTCAGTCTTCTCTCTTCTCCCCTGGCTGAATTTAGGGGATGCGCGGAACAATCGTTCTATGATCTTATGTATATTTTTACTAGATTATATTTTTTTTCATCCTCATGAAATCCATTTTTTAGTTCTTTCTTCGGCTTTGCCTCTCTTGACTCAGTTTTTTGGATCTGTCCGTGTTTCTTAGCCAATAATCTTCCTGGACAAACCCAGGAGCCGACAGAGAGACCGGGCAAAGACAGTTCCATGCCCTGGCTGCAACAGCATGAATACCACCAAGTTATGAGCAAATATACTGAATATTTGCTCCAAACTATGTTACTTCATCAGTTGCCGGACCATCTGGGTCACCAATCTCCATGAGTAATGCCAATAACTGGTTGTAGTACGAGTATGAGTACTCTAGCAACGGCAACATGGAAACGACATAACTTCGACAATACCGTAATGTTAGACGAGTGGCATTCCGGCGGCAGTTTCCGACAAGTTTTCCCGGCTAAAGGCGGCAGAGAAGAAATGGAGTGTCGTGCGTATTCCCATTGATAAACAATGTTACAAAATTTTCTCGGACCGGAGGTATATGTAATTGCCCTTTTCCTTTTCCTTTTCCTTTTTAGTGAGATACGATAGGAGATACAGAGAAATGAACCAAAATCTCATAGGGACGGAAAAAAATTCGTAAAAAAATCGTTCATACTCAAATATTTATGCTTATACCATCATGAGACCTCAACTTCAACCCGCGATTTCATTTTTATACTGAGATCGCATGTTGAAGATGCAATCTCTTTATAAATATAAACTTAGTTGATAGAAAAAAAGAAGGTTGAATGTAAAAATGAAAATTTTATTTATACCTAAAATTGTATCTTAAAGATGTGGTCTCTTCACCAAATTGATCTATCGACAGTATACATAGAAATAATTTACAAGCAACAGTTTTTAAAGAATTTTTTTCTTTACACATAGTATTTTCGTACATTCCTTGGGAGATACATTGTGATCAGATGTTGGATCGATACATATTCTTAATCGATAAGGCCAGTTGGGGTAATGCCGAGTTCCTTGAGGACCACGGGGCACTCGGCAAGAGGCTCGGCCCTCATGAAGCCGAGAGGATTGGCGGAGCGGATCGGGGTGGCGATGCCGTTGTTCTTGGTGAGGCTAACCCTAGCGCTCTTCCTCTGGAAAGGATCCTGGCTGACCTCTTCGCACCCGGGCCTGTTGCTCTTCACGAGCACGGTCTCGCATATCTCCTCCTCGTGCTCTCCATCCACTGGGAGTCGGTAGATCCCGTCCTTGTCGGTGTGGCCCTCGACACTGTATGTTAGGTCTCCGGCCTCACGGTTCCTGCATTCCAAGCGCACCACCGCACCTGCGCAGCAAGCACAACCCACAACACGATCAGGCTTCCCATTGTATCCCTCTGTACTCTGAGACTACATTTAGTACGAGGTAATAGAATAAAAAGAAAAAGCATAAAATGAGTTTAATAAAATAAAATGGAACAGTCTAGATAGAAAACTTTTTTTTTTGTGGTCAATGTGATGAATGCCATTGAAAGAATTGTGGTAGAATGTGCATTCTTTATTTTTCTTCGAGGGAGAGTTTATTCCGGCAACTTTAGTAAAAATTTACTAAATAGAATGCGTATAATTAGCTCATCAAAAGTGTGATCAAGAAAAGAAATTGACGTAAAGTAATAAATCTTATTAGCATTATTTCCCCTGAAAAAAGATAAAACGATAAAATTCTCATTCCATTTCATTCCATGCGATTCATGCATGTCAAATGTAAAGTGAGGTTTTTCCACTTTCTATCCTTCCATCTTGAATACGTTCAGTTTTAATTCATGTCTTGAATTATTCCCAAGTTATAGCCGAGATAAACCTGCGGGGGTCAGACCCAGCACTTTAGCCAACACCGAAGCGCACGTACCTTCGAGGTATTCGCTGACTCTGGTGATGAACTGGGTGCGGCAGGTGTCACAGTAGACCTTGCCCTCGACGAAGAAGCGGGAGTCGCAGTAGGCGGCCCCGAGGAGGGACAAGAAGCAAAGGGCCGAGGCAAAAAAGACGATAGACTTCGCCATTGCTCCTCTCGATTTTCCTTCCTTTTTTTTTTCCCTCTCCTTCTCTTATGATACAGGTTGGATGGAGAGATCCAATGAGGGCCACTGCCAAGGGACAAGGGGAGGCTCCTTTATAGCTTGCCATAAGTCATATTTAGGAGGTTGCTAAATGGATGGTTGCTGTTGGCTTTAACTTTTCTTGGGCCACGACATATCTCTCCCTGCCTCTATTGTTCATTTGTGGTATTAACACTACCTTTGACCCACTTCTCTCAATCTCTCTGCCTCTCTCCCCTTCAAGGAACTTGGAAACGACAATGAGAAGAGACTCTTACCGCTATCAAATGTTCGAGCTTGGAAAAATTTCGAGTTTGGTCGACATACTGTTAGCTTATTCTCTGCACGTGTGACGTACTTGTAATTATTTTTTGATTCTTACAAGTGGTACTCGACTGCACCCCTAACTGAGGCCATGCAGCCTCCGGTTTTGTTCTGATGGCATGACCTTAGTTAAGGTTGCACTGCGGTATTTCTATGTCGATGGATCACTTCATAGATGAAGATCAGCTCACAGGAATCAATAACTGACATCTGCAGAATCCTAGGATCCCTCTAGACTAAATCACCCAAACCTGAGTCGATGGATCGTAAGGGGACATCCCACATTACATCAGTGAGTCAACTAGAAGGGTGTGCTTCTGGAGACCCTTTACCATAGAAAAGGATGAATTCAGGGGAGTACATGGATGATCGACATCTCTAAAATTGAAAAAAATATGTATATTCTTTATAAAATTTACTAATTTTATTTGTATATATTTTTTAAATTATCTTATTTTTCCTCACAGAAATTCTTCTTTTTAACTTTTCCTCCAGTTTCACCTCATTAACTCAGTTTTCTAGATCCATCCCTGAGCATAGAGTTCTCGGAATCAATATGACGTGCAGGAGATTTTGCAAGGATCATATCCCTCGTGCTTGTAAGACTGTTTCAACCTGTCAAGCAACTTATTCAAAGCCACCTCCCTATGAACTGCACACAAGTTACGGGATTGTATTCGACCTAGAGCGCCTAACAAAGCTCCATGGCATAAAATTATCTAGTTTACTGGTCATATCCCTCGTGCTTCATGCACTTCTTGTTAGTTGGCCGTGCAAAACCGGTTACCCACAAAGGATAGAATAATTGCTGCTTTTATTCCCATGTTCATTCCCTCTTTGTGATCTCTGCAACTTGGAAGTTGAATCTCGGGATCGCTTGTTCTTCTCCAGCTCAAAGACGAGAGAGGTTTGGTGCGCTTTGCTCGACAAATTCAACCTATCCAAGCCCGCTGGTGATTGCCCTGCAGACCTCAACGCCTCCACATCTAAATGCAGAGGCCGCTCTCTTCAAGCCATCATTCCTAAACTCCTTTTCACTTCATCTATATACGCCATTTGGAGGAGAAGCCGTGACGACCTAGTCTTTTAGGAAAACCTTTTGTACTAGAGCGGTTGTTCGTAGGGTTAATACAATCTAAACTAGTGTTCTTTTTTTTCCGAGATTCAGGTTTAAATTGCCTCAGTGTCCTTTGGCTAATATGTATTGAACCTACATGATCTCATTGATCATTACTGATGTATGCAATGGTTTCTAATGAATACACTACAATTATCCAAAAAAAAGAAGAGACTGTGCAAGGATCATTTTTGCACATTAATAAGTTGATTAAGCATTTTGAGGGATAACGAAGGGGAATTTATATACATAATGTCCCTCCGAAGAAGATCCAAGGTGTCAAGTATCGAACTCGGGAAAATCTGTTGAGTATTATATAAGAAGTTTTACTTAACTTTACCCATTTATTGTTAAATTGTTTTCGTCCTCTTACTCTTTAATTGAATTACACTCCTTTTGAATTACCCATCATTTGCATATTTACCTTGTCGTTGGCGCAGTTCCTCACCTCCGCTCACCGATGCTTGAGCAATGACGTGCGCTCCTCCCCCTTTGGCAAAAGAAGACCGAACCTATATGCCTATACAGCTTCTCTGTACACTGAAAAAAAAAAAAAAACCAGGCGTTGCCAATTCTTTGCCAGATCTAGCAAGAATTGACCAACTCCGACTAGTGCTGGCCACGGGCCGGTTTGGGCCCGGAACCGGCCCGGAACCGCCCTCGAACCGTGAGGGCTAAGGTTCAGGGTTGGTTCCAGCTGCCTTAGAAACCGGAACCGCAGGTTCCGAACCGAAACCTGAACCGGCCCAGAACCGGCGGTTCCAAACCGGAACCGTAGAGAAATAAAAAAAAATTTGTCTAACCCCCAGCTGCCAGGGGTCCGAACCGCCGGTTCCAGGCCACCGGTTCGGAACCGGATGGAACCGCAGTTCGGAACCGGAACCGTCCGGTTCCGAACCGCCCCTGAACCGTCCAAAGGAAGGTTCAGGGCTGGTTCCAGGGGGCCACGGAACCGGAACCGCCCAGTTCTTGAACCGTGGCCAGGCCTAACTCCGACCAGGATCTGCCCAGCTCTTTAAAGATTCGATAAGGCCCGACCCATCTCCGATAAGATCTAATCGGTCGGAAGAGCGACTGAGGCACACTGTGGATATTTATTTTAAATATATACACAAGATTACTAAGACCTCCTTGCTAGGATTTTTTCTTATTGCTTTTTTAGATATTTCAAAATTTAATAACTACACATATAATGATTAGCTGTTAAATATCGGTTGGACAAAAATATCACATCGACCCATCACAGGGTAAAAAATGCTATCTTTTTTTCCACCTCTGAGAATTACTTCTCTCCATGCAAGTGAACAAGCTCCAGAGAACAAATGGTGGATCAAGTTCAGCCTTTTATGCCATCAATAGGCTAATGGAACTCATTCGAGAACAAAAGAAAAGAACAACTTGTGATAGGCATCTTTCCACATTTGAGCGTGTTCTCCCCCCGGAAACATGTACAGTATGTAAAGAATCGGTCAGAGCGCTATAAGCTAGCGGAAATACAGGCAGAGGATTCTTGCTGCTTCAAGCTGTCTGCGACATGAGCCACCACTCCGACGCCGGCATTGTGAAGCCACTCATTCTTCACCTGTCCAGAAAAACGATGGGCGTTTCAACAACTAACGTCAAAGCCTGAAAAAGACGGTCTAATGGGACAACAATTTTAAGGTATAAGTAACCGCGATACATGGATGTTGTTGTGAGCGAGGAAGGGCCACAGGGCAGAATGGAAGCTGACATCAACTTTCCTCCAACCTAACTGTTGCAACCCGCGAATCATTTCCTCTGCAACCATAACAGAAGGGAAAAAGAGAAGAAAGAAATATAGAAGTGTCACGGCCAAAGAATTATCTGGAGTCAAGAAATAGAGCTAATCACGGGCAAAGATTATCTGGCAGTCTTTCAACATGACTAGCGGGACGGACTAAGTCAAACCACAGTTTAGGATTCGCACAGGCTTCTAACGTTTTTCACTGGCCACTATAGCCCGAGCTAGGACCTGCGATTACCTATCGTCCCCATTTATTTCTAAAGCTTTACTTCTGACCATGGTGAAGTACAGTTTTACCTTCCATAATTTCATGGTACTCGAAGGTATTCTGAATGCTTGGGGCATTTTGTGCAGCCTCCTTTGCTTTTGCAGCTTCGGGAGGAAAGTGAGGCCCCTCAGATGGTACCGGAGGACAGTACTCGACATCCACTACGTGCTTGTACCCATCCAAGGATCGGCGTGGAGGCTGTAAAAATATTCAATGGAACATACGTAATGATATGACGGGCATGTTACAAGATCAACTTCAAATAACATGAATAAGGCTCGTGACACTTTCACAGGCCAATTGAATTCCCAAGATAAAAACTTGTTACTGTTCAGCCTCCTTTGGTTCCTAGATTTCTAGGTTCCATCATATTTGTCATCATGAAGACATATAAGAGCATAAAGAAGTGCTTGACCCAGGACAATTTATCATGAAAGTCATACTTTTACAAAGTGAGACAAACCTCGAGAAATATTCGAAGGAAAAATTGAACTTCTCGTTATTAGGAAAAAAAAAGTCAAAAAGAAATAGAAATGAAAGCTGTAAACTTCTCACTTTTTCGAATAACCAATGGACGCAATGAGAGAGAAATTACACACCTTCACAAGTTCTGTCTCTCTCCTTATGGATGATGTGCGCCAACCTACCATATCTGACTACTGTCAAGGAATTCAAACCACAAGCCGAAGAAAGAAAAAGCAATAAAAGAAAACGACCATTAAATCAGCAGTAGGATACGATCGTACGAGACATTCGCATAAAGAATTCGGCATCGAAATGCTCCAAGTGCTGATCTGCCAATTCAAAAACACCCCGTAAGAAACACAGCAAAATAAGAGTGAGTCCTCTATATTTTATGCCTCCTAGGCATGTTCAATGCAAGGGAAATGAAAGATCTCCAGGCGGATTCAGATCAAATTTTTATTTTCCAATATTGTACTTCTATTCAATATGCTTTTCACTGCTTCATACCAAACATGGTCTTCTGACATACTTCACTTACATAAATTTTCCATCTTCACAGTCAGATGCCATTCTCAGTAGAAGAGGTGGCCTGTTTGGTTTCCCGTCTGTTAGAAACAACTGAGCTCCCGTTCGTCCCGCAAAGAATGGAGCTATCGGGACAGCAAGTTTCTCCAAGAAAGGAACTCCGAGAAGAAAAGGAAGCTGAAAATAATAGCAAAATCTTCCACTGTTAAGTAAACAGCTTATAACAATTTAGCTCATAAGATACAAGCATTAGCAAACTTTTTATTGACAAGGCATTGCATGCGAATGGACAATCTAGCAAAAATGAAGGTCATAGTTACAACGATGGTGTTGGCTCCATCATGCCACTCCCGCAATCACCATTTTCTATTCTTTCAAAAGGCTTCTTTTCCAGGCACATAAACACCAATAAATCTATAGAAATATGCAAGCTGGGCTTTAAGGATCTTAACAGAGCCCATCTGATGGCCGCATAAAATTAGATGAGGCCCTAACAAGTAAACCTTAATGCACAAACACCTCAGTTCCCTACTTTAATTACTCAATAAAGCCACAGGGATACAATTATGGAAAGTTAAAGGGGGAAAAACAAAATAGAAGAGAGATGAGAAAAACAGGGCAATTGTAAAAGAAGATAAATCAACTGCCCTGCTTGCTGTCTTCTAAAAGTTTATTCAAAAGTATTTCAAACTTAAGGACAAACCTGCCACCTACCCCTCACCCCAAGATGAGGGGTCGCCAAGGTGATGAAACTGATAGGCTCCAATCCAGCAATCGTACCACGCATTGTAGAGGTCTTCTCAGAGTTCGCATTATCACTGCCAGCGCAATTTTCTGATTGGTCACGGCTCAAAGGACTGGGTGAATATAGAACAGAAACTGCATATCTTGCAAATAATCCACCAAGGGAATGAGCAAGAAAGGAGATCTTTTTCAGGTTCTCCGTCTTCTGTACCACTTGCATGACCTACTTCAGCATAAAACATTGTATTACAGATAAAAATCAGCCAACATCTTAGGAATAAACCCCACACTGTTATGCCTATTCGTAAGAGAGGGAATAGTAATTTCACTGAATCCATATTTTACTCACTTCATCTGCCAATCGCCTTCCAGCTCCATCAATCCCATTGAACGTTTTAATGTATGTATTACATGAACTTGCTGAAAGGGGGAAGAAATTGATCCATGAAATAATTAAAAAATGTTTGTTCATTAAAGGGAAAGAAAACAAGGAAAAGAACAGGGGAAAGATTATCTAGATCTGTATACATATATTTTTCACTGTAAAAGATGAAATTAGGTTTAGCAATTTCACATCTGCAATTTCTGTCATATTTACTGTATCATCAACAATCCATATTATATGAAGAATTCAGAAAGAAAAAAAATGGTGCTAGACAATGTATAAGTGTCATTCGTAAAACAAATAACATATTTATAAATAGGTTGACAAGCATACCATGTATAAGGAAATTTCTCCCTAGTCGTCTTTTGAGTTCTCCCTCAAAGTAAGTCCAATCACTTGGGCTGCAACACTTCAAGAATCAGTGAATGCTTCATTTTTTTTCTTTTAAAACAAAGGTAAAACTACAGCAACAACAATCAGTACAGAAGATCACCAAATTTTCATTTAACCATGATCAAGGTAACTTCCTTCGAAGTCCAGTTGACTTGCAATGCAAAAAATTGAGAGCACCAGAGTAAATCTTTCACAAGTAACCCCAAGGATAAGCTCAAGTGGATAAGACATGCGTGCAACTTATGTAGTAATCCATGAGAATAGAGATTCGAATCTCTATTGAGCACGTAGCCCTTGGTGAAGCCAGCTACCCACACATGCGTTTTGCACATGGACTAACCTGAATCCATGGACTTGTGGGGGTGTTCATGAGCTCGGGAGAATAAACTTCTCGTTATCAAAAAGAGTCTTTCACAAGTGAAATGAGCTCATAGAGTAACTCCCAATGATGTGAGTTACATGAAACTGATAGAGACATTTTTTAATACTTATGGTTCACTTTATACGCCATAATAAGTCCCTCTTTTATTATAACAATCATGTCATCAAGTAGAGTTAAAATTGTTACTAGATTTCGAATACCTTGCGAGGATCCCATGAACAAGGACAAGGAGATGGTCAGGGGCATCTTTCGCATTAAAAGCGACACCTGGGGATGCAATACTTTCTCGAGTACGGATGCTCATGGCTTGAGCCCGAAGACCTTGCGATTTCCAGTGATTATTTATGCCTGAAATTGTGAATCTAACGCTGTCAGGTGGCAAATTTATAAACTTTATCAAACCAGACACACTAGCATTATAGGAAAGAAGTATGTCCAACAGGATAATATAGATAAAACACTGCACACAATCCTAAGCGAAATTATGCGAGAATAATATTAGCAAGCTGGATATTTGAAGCAATGGTCTGGTCTGTCCATCACGACTTTTTGTTAAGATTAGAAAAGCAAAATTTATTGCTGGGAACTATTAAAAAAACAATCTAACTCATGTTTGGCTTCTTTGCATCCCAAATTCTTATGCTCAACTGGGTACATATGTCAAAATTATTAGGATAGTTTTTCCCTGACAGCTGTTCCCCTTCTTAAAAGTTTTTTTTATGTATAATAAGGACCTGAATAAAATCCATGTCATGGGAATGATGCTTCACTTTCATTCTCTTGAATCCCAAATTCCAATTAAAACAACATTAGATCTCTCAAGATCCTTTTATTTGTTAAGAAACAAAGGAACAATCATCCTTTTCTCCAAAATCCATCAGAAAATTCCGAACAAATTAAAAACAACAAACCAGAATCATATTAAAACAAACATACCAGTCCACTGAATATAGAACTTGATCCGTTTATTTATTTCTCCGACATATTATATCCTAAATTAATAATGGAGCATTACTGAAGACATGCTTACATATGCTACAACTCTCTACACCGTTTATCTGCTATTCATTTTTCCTTTCCACCTAAATGAAAATAGAAGGAAGCAAAGGGAGTGGAGCAACTTTTGTTCACTAAAGCAAATAAACAAAAATAATATTAGTACCCCACAGAAGCAGCTGACACCCAACAATACCAACTATCGAACGTACTGAAGGAGACACAATGAATAAGTTATCAATTCAAACAACTGTCATACAAGATTAGCCCCTCCATGTGTTCCGCTGATGAAAATAATGGTATCACTTCTTTCTATCACTATCACCGCTTGATTTTATCCACTCGACATATCAGACACTGTACGGACTGAATCGATATAACAGCAAGTGCAAGAAGAAAATGAACTTTCTATCATATCATGAAACCCGGAAAAAATGGTGCCAAAAAAATTATGTACACGATTCACCAATTGTCCCAATCATCTGTAGCATCAATTGCGATTCCATCTGTTATCGATTCCTCAAATATCCAAAACCAAGAAATGATTAGCAAATGCTTCCAATAAGAAACTGCCCACTGCTGTGGAAATCAAGACCTTCAAATCATGCCCTATTAGCCAAAAATCGAATCTTTTGTACCAGTGGAGGGTTCGATGAACAAACTGATAAGCAAATGGAGAGGAAAATCATAAAACACAAGGAGGGAAGCCATTGAATCACCGAGAGAGGATGAGCACGAGGAAGAGGGAGCAGAGGATGAAGATGAAGACGACGAGCACGACGCCGTGTTCGGCCCTATCGGCCCACTCCTGAAGCTGCTGCAGAGTCTCGGTGAGTACCCGCACCGCGCGTGGACCAGAGACGCGGCTGCCATTTATAGGCTTGCGGACAGAGATTGTCCGAACCCCAAGGCAAAGCGATCGAACAAGATGAGAGAGAGTGAAAGCCCTAATATTTTGGGGAAAAGTTAAAGCGGTGCCATGAAACATGTTATCCTCTGATCCATCAGAAGCTTGCGCACAGAGCCCACTCCTCCATTTTCTCCTTGAGTGTTGGTGCCGCCCGCCATTCCTGGGCACAGCTGAAATTGCTTGTAGCTCTCTCTCTCTCTCTCTCTCTCTCTCTCTGAGTTTCAGCTCGCAGCTACGGTAACTTTCTCAGAGATAAAAAAAATGTGTATTTTTTCCACGAATGGAGGAAAAATCTGGGGCTAAGAGACATATGGGTCTCAGGCTCAGCTCGCAGCCACTGTAACTTCCTGAGAGAGAGAAAAAGGTGTGTTTTTTGCGCAACGGAGGAAAGATCTGAGGCTAAGGACTTGTTTGTATCGAGGGTGAGCAGGTTTACGGTGGAGAAAATTATGGAAGTTTATGGGGATGGAGGGATATGGAGGTTTATGTAAGTGGAGTTATAGAGAGTTGAAAAATTGATTTGGTGAACCTCCTAAGCTTTACACATCTATAAACTTCCGACAAAGTTAAACAAGATTAACTTGGATCTTCATAAATCTCAATCCAAACGAGTCATACATGAGACAAAGGAAGTCGGATAATCATAGAGCAAATTTCGGTACTGCAGGGGGGGAAAAACGACACGGCACAGCGACTAAGGTAGAAGAAATACAGTGGAACAAATGGAAGTATCACAGGAAATTGGTTATCTTTTTCCATTTTTACCTTGCAAAATCCCGCGTCAATGGCAGACTGATACGACAGATGACAGGCTCCAATTGACTCGACCGATTTCCAGAAGATATTTGGTTAGAGTATTATTAAATTATAGGTAAAGTGAGATTATAAGAAAATTAATTATTTTATGTAAAAAATAGTTGATAATTTAAAATTATTATGTTTAATAAATTTTATAAATTACCGAGAAAGTAAATAAGATAGTATTATAATGTATTTAATATTTACTAAAATACCTTTTTTTTAAAAAAAAAAATTTTTCCTAAACTTTTTCTCTCTTTTGAGTGGGCTGCATGTGATTTATATAAAATGTCCACTGTAATATTGAAAGTTGCCTTACTTTACCAAGGGGGTTGGGCCGAGTGGTAAGCAGCTCGGTGCCGCTTAAGAAGGTCTCGAGTTCGAGACCTCACGTACGCAGACACCCCCCTTGGGAGCCTCACCCGCCATTACCAGGCGTGCGACCCGGGGCGACCAACGGATTAGTCAAGTATGGTTGGCTGAAAGATGTCATCCCACCGCTGGTGGGGCCTGCTTGGATACCGTGGCCGGCAATCAAAAAAAAAAAAGTTGCCTTACTTTTGGATGGTAAAAGCTTTCCTGAGAAAGTACCGTGGCCCAGAAAAATTTCTTGGCCCAGTAATTCAAAAATGAGGAGAAGATTACAGTCAAATACAGTAAAATGAAATGGAAAATTTAAGGTTTCCATGAAAAACAATTACATTACATCAAACCAAATACAGTATGAGGACTAAATGCTCGGAAAAAAAAAGCTCAGAATAATTAATGAAGATTTTTTTACCACTCAGTATTTTTCTTATTTTTTACTAATTCAAGTTCGAGTATAATTGACTCATTAAAAATAAAAGTTTTTAATACAAAATTTTTTTCATTCATAAATTTAAAATTTTATTTAGTGAGAAGAAATGTCGAATAATTTTAACCAATCGAGAATAAACTGCTATGTTATTTAGAAATACAAAGAATCTTTAATTTGGTTTCGAACTTCATCAGTCCATTGACAGTAAAACATATTCCATTATAATTTTTTACTATTTGCAATATTCAAATATAAAATCTTTTTTTCAATAAATCTTGAATGCAAAATTTTATTTAAATAAAGAAGTGAAAATTTATGTAGGACAAAAAAATTTGGTTCTTTTAAAAGTAACATCAGTTTATACTAGTTTTAAAATCTAGTATCACTATTTAAACCTTTTTAGTCAACTTTTTCGTAATACCATTTTCACTCTTCTCATTTATCTTCTTCCTTCTCCAAAACCTAATTCTCTCTCTCTCTCTTTGCTGTCATTCCCCTCCTCTTCTGCCATAGTTGTCCCTCCATTTCGCCTCCAGCCAAGCTCTGACGTCCTCCCTCCGAGTCGCACAACTTCCTGCAGCCTCCTCCCTTTGGTCATGGTGCGTCTGATCTCCTCCCTCCGGTTGCACCACCTCCGGAGGTTTGGCCCGTCGTTCCCATCGCCTCCTGCCATTCACCCATCGTTCATGTTGCTCCCATCGCTATTCGGCGCACCGCTTCAGTCGCTCCCATCGCCTCCCTCCGTTCAGTCCTCCGTTCCTGTCGCTTTCCGTCGCTCCCGCCGATGGAGGTTGAAAATGGAATATAGGAAGAGGACAAGTTGCAGACGGAGGGAGCTAAAGGAAAAGATGGAGGACAAATTGCAGGTGAGAGAGAGCTCAAGGTAGGAGATGACTTTAAGGGCAAGTGTGGGATTTCACATAATTTAGTGATATTTTTTCAATTGCATATAAATTGGTGTTATTTGTGAAAAGTGATTAGAGAGAGGTGCCATTTTTTCCCATCAACACAAAAATAAAACATCAACGTACTTTAACCAACCTATATCAGTATTAGTAAGATTGCTTTAATAACTATGATTGTTAGGGTATGAGCCAAAGGCCTAGAGCCTAGAGGCAGCCCGAATACCTAAAGCCCAGAAGTTGCATGAGGATGTCCCAAGAAGCCCAAGAAGAGCTGCTAGCCCTCGAAGTTCAAAATCATCCTAAACAAGACAATTGCTGAGGCGGTTATCAGGCTACAAGTGATTACCAAAGTCAGAGCAGTTACTAAGACGATTACAAAACTATCATATGTATATATAGGAGTAGTTACCGCAGCATTCAGGAACCCCATTCCAGATTTCCGCAACAATGATAATTATTTTAGTGAATGAAACCAGCTCTCTTGTTTTACTTTATATGTCTACCGGTTGGAATTTTCTAATGCTGGATCACGAAAAGGTTTCTTCAACTTTCGTGGATGAGCTTCTAATTGATTGTTGAATCACCTCGAAATAATCTTCACGTGTATAAAGACATTAATTATTAGTCGGGCTTAAGCACACATGAATTTAAGGGCATGGGTACGATCGCTCCTGAACTCAAAAAATTTGTAAAATTTTATATAATTATTTTATTTTATTCTTTTAAAATGCGTCTTTTAACTCCCATTCAGTTGAGTTTTGTGAGAGGCTTCTTCCAAACATTGTCCATAAGTCTTAACAAATTGAATACTGTAAACATTAGACCACGTATTGTCAAGTACAATAAGCTCGAACTGCCGGGGGTTGGGACGCCCCGCGGCAAAACGTTCCTTGAGGTCCCTGGTGAGGCAAAACAAGCCTGATTGCCTCTTTATAATGGAAACAAAACTGGATAAGGAGCAGACTGTAGCCATTCTTGAAAGTTTGGGTTATAGGCACTCCCTCGTATCACCTGCTCAAGGCCGCTCTGGGGGCATTGGATTGGGCATTCGAGCAAGCATAGATTTTGAGCCAATCTTCATCTCAAGAAACATCATAACAATCATGTTTTACTCTCATCCTGTCACATACCCATGGATGTGCTCAATGGTTTATGGTCCACCTTACTACAAGCCTAAACCTGAATTTTGGAGTAGCTTGGATTCAATTGCAGCCTCTTCTGGTACAGCTTGGCTATGCTTAGGAGATTTCAACAGTATCATGTCCCAGCAAGAAAAATGTGGTGGTCGGCCATACAGCTCATCGTCAGCTCCAGGCCTTGCTCAGTTCATTCACTCAAATGGACTTATTGATCTTGGATACGGTGGAAACAAATTCACATGGTCTAATCGGCAAGAGAATGAGGCAAATATCAAAGAACGCCTTGACAGAGGAGTGGCAAACATACTCTGGCGTGAAATGTTTCCACGAGCAACTATTCTCCATCTACCTGCCGTTTCCTCAGACCATAATCCACTGCTGATCAACACTGATGGCGAAAACTTCAGGAAACCTCGTCTCTTTCGATTCGAAGAAATGTGGACTAGAGACCCCTCTTGCCATGCAGTCATTAAAATGGCCTGGAATACACAAGTCTTCGGCTCACCCATGTTCAAAGTCCAATGTAAAATCCGAGAAACCAGAAGGGCTCTTAAAGCTTGGAATCGAGAAAGTTTCGGCCACATCCAAACAAGAATTCGCACTCTAATGGAGGACCTAGACAAAGCTCAGCAACTTGAATCCTCGACGGAGAATCTTGCAAAGGAGAATGCAGTTGCTTCAGAACTCCATGAATGCCTCAAAAGAGAAGAACTTCACTGGAGGCAGAAATCTCGGGTCACTTGGCTCACCTCATCTGATCTCAATACACGCTTCTTCCACCTCTCTACCATTGTCCACAGAAGGCATAATGCCATTGACTTTTTGAAGACACCCGAGGCCACTGGACTTCTGACCCATCCGAGATTGGTCAAGCCGTCTCCAACCACTTTGAGTCCCTTTTCACCACCACCAACCCTTCCCTTCCAGATGACATGAACAATCTCTTCCCGCCTACCCTTACAAGTGAAGATAATGCCTTTCTTTGCTCAATACCGGACAGCCTGGAGGTGCAACAGGCTGTATTTTCGCTTGGGTCACTCAAATCCCCTGGCCCAGACGGAATGCCTGCCTTGTTTTACCGACGACACTGGAACACAATAGGAGGTGATGTGGTGACAGCAACTCAAAGCTTCTTTCGTGGTAATTTCCTTCTCAAATCACTAAATCATACATTCATTACACTCATCCCCAAGGGAGAATCAGCTGCCACTGTCCATAATTATAGGCCTATTAGTCTTTGCAATGTAATATACAAAATCATCTCAAAGATCATGGCATGTAGGCTAAAACATGTTCTCCCAAAAATCATTTCACCCATGCAAGCCGCTTTCATTCCACATAGGCATATTCATGATAATTCTATCATAGGCCATGAGATCATGCATCATCTAAGCATGTATAAAGGCAAGGATCACTTTGTAGCTCTCAAGATAGACATGGAAAAAGCATTTGACCGCATTGAGTGGTCGTTTTTACTCAAAATCATGAGGTGTCTAGGTTTTCATGAAACATGGCTTCATTGGATATCAGAATGCATCTCCACTGTCTCATACTCAACTCTCATCAATGGGAGCCCTCATGGCTTTTTCAAGCCAACCCGAGGTATTAGGCAAGGCGATCCTCTATCACCTTTCCTCTTCACCTTGGCAACCGAAACCATATCTCGTCTTTTCACTAGATTAGAAGCTGTAGACAACTTCCAAGGCATTCGGATATCCCGTGGCAGCCCTACTTTCAATCACCTCCTTTTTGCAGATGATCTCTTTGTATTTGCAAAGGCCACTGATTACAATCTTCAGAAGGTGCTCCAAATCTTAACAACTTATCAAAGTTGGTCAGGACAGCTCATCAACAAGGCCAAATCTTCCATCTTCTTCAGCAGAAACATGCCTAACCAACTCAGGAATCATGTCTCCTCTCTTCTTGGCCTTAGGAAAGGTGTAGCAAACTCAAAATATCTTGGTCTCCCACTCCATATTCAAAGAGCCAAAACTGCTACATTCGAACCAATCATAGAGAGAGTTTCTAGCAAACTCGCATCCTGGAAAGCTAAATCCTTATCACAAGCAGGCAGAGGTGCTTTAATCAGATCAGTAGCTTCAGCCATTCCTTCCTACACTATGGCCACTTTCTTGCTACCAAAAACCATCTGTCAACGCCTAGACTCCCTCTACTCCAACTTTTGGTGGGGCCACTCTCCTTCGGGCTCCCCAAAGCTTCATTTACGAGCGTGGAAGGCACTCTGCTATCCTAAAGAACTAGGTGGCCTAGGCTTTCGTGATTCACATCAGCACAATAGGGCACCAGTGGCAAAACATGCATGGAACCTCATACAAGATGTTAATAGGCCGCATATTCACCTCCTCAAGGCGAGATACCTAAAAGGTACTTCGTACTTGCATCATTGTCCTAAGCATAACTCCTCATTCTTTTGGAAAGGATTAAGCAAAGTACAGGACCTAATCAAACAAGGTGGGTGCTATCGAGTAGCAAATGGAGCAACAATCAATATCTGGATAGACCCATGGGTGCCGAGCATCAAGGGGTTCACGCCTAATCCTCGCCATGGAGCTGATCCCAACAGTGCCACATGGGTTCACGAACTCTTTGAAGGAGATATGCACCAGTGGAATGTACCCAAACTCCAATCACTCTTTGATGAACCCACTGTGGCGGCCATCACCACTATCCAGCCAACTAATTCTAGAAGAAATGACCAATGGACTTGGATAGCTACAGCAAATGGAGCATTCACAACAAAATCAGCCTATCTTCTAGGCTTGGACAGAAATACTTGTGAATCCTCTCCCCTCACCCCAGTTGAGTGGAAGAAGCTTTGGAGAGCCAAGATTCATGAACGTCATAAACTTCTGTGTTGGAAGCTCATATGGAACATCCTCCCCACTTGCTCGGTAATTAATGCTCGGTTCACAATTCAAGATACAACATGCGTACTATGCCACAATGAAGAAGAGACTTTGGAGCATCTATTTCTGTGTTGTCCCTTTGCGACTGTAGTATGGGGGCATCTTCGATGGCCGATCAGAACAAATGGATTGCAGAATATCACAATTGTGGAATGGATAAAACTCATTCTCGGCATCAACCCTTCCCTCCAAGTCCCACATGATTTGCATCACAACTTCCTCGTACAGTCTGTCATTTGCCTGGACGTTCTTTGGGAAACTCAGAACTCCAAGGTACATAACTCAACAAGCCCAAGTCCTCTGGAGGTTGTTCAAACCATAAATGGCAGAACATGTAGCTCCATTAATGCATGGATTGCAAGCCCACCGAACTCTATCATGATTTGAGGTGCAGCCAATAGCCATTGCCTATCTATATTCTTTGATGTGGCTTTCAGGAAACACTCAAGCTGGGCTGGGATTCTATGTACCGATGCTAAAAGCTCTGTCAAGCACGCCTGGACCTTTCCAATTGCAGCAAATAATCCCTCCCATGGTGAAGCACTTACAGCCTTGAAAGCCATTGAATGTGCCCTCACTTTGCAAATTCGGCAGCTCTCACTTTACGGTGAGGCCAAAGATGTAATTGAGGACATATGTGCTGGCATTGGAGCAGCCATCCCAACTCCTGACTCAGCCATTTGGACGACCATCAGAGCTGCCCAGTCCCTTTTGGAGCATTTTGAAGCTTGGAATATATTGTATATTTCTCGAGCGAACAATTTCTTAGCTCACAATCTTGCTAATTGGGAGTCTCATGCACAAATTTCAGGGCCTTTAAACATCTCGAAACTCCCCTCTCAGATCTTTGTAAGAGATTCGGAGATGTCTTAGGCCCAGAGATGAACCATTTTGTTCCACATTATATTTCAATGAATTAACCTTCTAGCAAAAAAAAAGATAAAGGTAAAAATGTTTTCCGGAAGTTCCAAAGCGAGATGAATGGAAGTTCTTTTTTTTTTTTGTTGTTTTTTGTTTTTTTAGCTAAGAACTTTACCATGAGAGTTTACCAATGTCAGTGTAGAAAGTCTCCAATAGCAAGTATTTTATGTGATAATACTCACGTAGTATTGTAAACTAATAAGATTTAGTTATTTTTTTAAAATTTTAAGATTTTATTAAAAAATATTTAAAAGATTGAATTTTATTAATTTATGATATTATATCAATACTATCATGTGACATATTCATTATACAAAATACTCTCTCTTGTCAATAAGCATATCGGTCAGCAGATATTTTCGGAAAGTTCGTCAAGCATCATTCTAAATATACAGTTGAGGATTTGCGCCTGCTCGACGAAAACAATGCTTAGATTTGAAGAAGAGCCAACCTCATGTATAGAATTTAGAGTACGAAATAATGTTAGTAGTTGTTGATATGTCAAGTTTGTGGGCTCCGGTAGATATTTTTGCGATGGTTAAGAAATGTTGCCAGCGCCGTGGGAAAGAAGAGTGGCGGAGAAAGCCCACAAGTCAGAATTGCTGGGGAATCGATTAAACCCTGACCCAAAGAGTGGCAGAGAATCATTTGGATTTGTACCCAATCCAAGAGGCCAGTGAGGAAGTTACAACTTTAGGGTTGAGTTGTCATGTCCGATGATTTCACATTAGTTGTGTAAGGAGGAGTGCTATCAAAAGTACAAAAACTGACACTTTTCAATGGTGAGATTGCGGCAATATAGAAAGTGGGCGTGGGTGATTCCAACTATGAATTTCTATGGACAAGAAAGCAACTGAAAGGAAAAGCAATATACTAACCATCATGTTGAAGTTAGGTTGGTAATGCTTTTTATCTATGGAAAGCATTAAACACGAGTTTTGCAGAGATGAGGCTTATTTTGAAGAAAGAATCTCGAGCTCTATTCAAAGTTCTGTGCAAGGGAGGACAACAGTAATCGGAGGTTTTGCCAAGAAGAGTAGTGAGAGATGCCCACAAAAGTAGAAATTCTTAAGTGAACTCAGCTCGTGCATCACATTACGAACTTAATTAATATATATTTGACACATAAGTGAATATTTCAAATTATGTGTAAAAAACAAGTATTATTAATGAACAGAAAAAGGTGTCCTGACACTTATAATTTATTAAATATTTATTGATAAAATTTATGGATGACGTGGTGAGCTGAGCTCATGTAAGACTCTATGGGAAGGAGAAATTCGTGCGAGATGGAGTGTTCTGTGGATAGAGATTTTTTGTTTGGGGTAAAAAATGGGGCCAAACTGCCCAAAATAATTTTAGAATTTCCAAGAAAGGGTTCGCTTGGTGTAAAACAGACCATGACAAACCCTAATGTAACACACACACACAGATATATATATATATATATAAATCAATAATTATACAAGAGAAAAACACATCACCATCGTGCCAGAACCGCATATACAGACAATTTCGTGAATCACGGCTACATTATAGAGCAGGCATTGGCATTCTCGTCATTGAACAGAGAGCTTGCCTGCTCGCCAACAATGGCCGAGTACGGCGGTTGCTGATAGTACCCGTACTCACCGCCCTCGTACCCATGCTGGTAGTAGCTGTACGAGAAAGCGGGGGATGGGATCGAGGCTGCTGGTTCCCTATTCGATGTTCGGTAGTAATAATAATCATCTTCGTGATCATTGCCTTCATCATCGTGGTTGTTATCTTGGCCTAGGTCATGTTCAGGCTGATGAGCGTGGCAGTTAATACCGGTACCGTTGTTGTAGTATTGCCGGGCGAAGTTGTGGTACTCCGGGTTGTCCGGGAACGGCCACAGCTCGGCCCTCCTCCCCATCTTCCTCACGGCCTTGAGGACCTTCTCCTGGTCTGCACATCCCATGACAGTCACCTTCTGCATGGCCATGTCTACCTCTATGTCGTCAACTCCTGTCAAGTTCGACCCAGCAATATGGATTACATCATAATCGGGTGCGATTCCAATTTCCAGAAAAATGGCAAAGGTCATGTCACTAAAAGTTGAATAGGTCATAGCTGAAAAGGAACCCAAGCACTCCTCCTTTTTGCATGAGACTAAAGAGAGAGCTGATTCGTAGATCTTCGGGTTCGAATTCGAGCACAGTATCATATATCAAAATCTACTTCCCTCTCCTTTTTTTCCTCCCGCAACCCCTCTCTCTCTCTTTCCAGTAAAAAAAGAGAGTAACTGTGGTAATTTAATCTCGTCACTACAAAATGTTCTAACTTTCTCATTCAATTATCAACATGTCAGATGTACTAAATAATCAGAGTTCAACACCGACACGTCCACAAAAGACCACTAAAAATATAACAAAGTTCAAGAAACCAATGTCCTCCGAGCTCAAACACAAACAACGTACTACTAGCATATATTTTAGCACAAATGCATAAAAGGAATTCAAACTCGAGCAATTAAACCCAGTTGTATGCGAATAAGTTTTAAACCACTTGATCACCGTTATTTCCAGTGGACTACTAAAACCCCTTTTCTCATAATTCTTCATATGTGCATGAAATGAGGAGAGTATTAGAAGTAACGGATATAACATGAGACAGTACTGGCGTGGTGTTATAAACTTATAAAATTTCACAATTTTAAGATCTTTAATAAAATCCTAAAATAAAAAAAATAATACTAAAAATTACTAAATTTTATTAATTTGTGATATTACGTGAACGGTATACCTATTACATATAAGACTCGGTCTCATGAAATGGAAGGTTGTGAAAGCCATTGAAATTATTACCATCAAGCTTTTGAAGGGACTTCTTGATCTTGCTCTCGCACCCCGCACAGTCCATGTGAATCAGCATCTCTACAATCTACAACCAGATGAAGAGATGCATTTAGTCTGTAAGCTGTAAGCTAGTAGTAAACAACGCGAGAACTCAATAACCATCCCCGATGAATTTACGGTAGTGGAACATGATTCGGGAGCAAAGACCATTCGGGTACTTCACAAAACATACAGAAAATAACGTGGAAATACGAGAGTCATGACATCTCGAGAGGAAGGGAGGTTCTTACTGTCGACATTTTTCAAGAACGGAAGGAAACAATGAGATGAGGCTGTATCTCTTCTTCGATTCAATGATCTGGCTGTCTGCGCTGACTAAGAAGTTCGAATTTGCTGCAGAACTAAGGGAATGGAAGCTGTGTATTTATAGTGCGAAGGGAAGAGGGAAGGGGGATGATAAGAGAGAATATTATAATATCTCAAAGTCATTAAGTTTATCGTGAGATTTAAAATATTAGTCTCCCCACACGGTCTCTTTTTTTTTTTTGGTCAGCCACACGGTCTCTTTTGCTCTTAGCCATTTCGGATATTCAAAAGCGTATTGTGAAAGGTCCAGGGGCAGCGATATCCTTCGATAAAGAAGGCTTGGGAGTCCTTCCGACTCTAATTGGATTAGTTAGGGTCTGTTGAATTTTTGAATACTAGTAACTCAGATGAAAAAAAAAAAACTTGGATTCACAATTAAAAAAGCTAGGGTTTTCACTAGCATCTGATATCAAGAAGTCCAACGAATCCGATTAAAAAAATATCGAGCTGCGTCGGCCCATTTGAGTTTAGGCTCTTTCGGTCATGAATCTTCTCAGTTCACGAGATTTAGACCCGGGATTTACCAATGAAATCAAGCGTATTTTATGCATTGTACCCTTTTATTTAACTTCTTAATTATTGGACATGGAAATTGTTTATTCATATCATGGTTTCACGTTTAGATATGCCTTTGAGTATTTAATCTTTTCGTGTTAGCACGTGATTGATTAGTATTAGGCCATGTTACGACTGACCCCACAGTTCGTTGATTGTAGAGTGAACTGAAAAGTGGTCCGAGCTGACTAGACTTATCAAATTTATTACACGAGCGACAAATATGAATATATTGAAAGTGGCCCAGTATCCAGATTGTCAAGCAAACACTCGACCTTTAATTTCTTTTTTACTGTATACCGTGTAATATCTAAAAAATTAATAACTCTGATTTATTCATGCTCAAATCAAGTTGCTAGTGTGATTTAAGAAGAAAAGATACTAAACCATTTTAGTGGTTTGATAAGAAATATGTACTAAAGAAGAAATATCAAAAGTTTATTACACTCAATGCTTATCACATAATAATTTTGGCCGGTATGACTTGAACTTAAAAATGAACAAGTTCATATTAAATACAACACTAAAATTGGACCTTTGAGACAAACTTCAGGTGGGTGTGGGTCTCTTTTTCCCACGTGGAAAATGTTATATTAAGTTTAATTATAATTAGTTATCAATATTTTATATAACGTAAAGGTGACTGCCTAACGACTAATTACTATTTTCGCATGGAGTTTATTTTTCTCGAACCCATAAATGCTCTCATAATAAGTCTATGTGCGATTCACATATGTAAATAACTTTGTCAAGGGTTGCGTGCTCAAGGAAAAATCAAACACTCGGCCTTATGAACATTTTTGAAAAACAGACGCACGTCTTATTCGCTTGAGCTGATTTTGAAAGTTTTAATAATATTTTTTTCTACTTTTAAAAAAAGACAATGAGTTTAGAAATGAGAGAAAGATACCAGGAGTCATATATATTTGTCGACTCTTACGAGTGGTTTATAAATATTTCAAAATATTAAATCAACTCCTATATGTTGTTCGCGTTACAATATCGAGTCATTTCCATCACTCACCGTTACTTTAAACTGACGAAGTAATGGTAGGCAATGGAAATGACTCGATACTATAAACATTTTGATATATTTAGGACTCACTTGTAAGAATCGATAAATATATAGGATTTACAGTATCATTATCTCATTAAGAAAGGAATAGGCAGAAAGAAGAAGAATAAATAGGTGTGAAAAGTTTAACCTAGGATCTCTAGTGTACTCACCTGGTTTGAACTAAATCAAGGTATCTTGACCCTTGGTCTAAGATGGTATTCTCGCACACCAAACTCAATTTCTTAGCTAAAATACTAATTTTTATTTTTTTATTGAAGAAATGGGTGTCGACTTTCATCAGAGTATTAAATTGATTAGAATAATTGTCGTCGTGTTTTTCATTGGAAACGAGAGGCCTAAGTGAAGCACGTAAGTCAAAAAGAAATCCTCCCAGCGCGTGTAGATGGTCAAAACCTGGTCCTGTTGTAAATTATGGGAAAGTTCCAAGCTATTGCGTGAGAAATCTCGAAACAATCATATAATAAATAAGAGATAATGGCACTAGGAGTCTTATAATTAAGTTCTAAATATTTCAAAATATTAAATTAAGTCGTACATATTGTCCGTATTACAATATTGAGTCATTTCCACCACATACCATTACTTTAAGCTGATATGTATCAATGCTACGTCAGGGTCACGTCAGCTTATAGTAAAAGTAGGTGATGGAAAAAACTTGATATTTAACGCAAATAACATATATATAAGACTTGATTTAACACTTTAAAATATCTAGAACTCACTTACAAAAATCGACAAACGTATAGGATTTTCGGTGTATTTCTAATAAATAATTTTATTTTTGTTAGTTTTTGTTTATGTTAGTGCAAGTTGGCCTCCCTGCAGCTATTTTTGGATTGCTTTCACATTACCTAAGCCTATTAATTCACATCGTGTTGTATTTAAATATATTGTATCTAAATGAGTTCGTGTCAAACTTTTCTCAACTCATATACTATCCGTTTAATAAACAAGTCAGAATGTTTAAACACGAATACGACCCATTTAAAATTGAGTTCACACAACAAGCTGACTCAGCACATTTAACCTATATAATCAAAGGTGTGTGACAAAATTGTAATTTTAACTTAATATTTCTAAAAGAGCTAATGGGTTTGACGCATAAACATATAATTAAACGAGTTTAACTCTGTCTTGTCAGGTTACGTGGGTTCAACTTGGTTTAACCTGTTAATGTAAATGGGTTACACGTGCTAACCCACTTAGACACGAAAGCCATTTAGGATTAACCTGAACCCGCTTAATTTCGTATCATATTTTGTCATGTTATCATGTTATGTCAAAAATTGTCAGGTCTAACATTACCCAAACTCAGCTCAACTTGGCTCGTTTACACTCCTATTGAAAAGTAATGGGGTGAAATAAGTTTTAGAGAATAATTAGGAATATAATTGTGAGAAGTGATAGAATACGCAATCCCACCAAATTTGAGTTGGCATAATGGTTCCCTCGCTAAACTCCAAATGAGTCAGCCAGGATCGAATCCTAGATTAGGAGGGTTGACAGGAATTTTTACAGGGATCTCGACTGTCTTAGGGATACTGCGTGGTACAAACAAAAAAAGATGGAATGCGCAATCCCTATTCCTTTTTAAAGAAAATATCATTCCATCAATTTAAGAAAAAGTAGTCTATATTAGAATTGGAATCTGTATGGCAATTTTAACAACGTAATCAACAAAAAAAAAAAAAAAACCATGTTGAACTAAGTTACTCATTTCTTTCAATATATTCATGCCGATCCTAACATATAAACATTTGGAAGACAGCACAAATCTTGTTTTGTTTGTTAAAGGATTTGGGAGTTATGAGAGATAGGTTGGTGATTGAGATTCCATAGTTCATCATTTTAAATGAGATGTTGTATTCAAATCTCGAGAATTGAATAAAAATATAAGAATGAGTAAAAATATAAAAATGAGAAAGGGAGGTACCGCTCTCGCTGTGAGAGGTCATGTGCTCCAGTCTCATTCGTGGAACTCTCTGTCTCTACTTATTTGCTCTCTTTCTAACTCTTTTAAGCTTGTGTACCTCATTTATACATCGATAAAAATGCATAATTGAAAGAAAGTAAAACGTAATGAGTCCATTGAGTTCGTAAATATGTTTAATCAAGGCTCATTCAGCTTTTATCTCCTAAAACGAATTTTCTACTTTTAAAAAAAAACTCCAAGACCTTACTTAAAAGGAAAAAAAATATTTTATTATCTCAACCAATTCATACCAATATGATTCATTAAATTTTCAAATAAGGGGAGACTTTTAGATGATAGATAAACTTCCGATCCTTAGGTTCGTATTCCTATCTAGGTAAATGGCACCAAAAATCATGAACTTTAAACTTTTCACAAGTGCATCACAAATATTTTATGTAATCCAGATTACGAACTATTGCTTGTGTCTCGCGTCAGTCAATCATATTGTCACGGTACTAAAACCAGCAAGAATGGATCGTGCTAGAGTCCTTTCCAACATCTCGGAGAATATACGCGAGGTGCTCATTCAAGAAACTCGATCATCAGGCAGTACATCCTTCCCAGAGTTCACTACAGCAGCTGCATGGTTCATAAGATCTCGGCACTATGCAGTTTCTATACATAGCATAGCAGCTACGGTGGTGATGTCTTAATGCAGAGGACTCATTCTTGCTAACTCATGCTATCAGAGAGACTTTTGGTCTACTGCACTCACATTCGGCATTCATCTATTCGGCTCTTGTGGATTTGAAACGCAGGATTGACCCACGCCCCACAGTTGCACTGCATCCCGGCCCAGTTGAATGAGCCCAGGCGAGCCTTGCAGCCTATGCACTGGAGCTTCTCCTCCACATAGCCCTCTTGAACTGTGAAAAGGAACTCAGAAGTGAGCTCAGAGGTCTGTAAAACAACTTAGGTGCAGTGCAGCTACCCATTGATATTAAGAAGTTTCCAGCTTTCTGCTTCCACTGTCTATCGAAGAGTGAAGAAACTATGTACGGCACTGATTTTCTTTCCAGTTCATGGGGAATGCTAAATACTTCCCCTAAACTTATCAGATTGCATTTCACATGAAAGCATATGAGTCCCTCCTCTGGAGAATGTGCAAAATTCTCTCAGATCTTCTGAATGAACATACTTCTAAAATAAAGGCTTTGAGGAAAATTATACTGAGAAAGCACGTCAACTATCAAGCACACTCTTACCTGCTTGCATCCACTTCATGGGCTCAACAAATATGGAGGAGCACTCAGCTGGATCCTTCTCCCAGTCCTTGGGATTGCCAGTTCTCTTTCTCCACTTGAAGCACTCTTCTCCTTTCCCACGCTTGTGGGAAATTAAATTCTCTTCTGCAGCGACGATCCTGCGACATTTCTTGCAGCGGTAAATGACTTGCGGCTTCCGGGTGGTTTCCACTTCAGATGAACTACTGACGGATTCCATTTGATTATCCATATACGAGCCTACTAGAATACACCATAAATCCAAAGAAGATTAACACAAAATGTCCAAAAGTAGGAAGAAAAGAGGGTATATAATGGAATTATGCATCATCATAAAAGTTCTCCGATTTTCTCACATGGAAATTCAGTTCCAATGTATTTATTTATATCAAATAGGACATGGGTATAAGACAATATGCAGGAGAATTAATAAAAGAAAGCTTTTTTTATTGGTCACAAGAAGAGAAGAAGTAAATCAATCATCATTAGATGCTAAAATCAGCTGATAATTCTCAATATTTTCTTAGAAAGTTATTGATCCCTAGCATGCAACCTCAGCAGTTACACTTCTGCAGAAAGAACCCGGAAGCACAGAATAGGTTTCACTACAAGGTGTCCTGGGCTGACCAGTCCATCAAGATATCTGAACCAAAATCACAAACCATATAAAGAATCCAAGGAAATTTTAGAAAAGTCCAAAACTTAAATAGGTAGATTTCTCATATCCTAATATTTCACAATTTCCTGGGGCATGTCATAAAAGACTTGGTGAAGAAACTACAAAGTCGATAACACTGGAATTTGCATATCACTAGTTTGCAGAAATCCCCAATCTTCTCCAAAAATTTCTTGCTAATTAGAAGGTAGGGAAGCAGAATAGTTGTTACACAGAACAACCTTTAGGTATTCATCTGGAAATCCAGACCTATCACTTCATGCTTTGAACTGTGCTTCAAAATCGATTATCAAACTTCAATATATAGAAAATATATATACTCCTGTTTTGGTTACTATTTCTAGTTTTATAAACAATACAACTAAGATTATGAAAACAATGTCTCTCTATAAAACGACCTGCCTTCTGTTGTTCCAGATGCAAACAATACCCATGAGCCAATAATAAACACGATGAAATTTCATTATTTCATCAACTGAGAACCATAGTCCAATTCTCTGCCAACCACAATTCTGTTTCTAGAAGAACTCTAAGAAAAGCTTTGTAAATTTATTCCAAAAACGAGTTTCATCAACGTTGGTTCCCTAGTTTTATCTCAATCACAGATGATAAATGTTTTAAACAAACCGACTCATTCTAATCCAACTTCACAAGAAGCAACCACAGGCTATGCAGTTCAGTCACCAACACTTTGTATGAGTTGAGGGTTATAGAGGATCGTCGAGGGGTGGGAAATGGAGGATTATGTGGAGGTGGGTTATGAAGGGTTAGAAATAAGTAATGTTTGGTTTAAAAACAAAAGGTTTCAAGAGCTATCCTACTCCACAATCACTCTCAAAAACCCTTTCCACTCTACCAGTACCAATCTGGTAAGCTGTGGAGGGTTATGAACATCTACAGTAAAAATAATATCATCAAACATGATCAAAGATCAAGATCTTTTCCTGTATTTTTCAGGACTTTCTCAACCCAGCAACAAGGAGGGTTAAAGAACTCATCTATAACCAACACCATCCTACCCTCCATAACCCACACCACCCTGCCTAGTATGTATTTTTATCAAGGCATAAGTCAAAATCCTCTCATGGCGCACCTAGAAACCAAAAACCCAACAAGAAACACGTGAAAGCCTCGAAAAGAAATAAAGCACACGGCAACGTAGAGATAAAACAATCTCCTTTTCAATTCAGAAGATCTATGCCTAGGAAACCCAGAAAAAAAAAATAACTCTATAATGGGCTTTTACAGACAATCAATGCACAGTTAGCACTACAATTATAATGCAGTGTGTCCAGACGTCGAAAAGATTAAAAGAAAGCTAGCAGAGCCTACAGGGAAACTGATTGTCGCTGAGAGTTAGATACCGAAATGAGAAGAGATCAATTACCTCTAGCGAATGATTCTCTTGCCACAAGTCGACCGCTTTGCTCGATGAAAACTCTGCCCTCTCACCCTCTGCCTGCCGATTTCGTCGGGAAGATGATACCTGGCCGTTCCCCCCGTTTATAAAATCACTTTGCATTTTCCCTTTTGCTGGAGCATCATACTTTTTTGTCAAGCAACTTGATCCCTCAAGTCTGTGTAATACAAGTTTTTACCCCAAAGTTATGAGTTTTTAGTTGGATCAGGACGGATCGCCTTCTTTGCACCCTCAACTTCACAAAACTCCAATTACACCCAAACAAGTTTGTGGTTTAATTAGGAATTCGAATATGCACAAACAAAGTGGAAAGGAAGAGGAATCGAGGCAACTAGTGTTGTTAGCCAGGCCGGTTCGGGTCCGGGTCGAGCCGGTTCATGAACCGGCTGGGACTGGCCCGACCCGGACCGTGAAGCAAACGGTCCGGTCCGGGCTGAACCGGCCAGAATTCTTTTCTTTTTTCTTTTTAAAAGTTTTTGAATTTTTAGGGTATTATTTAGGATTTTGTGTACAACCTTAAAATAAAAATGAAAGATTTAATTGTTAGGATTTGAACTCAAGTCTATTACTTGAAAATTAATAATTTTAACCAATTGGATTAATCATATTTTGCTTATATTTAATATTATATAATTAATTAGATTACGATATGTTTGATTTTCATCATTTTATAAAAAAATTGAATGATTTATTTTTAAATAAAATTAATAGATATAGACATTTTGATTTAAAAAATCATCCGATGATGAAACGATCTTTTAGTTAAAAACTCTGATAAAAAATCGTAGCATCAATCACGATAAAAAAATCAGAAAAAGACTTAAGAGAGCGGAGTAGAATTGATAGATAAGAATAGAAGATTTGGGTGGATTAAATTGGTGAATATGCTACGTATTTACAGTACTTTAAATATGATATGAATTATATAATAATTTTTTTAAAAGGGATGTTGCATACTTCAGGCGGGAAAAGGTAGCTCAGGGATGCTTGGAGCGGGGCCCACGTCAGGTAATTTGTGGTGGGTGGCAGCGTGGGGCCCACGTGGGAGCAAATTGACCATTGACTGCCCTTTTTAATATTTTCTCCTTTTTTTTAATGTACTGGTCCGGGCCGGTTCCGGGCCCGCAAACGGTCCTGGCCGGTTCCGGGTGGCAAACGGTCCGGGCCGGTTCCGGGTCGCAAAAGGTCCAGGCCGGTTCCGGTTCAACGGGTCATTTTTGCTGACCCAAACCATAACCAGGCCTCAGCTCGTAGGAGCTGGGCCGGTTACGGTTCAGCACCGGTCCGAACCGGCCCGATTAACAACACTAGAGGCAACGGTGTTCAAACTCTCATGGACTTTATACATATACATCATATGGAGGGAAAGGAATTTTCGGATCTTTCAGAATTCTTCATCTACAATAGATGTCTGTCATAGTCGCATTTTGCACATGCTTAGAAGTAGATTAGTGACAATACATGATATTGGATCAAAAATCCAAAATAGTAGGTTGACCTCAGTTGATGTACTGAGCAACCTTTTGTAAATGTGACAGTTTTTAAATTAGTAATATTGTCTAACTTTCCAAAAAAAGTTTGTGGTTTAATTGTTAGGCACTGGTCATTAAACATTTCTTTCTGCTAGATAAGGAGAACATACGTAGTGGCAATTCTGTCATTTCTGCTACAAATATTCATGTTTTTATATTTAATCGTGAACATATCATATGAATGATACAATAAATACTAATACTAATGCTAACTTTGTCAATGTAACATCACCACCAAAGATTTAATATAGTTTAAGAAGTCAGTGTTAACGGAGATATAAGCTTAAGAGACTCTTTTTAGCAATATTGCTTAAGCCGTGAGTAGAACACATGATTTTAATCTCCCCAAAACTATATGAGTGAATTTTGGACTACTGAATTATCGTCCTTGGTCGTCTCATCAGTGAACATCTCATATTAACACTTTAATCCCCTAAAAACACTTATCCATAAAATTAGTCATCATATATTCATCCATGAATTCATCTCCTTGATTGCCACCAATCTTTTTTCGGGACAGCAACAGATTCTAATGTTATATGCTTATATTACGTTACCTTTCATCACTGTATTTTCATATAATCCCGAAGTCAATACCTTTAATGCAATCAACTGAATGATAAATTGATATAAGCAAACTTCGTGTTGCCAAACGTAGAACAGTCAGACCACAGGGTGCTAATTGGCATTATATAAACTTCAAGCTGAAAAGTTGGAAATGAGTCTAAGTGAAAATTGTTGAAGTTTCAGGGTGCAAACTAAAAATATAAAATTTCCCTATGGTCCTTGTCTTTTCCCTGCTTCTCGTTTCTCAAGAGAAGTGTTTATTCATCATCCAAATGACAGCAAGGCTAGTGCTGTAAACCAACCGAATCAAACTCGAATTTATAATATTCAAACTCAGTTTGTTTAGCGATTTGTGAGCTCGGCCGAGCCCAATATTTTAAGTTTGGGTTCGGCTCGTTAAAATAAATGAATGCTCATCGAGCTTATATGAGTTAAGCTGAGAAAGAAAATACAACTCGAGCATAGGGTTATTGTGTTAATTGCATAGAGTAAGAAAGACTAAAGAGGAAGAAGTAAAGAAAGAAATGATTTTAAATAAGAATTTGAGATATTTTTTTTATTTTTCTAAACTTAAATAATAATAGTAAATATTGTTGTATAAAATAAAAAGTTTATTTAAACTCGCGAGTTTCATGAACTGAATATTATTAGATTTGGCTTGGCTTGTTTATCTTAGAACTCGAGTCCAGCAAAGCTCGAACTCACTAAGATCAAGACAAATTCAAGTTTTGATCGAGCTGAACCCGAATTGATCACCAATCGTATTATTTCATTTACACTCCTAATTGGGGCCATAATGGACAGACCACAAGGCCTTCGAGCTTCTGGGATTGGGAAATGGACATGTTGGGCCTAATTGAAATCAGAAATAGTGGAAATGGAGAGATTCTTAGGAGTTCGGAGCTGATCAATAATACACTGAACTTAATCAATAAATATTTGACACGTAAGTAAATATTTCAAATCATGATAAAAAATAAATATTATAAATGAATAGAAAAATGTGATGCGATAATAACGTGTTAAACATCTATTAATAAAGCTCACGGATGACGTAATAAGCTGAGTTGATTCAAGAATCTCTCGGTTGGAAAAGGGTTCTCTGAAGCACTGCTAGTAATATAAAAAATTACCACGTCATTATTTTTTCTTTCACGGGCTGTCATTCCATTTAATTTCATCCCATCTGGATTATATTTTCTGAGTGAAAAAAATAAAATGAATATTGTCGTATTCACTTAAGTTAACTCTTAGAATTAAGACTTCAACATTAGTTATTATAACTAGAAAATAGGGTTAGAAAAAAAAGGAGGTTAGAGCCCCAGAAACATATATAAGTGAATAGTTTAGAACGAAGAAGACCCAAGTTTAAAATCCTCACCAGTTAGACTCTCGCATAATTAATTTCTTTATTAATCCGTAAAAGTAGAGCAGCAGTACCTGCAATCTCTTATTAATCATCGTTAGATCATTTCTGAGTTCTCTCGCGTTCATTCGTGCAAGTATTGACCCCGTTAGCATAGCTCTGTTAAAGGACTTGCATGGTCCACACCCTGTCATTTTCTTGGTCATCCTTTAGCACCATGAACTTCCTGCAACAAGAAAATTATATGTCTATTTTGTTTCTCCTTTCCAAATAAATATTATTTTTTTCCTTCCGAAAATAAAATATATAGCTAGAGAAACGTATTATTCATGAATAATATAATTAATTACCTTTTGCTAATCAAGGGCAATTAAATTGCACTTAAACTAGGTCAAGTGGCCATTACAATGACGTAAGTGCATGCGTAGCACTGGAAATCAATGCCATGATTTTTTTAAGAGCAAATGGGCACTTGATGCCCTTTATCATATTATTAAAGAGATAATTGATTCAAAATGAAATTTTCACGTAGCCTAAAAAAATATATAAATTATGAGATATTATTTTATTTAGCAAGGATGAATGTTTGTCAGTTAAAATTAGTGGGAACAGTTAGTTTCTTTTTTTCAAATTAAATGTGTCAAATTAACTAAAATTGTTCCTTTTGACAGATTTTATAACGCGATATTAAACGGAATAAATATCTCATGATTTATACATTCCTCGGTTAAGCAAAAAATTAGTTCATGATAAAGTGATGATTTTGCCAAAATTAATACCAATTAGGTTATTTGTCCCGTTAGAAAAATATAAATTCAATATTTTATGTGAAAATGTATTTTTTTGGCCGTGTAATATTTTTTATAACGAGAAGTTTATTTTTCCCAGACTTATGAACATTCTACAAGATCATGGATCTAGGTCAGTCAATGTGTAAAGTATATGTGTGGATGACCTATCCACTTGAACTAACTCTTAGGGATTGATGAGCATCAATATTCGTTAGTTGAGACGGTTTAATACGTATTTCCCTTATTTTGGACTTCGAATTTTAGTTATGTGAATGAAAAACATTCATATCTCGAAAAATCTTATCGTTTAATAGATTAGACTGACTTGAACAGTCATTTTTCTTTCTGGCCGAGACAACAAGAAATCAACTAAAGAAGTGAGTATTTGGTGTGACAAACAATGCTTTTTAACCTCTGCTTAACAATTTGAAGATATTTCCAATCTCATTCCCTATTCTTAGATTTCGATAACACAATATTTCAAAACATATGCCATATCGAGCTCTTGATTCGGTAGCAGGCTCCTCGATCTTAGTCGGAATCGGCATTTACCGGAAGTTTTTCCGAAACATTTTCAAGTTTTGGTGAAGGGAAACTTCTTCAAACCAAAATGATCACGAAATGTTGCTGGGTCAGGTTTGAACTTGATACCTGAACCTAAAATATATGAACTTGATACCCGCTTGATATTCTTCTTTTTCTTTTGTGTGTGATATCCGAAAATCTAACGGATTCTGACTAATTCAGTTTAAGTTAGGTTGATTCACGAGGAATAAACTCTCCCAAGTAAATTTTTTTCATTTATAAGATTCGAAGATGTGATCCTTTTTAAGAGAAAGAGGTGCTGAAATAATGTATAAAATGATTAATATTATGTTCCCAGTAAAGAAACACAGACGAGTATAATATACTTTTTCTATACTATTTCTTCTACGAATTCTACTCGTACGCACATAGTTCCAATTAAACCACTTGTCATACTTCTGTTTTCATGCCTCAGCATGATTTCAATATATATATATATATATATATATTTCTTTTTTTTTTGCTTTTTGTGGAGTAAGTCAGCATGATTTCAATAATACACTCTACAATGATGCTTCTTCTTTCATTTTTTTAATATTTATTTTCTGTGAGTTTGAAAGAGAATAAGAGAGTTAGAATCTATAATAGTAGCCGACAAATGAAGGAGAAGCTACGTCGCATCGCAGTGCTGATATAATGTCATAAGTCATCTAAATAAAACCCTTTTAAGGGTTTATTTTTTCTTTTAAATTTTATTAAAAGTATCTTAAAGATAACTAACTCCTATTGACTCGTGACACCATGTCAACATTGTCACGTGATGTACCCGTTACACACAAGACTCTCTCCAAGTGAAGAAGCACTATATAGGTTCACTTCAGTCCAAGAAAGGAGAGAGTTTTCTCTATGACGAGAATATTATGCAGTAGTGTTTATGTATTGTAAAGAACTAATAAACTTAAATATTTTAAATTTTTTTTATAAAATCCTAAAAAAATAATCCTAAAAATAAAGTAATATTATTAATTTATAATATCACATAAGTATTACCACGTTATATAACTACTACATGTGATACTTTCTGACAAGAAAGGCCTAATCCTTCTCCACTAAAAAGTACCATAAATGGTCTAGAAAAGGGCACTCAGATATCATATTTATGTAGGAGACATGATCAGGTACACCACACTCTTCTTCTACTCTCATGTTTCAATACAATTATGATAGAAAAATTTGTGAGCCGGGCTTACGGATGACGTAGTGAGCTTAGTTAAGGAATGTTCGACACATAAGCATATATGATTAAAAAATAAATAGTTTAAATAAATAGAAAAATATGATGTGATAGTTAATGATGACATATTAAACATATATTCGTGGAGTTTACAGATGACGTGATGAGTTGAACTCGTATAAGAATCTCTCGTTATGATATTATCCATTCAAACGCAATTCTCATATAAGTATCGGAGAGAAAAATTGGAAAATTTTCCTGTTGCAAGGGTTTGGAGTATGGAGCATTGACACTGCAAGAAGCTATCACTCGAAGAGATGCTTTGATGAACTTCATCCTTATCAAGGATGAACCGCGCGAAAGTTCTACTGATAAGAAACGAATTCAACATCCCTTAGTTTTAAGTTAGGAGCGACAGTCACTTCAGTATATAACATCATTTCTCAACGAACAATTCTGTACTTGAGTATGAAATATTTAAATTTTTATTTTTGGCTCCTCGCTCGACAATACTATTTTTTCAGTAAGGTTACGAGTCCTTATCGATTTATTGAATGAGATCAATCCTCATCATGCATCCACTTGGTCCTGGCCATGAGCTTATACAACACTTAGCAATTTTCTTATACTTAATCTGTATAGTGGCCCTTTAATATTACATAATAAAAATAAAACACTTGGTGGTCTCCTTCATGAACTTCTGAATAATTGGCCCCTGATGTAATTTGCTTAAACTAAGAAGTGAATGGTGACATTCTCTCTTGCTTCAATTGTAAGGTATCAAGATCCTAAGGTGACTAATTAATTATTATCCTTCTCCACAAAATAAATAAAATAAAAAAGTTCTATTCATGTGTTGAAATATTCTCATGTAAAGTTGACTTTTTCATGGGGTTAATTAAAGTCAAAGTTAATTAACACCTAAGCGTGTTTACATGACTGTCCTTTTGATTTTTTTTTTCCTTCAATAGAATTACCTGTCCAAGACATAACTGCACAAGAAACATCCTTGCAGCACACAAAAAATCGAAAACGCAAAGTTCAAATAAAGAAAGAAATATCCATCAAATTGAAAAAAAAAATTGCAATTGAGGTTTTATAGAGCATGTTGGGCCATTTCTTTTCTGCTTGGGAAATGGTAATGGCCGGAATCGAAACCGATTGGCTGCGTGATGAAAACGACGGTTCAACCATCTCAAGGGTGGGAGAGACTTATCTACAAGTGGAATTTAACATATCGTTTACAGATTTGATCAGTGATTTTTGACACGTAATAAAATTATGTATTGTGTTACATTTTTTTTCTTTTCACTATTAGTATTTAAATTTTAAAAATAATACGTCGCTTCTTAGTAATATATAAAATAACTATTTGATTGAATTTATCACACTGTCCGCGAACTTGATTCTGCTAAAAATTTCCTTAAATGGAACCCCTTTTTTATTATAAATATTGAGAGGTGCTTAGATCTCACTCGACTAATCCCACGGTCCTGTATGTACACTAATAAGAGCATGGGATAAGGTAAACTCAAAAGTGCTGATTGATCGTGGAGACTTAATCACGTTTCTTGATCCCATGAAAGTTCTATTTTCACCCATCAGGGCCATCTTTACATGGTTTGGGATCCAAAGTACCCGAGTGAGTTCTAGCTAAATTAGGTTCGGTTCAGATACTTAAAATTCGAATTCGATGCTCTATTGGCACCATATACACGAATCACTTTAACCAACTGTATAAATTCTTAATCGAATCTTGTATCATGGAATGGAATTCCGTGCAGTTTCACAACACTTTGATTACGAAGTCGATCAAAACTACAAGACAGAACGCACAAATGCAAGGACATCAGCCACGGTAAGAGCCAACCCAGAAACAACCTTAACTATATAAAACTGTACTTGTTGCCGTCATCAATCGCTTGTATGTAGCAAATTTCCGCCGCCTGGATGCTGACTACCCAACCACCAGCCAAAGGGGTTGCATATTCAAAAATTAGACTTCTTGGATTCGTTCATTGTCCTTTCGAGATCCCATCAGCGGCCCCCATTTTATTTTGATTCCTCGACATGCCCACCAGTTTCTTCGAATTTTTAATATTAGATCCTACATCGGTCAAATAAGAGTATCATAATGAATTTATAAGATAATTCAGTATCACCACCCGATAATTTAAACTTTTATGTGGAAACGGATTCGGTCCCATATAAAACTCATTATTAATAATGTAATATATAGGTATCTGACCACACAATAACCACCGACGTAAACTCGATCGGTCTCCTGCAGTCTCTTTACAACGTCAACCCGCAAACCCATTTAGGCCCAAGTTACTTACTCTGTCATCAATCTGCTCACAATAACACATTACAATTTCAACATTTAATAAAAATTCCACAGAAAAGTAGTCCTATAAATGCGCGCATTTAGCTGAGGACCCAACTCACAGCGAGACCATATCAGAAGCTTAGATTTTCTCATCTTGTTAATGGCATTTTTGTGATTAATCCTTTCGATTTCTGCTCCGTAGCCAAATCGAATCGCCTCTCGTCTTCTAGGGCAACCAGCCTGCCCAGTTTCCTCCTCTGCTTCCATTCGTGAACTGGGAAGCGAAGTTAAGATTAGACCTCCCTAAGATGGCCCTGCAAGCTGCTTGCGACTCGAGCTTCTCGTTCGGGGCGGACTGTTTTAACCGGTTCGACCCAGTCTCGTGCAGTTTCTATGGATTCAGTGGATTTACATGCGGTGGATCTGCACTGCCACGGTCTTCAATAGCTTTAGACGACGAGAATCGGGAGCTCGTCAAGACCCCGGCATCCACAGCCAAGAAAACAGCCTCGTCGGAGAAGGCTCTGGCGGCCATGAGGAGCCACAGCGAGGCCGAGCGCCGGAGGAGGGAGAGGATTAACTCTCAGCTGGCCACGCTCCGGGGCCTTGTGCCGTGCGCTGACAAGGTACACTTTCTTTTTTTCCTTCCAAGTAGTCCAAAGGGTATTTTATTTTGTATTAACATTATTTTGAACATAATTTATTTAATCTTTTCTCCGTCATTTGTTGTCTTCTAATACGGTAGTATCGATTAAAAAAAGGTTAATACAGTAAATATTACCTAAGCAATTACGATGATTAAGATAGTTCTGTGTCTCTGTTTTTTTAAACTGGAATTTGAGTTGTTTCAATAGAGAAAATTGTCTATTATAAGAGTTTTATTTTTTAATAAATCGACGCAGCTTGATCTGAAATTGTTATAGTCCTGTGAGCCTCAAATATCGTGTAGTGTATATCGAAAAAATAATACTTTTTTATTTATATATTTTTTAGTGACGTGGCTATTTATAAACCACATTGATTAGTTATACATATATGTATGTATCTGTGTATGTGTATATATATTCGTAGTTTAATCTGATAACGGCGCCTTGTTTTCGCATATTTATGTAAAACTTGGAAAGTTAGGAAGGACTTTAGGTGCCTATTAAAAAGAAAAAAAGAGGGAAGGACTTTAAGTTGTTACATATATAACAAATATATTAGATAACAGTGTTGACGTTGTGTCACAAGTGAATATAATTTAATTATTTTTAAATTTTTAATAAAACTTAAAATAAAAAAAATACAAAAATAACTTAATTGTATTAATTGACATTATAACACTGTTACATGCAAAATTCTCCTTTGCCATCGTTAAGTTTAACTAGGAACCGCTGTATTCCAAAAAAAAAAAAAAACACTGAACCATTACAGAATTCCTTATGGAATAATGAGCAAAATGGAAAATTACGACTTTACCATCCTAAGTTGTGATTTTTAGACTTTCATGAAGATTTTAGTTTTTTTTTTTTTGGCCATCAGGCTTTGACGGAGTTTAATTGGCTAAAAGAAAGAAGAAAATAAGGAATCTTAGAGAATTAAGAGTATCAATATATTATACATTTAATTTGTTGTGTAATTTTCCTGTTTTTTCTAGTCCATCTTCGAGCCAATTAGAGAAAAGTCAACTAGGTTTGAGTGTGCCCTTTGTCCTCACTCGTCGCCCATCATTTGATGCCAATGGGTAACAACTCTTCTCGATTTAACAATTGAATCAAATTCAAGGGATGTCGGTCCACGAAGAAGTAGAGCTTTTCGAGCACGAGTCTTTTCTCAATCACTGACATTTGAACCGAGATATTGTTCACCTAAGAAAAATCAATTGCTGAACCACTCGTGTGTCGGTCATCGTACAATTGTTTCAATCTTATGAATAAGTTGTCTGTCTTGAATGATTAACCAATGAATATGACAGAAACATTCTGACATCGACGCTGGTCTCTTCCTCAATCAGATGGACAAAGCAACCTTGCTGGCCGAGGTGATCAACCAAGTGAAGGGGTTGAAGAGAGACGCCATCGAAGCCACCAGAGGCCTTCTCGTACCGATGGATGCCGACGAAGTAACTGTCGAGCCATGCGAAGACAATGAAGCCGGACACGGCAGTTCCTCTATTAGGGCATCGGTGTGCTGCGAGTATCGGCCGACCTTGCTATCGGAAATTAGGAATTCGCTCGAGGAGCTCCCCTTGAAGCTGGTGAAGGCTGAAATATCGACCGTGGGAGGCCGACTGAAGAACGTGTTCGTCCTCACGAGCTGGTGTCATACCAGAGAAGCGGATGTCAAAGCGGATGGAAAGCTCATTGATTCAGTTCGTCGTTCCCTGGACTCGGTCCTGGACAAGGCTTCCGACTCGTCGGTATACTGCCCGCGAAGCGTGCCGCCTAGCAAGAGACTTAGGGTTTCCTCTTCCGATTCGCTGAGCTCTTCTCCTTAGTTAGTTCACTGGATCAGGGATCGATCGGGTCCAAGTCATTCGTGTGTTTTAGAAGTCGGATGCGTTCGGGTTCGTGCAGTTCCAAGATTATGTAGCTGATGCAATACTACTCATAGTTTTTCATATCTAATGGTTACATGTAACATGGAAGCATTCATGTTACTAACATCCCGGTCACAACAGCAATGAAAAACCCAATCGAGATCAATCAGATTGAGCCAAATAAGTAAATCGATGCTAATCATCTAAGCAGATGTCTTAATTATTACTAGTTAAAATGATTGAATTAATTTTTTCTCATTACCTTATAAGGTGTGAGATTTTTATAATAAAGTGTTATATTTTTAAAAGGTTTTATACCGTTGAATAATTTTTCTGATATTATAGAGAAAAAGTTAAAACTCTGTGACCAATTTCAGAATTTATTTATGATGGATATGGATATGGGAATTCCTTGAAAATTGAGCCTGAATCTTTTAATCTAAGATTGATAGTAGTATCAGTGCACTAATCCATTTTTTTAAAAAAATGCATTTTATTTGTAAATACAAAAAAAAATTGCCAGTTAAAAATTTATAATAAACAAACCAGAATATCTCAAAATCTCCCATATCTTCCTATATTCTCTCCACTGAAGCAGATGATCCACAAAAACATCAATGTTCTGAGTGCCAATTTTACACATTCGAGTACAATTCTGTGAGATGGATGACCAAGTCCACAACAGCAACATCAACAGTGACAAAGACGATGGCTTTTGGTTCAGAAACATTTTCAGAAAGCTGGAATCGGTGCTGACAGATATTCCTCTCTTGAATCCTATCAATATGTTTGTTCGTTGATACCTTAATCTGAGACTAATGATTCCTGTCTGGATTTTGTTGGACAACAGCAAGCGCTTAGGTATGTCGAGGGCCGGCTGCTGTCGATTGGATCCAACTCGGAACTGATGCACAAAGTGCTACCCTCTTCTTTACTCAACAATGTCTTTGATCAGCCGGAAGAGCATGGCACCAACTCTGTACTGGGCAGTGATCGTACAGTTGGCGGTCCTGACTTTCATTGCCGGTCGAATGAGGAGGAAAGTTACGATCTTGCCGATTCTGCCAAAGTGGAAACTTGCGATGCAAGCAACTCCTCTAGGAAGAGATTCAAGCTAGAGGAGACATGTCGAGACATCTCGGGATCGAAAAGGCCCAGGGGTTCTGCTGCCATTGGTGAATATCCTGATATCAACATGTCCGGTATCAGAATCTCTCCCCCAACATGTCCGGTATCAGAATCTCTCCCCCAACATGATGGGAATTCCTTGAAAATTCTTCGGCTAAATGTGATGAGAATGCAGTTGCTGGTGGACTCACCGGCCTTGATGCCTCTGCAATGGAATACAGTAAGTGCCTGAGCCATGTCATCCTTGTTGAGCAGTACGAGTTTGCTTAACTATTGAAAACTACACTCGTCCAACTTCCATTTTCCGGTTTTCTCCCCTTGAAAAGCACGAAAGCAATGTAGCATGTGCTGGTTTGGGCATTGGAACACATGTTTTTCAGAGGCAAAATCAATTAGGATGCCTGAAATAGATGAAAACCAATGTACAGTTTCTCGTGATTTTCCTTTCCAAGTTTCTATAAGACAATCAACCCTGAACTGAAAATTCCGTTTAACTACTAGCCATTATCTCCTTCATGACAGCATCGGAGAGTACAAGACCAAGAGCAGATATGAAGCTGAAAGAGAGTTTCATCGAGGTTAGTGGAAGGGAGGTTCGTCCGCTCCTTGATGGAAGAACAAGAGCATCTTACAAGGTACATGTCACTGTGCTACGGTGTTCGGTTTTGTTATTGTTCAACTATCCATGCCAGATTTTACATTCTGTTTGCTTCCACCACTGTCCCTCAGAAAAATATTCTAGGGCATTCTCTTCTAAAGCTTTTGGAATGAAGAATGATGGAGTTCAAGAGCGGAATCCAGTCGGATCAGAATCAAATGAACTGATGGGATGTTCTAGCAATGTGCACAACCTGTCCCAGCAATCAGCACCGGAGAACTCGGAGTTTCCCGAATCTGAATGGGAGATCATATAGATGAGTTGTAATAGCTCTCTATATGTACCAACTCATTCATCAGCTCTTACCTCTCATGGTTGTCAATCGATTAACGGATTTAGGATTTTAGGTTTCAAGGCTGAATTCATCGAGGTCGCGGAGAGATGCGTTTCTTTTATTCAAAATAGGATTTTCACAATGATACGAGGATTGCTGTTTCTTTTCTCCTTCTCAGTTTACATTTGATATTTGACTTCTTCCGCCCTGTAGAGTATTGTAGAAGTAGGGGTGTTGTTTTACTATTGAAAAGTGATGATCTAATCGTTCAAAACTCACTTTCATGTCGTCTCGATTAGGTCGGCACCCCGGTTTCAAATCTCTATTCAAATATGCTAGATGAGGCTCTTCGTTCCTCAACCTCGGTGGACGCCGGCTTCACGAACTATGTTAAGTCTTTGATGGTATTATATTGATTAGACCAGTATTAGTTGTTCGAGTCTTGCCTTATAACTTGTGGATGAGGGAATTCTTGTAACAGCAACTGAGACATGTTGTTAGGTCACTGCTTGTTGCAGGGATGATACCTCATTGCAAAGATGGATTTGGAATGCGCGAAACGGTTATCCCCTAAACTCGAAAAAATCCCCTAAAGATTTTATATAAAATTTAATAATTTTATCTATATTTTTACTAAATTATGTTATTTCACTCTCCCTAAGCTATACAGAGGAGTTTCAAGGAAACTTTTCACTTCTCTATTCAATTTAACGAACCAACTTTAATTGTTAAAATTTTGCAGTGTGATTAGAGTTTTTACGCATAAAATAAGTGTCATTATTAGATTATAATCAAGTTTACAACAAACTTTACAATCATTTCACCTGTCCTTACAAAACGTTACAAACGAATTTATATCTTCTCAAACACTGTTGTCTCACATTTTAACCTATTAATCAAATAAAAGTTTATCATGATTTAAATCTTTCCGTAATCTTAATTGACACTACCCGCAATCTGATAAAACTCGAGTTGAACCCTCCATAGTTTCTCAATTTCCTATGGGTATTAATTCCATACTACTCCCTTAATACATAGGCTTATGGGCTCCGAAAGCAGCCCACTGGATTGGCTCAAATTTTCCCTTATTCGGATTCAGTAGTTGACATAATGGAATCTGCGCAAAGTTCTCGTGTTCCATGAAGACATATCCATGGAATCAGGTGAGAATTAGGCTGGCCACGGTTCCTGAACCGGACGGTTCTGGTTCCGGTTCCGGTTCCGTAGCCCCTTGGAACCGACCCTGAGCCTTCCCTTGGACGGTTCGGAATCGGACGGCTCCGGTTCGAAACTACAATTCCGTCCGGATCCGAACCGACTAACTCCATTTCTATTAAAATTAAATAAAATTTAATTTAATAATGAGTTTGTTATATAAATCACCGTTGAATTCTTGATACGTGTAAAATTTTTACGATTATTAATAGTCAACTCTACGAATGTCAAGATTTAAATAGTGATTTACACAACGAACTTATTTATATTTTATATCATATAATAATTATTTACTATAGATTTTATATAAAAAAACAAAACAAAACAAAACCAAACCTACAATTAGGGGGATGGGGCGCCTGCAAGGGGGCAGGGGCTAGTGGGGGCAATTTGAATTTTGAATTGAAAATTAAAAAAAAAAATTTCTCGTCGGTTCCAGTTCGGAACTGGCGGTTCCTGTTTCTGGGACTACTAGAATCGGCCCCGAACCTTAGGCCTCACGATTCAAGGACGGTTCTTAGTCGGTTCCGATTTTGACTGGTTCCAGGCCAGCCCCAGGCCCAAATCGACCTGTGGCCAGGACTAGTGAGAATCATTGTGCTTTCTCGCCTATGGATGAATGAGATAATTTCATTAATCATTGGAAGCATTTTAGTGTGACAAGACAGATAACAAAAAAGGTGTACGGTGCAGTTGGTAAATTATGCTCCACGTTGACAAGGTTTATTGGTAGTGCAAAGGGCTCGTCGCTAGCTGGAAAACGGTGGTCAAGGTAAAGCGGATGCCCAACTGAGGATTAGTTTTATCTGATAAGCTGACGATATTTCGTGATTAAATAAACAGTGGGGAAAGCACTCATCACTAACATTATGAAGCACATCATTAGCAGTACTATCATCTAAAATTTAGGGAAAAAAAATCTCTCCCTCTTGGTTGCACTCTTTTTTCCTATAAGAGAAGAGCATGAATTTAGAATGATACTAAAGAAAATGGAAATAAAGGTGTATGGAAATTGCACTTATAAGCGTCAAATTGAAATCGACACGATTGAGCTAAATTGCAGTTGATTTCAAACAGTTCTCTCGATATGTAAAATTCTAGTAATTTTTAGTTTTGTTGGTTATTGCAAAATGAGCCCACAAGGCTTACGTAGGAGTTAAGTCATTTTAAATGATAACAACAATAATTTTTAAGCGCTCAAAGACAAAATAATATGACCGTGATGAACTTTCCCTGCTCTATTGGCCCTACTCTTGTTGGCTAATTAGACAAACTACATTGAATCACATGGCTTGTTGTCCTAACTTAAAACAACATGATTATGAGTTTATGTGGGTGAGATCCCACATGATTTAGCAAATTAAGAAGTGAATCAGCTCTTAGCTGTCTGTAGTAGTCAAGGATGGATTTAAGAACAAGTAACGGACTGTCCCCTTTTCTAACTGAGAAAAATCCGTAAAATATTACATGTATTTGAATAATCATATTTAGTTTTTGATTATTTTATTTTATATCTCTTGAATTCATCCTTTTTCTCACCATCTTTTCTTAAGTTTCGTCCCATTGAGCAATATTTTTGAATCCTTCTTTTGTAGTATGAAGAGGTGCATGATACCTCTAAATTCTTCTCATACTAGAATATTTACTTTCTAGTAAAGCAAAAGGTGGAACTTTGTAATAGCGTGGTGAAAAAATGCTAATTAAATTACTCTGATCGATGACATTATGATAATTACTCGAATAGTTAATACTATTTTACTAGTTTATTATAATTTTATTAATATTTCCTTTTATCGAAGATGGGATCACCGAGAAGTTTTCTGTGAAATGGATATGATGAGGGGCCCATCTATTTAGAGAGCGGGACAATTTTCCTTATTTATATGTAGTTGTGACAGTGGGTCAATGATTAGATTAGATGTCATTAAAATATATTGATCGGTGGATCACGTGAACTAATGAGAAATTCTTATATCATTTTATCTGATTATGTAATGTGAAAAAATACCAATTAAATTGTGATAAATGAGTAAATTAATATTAATACTCGATCAATTATCTTAATTATTATCAATCGAGATAATTTATTTATTTTTTATCATTTTATCGTGAGATATGATCTTTTTTTTTTTTTGGTGAATACGGTGTTATCATTGCTGCAACATTTGCCTATACGCGTAGGATTTTGTTTTTAACATCCACCATCTTATATGTAAAATATCTATTGAGAATACAATATGTTAGCCTCATATCCGCTTAAGTGGTGATATTTGATTTTTTAACAATACTGAATGCTTCATAGGTGGCATTCGATACTTGGGTGAGTGGGCAACTGATCACAGGATGTATTTTCTCTTCCATCATCAGGTCATACAGTTGATATGAGTCGAGTTTTCTGTTCAATACATGATCTACTAGTAGATGTGCTACACATTTTTCTTTCAATTTCAAGCTTTTTTTTTTATTAACCAGGCGGAGAGATGTGAACCTATTTAACAATTTATCTTGATGCCATATAAATATTACCATCGGGCTTATAAGATTTTTTTAAGCCATACCCACGTAAAATTCTGAGCTGAGAATTGATGTTACCGAGCTCCATTACATTTTGAAATTTTTTTTTAACCTACAAAGGAGGCAAATAGACCTGGATAAAAAGAAGAGGGAAATATATTGCAGAATTCTTTTCGTTAAATTTTCAATGTGCAATTAGCGAATCTCAGCTAGTTTGGTCTTGGGTAAAACTCACTAAAATCACGGAACTCAAACACAAGAGCTTACTAAAGGGAAAAAGACAATGCACTTTTTTACTCAACAAATGTTGATATAGCAACATTTATGGAAGGGAAAAACTGAATAGAAGAATAAGATGTTTTTAATATGACAAAGAATATAATTTAATAAAAATAGATAAATTTAAATTATTTATATATATATATATATATATATATTCTTGAATTCAAAGACGTTCACTTGCCCGGTTTTGGGACCGCCCTTTCCTTACAGGACCCCTCTTTCCTAATTTTAGTGCTCCAAACCCCAAAGACGATTGATTGTTATTGGAATTTAGTTAAGCATATCACATCAAATGTCAAATTTAGATAACGACTCAGGCTTCTCGTAATGGTGCAGTCTTTCCTCTCCAACTTGGGTTACCTAATCGCGACAAGTCCATGCAAAACGAAAGAGGTTGAACCCACTTTTAGTGATTGGAGGCGTCCACTTGCCCGGTTGATAAACTGATAAAATAGCCAATCTCATGCATGACCTAAGCAAAACGGGCTAGCGTATAAGCAAAACCATATACGTACCTGTTTGCCATTTAATTTTCTCAATGCTTCTTAGGGTTTCTACATCGATTTCGGGTCGCGAACGAATGAGTACTATAACTCGAATTATTGCATTGGTTGTCTGGCACGTATATAGGTGCCGTGTAGTGTTGACATAAACTAAAACGGAGAAATTTCGAGCAATTATACGTTATGTAATTAATGAACCTTTTAAAACACGCAAAATTAAGAGATGTCTATGTGTTAGACTTGAAAATAAAATTTAGGTATACATAATTTTGATATTAGAGATATTTTATATTTTAATTTATATCATACTGAAGTTAAATCGGCGTAACTATTAGATTTTTTTTCTAATTTTTCTTACTACTGAACTCATAAACAGTAAAGTAAATCATTATCATTCGCAAGTTGTTAAAAAAATATAATAATATTTTTTTTTTTGCTCTCGTTGGGTGGGTGTTCGGACCATTACGTAATCTATCTTTTCCTTACTCTCAACTGTCTTACACGAAATTAGGCTAAGAAAGTTGAAAGAAAATTATTATTAATAATAAGAAGAAGAAGGTAGGTAACATGAAACGTTTGGAAACTTTAGTGTCTAATCTTTGGACCGTTCTGGGGAAAATTATTATTGGTAAATGGATTCTTTTTTTTTAATCTAAATTATTAATTATGAATTATTTGATTAAACTGCTCAATGTTCCAACTAAATCACTCAATATTCCAACAATGCGACCATCGAAGTTTCTGAAGAGGTAGGGATGTTCAGGGTCTAGATACACTTTATTTTTTGATAATATCGAAACTCTATCCTATATAAGACCGGTTTCTAACTTTTGGATGCGAATCTTATTATGATGAATCCTGGAACCGAACCCTACCCTATTAAATCTTGAAACCAAACCCTACCCGGAACCTGTAAGATATCACAAGTTCCTGGTACCATGTTGAATTTTTTTTTTAATCATAATAAAACATTTATAATTTTAAGTATATTTGCATTATATTTAAATACTATTTATCACTAATTTTAAGTTGTAATGATACTTCACACATGAAAATTAATCAAATATGCATAATTATTATGTCAAATGAAAGTTTATTTAGTTAGAAATATAACGGCTTAAACGGTTCATGAATTGAAGTTTAAGTGATAAATTTACTAAAAATTAAAATTAACCGCACGAATATGTTAACAGGTTCCAGTTCCGGTTCTGAGTACCGTATATGCTGGAACTGGAGCAGAAACCAATCGTTTCGCCATTTGCTGCCCGGAAACTATCCTATTTTTATTAAGATTTACCTAGAACTTATCTGAGATGATAGATTCCTAATGATTCCGGATCTATCCGATAGATGTGCACAGCCGTATGAAGAGGTGTCTCGGCTGTCATCCACTGTTAGTGTGGGGCACGGTGATACAGATAAGACTTGCACCAGTTGTTTTGGGTGTTCGAGCAATTTTTGATTCACGACCACTAAGCACCGACGAATTGCAGCAATATAATTTGACTTAACCGTCGGGTTTTCCAGTCAATATACAAAAAAAAAAAAATGCGGAAAAGCCTCTGAATTGTGTAAAACTTTAGGCTATAGCAATATTAAATGTTATATAACAGATTTTTTTTTAGTAATAAGGGAGGTCAATGCATCTAATATAAAAATATAAAATAAAGAGAAATAAAGTATCATAAAACTCTCGTACTGAAGATCAAACACAAAATCCCTTGGCGATGAGTCGAAGTTTTGTATTGCTTGATCTAACTTTAGGCTAATAGATGGTGTGAGATAATGTGACTGCACTTATCACATGTCGCTACATACTCGTCCTCAATAGCTTAAAACAAATCCAATAATCTTCTTCTACACTCGGGTTGGGGATAGGTTAACTAACTACTAGGTGGGTCTCTCTTCTATGCTTGAGTTTACTGACGGCACGGGGCGATCACCGCTGAACTCTGGAAATTCCGTAATATACTATACATAATTCACTTATTTTTTTTAATTTTTGTTTAATTATCATATTTTGTTCCTTTGAATTCTTCATATTACTGTACCATAGTATTTTGGCACATGAAAAAATTTTCTAAATCTGTTTACAATTGACATTGAGTTACGAACTTGGATTTGGGAACTATGAGCTTACATGATAACTTGTGAATACTGCCTAATGGGGTCCATGCATATATGATATGCTCTCAAAGATGTACTTAGAGGTATATGGGGTGGTCCACTTAAATTTTGAGAAAATTGGCAAAATGTTACATAAATTGCACTTGAATTTGTCTTTTTTTTTTTTTTTTTTTTTCTAAATTATCTTATTTCTCTTCATTTAAATTTATCATCATATTCTTTCATTAAATTTTGTTCCATTTGAATAATTTTTTTAGATTTGTCTCGGTTTGCTCTAATACCATTTTAAATTTCACCAATTTGATAAGCGACCTGATAATGTCTGATCCAATAATTTAGACAGGTGGTTGACAGTGGATGAGTTGTTAAATCCCACTTTATTTATAAAAGATTTGATCGGATATGATCCAAAAATTTAGATTGGTAATTGAAAATGCAGAGAAACAGGTAAAAATATCCTTCTTAAAAAAGGTTTTTTTTAAATGGCAATTTTGAAACTATTTTCTCAAATAATGTTTTAAAATTGCATGTTGAACAAGCGATTTTGGTTTTGTAAAGAAAACACATTTGGAATATACAATCTTGATAAGTTATTCACAAAAACAATTTAAAAAGTACAAATTTTTTAAAATTTCTTCTTAGATGGGATTATTTTTTCCCAATTTGATAGTGCATTTCTCTTAATGTAATAATGTATTTAAAAGTTATTCTCTAATCTACTTTATCTAGGGCATCTAATTAGAAAATTGCGAAGTCGTTGAGCTAGCCATCGAGTGTGAATGATGTTGGAAATAATCACAAAACAAAGCTAAATCAAAAGCAAAAGGTTATCAATCATGCGCATTAATTAAAACCATCATCACATTGAGAAGAATTCTTCATCCAAAAAGGATATCAATCAGATAAGTTATGGTTCGTTAGATTTCTAAATACTGGTAATTTACACTGAAAAAAAGATATGAACAACAAAATGCAAACTAAAAGATACGTCATGATTGTATCAATCAAAACCGAATTAGTTAAATACGAAAATTCGAACATTATATAGTAGAAGTGATTAGATTATCAATATTATTATCCTTCTTTTTAAAGAAAAAAAGAAAGAAGGGATAACTGCATGAAGCTTGAGAGAGAGCTGAAGACTAGATTCAACCGACACAAGACCGTACTGAGTCTAGATGTGGAACCAATGGCTGTCAAATCATAAATCCATTTTTTTACTAAAAATGAAAAACAATTCCTTACTCGTTGTGTCTTGCCCCCGCTTGGGCGAGAAGATATCCTGTGTGTCATTACCACCACAAAATAATGTTAATGTGATAATCTCATTCAATGATGTTTGACTATGTAAAAAAAATTTAAGACCCAAAAAAATACAAAACAACCCTAAAGTGATTGATTATTACCCGCTAGTATCATCATATCAGTAACTATTACGTACGTGGAGAGACTGTTCAATAAGATTATTTCTCCGCTGGGGCACTGAGTTAGTGCTTTCAGCATCTTCCCAAGGGACTATGATGAAGCTCTAGCATAAAAGGACTTTACGATCGTGGGCAGTGTATTTAATCATTATTCTCAGGAAAATAGGGCATCAACAACGCATCTTCCGTTAATTTTATAATTACTATTTCCGTGGCTCATAACATAATTAAAAAAAGGTAGAAATATCGACTTTTTTTTCCTTATTTTTCTTTTCTAGAAAATGGAAGCTCTCCTCCTCGAGGAAAATTCATAGTGAAAGTAAACAAAGCTTTCTTTTCCCTGGCATTTCTGTGAAAATGGAAAGCAAGTCTTTTGCACTTTGTTGCTTTTGCAATACCCGAGGAAGTGGATAGGGTTAGGAAAGTTAATACTTGGCTCTTTTCCCCTCTTGCGAGCTACGCACGAGAGCACCTCTAGAAATGCACCATTCTTGCAAGTAATTATTTAATATGTAATGAATATACAGTAAACTTACCGTGTGAATCACTTTTAGATCTTGCCACGTACTGAATTTTCATAATTTTTTACAGTAAACTTTTCACGTGTTAAGATCTGAACAGTAAATTACCTGAAATAAATTTGTTATGTACATGGCATTGAATTTTTAATATTTTTACTGTGAGAATCAGGTATTTTCTCCCACTGTGTGCGTGTCTGTAGGAATAAATCTAGAAGTCTCAATCGGAGTGAAATTCAATGTAAAGTTAATGGACGGATTTTAGAGGGATGAATTAGGGTAATTTATAAAAAAAAAAATAGTTAAATGTGAAAGAAAATGTATAAAATTTCAAAGATTTTTCCAAAGTTATGGGGGATTGCCTTTGCCGCCGCTTAATTGTATCCGTCCCTGAGCGTATAGGAAATCTCCATGGAGGTGCTGCTGGTTCAACGCATGTCAAGCTTCATTCCTATATTTTCTCAAGTAATTTTTTGACAAATATTTTCTCGAGAAATTAATTCGAATTATTTTACAGTGAAACACTGCTTGATTCTACCTTCAATTAGCTAATCAATTAATCATGGACACCCAGAGATAATTTCATAATTTAAAAAAGTAGAATAGAATGATAAAAAGAATTTCATAATTTAAAAAAGTAGAATAGAATGATAAAAAGCGCGTTTCATTTTATTAATTTTCAAAGAAATTTGAAATAAATGGATGAGTGGACATTCATGGACTTACTAACACGAGGATACCGGACCATAAACTTATACTAATCACACGACCCGTACTTTACATTGTTGGTATCGTGAAATACGAAGTCAATGGTAGGTTTGATCGTACGCGTAAATTTATTAATTAAATAATCGAAGTACGTGCAGGTGATAGAAGAGAATTTTTTAATAATTTAGATGAGGTAACATGTACGACTGGAATTGCGACACGATGAAAAAAAATATTTACAATAAGTATTATTACACTGACGCAAAATGTCAGAGATGTCGTTCTTCGATTACGGTACTTGTAAAAAGACGATTTATAGATGTGTCTAACCGATCATGTTTGCACATATGAACACTTAGATCGAACAGTAAAAAAGGGTACCCGAATGGTACAGACACTAAAAACTTTTGGTATTTTTCTCTTACCCGGTGATAATGCGACATAATTCATAGTAGACCGGTTAAGATTTTCTCGATCCCTCGGGTGCACTTTTCTGAAGTCCGACTAAAAAGTTCCAAATTTTGTAACGTGTCCACTAAGAATGTGGACCACAAAAACATAACGTGGATCAGTAAGAAACTGAAAGCTCAGCCAAGGCATAAGAGAAGGAAGACAAATACAAAAATCTTGCGTGCTAAGTGGGCAGAATTGCGACGGACAGTCCGCCAATTCCTTGCAGACGAAACAATTCTTCGTTGGAGCATCGGAGCCCGAACACTCTCCGAGGACGCTCAGCTGTCTCGCTCGATCGAGAAATTTCTCGATAATGCATGAGCCTACCTCGTTGTCTGTGGTGAGAAAAATTACTTCCGCCATGACCATAGCCCGGTTATAATGCAATAAGATTTCCAAGCCATGAGATGAAGAACCGGAGGAATATCTAAGAATTCGGCGAGAAATTTCCATTTGAACGAAAGGTTGGAAGGTTTCCGTTCCAAATAGAAAATCATCAGTGGTCATACCATGAGATTTCCAACCATGTGAATGACTATTCAATCGAAAATCGACCGGAAAGGACTGTCGGGCTGAATTTTGACCAAATAATCGGACGGAAATCGGTTGGACAAGTTACTCTTCTCTGGTGCTCGTGCTTATGGGTGCCTAGTGCACGAGTGTTGTCACCATTTTTTTTTTTTTTTTGAGTTTGGGTGTATACACTTATATGTGCCTTTTAAGTGTACCGACCATACAAATTTTCGAATTCCAACCAACTTCTAATTCATTTGTCCGACGAAAATTCTCGTTTTTCTTACAGTGAAGCGATCGACTCTCGGAGAAAGGTTGAAGCTAAACATGGACAGTTCGTCCTTAAGAGGGTTCGGTTTAATCGAGTTAATTTGATTCAATCTGGACCATGAACTCCTCAATTAGTTGCAGATAACTCTTTTGAATAGTGTGGTGTGAGAGTTTATAATTTAAATTGCATACCCCATACAACATGTTAATGTTAAGAACATAACAAACACATTTCGAAAAAAAGAAAACTTTCCCAACATGTCTGATCAAGTCAACACCGAGCAGTTGACCTGATAGTGGCACCAGACAACTGTCAACGATGTGCGTAATGCGGAGGTGTCTCTTCATTTTAAAAAAATCCTTTAAAGAAAAAAAAATTTCTAAGTTTCCGAAAGATAATAAAAAATTTCTACAACAGATTCCAAAATTAATTGAGCGCAAGTAATTCAAAAGTAAATACGGTGCAGTGAATGAAAAACGAGGTTTTGTGCAATTGCATCGATATCAATTTGATTGTATATTTAAATCTTATCAGTAAATTTTTATTTTCTTTTTTCTCCCAATTCTTTTAGACCGCGAATCTCCATTATAATATATATATATATATATATTTTTTTTTTTTGGGTGAAAAATCTCCGTTATAATTAGAAAAAATTGTGGGTAACTGCTAGTTAATTATCTAGCTAGAAAATAGTATTGGATTTTCTAGAAAGTGAAATTTATATAAATTATTTTTCAGGTGAAAGGCAGGTGAATATTTAGTGAAACAAACACTTTTATCCCACAATAAACATGTGTTCCTGATTACACTGTGACGTGTCATTTTCTTTTTTATATTTAAAAACATTAATTTTTCAGAAAAATGCATAAAAGAATATGCATCCTAGACCCCGCACGGACACACACAATGATTTAGACAAACTAATTCATGTACCAAGTGCACTTATATTTTGGCTTCACTTTGTTTATTGGAAAATACAAGTGGTCCGGTCTTGACGATCGACAAATTTAATCGACGACTTCATCGACTAGAGAAAAATGAATTTAGAATAGTGATATATCATTTTTAATCTAGATCAGTAGATCTTGTCAGTCGAGTTCTCTTGAAAGAATGTCTAAGGATAACATGAGGAACTGCCATTGATTTCTCAGGCAAGAGCATTTAGACGGGGAACCACAACTTGCGCCCTTCCTTGTACATCTAGTCAATTCTCGACAGGCTATTCTTTGAGTGTTCTACGATGATTCCTTAAAAAGAGATGGTTGATGAGGTCGATTCAGTATCGTCTATTGGATGGAGTATGATCCACACGGTCTTGTTACTGAAAAGACGTTCTTTAGGGAGAAGGGTGCTTCGACTTATAAAGGTACTGAGATCTTTGCTCATTTCTGATGTAGGGCTATAACAGTACGGAGTCTCTGAGTTCGACTCTCAATAAGAGAAACAATTTAAATAATTTCAATACTGTTGACTCGCCGTAGGGTGATGGGTCCAAAACCCGCATATACAGAGACCCTGATCAAGAGGTTTAATGCATTTTGAACATAACTCTGACGATTTTAGTCTTTGTGTCTTGAAGGATGACAGAGATGCTCTTTAACATTATAATAGTTTCAAATCTCATTTTTTCAATCAGGAATTGAAATGGTACCCATCAGTTTCGGCTTACATTCGATCTATTAGATGAGGGAGGTGACTCCTTGTGTTTAATCCAACTCTTCATCCAACAATGAGATGCACATTTGATTAGAGTGTCCATTGATTGTTATTTAGATATTTAATAAACCAACTAATTTAGATTTCAGTAGGATAGATTCAGTAAATGGTACTGACTCCCTTAATTTTTTTTATTTATATACAGAACTCTAATTTAAGAATTGCTTAACAGTATGAGATGTCAAAACATCTCAACAAATCAACAAATCTAGTTGGTTAATGATATACACATAGTTTATGTTTGGTAGGATGAGATGAAATGGAATGAAAATGGAAGTGGAAATGAAATGATAATTACCATTCTTTAATTCGGTACCATCATTAAATCGAAGGAATGGAATCAAACAAATAAAATCATCTTACTAATTATGTCCTTGATGGTTGTTAACTTATATTGAAGACAAATTATACTTAATATCTTGATATACTTACTATACGATAAGATAAGGCATCTCGATAATAAAAAATTGAGAAAATTTCAAATAATGAAAAATGAAACAAAAATGAAACAATTAAAAATTTCAGTTTTAAAATTAAATTCATGATTTGGTGCAATGGTTTGAGAATTTTAGGTTTTAGGTAATTTTGTAATTTTGAAAAAATTGATGGATATATTTGATGACTAATTATTTTCGTATAAAAATTTGGTCAAGAAATGCTCACTTAAAATAAGGTTGGATGGAATAAATTTGGGAAAAAGTGGAAGCATGGTCATTCCGACAGGATCAGGGTCCTGTCTTTTTCTTTTTTTTTGGTCGCCAGCCACGGTATCCAAGCAGGCCCCACCAGCGGTGAGATGGCATCTTTCAGCCAACCATACTTGACTAATCCGTTGGTCGCCCCGGGTCGCACGCCTGGCAATGGCGGGTGAGGCTCCCAAGGGGGGTGTCTGCGTACGTGAGGTCTCGAATCTGAGACCTCCTTAAGCGGCACCGAGCTGCTTACCACTCGGCCCAACCCCTCTTGGTGGGTCCTGTCTCTTTTTTCATATTGATATAAATAGCTTTATTCGTCCTAACTCTGAACACTCGACTTGAACTGATCTGCATCAAGCTTTATCTATAAAAGACAGAGTTTCTGTACCTTGAATTATTTTCCTACACTTTATCTCTTATATATAAATATATGTACCTTCTTGGAGATAAGATATCTCACTTTTTCATCTTCCTGATCTCATTTTACCCTCCTTATATTCCCTCTCTAACTTAAGTGTCAGAGAGTCGATTCAGGCTCCACCCCGGACTTGGCTTTCTTGCAGGTTGCTCGGCTAGGATACGAATATGAAGATGAGCCCAGCCCGGATTCGATGTGGACTTTCACATCAGGTATGACCAAACTAATTAGAAAAAGGAATGGTGACTGAAATAATGATTTTGAATCAATTTGATTTCACCTTGACCTGCCAGGCATGCCAATATTAGACTGCGCCAAAATAGAATACTATTACTAATATAGGTTGGTTAAGGGTCTAAATAAGTCACGTTTGGATCGAATCTATTATGTTCAAGCTCATCTCGATTAGTAATTTGTGAGTTCGATCCCGGGCTCAAGTTTGGGTAGACCTAATATTTCAACTTGGGCTCGGCTCATCGAGTCTATATGAGTCGAGCCGAGGAGGATGATATTGAGTAGGCACTAGGTGGGTACGTCGATTGTCAAGGGCGAGGAGGAGAACAAGAACAGAAGAATTGATTACGAATTAAGGTTTGATAAGTGAGTAAGAACAAAAAAGAAAACTGTTTTAATTGAGATGAGATATCGTAAATTTTATTTTTATATATTTTAAAAATAAACATAAAAATATTATAAAATAAAAGACTTATTTATACTCCGAAGTTTTTCGAGCGAATATTACTAAGCTTGGCTCAACTCGTTTAATTGGGGAGTTGGGGCCGACCCGAATTCGAGCTTTTATCGAGGTGAGTCTGAACTGTTCGCCAACCATCTCATCTCATCTACACTCCTATGGTTACCAGGGATGGTAACATATCTCTTCACTTAAAAAAGGTCTCAAATTCGAATATTGAGAATGGAGAAAGTTCATATTAAGAGAATTTTACTTCGTTATTGCATTGACCCATTTTTAATCTGAATTAATTATGACTCATTTGATTTATTGATACGGAATTGTGTATACACTGAAAAAAGAATGTTATTAAAGAATAATTATAATTAAACAAAAGAAATTGTACAGGGGAATGGTCTCTGTCAATTCTATTAATATCCCGGGCTTAATTATGCCCGTGACTGGAACTTTTTCTCCCTCTACGGCACGCATATAATATATATATATATATATATATATATTTTTTAAGTTACTTTTCCCCATAAAACGTGGCCCGGGGGAGAACATACAAACTTCGTGCTGTCGAAAATATCTTCCCATGTCGGGTTTCTTCGTTTAAAAAGATATTTTTCGATGATTCTTGTGAACACAAGCCTCTAGATGTACTCTCTCTCTATATATATATCTATTTCTTTTTTCTCTTCTATAATATAATAAGAGATAAAATTTTTACAATATAAATTCTCTCTATTTATAAGATTTAAACTTGAGGTGTCACTTAAGGGAAAGAGATGTTATATTACCTCAACCAATATAATTTAACATGTTTTACCTCACTTTTTAAACACTCCAAGGAAGCAATACTTGAAAGAGTAGTAAAAATTATGTAGATAAAACAGGATTTTAGTACAATCGCATCTCAATTTGGGGTCACGAGATTTTGCGTTCCCAGTGAGAGGGACGGATACAGATGTCCTAGTGAAGGAGTACGAAAAAAGAATGAACTTTAAAAAGGGTAAAATAAAATAATTTAATAAAAAATATATAAAATAAATAAATTTTATGCATAGTTTTTTAACAAATTTTTTAATGGGTGGTTACAACAAATGCACTCCTCTATCACTTTAGTGAAATTTTTCGCGTTCTTTAATTTTTAGCATCTCATTCTTCGACCACTCTTAGTCTTAGTTGGTTGATTTTTTTTTTAATAATTGAATAGAAAAATTATTGGAAAAGAAATACTTATAAAAAAAACTCTTCCTCCCCTAAGCTTGGTTGGTCCATGATCTACGCAATCTAGTTTAGATTGAATTGACATGTTACGTGCAGTGGTACTTCTGAAGAGAGCCGTACTCCTGATGCAGAAAGATTGTTTGAAAGGGTACAAAATTAAAGAAAGTCGCACAAAAGTATAAAAAAGGAATAATTTTACTGAGTGAGATCAGGTAAATGAATTAAAAAAATAATAAAACATTTAAAATATAGATAATTTTTTTCAAGATTTTCAAAGAGGTGAAAATTTTTTTAACACTAACAAAAATCAATTTTATAACCATCAATACTTTACACTTTACATACATATATATATATATATATATCTATCATGGATGGTAATTAAGTAAATGAATAATAAAAAATAATGGCCAAGATTACAGCTAATAAACTCGGAAGCACAAGAAGGTAACTGGTAACTCATCTTGACCCTCATCCATTAGAGAGACTTTTCCATGGAATGGGATATCACACGGCAGTACTGATTTGGTGTCATAAACTAATAGAATTCCGCTAAATCTGAGCTTGTTTTTAATTTTTAAAATTTTGTTAAAAAATTAAAATTACTAAATTTTATTAATCCGTGACACTACAATAGTATTGTCACAATATTTCTCTCCATCCGGTACCGACTCTTGCCATTAAAAACATATAATAATTTCCTCGTAATCGACTATATAATTAACAATTTTAAATAGAATACGGGTCTTGCTATTACTTTAAGACGGCCGCACCTATAGATAAACTGACAGACAGGACACCTTCCTCTCCTCCACTGCTCTCCGGGCGGGCAGTGCCCAATTCACACGGATCCCTTCACCATGTCCGTAGGACACAACAGGCCCTCTCCGGGCTGCTCCACAGCATTTCTACCCCGCATCTCCCTCCTCCTCTTCCTCTTATTATTCTTCCACGGAGCTGGCGCTCGCGGCACCGAGCCGCAGTTCTGGCACAACGCCACAGTCCCGGGCAGCCGGAAGCAGACGATCAGCGGCGGCGGGTGTAACTTGTTCCAGGGCAGCTGGGTACTGGACCCGTCGTATCCGCTGTACGACTCGTCGAGCTGCCACTTCATAGATCCCGATTTCGACTGCCAGAAAAACGGCCGGCCGGATAAGCAGTACATGAAATACGCATGGCAGCCCGACTCCTGCGACATCCCCAGGTATTACATTCCCGTATCCCACATAGTCCGACATAGAAGCTGTGACATCCGATGATCTGCCTCCAAATTCCTCCATCCACACAACCAGTTACGCATTTGAAAATGAGATCTTTTCAACTGTTTTTCAACGACTACACAGGACTAAAGTAAAGTAAATTGGTTGAAGTGATAGGGTGCTTATTCCCTTAAGTAAATTTTTCGGTTCTGATTGTTATGTGGGAAGAGTTTACCATAGGAGAGCTTTATCCCTAGTGGATTACTCGACTCAAACTGAATTAGTCAAGATCTAATGAGATCCTGGCCGTGGTTTCGCCGTGTATCCATGATGTTGAAAGTGCCCTTTCAACTTCATTTTTCGCATAGAGGTATAACTTTTCAAGCTGTATTTGTTATGTTCGTTTACCGCCTTTTCGTCGAGCGAAGCTACATTCGATATGTAATGGCACAGGAGCACGGCAGGATGGCCAAGGGGTCAAAGTTCCTTCGACCGGTTGATGGATAAAGTCGATCGAATATAGCGAATTAGAGAGGTTGATTTGGGGTCGATCCATCGATTGATTGATTAAAATTGTCAATGAAATGCTTGGTGGGCTGCAGGTTTGATGGAGGGGAGCTGTTGAGGAGGTGGAGGGGGAAGAAGATAATGTTTGTAGGGGACTCGCTGAGCCTAAACATGTGGGAATCTTTGTCTTGTATGATACATGCGTCGGTGCCCAATTCCAAGACCAGCTTTGTCAGGAAAGAATCCATCTCCTCTGTTACTTTCCAGGTTTGCCATTCATTTCATTTCCCATTACCCCCCAACCCCACCCACTTTTTCTCGGTCCTCTTTACCGACTGAAAATCGCAACATACACATAAAAGAAAATTTGATTAGTACAGTTGCCTATCATAAATTAAGATATATTTAATTTGATTCTCATCCATCGAACTCATTTTATTCGAAAAAAATCATGGCAAACATCATAAAACAAAACAAACATGGTTACCAACTCTCACCATAAAGCGTACTTCTCCAGGGTCGAACTGATGTTCATCTCCTTGAAAGTTGTCCTGCTCATCCCCTAACTAACAGCACCGCTGGATTTACCTAACCTTGGTCTTCCTTTTTATTTTTTTAATAAAAGAATCACATAAATCTAAAAGGAAATTGAAAGAATATGAAATAAAGGATCTCGAAAGTTCTACTGATAAAAATCGAATTGAGAATATTTTGATATGAGGTTGAGAGTAGCACCGAATTAGAAAGAATATTTAAGGGAGTGAAGCTCAAAAGTACAGTACAGTGAAAGTAAAAGAACAAAATTTAATGGGACGAGATATTGTAACTTAACTATTAAAAATTAATAAAATTATTGTAATATAGATAGTATTTAATTAATTTTTTTGAATTAGTAACCCTTAACTCTATTTCTAACTTAAAATTTTTTGATTATTTTAAACTAGTCCATATGGTCTGTTTTATTAAGCCACCTGGTCAAAGCTGTGAATTTCAGTGATCGTTATCAACTCATAAAAATTTGAATCTGTGGACGGATTATCTATGCACGTAATTCCCTAGATAGATCCCGGTATATTAAGAAAATATTTTATGTAGTTGTACATCAAATTATTGTCGAATTTGCAGTACTGCCACAAAAATTCAACGAATTTTTATGTAGACATAAAATATTTTTTGTTACAATATATTATTAAATATTTAGAAATTTAATAGATTCTAAATTTTTGATAATAAATTTTTTTATTCACTATACTTGAATCTGAGATATTATTTCAGAGAAGAACACAAGTTGAATTAACCTAGGTTGATCTTAGCTGTACCATTCGTTGACTTTTAAAGGGTTTTTGTTGTCTTGCTTTTGTCTGGTGGAGTGAATGGCTGAGAAAGGTAGAGAAGGGGCTAATTCCGGAAAAGCAACAAGTTGAGGGGGCCCACTGCAAACAGGAAAGTGAGAAACAATGATCAAATAAATTGGCTATTGCCCCCCTAAACTTTACAAGAATCTAAAATACGGCGCTAGAGCCTATTCCAAGAATGGGAGGGGGACACACAGTGGAAAGACGCTCAAACGGTTAAACCGATGCTGGCTGTTTCTCCCACTTTCTGTCCTGGCAACTTGGCTTACCCAAAAGGGAAAGTTAAAAAGATACCGTATTAGTACAGTAGCACAAGATCTCGACCTGTAATTAAGATATTCCGAGTTCATGCGTTTCCCTAATCATCAAAAAAAGAAAGTCAAACAAAATTAGTTTTTCAGGTTCACCTAAAAAAAGATTTTTTTAAAAAATCCTATTTCGTTATATAGTATGAAAAATATTAAAATTAAATTATAACGTATAAATAGATGAATTCTAATAACGAATAATTATCATAACTGTTATTAATTAGTACAATTTTTATGATTTTTTCTTACAAGTTGTTAGTCTTTTCTTTCAACTTATAATTCTCTTACAAGTCCTTCCTTTTTATACTCTGCATCTGAGACATGGATCGACGAGCACAACCGCATAAGCCGAGATCTTTCCGTGTTTACTTGACTGAGTTCACCACATCATTTTTCGAGATCCTATTAGGGTGTATATTTATGGCGGGTAGCTTAATGGTTAAACGACCGCAGGACCCATGGCTGACAGGCTGGTGATTAAGAACCTGCCAGTGCCAGAACGACCTTTCCCAATGTCCTTTTCCCTTTGTCTTGTCATCAGCACGTCACCCTTTTTAATATTCACTTCTTTGTTTTTTTTCCCCCTTTCTTTTTGGTTGGAAAATTGCTCAGGCATTGAAAAAGAATAGTCAAATATAAGTTAATTGATATAATTCGATATTTTTCTCCTTAAATTAGATATCGGTTCGAGCGAAATTTATGATCGAATGGATTTTACGTCTTAGTCATTGATTTGTCTTAAACATAATGATGTGTTGGGTAATCCCAAGAGGTTTGGTTTAATAGTAAGGAGAAGGGAAATTATGCTTTCCATCACATGTTCAAAAATTCTAAGACCCTCTAGATTTTTTCTACCCTTGCGTTTATTGGCATGCGTGTAAGACAGGAAGAATTGATCTGACAAAATTCGGATAATCCGTACGGTTAAAAAATTTCAATATTCATTGGGTACCTGAATACCATTACATCCTCTGAACCATTACAACAAACCGCATTTCTTGTTGCTAGCAGCTAACTGAATAATTTCCCGATAATTTGATGTCATTATTTCGTTCTACTCTCCACGTGAAAGCCTTTCTACAGTCTTGAATTTGTCCTATCCTCGGATTCCGATTCCTCACGTGCAAAACAGTGTCGGATCACATTCACACATTCAATTTGCCGAAAATTGAATCTTATATCGGATAAATAATAATATGAACCATGATATATAAAAAGAATTTGATTCCATGCTCTTTCTGGGATTGATAAAGGCCTAATCTCTTATAAGTCCGGTAAAAATTTTGCGTATTCTAAACGGTAAATTCGATAGTCTCGCCTCGTTATTTGGCTGCACTTTTATACACAAAGATTGCTTCCTTGTAATTGTCTCTCAGGATTATGGAGTGACCATTTATCTGTACCGAACGCCTTACCTGGTGGACATAGTTCGGGAGAAGGCGGGTCGGGTCCTGAAGCTGGACTCGATTGAGGCCGGCAAGGCATGGAAAGGGATGGATCTGCTCGTCTTCAACTCGTGGCACTGGTGGACCCACTCTGACAGATCCAAGCCGTATGATGTGTACTTTTATTTTCATTTTATCTGCCGATAACTTATATCTTCGTATGCGATAACCCGACCATCGTGTAGATCGAAATGTATGTGCCATATGAAAGTAGAGGTTTACACTTAATGTTGACTGCGCAATTTGCAGATGGGACTACATGGAAGTTGGGAACACTCTCTACAGAGATATGGACCGGTTGAATGCGTACTTCATGGGGCTGACCACTTGGGCCAAGTGGGTGGATCTCAATGTCGACCCATCAAAGACCAAGGTCTTCTTCCAAGGAATCTCTCCCACCCATTACGAGTAAGACACAAAACATCTCATATCTTAATTTTCAAACTAAAGTTCAATTAATTTTATTGGCTGATTGAGAGAGGAAACTCGGTACAACAACATCATCTCAACTTGGGTCAAGAGATCCTAGGTTCGGCTCTTGTCGGTGTGGTTCTCCACACCTTGTAGTTATTCCTCTTCATCTTATATCCTTTTAGGATCGAGAAATCCTTAAGTTGTTGACATTTTGGGTATGAAACAGGGGCAAGGACTGGAACCAGCCCAAGAAGAGCTGCATGGGGCAGCAGGAGCCCCTGTCCGGGTCAAGTTACCCGGCGGGGCAGCCACCGGCAGCCTCGGTCCTGGCCAAAGTGCTGAGCAGCATGAGGACTCCAGTGTATCTCCTCCACATAACGGTGCTTTCGCAGCTGAGGAAGGACGCTCACCCGTCCGCCTACAGCGGCGACCGCTCCAAGAACGACTGCAGCCACTGGTGCCTCCCGGGACTCCCCGATACTTGGAACCAGCTCCTGTATGCAACTCTGGTAATGTGAACAGGGACTACCAGGACAGGATGCGATTGTGTTTTCGGGTTGTCCTAGGTTCTTGTCTGATTATAGTTTGGCCTTATTGCTGGTGGATGATGACAACAAGGGGGGAATAAGATCAAAAATGTAAATTCTGTCTGTCAAGATTACTACTGCTACTACCTAAATACAATTTCAGCAAGACTGTTAACCTTGCCTTAAGCTGAAAATTTCTCCAGATCCGAAGCATCTCTCTCCTCCTTATGTAAATATTTACTGCCAATTGAACCTGGAATCGTACTTGCCATAATATTAATAGATGCATTCTCTTAAGCAAAAAAACAGATGCATTCTATAATTACAACGAAACAGGACCTTTACGGAAGCAATTTCTCTGAAGCTGAGTTTGCTGCAGAATGTTTCCTCAGCACGGAGTCGACTGGGACAAGAGTTTATGCTGCTGCTGCTGCTGCTGGTTTTGGCACTGGACACGGCACACCATCGCTTTGCTTGAAACGCCTTCATCTTCTCAACATCGAATCCCCTCCCCACAAACCGTCCGGGAACGAAAAACATCGGAACATATGCAAAATGTCGAGGAGGAGGAGGAGATGTGCAATTTCTTCAAATCCAAAGAGGGACGGGATTCGGTTACCTGAACATCCTGTACAGGTTCTGCAGATACTCTCTTCATGTGCTTCATGGTCAACTTAACAGACACACGCTTTATCTGCAGTAAATAGTAACATAGAAGGAACAGCGCACACGACACGTTTTAAAAGTATCGAGTCCGATGTATGCATCTCACATTCCGACATGCCAACTGGCACGAATAGATATGATTGAGTCTCCACAATTCCTCGAGTACCAGGACACAAGACAGCTAACTCGAGCACTTCCACAACATTTTTGGGAATTTCCTGTCCTTCCATGAACCGCAAAGAGCGATTAAGCAACTTCCACTCTTGGAGTCGTTCACATATCGGTCTGTCTCTCAATGGATAGAACAGATAGAATCAGAACTTCTCGTTAGAAAGTAAAGCAACTTAGATCATGCTATACAGTAATCTCGGAATTTAGAAACTGCTTCTATACTAAGTTATCAGTTTGCTACTTTTTGAATCTACAAGTAATGGCCATACGAGAGTATCAATTCATGCTCTCTGATGTTCCTCATACTAAGTAATGTGACTCAGTGACCATACCTCCTCAGATACATAAATTCTTCTTAGATTCTATTAATTTCTGATTCCGTCCATCATAATATTAGAAATCACCTTCTGGTACTCGCACGTGGATCACATGCATAGTCATCAAAACTGATGAGTGCTTTGGGTGGACTCACCAGTCTGTAGATGGGCTTGCCAGACCTGGACTCCACAAGCCAGGAGAGGAAATCTACAAGAAAGTAGCTAAAAGAGGAAACCTGTAAGAAAATTGAGTCTGTGATTGCTCGCCTGAATCGACCCTCTGATACTGCAGTGAGAGGTCTAGGAGAGGAAAGATGGGGAGCTCTTGTGTATAAAGCTCGGGTGTCTTGCCTGAGTGGTGATGGGCAATGGTATTTACTGTCATTGGTCAATATTACCGAGTCATTCAGGGGATTCCTTCGTCGATATTATTGGGTTCCCTAGTCAACACTATTGAATCGCTCATGGGCTCGCAGGTATTGTATAAATTATAAATGTACGATATTTCTTTCCCGATTAAGTATACAAAAGGAAGCATTATCTTTTCTAACTAGTAGGGGTAGGGACAGGCAGCCCACCCAATTGTTTCAAGATTCAGTGTGAAGCGACTGCAGGACCGTAGATTTTCTATTTGATAAGTCAAGAATCTCACATATAGAGGGAGAACTCGAGCCCCAGACACAATCATCGTGTAGGGCTGATTGCATGTTTTTTAGACAGAGCTGTGTTTTGTGGGATGTGCTACTGTGCATTGGATGAACGAATATACCACTTTATTACTGATACGTTATATAATCGTTTCATTGAGGATTTTCTCACTCTCAACATATGTGTCTCAAGAAAATCCTAAAAATTAATACTCGAATGAAGACTCACCCCTTTTTTAAAATATAAATTATAACATCGGGGTGCTTCATTCTGTTACTAGTGCCATCTTCAAACAATTGTCCATACAAACACATATATAATTGCCTACATGGGTAGTGCTTTTTATCCAACCCAAACTATGTTATCCTTATCAAATGTCTCTTTGTCATCGTAGCGTCCATGTACATTCTGGCTTCAACTTATTACAAGGGGTTTGCTTGGAAGCCACTTTCAATATTCGATCATCGTAAGTCTCCCCTTTTTCTGCGAGACGACCATGAGATGTGATCTGGATGGGACCGGAATCGCCGACATGGAGGGACCTATCTAGAAGTATTGTCTGCTTTGGACGGCGATGTGACGGCTTGACCCTCATAGGTTTGTCCTAGAAATGGCGTCTCTCAAGGGAAAAGGGGTACGCGTGAGTCTTATAAGGAGCTCACTTCCCTCTTACCTCGTCGATACGGGATTAATCCCCATCAAGATGTTCGTAGTGGAATTTTAATAAACGGGACATTCGATATTTAGATATCTAATAAGACCTTAGAATCCAAGTCGGGCAAGGTCGATGCACTAAGATGCAACTCTCCCTCATCATCGATGTTACATAATAGCATTTTTTCTAGCAAATAGTTTTGGGCAGTGATATGTATTCTCGACCTTAAGTATGGTGTTCTTCATTTCAATTCTTATAACAGGACATTAGTATGCCTCTTTGTTTTTTTTTTCCCCATGTTATAAAGAAAATTGGTGTACGGATATATGTTCTTATCGTAGTGGCACATGATTTCAACTCATAATTAGGGGTTCTCAATTTGATCCTCAACGTGGAAGTTATATGCCCATTTGTTTCTCTTTATTTCTATCATTATATTAACCCTATGGCTTCCCTTATTATCAAGAAAAAAAGAAAACGTGTACCTTAAAGAGCTAAGTAGAAACAGGAAAATAAAAGGTTACAAGAAGTGTTACCAGTGAGAATTAACTAAGAACTTTTTAGACCCATCTTAAAAGCGATGACAACTACACCGAACGGGGCTTGCGCCCCTTTTATTACGTCTGCCCCTGTACTCTTACGAGGATCGTCATGGATGTGATCACTTGTAACAGCTTGGTCTGTATCCTGTCAGGAAATTGGACAAACCATGGCTGTTTAAAACGTTTGAACAGATACACCATATCACATATATTCTTAGAAGTTGCAAACATCGCACTAGTTGTCGCTAGCAACACTACACGATTAAACCTCACAAACTCGAACTCTCACGCATCTAAACATGCAAAACGCAACAGAAACGCTGAACATCGTAACGACTTAATTAGAAAACTGGGATGAGTCAGATCTTCGCCTTCTCAACATCGAACTAGTTAGTTGGGTTCTAACTTCATGTCAACGATATGGAAAAGCTCTTGTCGTGCCAGTTAATACGCTGAGGCTTTAAACATGATGTTTTGGGTCAGGACCGCCCGGACTCTGCCTCATCGACTCGTAGAAGTTTGGTTTCGTCTCTTCTCCGCCATTGCTGGCGGCTTCGAGTCTGACCAATGCTGCTCTGATCACGGACTTGCTCGACAGTACCTTACCTTCAAAGTAGCGGTCGAGAGGTCGAGTCTCCGAGCTCGGAAGCAGGATCAGGATCAGAACGAGGAAGAGACTGTGCCTAAAGACGGCCATTGCAATTCGGTTCTCCGGAGATTGATTCGGTGTGGTAGAAGAGCGCTAGTTGGGTCGATGGAGATTCATCTTCTGGGCACGGGCGATTTATAGAGCATGATGCGGATGCATTTGTTCGTAATTTGTTAATTGACCGAATGTTTGAAAAGTGGAAGGTTAAAAAAACCTTAAAGCGCACAATCTTTTGTGCGTTTGCCTTTCAGTTCATGTATGCTGACAAACGAATTACCGACCAATCATTTTTCAAGGTAATACCGGCCAAAATTAATAAGGAAGTTCTTGAAAACATAAGGTGATTGGATAACGGATGCTACTGCCTATTGCTTAAATTTTTTTATCAAATGTGAACCAAAACTCTTATAAACTCAATAGAAATTTAACATGGTATGAAAAATAGGTTCATAAATAGAAATTTGTAAACTTTTGTACAAATTTTAATGAATTTGTTTACATCTTCATTAAATTATCTTATTTCATCGTCTTAAACACTTGTACTCTCTTAGATTTCCGAAAGTTTCACCTTGTAATAGATTTTCTAGATCCAATAGTAAGTTATTGTATGAACTCTCATTTTCTCAAGCATGAATTCTTGCAGCTTACTGAGGGGCAACTGTTGAGGATGGGTATCTAATAACACGTATCAACTGTGAATCATATTATCATGTGAGATTGAATGAATGTAACCCTAAAATTTGCTCGAGCAGTTCAAAGTATACTCTCATGTGATTTGGTGAAATTGAAATCTCAAGTTCGAGTTTCTTCTAAACAAAATTGCTAGAAGGGACTTTTGAAGATGGGTTTTGGCGGACACCAATTTCTTGGACCATATTAGGGCTCTGGTAGTATTATGTTGACAGTGTAAGTGTTATAATATTGGTTATTCAATTCATCTAATATCTTTGCGATCGAACACGAAAACTTGAATACTACGTAACGGTGTGGCGAAATCGCCACCACTATTACACTCCCTTTTTTTATCTAAGAAACAAATGAAGGTGTTAAACGATCAGAAATTTTGTTTCTCCTCTTACGATCTTGACGTTGGAATCCGAATATCTTTACTACGTGTGAAAAGTGAAGAAGTGCAATAGGTCGGGCATAGGAAACCTAAAGTCGGCTCTCTAGATTACTCATCTTCTTAAAGGATCGATGCATACTTTCGGCCAGATAACTTCTCGAACTCGAGAACCCTCTAACGGGGTATATTCTCGACTTAGCACAGACACATATAAATTTCAACAGTGGGACCGATCGGCATGATATTCTGATCACCGCATTAATGATTAGTAGAAATTCAACCCGAAGTCGGCCTGAGACCATATGCTCCGCGGACTTAGATTCGATCTCCCGGAAGGATTTAAAAGTGGTCAAAGACATATATAAAGGGAAGAATAGAATGAGAATGCCCGTACGAGCTCACTTTCTGCTAAAGATAACCTAAAATTTTTAGGTGGAGGCCATGCATGGTACAAAAAAACTAACATGAATCTTTTGGATCCTTCAAACTTATTCCCGCATATCTACTCTTGCACTAAGATTGCTTTTTATCGCCAGTTTTGTCGTGTAGATAGCGTCCATGGTGTTGAATTGGGTGCTATGAGCATGCCGTTAGTGAAGTAGGCCCGGAGAAGACTATCGGGTTTGTAGGCTCATGTCAGTTGGAAGATTACTGGAAACGAGTCCAAATTCATGTTAGAGATTGCCATGATCAGGTAATTATATATTATATATATTACTATTAGTGAGTCTTACAAGAGACTGAACTCGTTTTTCGCCCAAAAATCTAAGTTATAAGGGGTGGTGCCCAACCTTATAAATCTATTGCTATTTATTGATTTGACCAATGTAGTATCTAATAACTTTATGGAAGCTCATTATGATAAGAAAAATAATAATAACTTTATAGGAGCTCATAGAACCTATGGGAATGGAATCAATGTAGATGCCCTCTAAATTTTTCGGCGTACCATTTGAAATCCAGGATTCCCAATGAACCATAAGTGATAAAAACTCCTCTGATCATAAATTTTCTTCATTCATAAGATTGCCTAGATGATATTTGAGGAAAATAGGCATTGGACCAGATTAACATACCCATATTGGTAAATGCCTTTTAAACTTTTCGGTTATAAAGGGGACTCGTGACCTAACAGAGGATATAATAGAAGGGAAGAAAGGAATAAAGGGTATGACGAGTCCTGCCAACGAGAATCAAACTAAAAAACTTTCGATTTCAAATCGAGAACAATGTTACTGCATCAAATTCTATTTGTCAAATGTCAAGAGGAGAATAAAGGGCACAACGAGTCCACTGATGAGAATCAAACTAAAAAAACTTCTGATTCCAAACCAAATGGCTTTTCGACTTTATGCTCCTATTGGGCAGGAAGGATTCATATATTACCTTGTTTGGCCACTTTTCATGGCCACTATCGGCCTATGGAAGGTCTCTGTTCTACTCTCCAAGAAAACAACCTTCTGTCTGTTTTTGCTTTCATCTCATTTGCTCTCTACACACTCTCCCCTTTATCATCGTTGGCATTATGTCCTTATTCGTAGTCGTCCTTTCCACGAGAGGCCTGTCTTATGTGGCTCTTGGCTTATTACAGCTTTTACGTGATCCAATGACGGCTAAGTGGAACTTGTAGTATCGCCATATAGATAATAAATAATTCAACTTCTTGTGTGGTATGAAATCGTTCCTTGCATAGTAAAATCCCACATTGATTGGGTTAAAAAGTAAACTTGAATTTATAGAATAATTAGGCGTCACTTTTGTTGAAGATACTGTGTCCTTATTATTAAGGAAAAAAATATTTGATGATAAGATTGTATCGACAATTAGGTCAGTTAGTATTTATAAGATTCTATGATATCGGATTTGATACCATTCCGATAATTTGAATTACTTGTTTCCTAATTTATTTCATTTTCTAATACTATAAATAGGCGAATCATCTTATGTAAATTTTAATCAGTTAGTTATTCTAATAAAATCATACTCCAGTGGTTTTGGCTTAGGGCCAACAATGTTTATCCCTTTCAATATCTCCACTCTCCTCATGTCTTAGGAATTACATAAAATTTGTCAAATATCAGAGTGGGTTGATCCTAGCAAGTCCGCTATGTAAGATGATCCAAATGATGATAGGACGACAAAAAGATACCTGAAGCCAAAAAGGCTTATGCCATCCTCCAGCCTCTGAAGTCCAAAAAAGGGAAGACTAAGCCAATTTTTTTTACTGAAGGCAAAAAGTCTCAAGTCATTATTATTTTTTGACCTCTGAAGGGAAGATGTTGAAGTCGATTTCAAAAATCAAGTCATCATTATCAAATTTGATTATTTGCAAGATATGCATTTTGCTACCCTACATGCTCATCTTGAGGGGAAGTGTTGAAGATATTATCCTTATTATTAAGGAAAAAGAATATTTGATAATAAGATCTTATCGACAATTAGGTTAGTTAGTATCTATAGAATTTTATAATATCGAATTTGATATCATTCCGATATTCAGAATTACTTGTTTACTAATTTATCTAATTTTCTGAGAATATAAATATGTGAATCACCTCATGTAATTTATGAGTCAGTCAATTACTCTAATAAAGTCCGACTCTAGTGGTTTTGGCATATGTCCAACCACTTTATCTCTTTCAATATCTCCACTCTCCGCATGTCTCAAAATTACATAAAATTTATTATATCTTAATAGTTTAGACTTTTAGTTGGAAATGGGCCTTGACTCTGGTGGGCTTGCATCGTGTGAGGTCCAAGTATATAACTCATGGTCAATTAAAACAGAAGATTGGAAGAAAATGCCTAGCTCTTGGGTAGTTTATTGAGTTTGGAAGAGATAATCCAACTCGTACAATTTTCAACCAAGGTCAATTCTAAAGAGCAGGTGCTTAAGGGCATATGGTAAGCATAGGTTACATTGCCATGTTTAAAGAGTAAACTCGAATTTATAAGAGAATTGAATATTCCACAACAATTGAGTTAAAGAGTAAACTCGAACTTATAAGAGAACTAGATATTCCATAACCGATTGGGTCAAAGAGTAAACTTAAATTTATGAGAGAATTGGATACGGCCACTTAACAGTCGACCCAGCCTGAAAATTTTATATATTTTCTAAAGAAAATGATGCTTTCTGCGATCATAGCTTTCTCTGGAGTTGGTTTTCAGCATTGTCACCTTATTGCTCCTACTTTTCAGTATGAATCGACAACAAAACCGAGTGGGACTGCCGTCACTTCTTGACCAAGTACGGCTTAAATTCAAACATGTTTCGGACAATAATCCCTGTCTTTGATCTCAATGGACTCAATAGCGGTAACAAGAGGGGAAAAACTGTCTGCTTCTTAAAACAAAAGCCACCCCATCCCCATCATTTTGAGAACTCAGAAGTTGCTCTCCAAATGGTTATTTGTGGAGTTCCACGAGTTTTCTTTTTTTTTTTTTTGGATCGTGAAAGTACAATATACTTATGTTCTGAATTCGGTCTCCATTGGATCGATTTGGGAGCTGTTCTTCTCCGTGCTACTCATAAAAGCAAGCTATTAAAGAAAGGCTCCTCAAGCGGAATGTGGAGTCCTCAGCTGAATGTGAATTCTGTGAGAGGTAGCTGGAAACTGGGACCCATCTCCTTCGAAGCCCAGCAGGAGTATTGCGTTGCATCGTGAACTGGTTCTTCGAAGTAGCTTGGATGTATTCACTTGAAGGAAGTTGAGTCCGGCGATCTTGGAGCTTCTATGGAATGATCTTCAAAAGGAAATTAAGTTTAATTCCCCATTTAGGGTACCTTTGCCGAGTTCGATTCTTGATCAGGAAAGTGTACACCAGTAGTTGCTCTAGGCATACTGTGATTTTGATATAGTTGGGTAGTGTTTGGCGAACACTTGGGCATTTTTGTTCTCTTGGACAAGGTCGAGAAAATCCCCTGTTATTGGGCTGCATTTCATTACATTCAATGTACTGAAAGGTTTTTTAAGGTTCCCATATCACACCCGATTCAAAGGCCTCGAAAGTGCTAAAGGAGGGTGTCTGGGGCTGGTGTCGCAGCTCAGACCCTCGAGCCATGGACATTACATCCCTGGCTGCATTGTTACCCCTGGCTAATCTGGTTCTCCGGTTTTCTACTTAGAGCTTCATTCATTTCATGGTTAGCAATTAAAAACAGATTAACAACGAGGGAAAGTTTCCTGCAATGGAGTCTTAGTACTACAGATAGCTGCATTTTTTTTTTTGTCAGAATGCATCAGAAAAATAGTAACCATCATTTCTTTGAATGTCATGTAAGCAAAGTAATTTGGGAGAGGGCCCTTGGCAACAGTGCAAACACATACTCGGATGTGCTACATCTATTAGCATTTGGAAGGGAAGAAATGCACGGATCTTTCAGTAGAAGACAGCTTCAGAGGATGCTATATTTCTGACCTTATTGATCCTAGTACAGAATGCTGTGGCTGCTCTCCCAAATTTTAATGGCAGAACAACCACATCCATGTGGTTTCATATTAGTCGAGAGACTCTTGTCCATTATGCATAGCTGCAAAATGCTGAGAAGCTCATGGTTTTGTATGGTTATACTGTTAGTGAATGAAAGCTAAATTCCCAAAAAAAGAAAGGTTTAAAGGTGGCAGACCTTCAGTCGATTTAAGAAAGTTGATTTGTCGAAAGCTTGCTATATTCTATAATGCAATAAATACATTATCCTTTCATGATACATAAAAGCATAAAATCAAAACTGACTCGGCATGAGACTGATCTGTTTTCAGTACTGTGTAATGCAGTCACAAATCACACGAAACTTAACTATATACACAAATTGAAGAGTCGCCAACAAATGGAAAATCAATTCCCTTGAGAATGATCACTCGACTAGGATTTGTGATGATCCATCCTTACCGTTTGCCTCCTCCATGTTGCTATTTGCTTTCTGGTTGCTCGGCTTTTCAGCTGCAGGGTAACTCAGTCTCCGAGGCCTAGGTGTTGTTTTCCTGTCGGATACAGGAGGCTTCGGCGAAGCTGGCTGCTTCGGAGTCGGTTGAGGGGTAATTTTATTACCTTTACTGCCTTGTCTACTGAGATTTTTCTTCGGGGGGATGGACTTAACAGGAACTCGGCTCTCCCATGGACGGACAGCAATCCAGCGCTCCTTCCAGCTCCAACCCCAGTTCGACTTCCCAACTTCATATGCATTTGAACCGTAGATAGGATTAGAGTTGGCCCTCCACTGCAGAAGGTTTTAGTAGTTAAAATGTTAGAATTGGTCAGTAGAACTGGTCAGATAGAAATTGGCTTCACATAATTAGGAAGTTTCACTTTTCTGAAAACTGGAAAAACTCATTTTTGCCTATTCTGAGAGATGTAAATAAATACTACAAGAAAATCACCAAATATTCAGTATAATATTCTGAGTTTCTGCTAGAAACAGAAATAAACCGCAAGAAAAATTGTCTTAAGTCCAATGTTCAGACAGCATCCAACTGTACCTGGTGGTTGAATGCATAAGCCATGGCTCTTTCACGCTTAACAGCTGCTTCCTCTCTTTGATGAATCCTTGCAAGAACTTCTTCCATTGTTTCGGAGCCTCCACACCATTCAACCTTAAGCCATATAAAATATTACTCCTGTTATTCTAAATCCGGGATTCCACAACACAGCTCATCGAGGGACTGTAAGTTAAGGTCAACCTCAAGATCATGAAGTTTAGCCTCGAGTTTAAGCTGATTCTCCAATTTCTTCTGTTTGATTCGGCCTTCTGTTACCATGCACAGACGGCGAGCCTGGATATTAGATTGTATCCTGCTCCAGGAATGGAGATAGCCCAACGTAGTTGTTGCTTGCTTTTTAACGGAAATATTTTGTGTAAGGATCTTTAGTCGTACTATTCCTTTTAAACGGCGTAAAGTCTTCCTCGCCTGGAATAACAATTTGACAGCCAATCGATATATTATTCAAAATTTATTGATAGCTTTTATTCTACATAACAGAAGTCAGACAACCAAAAGCACAGAAATAGACAGCATATACAATAGAAATGGGAACTTATGGATTCAAAGCCAGAAATTTGTCACACATAAGTCATGGAAGGATGTGTTAATATTAACATAGCATGGAACAGAAGCAGACGAAACAAATGACAGAAACAGAGATACCTGGACTGAAACTGAAACCTTATGGATCTAAATGTTAGGTGATGATCAGCATAACAATATAGATTAAGAATGTATACTAAACAGTTGACATATCAGAGGCATTCATTCACAGCATCTAGATCACATGATAACTGCATATAGATGTAAGAATTAATTCTTGTGGTTCTTTGTTTAAGATACCATATATGCCCGAAATGCTGTTTGTATCCTGAGGGCCGCCCTATCTTCAGTATGCATGCCAAAAGAAACATTGGCAGCACCATTGCTCAAACTAGAGGTCTCTTTTCCCAATCCGCTTTTCAATTTGAAGGAATTTGACTTGGCTGAAGCAGAAGGCTCCTGTTGACAGAGGTGCGGGAGCATCATAAATTAAGCTTACCAATGGCAACACAGGATCTATGCAGAATAAATCTATGTCTTGAAGGATTTTCTGTTTCTTCTCGGAATCAAGGGGAGTGTCTATGTCCTAAATTAGATTTTCTTTATCACAGTAACCACTTCCCAGTAAGGTACTTTGGCCAGCCATAAAATTATCAAAAGTAAGCAAGCTTTTCAAAGGAAAATGCAGCCAGTTCTATTCCTCCTATGGTAAACGAATTTAAAATGGAACCATTACTTTTAGAGAATAAATTCAGAAAGGAAGCAGGAATGTGTTTGAGTTGTTGCGTACCTTTGCATGCTTTGAGCTGTTTTTCTTTACTTTCTTCAAGCTAATTATTGTCTTAAGCCAATTACCAGAGCCCATGTTTTGATGTCAAGAACTTTCAAGCTCAGAAAAAGCATGAACCCACCAGGATATCTCAGGCCAACTGAATCAACAGAACCGCCGTCAATTCCCCGACAGTACATTGGAACACCAAAGCAAGTCACAATTGCTACATATTGCGTTAAAATTGCTCTAGGCTCCAAAGAAACTTAACCAAGAGAAGGATGCAGAATACGGTTTTGAACACAAAAAAACAGTCGACGCAACAGCTGTTGACCAGGAAGCACAACATTATTTTTCCCGTCATTTTGTAGAGTGTTGCTATCCAAAGACCAATTTTTTCTGCAAGTCTCAACATTTCTCCATTCACAGCACATGTACCCGAAATTGGTTAGACACAACAGATATGAACAAAGAGCCAATGCCAACGGTCCAATGCCATGCTCACCTCATCACAAGATGCATTGACTCCTCAATCAAATCGAGGGGTGAGTTCAAAAGGCGCTAAAGCCCTCTTTAATCTCCCCGAGTCAAGCAAAGATAACATTTTGAAACCTATCTAACTAGAGATAAAGCATCACGAAGAGCAACGAACTAATAGAAACATCAAGCTTGAACCTTTCACCGAATGCCCGTGAAATAGACAGAGACAACGAAAATGCTGACAAGATTGATTATCGGGCACACACCATCGACAAAATGGTATAAAGTGAGAGACTCCACATTTGAAGAAAACAGCAGGTCAGGCGGAGAACTATCCGATCCCAGGAATCCCCAGAAAAGAAGCCAGGCACGCACCCAAAAAAAAAAAAAAAGAATGTTCACATCTTTGAAGTAGTTGACTGAGCAATGCCAACGGCGTAACGACAACATACCACAGAAGCGGCAAGGAGAAGAAGACTAATCTGGGGGCCCTTTTCAGGAAGTGGGTAGTCGAGATTTTGGGCAGAGAATGGAGGTGGGCATTAGTAGTAGAGAACAAGGAAAGCTCATATAGACAGAAAAAAAGAGAGAGGTAGAGAGGGGTCGGTAGAAGAAGAAGATGACGAATAAATTGTAGGTGTAGAATGGAATAAGAGGATGTGGATTTTTCCAACAATGGCCCATTTGGCCATTTCCAGCTGTTTATTCCTCTCTATTTTTTCCTGTTCTCTCTGAATCTGACCGGCAAAATTATCATCAATCAAACACATGATCTTTCTTTTTTCCCTTCACAAAAGGTAAGCACTTAGAAGTTAAGAATAGAGGAGCAAAGCAGTAACAGGACAGGTTTGGTCCAGTAAAACTCATTATAATTACAAACATATGCAAGCACATGCCACGTTTGATTGGGAATGTGTCTTAAATTTTGAAAGTGGTTGATCCAACTCTATCTCCTTATTTTTCTAGTTTTGATATTCTATCTTTTAATTATATTTTGATATACTCTATCTTAGAATATCTTGGATAGAGATAAAAATAAAGATATTCTAAATTGAGCGTATCAAGTCTATAGATATGGGATAATAGGTTTCGTACAAGATATGCTTGGAGCGCCCAATGGCTGTTTAAAGTCTCGTGTATAGGGATTTTTAGAATTTCTCTTTTCTGTTGAGCTGTTTGCCATGAGAACTGGGTTGTGTGTCTGCTGTATTACTCAATATACTTGACCCATTGTTGCTCAATATTGAAGACCCCGTCGACCCTCCTTTTGTGTGGATATACAAATGGCACTCCGTAGCTGTCTCAAACCACTTCTTTTCTCTTCCGCTCCATCTTCGTTGTTTCGGGCGATCCTAGAATTCCTAACATGTTCTTTATCGAATTGCAAGGTACTCTTTGTAGATCGAACAAAGGTTGCCGTATTCTCGGACTAGTAGTTGCCCTCTAAAATGGTCATGAAGGTATTCGGTTTGTCTTCAGCTACTCGCCTTTTTCACAAGGTTACAGTAATTTGGAGCCACAGCTACACCAACTGCATTACCAATCATACTGTTTTACGGATCTCTGTCGGAAATACATCAGCAGGCCGAGTGAAAAATGGGTTTCTTTCCAGCTTTGTCTGCTGATACAACTCGGATGGTAAGAAGGGGTGGTGACCAGTGAAATTAGTTGGAGATTTGGTTTAATTAATACAGCAAATGCGGAGGCTTAAAGCGACATCAGAACAAACGATGACAAAGGCTGCGATGATGGTGATCTGCTGCCCTTCTAATTACTCATCAATAATTTAGGTGGGGTTACAGTTGTTCATCATTGAGGATATTCTTTAATCCCAATTGCAGTTATAGGAAAAGTAGAAGGGGCGTTCGCCTAGGTGACGAGTCGTTCACTTGACTTAGCGGTACTCTCTGAGATTAGGGGTTTGAATCACTGCTCATTTGCAAAACCTCTGAAGGTCACCTGCACATGCAGGAGCGTGGACTTGTCTGAACTAATGGATTTGCAAATATTCATGACCTCATGGGGACTAATCGTGTCCTATACAAAGAGATCTGTGCTGTGTTGTTTTGGGAGTACATAATGAAGAGGATGATTGAGTTTGACGACCATCCAGAGAGAATAATCGACATTTAGTTGGGTGTTTTTGGTGTTTGTTCTCATGCTACCAAATTTCTGTTCTGTTTGTATCGCAAAAAATGAGACTATGTAAGGGATTATCATCAATAATAGAGATAATGACATCCGGCGAAAAAGGAAAATCAATAATAAAAAATTAATTATGAAGAAAGAGAAAAAGATGGTCCCGGCGGGGCTCGAACCCGCGACCTTCGGCTCATAAGACCAACGCTCTAACCAACTGAGCTACGGGACCTTGATGTGAAGTAATTTGGCAATAAATTATCTATTTTAAAATACAGAAGGAAGTCAGTCCAAACAAAAAAAAAAGAAGAGGAAATAAGTACTTGTGGGTTGCAAATAATAATATATTCATGTGATTTATTTACATAATTACGTGGTAAGAAAAATAGAAGAAGTTAGACCTCCAACATTCCAATGCTGAACGAACTGTTCCTAAGCTATATAAATAAATATATGTGCATATAGACACATAGCATAATTAGCACTTATTTGTTGACTTTAACATCACAATAATAATTCTGTAAAATTGCCATCATACCAAAGCATTTCAGCCAAAAATTTAAGCTCACATGTGATTTATTAACTTTCCAATGTTGGATTCGTATATTTCAACAAATTCCCCAAACTACTTTCGTAAAAATAAACTCTAGCTGATGTTATAGCTATTCACCCCAATCATATGATTAATTATTAGATAAAAGAAAAATAATAAACGACACCACCTACTAAGACGAACAACTAATATGCTTAATATAATTCGTTTTTATAACATAATATTTATTCTCACATCCACAAATACCCCAACAAGTTTATGAATTCAAATAAGTTTATGTGCAAAACACTTGTATCGGTGGCCTTATCACGGGCTCCATGCTCAAGGGAGAATTGAATATGCGACCCATGAACTTTCTCATAAAATAGACGCGCATCCTATTCAGTTGAGGTAATTTTTTAATTAAATATAATTAGTAATTGTTATATTAATCATTCTTGTGAATAACATTGATTTTATTCATTTACTGTGATTGGTACTTCCTAACATCATGCGGGAAGACTGATCACTGAGAATTCACTGTGGCATGCGGAGTAAGGACATAAAATAATTCTATAAATGTTGGAACAATGTTGTCCCAAGATATATATATATATATAGAGAGAGAGAGAGTTTATGAACTCTCCAAAGCGCATGAATAGGAGAGATTCTTCAATGAATATACCGTATGACGGTGATTATGCAGAGTAATAAGCCAATAAAATTTAATTTATGTTTAGTCTTTATAAAACTCTAAAAATAATTGAATTTTATTGATTTGGAATACCATGTAGTTGTAAGCATTATCACATGAAATTCGTATTGTTAAACCAGCCGGTTCGGGCCGGTTCATGGTATTCATGGACCGGCTGAGGCCGGCCCAGATCAGACGGTTAAGCTTAATGGTCCGGGCTAGCAGTTCATGATCCATGAACCGGCCTAGAACAGGTAGATCACCGGGCCAATTCTAGTCCAAACCGGCGTAATATTTTATTTTTATTTTTATTTATTTTAATAATATTATATAATATTTTGTTTATTTATTTATTATAAAAATAATAAACGACACCACCTACTAAGAGGAACAACTGATATGCTTAATATAATTGTTTTTTATAACGAGATATTTATTCTTTCCGAATCTAAGAACACCCCACACGCCTATGAACTCAAATAAATTTATGTGCAAAACACTGGTGCTGGTGGCTTCATCACAGGCTTCGTGCTCAAGGGAGAATTGAATATTCGACCCTGTGAACTTTCTCATAAAATAGACGCGCATCCTATTCAGTTGAGGTAACTCTGGGATTAAATATAATTAGTAATGATTATATTAATGATTGTGAATGACATTGATTTTATTCGTTTACTGTGAGTGGTACTTCTTAACGTCATGCGGGAAGACTGATTACTGAGCATTCACCGCGGCATGCAGAGTGAGGACATACAATAATTGTATAATTGTTGGAACAGTATCATCCTAACACACACAGATATATATATATATATATAGTTTATAAACTCTCCAAAGCGCATGAATAGGAGAGATTCTTCAATAAATATACCGAATGACGATGATAAGTGAAGTTATAAGTCAATAGAATATAATTATTTCTAGATTTTTTTTAAAACTCTAAAAATAATTGAATTTTATTAATTTGTAATGCAATGTAATTGTAAGCGTTATCATGTGATATCAGTTTTGTTAAACTAGCCGGTTCGGGCCGGTTCATGACTGTTCATGGACCGGCTGAGGCAAGCTCAGACTGACGGTTAAGCCTAACAGTCCAGGCCAGTCCGGGCAACGGTTCATGATCCATGAACCGGCCTGGAACCGATAGATCATCGGGACAGTTTCGGTCCAAACCGACCTAATATTTTATTTTTATTTTTATTTATTTTAAATCACATTATATAATATTTTATTTATTTGTTTATTATAAAAATAATAAACAACACCATCTACTGAGAGGAATAACTAATGTGCATAATACAATTGTTTTTTTATAACGAGATGTTTAATTTTTTCGAATTCAGGAATCCACACAAGCCTATGAACTCAAATAAGTTTATGTGCAAAACACTTAGGTGGCCTCATGATGGGCTCCATGCTCAAGGGAGAATTGAATATTTGACCCCATGAACTTTCTCATAAAATAGATGCACATCCTATCCACTTGAGATAACTTTTTGATTAAATATAATTAGTGATGATTATATTAATTATTCTTGTGGATGACATTAATTTTATTCATTTATTGTGATCCGTACTTCCTAATATCATGCGAGTAGATTGATCACTAAGAATTCACCGTGGCATGCAGAGTAAGGACGTAATATAATTCTATAAATGTTGGAGCAATATATATATATATATATATATAGTTTACGAACACTCCATAGCACATGAATCGGAGAGATTCTTCAATGAATGTAGTGTATGACGGTGATTATGTGGAATCATAAAATAATAGAATTTAATTGTTTTCAAAATTTTTTATAAGTACCATGTAATTGTAAGCGTTATCACGTGATATTAGTGTTGTTAAATGGGCCGGTTTATGAACCAACTGAGGCAGGTCTAGACCGGACCATTAAGCTTAATGGTGCTGGCCGATCTGGATGAATGGTTCATGGTCAATGAACCAATAGATCACTGGGCCTGTTCTGGTCCAAACCGGTCTAATGTTTTATTTTTATTTATTTTAAATCATATTATGTAATATTTTATTTATTTATTATAAAAATAATTTACTTAATATTTATAATTATTTTTAAATTATTTATTCATAAAATTACATTATTATTGAAGATAGAATAATTCATATACGTACATATTCATGTTCATGTATAAATCTTCTTTTTCTTTATTTAAAAAGAGTGAGTCTCTTATATATAGACACTCTCTTCCACATTCTCTTGGTGTTGTCGATGTGGAATTGAGTTGCTTCAAGTAACTATTCTTCTCATTTTAATCTCACATCGTTCATTTAAAGATGGTGATCCAAAGAACTCCTCTATGTAAAGGAATGGTATGAGACACAAGCTTATTCAATGGGCTTGTCTACGGGCCAATTTAACAATGACATATTGACTCGGTCCATTGACGTAATTTATTATTATTTTGATCTAATGGAGGAATACCTGGTCCATTACTATTCCTACCCGTTTGAGGAATTATATTTTTATTTTTAAAAAATTTATCTTTCCAGAAATTAGATGGTTACTATCCGGGGCGGCTCATGGTTCTGGGCCAGTTCACGGTTTGGCAATCATGACCCAACCCATAACCTCCTAGGCCCATAAACTGTCTAGGCCTGTCCCGGTTCATAATCGGGCCGGGCCAGTTCCAGGTTAAGCCATGCTGGTTCAGGTCTGGTTCGGGATCGGACCGACTGGAATAGCAACACTATGTGATATATTTGTTGCCGAGAAGACTTTCCTCATTAACAGTCTATTGGGTTCTGTTCAACTACCAATTGACATAATTAGTTGGTGGGATGTATAATTCATTGAATGTCGTCCATACAATTAATTCCCTACTAATCCCGAGACTAAATTCCCAATTTTTGACATCCACTTAACAGAGAAGATATTCAACCATTAATACACAATGATTTTATTGTATCAGATTCAGTAGCACAATGACACACACTATTTTACCTTTTAATTTTTCTATCAGATTTAATTGTATGATGAAGTATATACCGTTACCAACTTAAGGTTAACTTAGTGGTTTCCTCACTAAACACCAAAATAGATGATCCTAGAATCGATCACCAGGTTGGGAGGGTTGAGGAAAATTTTTCCAGGGATCCCGCTTGTAGATTAGTCTCGAGGTGCGCTTAAACTGACTCGGGGATACTGCGTTGTGTAAATCGAAAAAGAAATATATAAATACTGGTTGAATATTCTACGAAGAGGACAATGTCTCCCATATCTTGACTGCTTTCTTTCATCAAAGGCAAAGGAGGCAATAACCTATATTGAGGTGCAGGTGGTTCGAATTAAAATCAATAGATTGTGAACTTCATTCTAACAAATAATACTTTTCATATTTCTTTTATTTATGGCATAATCTCAAGCTGGAAAAAGGCCAACAATTTTAAGATTTATCATATTATCCCTTTTATCGTTTTCATAAAATTATATAAAATAATTTTAAATTTCGACTCACTTAAACCTTTTATGTAAATTATTATTTATCACCAACGATACGACACTCGTTTAAGAGCGCACGGATTTGATTAAGTATCAAAATTTGAATGATTGCATTGGCACAGAAACTCAAGAACTGATCTAATAAGAATCAGACATTTCTACTGAAAACTTTGTAAATTAATGCTTCAACTATGCTTTTATTATTTATTCACCAATTACATGGATGACTTATTATCATCGTCATCATCTATGCAACCGTTTGTTAAATTTAGTCTCTTTTCAATTTTTATAATTACCCTTCCATCTAATTTATATATTAAAATTTATAATATATATTTAATTTCTAAATTATTGATAAAATAATAATTTTAATCATTTTCCTCTCACTTCATATCTACGATTTTAACGATAAAATTTTTTCATTAAATACTTAGATTTCCTATCTCAATCTATATCTAGAATTTTAACAAACAAGGGTCATATTTTTTGAATAAGTGATTTGAAATTGTGAAATTGACATAGTATACTAACGATAATTTTGAGAATACCATACCTAATATATTAAGTTAACAAATTTAAAAACGAATTAAATTACAATAAGTTATAAATAAATGATTTAATTATATAAATTTATACCAATATTTTACGTTTATTTATTTTTATTTTTTTCTGTGCATAGTACTATGTGCAATTAGTTACTGGCTTGTCAAACAATTTGCGTTAAATTAGCCAATAATGCAACCTATGTGCAATTAATTGCCGCCGCAAAGTTCAATCCTCCTTATGAAATAGGCTTTCCTCCTTAATCTCTCTAACGCTTTAAGATAAAGTATCGTCTGTCTCATAACCACATCATCAGAGCATTAATTGTTAGTCTTAATCATTATCACTGGCCATGAGACTCGATAACGAGAAAGTTTTCAGTGAAGTGATTATACTATATATGAATGATGACATGATATCATCCGTCTAATTAGAATTTGATATATAATCAATAGTTATATAGATATAATTACTAAATCTTAAAATTTTTAAAAGTATAAAAAATCATAATAAATGGTGATCGTAATTGAACAAATATATAAATAATATATTCTAATTGGACAGATACACTGCATTAATATTATTACGTGATATAACTACTATATTAAAGACTTTTTCCTTGACAAGACACACCCATTTTTGGCAGAAAACTTACCTCGTTAAACATGCAGAAACAACAATTAAATTATAACATATGAACAGATGTTATTAATCACTTGAATAATTATTATAATTAAAGTAATTTAATTGTTATTTCTCATTAAATTATTATAAAATAGAATTCAGGTAAGAATTTTTTTCGAGTTTAAGAGAATACTTGTTCAGGCTACCCATATAGCTAAACTCAGGATTCTCTACCAAAGTGATTTGCTTATACATTTATTAGAATTTGATATTACAGATGAGTCCGTAGAATTAAAAAAAAATATGAGGAAGATAGAACAAAAGTGAGCTCCACTAAAGAATATTTAACATGTTATTATTAAATGTTATATTACATTTTTCTAGTAATTAGTAATATTTATTTTTTAATTATAATTTAAAATATTTACTTACGTGTTAAATATTTATTGACTAAATTCATAAAGTCATTTTAAGAGCTCGGCTCACCTAAGAATTTCTCGAATAAAGGGATACGACGGTTCCACTTATAATAATAAAACCTAAAATCTCTTAACTATATGCTGTAAAAGAAGAAGAAGATACTGTTAATATGTAAAACTCCGCCTCCCCCAAATTTCTTGCATCTTAAACCTTCATACAGTGAAAAATTAACACAGCAGTTCTCTCCAGTGGAACTACCAACGTAACACAAATAGATCAACACATACAGTCAATTATTGATTTCCTGAAATTGGGTTGCTTAACAATCACTATGCCATTCTATTCTAGTTCCTAAATCAAGGAAATTGAACTTTTCATACCTCGACTTGACCGGACACTGCCTCGAACTCGTGAGACATGATCAAGGCCAACCGAGAACTTCGGTGAGTACGTAGAGGAGCAGGAGAGAAACTGGATAGAGTGCGTAGGCAAGAATTCCGATCCAGGCCGGGAACCTGGTGAGGAGGCTGCTGAGACAGCCCATCAGGGTGCATATCAGCAACACGAGGAGAACCTCCGCCGACACGTCCCAAGAGATGTCTTTTATGTAGACGAGCGCCAAGAACGTCGCCAGACCCATCACGTTATTCATGAACACCCCGTTGTAGATCTGCAAAGGTATAAAATCGGACACGTATCGGTTTATCAGGACTACAAGCACCGTCCTTTTTCTTTTTTTTTTTGGTCGCCAGCCACGGTATCCAAGCAGGCCCCACCAGCGGTGAGATGGCATCTTTCAGCCAACCATACTTGACTAATCCGTTGGTCGCCCCGGGTCGCACGCCTGGCAATGGCGGGTGAGGCTCCCAAGAGGGGTGTCTGCGTACGTGAGGTCTCGAACCTGAGACCTCCTTAAGCGGCACCGAGCTGCTTACCACTCGGCCCAACCCCTCTTGGTCACACCGTCCTTTTTCTTAATCGTACTTGTTAACATTCATGTCAGAACGGATGGTGTAGTCATGTTGAAACTATACGGACAAGCTTGTATGTTTCTAGGACAAAGTTGTACATTGGCAGTATGTGACTCTACATATGAAAAACTACTTTCTTAGTATGTATTCATGGAGTGGCACTCCTAAGTAGAGGTGTGCAAGAAAAAAGGATTCGGCTAGAACCCAATCGCAATTAAACCGTATTATTTTGATTTAATTTTTAGGATGAAAAATAATTTAGTTAATTTATAAGAGTATCCAATTCAGTTAATCAGTTTGAATAGAAGCGAATTATCTTTTGAAAAATAAACGAAATGATTCTAATCAAATCGAACTAAACTAAATTATTTTACTTAAAAAATAAAATGATTAACTAACAGTTTAAAGCATCCGATTTTCCACTAAGCCGATTCTGGTTTAGACTTAGTATATCACATTGAACCGAACTGGTTCTTTTAGTTCTGCTTGGTTCAAAGCCGAACAATTTGCCTTTTCTGCCCGCCTTAACTTTAGCTCATCGTGCATGGACAAGGCTGAACCCAATCCAGTCGATTAACAAAATGTAACCAAATTATATGCATAACATAACCAAAGTATGAGAAAATTTTTTTTACCAAGTAATGAGATGATTGAAAGATAAAGAATTGGTTGGTGTACCTCAGAAAATGATAGGGAGATGTCCTTGACAGTCATCTTCCTTGCAGAAGTTATGGCCATTATTGCTTGCCTGTAGCTCATGGCCAGTGGAATCACAACGTACGAAATCAAGAACGAAGGGATACCCACGTCGGTCGCAAACTCCATCAAATTCTGCATCAGCGGCTGACCGATCAGGATCATTATCCCGGTTCCTAGGACTATCAGAAACAAGGCTTTCGTGTAATTCCACCACGCTTTTCCGCTCGGTTTAGCAGTACTAGTAGCGGCAGTAGTAGTCGCCGTGCTGGTACTGGTCTTGGGCTGGGAAATGAGGCTTTGCTCCTCGTCAGTATTAATCTGCAGAAACAAGCTTCATCATAAGTTCGTAACAGTTATAATCCTAAATTTATAAGAGATTTGGATACCATCACTTAATGGTTTATATATGTACATTAGAGGTGTTGCCAGAAGCCTTCTTCCGATTCCGGGTTGTTGTAGTTGCGGGTGATGTCGTGGTCTGGTCAAGCCACTTCGAGACACCTTGAATGAATTCTGTCTCACTTATCTGAGAATCCTGCGAGAGATCAAACTCCTTCATTACCCTCTGTGTGTAACCATCAGCACTGAGACCCGCTTCCTCGATCTGAATCCCGAGCACGAACGCACACAGTTCGGTTTCGGATATTTGCGAGTTTTTGTCCTTGTCGATCCTATTGAACAACCTGAGGAAACACCGGCACGACATTGACCACTATTGGAAATCTCAAACTTAATGTTCCAGAAAAAAGAACAACATGTGAACAAGAGCTGGACATCACTCTTTAATGAGAGACTCGTTGGGCTTCCCGGCAGTGGTCAGACACTTCCTCAGCAGGCTCTCCGGGGCGTGCTTTCGCAGCAGAAATTCGTATCTCTTCTCTTGAATCCATGGCTTGAACACCTGCAAAACCCCATGTAGACAGAATCGAGGATCGTGCCATGTACCTCATCGTGTGGAATGAAAGATTACTTTTCTTGTCGTCTTACACCAAGGTTTCGGGTTCTTTTACCTCGTAAGTACAGTAGGTTATGAGGAAGATGACGGTGACAATGAGACTGATCAGGACGACTATTCTTTGGGCTGTGGATGAAGAGAGGATCTTTGCCAGCTGAAGGATGAGGAAAGGGACCATTGATATGAGTATAAGGCTTGCCACCTTCTTGGTATCTTTATCCGTTTCCACTCCATAACCTGCCATATTGACATTCATCGAGTGCAGACACATGTATCAACTTCGTTCGGTCTGACCCCATGACCACTCATCCGAACTGATTAATACTAGTTGGTCTAAAGGCATCTACCGGCTCAGCATCCTAAGTCATGCCGGTCAGAGCGCTCATGCCTTAACTACTGTCAGTGTCAACTAAATTGCCCATTCGTTTTTCTAAGAAAATCTTCCAGACCCGAAACCACACTCCTACTGCAAATGAGGTCACGTCACATGAGTCTACGAGCAGGGGAAGACCACTTGGGTTCAGGTATCGAGCATCATCTCTATTCTTTACTCTGCACCTACCCATCTGCCGCCCATCCACAGCATCTGACTTAGGTACTGGGGCGTTGATTCGGGACGCAAACCCGGAATCGATTTTTTTTTACAGGTATCCGAAGACTCCAACATAAGTCAAGACTCAAAGTAGAACCTAGAGACCGGTGCGCAACCCAAAAGATCTATTGTGTTTTCCTTCCTTACTATTGAGTAATAAATAATAAACCATACCGATATCTAATAAGTTAACTTTTTAGAGTAAATGATTATAACAATTTCCAATTCTATTACTTACCAAGTAGTCTAATCTATGAAGAAATGTTATAATTAAGTTACGATGAGAAGGTATACTTGAGCTGAATAGCTGCTTAAATTTCGGAAGGCGGAAAGACGATGACGATGTCGAGGATGACGAGGTGTCTGACTGGGAGAGATCGTGGCTTCCGAAGAGGATGATGGAACCCCATATCAAGGTTAAGCTCATGATGGCCGAGCCGGCGAGCATCGACAGCCCCATCGCCGCCATTGACTCGGTCGTGTCCGAGCTCGATGAGATTTGTGAAACTGCACAGCAGAAAGACGATTATTACCCCTCACGATAACAAGACGTTCCAATGTGCTCACGGGCACACTGGCATTGCTGCGTACAAGTGAATCTTTTTTTCTTTTTACTTCCCTAAAAAAAAAGAGGGTACCAATACGATGGCCCGACCATCCTACCATGTGATATTTCGTTTCGACCGTAAACATATTAGACGAACTAAGTGACCTGATATATAGTTCAAGAAAAAACATATATCATCCGAGAATTGGTCCAAAGAGCACAAATCTAGTAGATATTTTAATATAAGTATGTAGAAGGGATTTGAAACCGGGAAAGTACACTCTCCAAATAGCTTAAAAGTAAGTTTTGGACCACTAAATTACTGCTCTCGGTGATCAAACAAGTGAACCTAATGGCTCGAGTACAGATTATCCTTTTTTTTCCGTTATACGGGAGTCCAGAATGAAAATTATATTAACAATAATCGAAATCAAAATATTTTAATTTTAGATTAAACATTATACGGCTGCAACAAATTTCCTTTTATTAGAATGCTATTCATTTTAGGAAATCTCGTGGGGATGTGTCTCCCGACCTTGAATAGCTGTCCCCGTTAGCCACTCCACAGGTAGGCCAATGTAACTGATTATGGGTCAGTGGGCCCAATGCAACGTGGCCCATGTAAAGAGACTGGGCCGCTTGTGGGCTAGGTGACTTGTAAGACCAGCAAATCCAGTTATGACAAGTCAGACAAATCGAATCTTTAGATTATTCAACAAACATTTAAGTACAGATCCGGGAATCATCTCTATAAGGCTATGATGATTTGTGTTTTTTTGGTGATAAATAAAGATTATATATATATATATGTATAATTTTAACCTTGTTTGGATGGGAAGGCAAGGGAATGGAGGGATAGGAGGGAAAGGGAATGGGTGGAAAATTTCAACTCTGTGTGGATGTATTTAATAAATAGAACGAAAGGAAATAGATGGAAAATATTTTTAATTAATTAGTTATATTATCCTTGTATGAGTTTCTTAATTAAAAAAAAGAAGGATAATTTAGTTATTTAACTCTTTTATATCAATTCAACCCAACTCAAAAGTTAAAAAAAAAAAAAAAAGAGTTCTAAGAGGGGAGTGGAGCTAAATTTTTTCATCTAAACAATGCAAAAAATTCGCCTTCTTTCAAGCAAGGGGCAAAAGAATTGATGGTCAATGAGAGAGAGAGATTCATGGGTTTTGTCCTTTTGTGTGAAAGTACCAACTCCAGCAACTTGTTATATAAAAGTTATTCTTTCAATATATAAAAAAGAGTCCCTTTAGATAGTGAAATAGGAGGAATAGTTGAATAAAGACATATGAAAATGTTTACTAGCAAACATCAAGTCCGTATCTTTGAACTCCGAATCGAGAGTAATGTTATTGAATCAAATCCTTCCTCAATAAGTTCGGTGGGATGTGGAAATTAGTAACATTCAAACTTTTCCTTCAAAATGTGTTACTACATGTTAGAGTACTCGAACATAGATAAAGTATTATTGTGATATTTTCTCATTCTCAATTGCTCCACATCCAAACCTCTTGCCCAAGGCATATAATATTACTTTTTTTGCATATAATATATATATGTGTGTGTATTTGTGTACATAACTCAAGAGTTTGTATTAGCAAAAGAATAATTTAAGAAACGTACACAAGGACGATGGTGACGAAAATGAAAATCTCCATCATTATAATTGATCACCGCGAATGGTTTTATCTCGATCCGGCTTCTCATCGCAGTCCTCTCGAGGACGGTTCAAATCAGTCAAGTGTCGAGGGCACAACACGATTCAAATTATCGAAATGTGCTCCCGCGATAGAAAGGAATGAGCGCTGAATCCCGATCGAGAAGAACAGCAGGAGTGTACAGTAAACTTACCGAGCATAATGACAACCTGGGGAATGGTCCCGAGCATCTGGAACAAGCTGGCCCCGAAGATCCCGGTCCCGAACATGCGAAAGAACAATTCCGACCCCGAAGATATGTAATGCCCGGCAGCTGCCAGCAGGTACTCGTAAACGACTATCAGGAACAGCTCTCCCCACAGCACTGTCGTGCAGGGCAGGAACCCGTAAGTCGGCGTGCAGGTCACGGTGGTCGATCTCAGACCGAGGGCCCGCCCCCACCATCCAGCTCCGTTCACGCCGTCAGATATGGTCCCCCTGATCGAGCGGCCGGTGACTGAGCAAGCCATCAGGACTAGGGAGACGGGGAGCGCGAGCCAGAGCCGCCTCATCGCTGTTGGTTTCGATAGAAGGGTTAAGGTGAGGAGATGGAGATGGGCATGAGAAGGGAAAGGAAGGGTCTGAGCTGTGGTTGAGGGATTGAGATTTGTATTGGGAGGCCGGTGAACGAGGGAATGGGATTCGTGTTATAGGAGAAGACAGTGTTGAAGAAGTTACAAGTTTTGACCAAGGGAAAACGAAAGCAAAAGAAAAAGGACATTTTTTTCGGTGATAAATAAGACAGAATGATAGGAAATGAATGAAAATAAGGAGGTACATAACTTCCACACTTGAGAGAGTATTGCGCGTAACGGAACAGTGCTGATATAATATCACAAATTAATAAAATTCAATCATTTTAAAATTTTTTATAAAATTTTGAAAATAAAAATATAATGCAAAAAATAACTTAACTCTATTGAATTGTGATATCGTATCAGCAGTATACTCAATACATACAAAGCTTTTTTCCTACTGTGAGAATCAAATTAATTAGAACTTAATAGTTATGAGTTGGAGTCTTGCATCGCTACAGTAAGATAGCATACTTCAAAATACAAAGGTTGTTTAGTTAGCCCTCTGCTTTGTTGTCTCATCAATTGTTTAAATCTAAACAATTGACTTTTTCACTGTTTAAATACAAAGAATTGACTTTGATGCATTTTGAAGTACAGGTGGATGAAGCTACCAGTTATAAGTGTTAGGCCCTTCCTTCTTCTTTCTCTCTCCCTCTTTTCGTACAAAGATAATTTTTCTTTAATTAGTTAGATTAATATCTATTAAAGGAGAAAATTTATCTGATTATATATTTTTTTATTTATAAAAATCAAGTTTAGGTCCTTATTTAAGAAGAAGATGCGTTAAATCATTTTAACTAACTCATATTAGTATTTGTACAGTGTCAAAAAAGAAAATTTTACGATCTAGTTGTTCAATTTTCTATAATTTTATTCAATCACTCAGAAACAAGACTCAATTTTAAATTCAATTTATGAAAAAAGAATCTAATAGAGAAAGAGGCTGTAATACAGTGAAATAAAACTCCACCTCTTAGTCAAGGTGCCAGAGTTATGGTCTCCTCTTTTTTTTTTTAATAGAATTTTAAGAAAGAAAATTAATTTCTATATTATACCGATGTGATTTGCGTGACATGTTCGTACAAGTACGACAGTTTTCTTTATTTTTGTTTCAAGTGGAGGTTTGGGACCTGCTTACTTTTGGCAATGTTTTTTTTTTCAATTATCATTATTCTTTCACTATTTTCCATTAAATTGTGCAAAATGTGTTTACTAATATGTTAAATTATAAAATTGTGAACTAATATTATAAAAAAATAAATTAAAAGGTTAAATTAAATTATTTAACTAAGAAAAGAATTTATTTATGATAAAAAATAATTTGAAAACAATTATAAGAGGAAATAATAAGCTAGAACTAAGAATGGGACATTTTTTTAATTTATAGGCGTGTGCGCGGAGAGAAGAATTTTCTTTAAAAAACTTTCATTTTCGTACAAGTGGCTTATTCAGGATATTTTTATTTATTTCTCTCGAACCAATAAATATCTCTATCAATTTCAAATATATAAAAATACAAGGAAGAATCGAACAACAACCTTGTCTACTTTCACCGCATCCTATCAACTCGAGTAAACTTTCTGACTTTTCATGAGAGCAATCGATTTCGCCCAATTTGATTATCATGGGACGTAGAATAGGCAACTGATAGTTAGATAATGGGCACGATCCAAGTGAATCATATATATATATATATATATATATAAAATACCTGTAGGCATGTGGCTTCCAGTTTTGATTAAAACCCACGTGCCCGATTTGATTCAATTTGGAGCTAACAGTCTTGAGGGATTGCTGACAGCATGGTGAATAATAATAAAATAGAATATTATTCCCATTGGTCTCATTAACACATCACAAGTTCATGAATTCATATCAATTATATGTAAAACATGTGTAGATGACCTCACCAAGACTACGTGCTCAATAGAGAAATATTAAATTTTAAACTATTTTCGCTAATGTCATTTTAAAAGTGCATGTTCAACATCATTTTTCAATTTTGTATAAAAAAAACACGTTCTTTATAATTCTTTTTAGAAATCGCATATTCGAGATGAATTTTCCATATAAGACTATGTGCTTTTAAAATGATATTCATAAACAAATTTAAAATTTACCGTATTTTAAAATTTTCTTTTCAAATAAGCGGTGTTTTTTTATCCATTTCCTGTTTGAATATCCTTTATCCCTTCATTTTACCTGCAAACCTAAAAAAGAATAGAGGAAAGATAGAATAGAGGAGTACGCAGATCTGACTAGTGACAATCTGATCCAAATTTTCTAACTTTAGATCGAAAATGATGTTACTATGTCAAATTCCATTTATATCCTCCCTGTACCTTGGCAGCCAAGCTCAGGCAGTATACAGCGTAATGTAATACACCACGAAATATGACTTTTCATTTGATGACTGGCAGGTTTGGCCCCAGATGGGAAGAATGAAGAAAAGGGTAATCGTCAGCCATCTACTTCGCTGGTCAAATTAAATCTTAAGTCAAATTTGCCAAGCTAAGTACCTCTATGGTGTACCATACAAGCCCGACGTCAAGGCAACCTACCACCGTCTTCATGAACTCGGAAGATCAAGTTTGGTTCTCTAGGCCTCAGTTGGATTGATGGACTAATCCTGGAGAGGAAGAACCCAGAACTTGCAGATGTGGAGACCGCAAAAATAAGGAACTTATGGGAAACCTGAGCCCGCCTGGATTTCTGAAGGTGCTGCCCGATCATTTTCCTCGTTCAATCACATGAAACTCAGATCGATATCAGAAAGAATTTCTCAGAGCCTTGTTCCAATCTTCGCTTTCATCCTGACCATTAAAAAGCAGAGACCAAGAAACTACAGTTATCAGTAGGCCGGAAATTGAGTCCAGTCTTCATATTCAACCACTTGATATCGAATCCTCCATTACCTCAACTGTGCAATCATATTGAAAGAGTTAATCAACGGACCGAAGGATTCAGTGCTTGTTGCCTGTAGAAGTGAGGGGCCACCTCAGTCAACCATGAGGGATCGATCGACACCACATTCCGCATGTACTGTCGATCAGTAGAGACGATTGAGTGGTACACCACCCACTTCGGGTTAACCCTGCCCAACAAGAGAATCAGTTGAATTAAGCTTCTCCCACAATTGTAGATTTATCAAAGATAAGATTCAGGAAGAAAAGGGAAACGTCAGACCTGAATAAAACCGAGGATGGGTGAACGTATACTTCCTGGGAAGTTCTCACCGTCTTGTACATTCCATTGTGACTATACGCCTTCCATAACATCCAGAAAATTTATGGAAAAGCCAATAAGATTTCACATTATAAATGAGAGAGTTTGAAAATAAAATAAAACTACATCTCGAACACTCACTTCCAATTGACAAGCATTTGCAAAGAACCCTGAAGAAACTGCCTTTCTTACGGCCTGCAAGACAATGCACGAACATCCGGTTGGACCACTTCAATTGATTCAAAAAGCAGAGGCATTAAAACACGTAGGACTCTGTCTATGGAAGTCTACATATAACTATGCTGAGAATTTGGAAAATTTTTGTTAACACACGTGTACCTGAATGTCTCTATCACAAGACTTCAAGACGATGCCTAATCTCTGAGCTATTCTCCGGAGTTGCTCTCTAATCTCCAAAACCTTTTTCTGGAGACCAAATCACAGAAAGTGAAGCCCTTATTCTAAGGGTTCATACCCTATAATCCTGGGTCTGAAGGGAAAAAAAAGAGAAAAGAATGACAGAAAGTATTGGACAAATACCATTGAATGATAGTTAATGTAGTTCTTATAACACCATTGTGAAGATTTGCCCGATTGAAGAAATCCTTTATAAACGTTAAGGAATGTCACATGGTCACCCTGTAAGATAGTGGAATCAACTCTTATGAGGAAGCCAGAAGTGATTCTGCAGCAGCAAAACAGATATTGCCCGCTTCTTATGATACTAACCTCGGCAGCCGCAAATCTTAACTTGGCTTCATCCAGTTCCTTTTGTATTCCCTTCCCAGAAACCCAAATAGACTGCAAAATTAGAACATTAACATCATAAGAGGACAATTAGAATATTAACATCATAAGAAAATTTGTCAACTAGTTTCCAATAACTGAAAGGAAATTACAAAATTTTGAAATAAAAAGGAAATAGAAATTAATAGCAGGAGGACCAGACAATTACTTGAATTGAAAGAACAGCAGCAATAGTGAGAGCCTCCTCAGAACAGCCGAGTTCATTTGATGCTAAGATCATTTTTGATATCATGGGATCCTGAAGAAAATTCACAGGAACTTAAGTTTGAAAAACCAAAATTTAAATAACAGTCAATATCTTTTGCACAGGTAACCCAAAGAAAGTTCGACCCATTAGTGAAGAAACATTATACTGTATGAAAGCTTGTAAAGGCATACGCACCAATGGGATCTCTGCAACTTGGAAACCAGTTGGTGAAGTGAGTTTAGCATCATCATCAAGTACTCCAAGTGAGTACAATACTTCAAGTGCCCTAATCATTGTTTCAGGGGATGGAGACGCCAACCAATCGAAACCCAATATATTGTCTATGCCCAACGCTTTCAACTGGAAAGAAAAGGTAAACAGCAAGAGGTAAGTTTTAGCACCTGAAATCTGTCAAGGAGTAGCGTACTAAAAAGGCTCATGCCTGAATCACAGAAGACACAAGGTTTGATCTCTGAATCTCGGGTATACCCTGAGCAGGCATTTCATTGAGGAAATACTCTTCTGTATATAATCTGTAAAAAGAAAGAATTCCTCAAAAGAGGTTAACTCAAAGCAAAATAAAAATATAAACCTTCAGAGAATGAATTAAGCACTTGAAATTTAAAGTATGAAAATTTTCCTAATCCAAGTATGACATGTCACAGAAAACAACAGCAACCTGTTCTTAATTGTACCGTTGTCTTTTTTGGTGCATGAAACCTTTTGATGTATTACATGGTTCACTCAAAAAGGTATGTCCCTTGCAATACACATCTCAAATTTATATACTGCATAGCTGCAACAAGAGATGAGTGATTTCTGATAACCTACAGTCACTCCTAATCTATCTAACACGCCCTTATACATTCCTCTGGCTTACTACTGGTCTGAGTTTCATGAAATGAACTAACATTTCAACCTTCAAACAAAAATTTATTTACCATAAAGATCTGCAGTGACAAAAAAAGAAGATACTCTTATCCAATATGCATAGAAATTAGAATGCATAAGATCACCTGAAACATTTGCCTGGCCGCAGTCTTCCAGCCCTACCAGCCCTTTGCCGTGCAGAGGCTTTAGATATCGGTGCAACAATGAGGTTCTCGATATCTGAGATCTAACAGACCAACTCAAATTAGTTTGGATTAGTCAACTGATCATCTTCTCCACTGGATATAAAAGAGGTTTACCACTATCATTTCACCATCCTTTGAAATCAGAATCAGGCAAACACATCAACACAAACCAATAAAACTACTCTATAAGACAGACTGTTTTAGAGGAACATTAAAAAAAGTCACATTGAGAATAAACTTTGATATGTGAATTGACTAAAAACGTATCAAAAAAAAATGCAAACAAATGGATTATCAGAAACATGGAATGGAAATATTTTTTGTGCAAACATGCATAACCAAGAAAGAAAAAACTAATAATGTATACATAATGATATTATAGTATTAGATCAAATATGAGAAAGTTAAGGTACCGGATTGTAAAATCGTTGTTTGGAGAAACCGCTATCGATAACATAGACAATACCCTGCAAGTATTAGAGAGGAATATAAGAACACATAATAGAATTTCCTGCTTTTCTGAACAAATCACATTTCGGAAGTTCCATCTTTCCTTTGAATGGCAAAGAAAAAATAATTTGTAATGGAAAGTCTAGCCAACTGACCTCCAGAGTCAATGATGTCTCTGCAATATTGGTCGATATCACTACTTTTCTCTTTCCCCGTGGAGTTGGAGAGAACACAAGCTCCTATAAAGAAAGCAAGTTCAAAAAAACCTACTTCACAACATCTTAATCATACTTGAGCCGCATGTAGTGCATCACCTAACCTGTTCAGCACGTGAAAGTCCAGAATACAAAGGCAAAGCAAACAACCCTGAAAGAGGAAGAGAAAAGAAATTTAAAAAGAACCATTTAGCAGTTACATTCTTGAGGGAAGATATGCAAATAGAAGCGCTTCAAATCTTGACCCTAAATCAGTACCAGATGAGCTTTTTCCTCCATTTCGAGCTTCTTCATTGATCAAGTTAACAGCAGCATCTATATCATCTTGCCCCGTCAAAAACACCAAAATGTCACCGTATGGCTCCTGAGAACAATAATTACAAAATAAACAAGACAAAATGAAGAGAATACTATTGATGGAGAAGGCTTTAATATCATAGGTAACCCTAACCTCAGATGCATACTAAAATTTGTTTTGGTGGTTTATTTTAATATCCAAAGGAGGTACCTTGTCATGAATCAACTGAACAGTTGAAAAAGCAGCCTGCACATAGTCAGAGACAGGCTCCTCGACATAATGAATTTCCACATTGTACCCTCTACCCTAACAATCAAGACAGGCAAATAAAAAAAAAAAAAACTGAACACATTGAGCTTAAATGTCATGGAAAACTTAATGAATGTTTGTATTGGAAGGATCACAACCTCAACAGATAGAATGGCAGGTTCCCTCCTTAAACCAGGCTCCAAGCATTCTGTAGCCCGACACCTTCTGAGAAGTCACAGAAATGGAATGAATATCTCCTGCCGAAACTCATTTTTTTATTGATATATTACAGGCAGCACTCAAGTCATCATTCAGGTACGATCCCCAAGAGCAATTTTCCCATTCTCTCTTATTTTGAATTTCAGTGTTTTTATATTTGCAGTATTTGCATTCAATGTCTCTTAGTTCTTCTATCTATATATGTTTTACAACAAATCAGGATTACCTTGCTATGTCAATCTCAATTTAAAGAATAGAGAAACTGGGATCAAAAGACTAATAAAAGATAATCTAGAAATTATTCCCTGTTACCCATAATACTAGAAAAGATTAAAACAGGTACAAAGGGAAGGTCAAAGTTATTGCATTTTGACCTGGTCTGAAAGAAATCTGACATAGCTTTAGCTTCAATTGTGGCAGAGGCTATGATAAGGCGGAGTTCAGGTCGACGCTTCTGGATCTGAAAATTCAGCGATATGGTAGGACTTTTAGAGGACAGCAAAGCCAAAAGGAAAGTAACTTTTCAATGTTTTTGAATCATTGACAGCCTATGATGCTCAGTTTGTTACGTGGGTTTACCTTCTTCAAAAGACCAAGTAAAATATCTGTTGAGATTGACCTTTCATGAGCCTCATCGACCATTATGACACTGAGGTATTGACAGGCGATAAGAGATATGTTCAGCAGCTCAGCAGCACTTGGTAATAGTTATGCCAAAACAACTTTCAAATGAAAAACAGAATGGATGAATCGCTACAAGAAACAATCTCTAATGGTACCAAGTCTAAAAAGTTATAATCATTAAATTGCTTACAACACGTTCATTTTCACTTATTAACATTAGAATATTCATAAAGAGCTCATGCCTCTTAAATTCATAATTGAGTACCTATAATTTGTCAATAGAGGATCATCCATCATTTCTCTCAGCAGTACCCCATCAGTGAGAAACTTAATCCTGGTTTTGTTCTGCAATACATAGAATGCTTTTATTATAGTGATGAAAGACCATCGTTAATCAAGATATTTTTAATAAATTATAACTTATCAATAGGTGAACTAAAACATATAATGATACATCTCTTCGATGATCCAAGAAGATCAAGGTCATAAAAGTAAGAACCTAACCGTGTCAGTGATGTCTTCAAACCGTATACTGTATCCAACTTCCTCCCCGAGCTTGACTCCCATTTCTTCAGCAACTCTTGAAGCAACTGCCTGGACAATTTTCTCATATAATGCTTAGCACAATAGAAAACAAAACTTTGACTGATAGTTGCAGTCTCTATAACACAAGGGATTGCATCCCAGTGTCTGCAGTAAAAGCTCAACATATCGTAAAGTGCAAACATGTCACAGCCCTTTTGATGGAGCAAAAAGACCCAAACTTGAATTTGTTCTTTTCTAAATAATGACAAGTCAGTACCAGACACATCATAAAGTTCCTAAAGCGAATCACTCTCAGCATTAAGAATGGGACAGAAACTATACAAGATAGAACAGGGAGAAATTTCGAAGCATAATTAGAAGCTGAGGTAAGTCAAGCATTTTAATTACCTGCACAGCTAATCTTCTTGGCTGAGTACATGCTATTACGCGTCCACCATCAGCCCAACCTGCTTCTTTAAGGTACTGCAAATCACATAGCATGCAACCACATAAATGAGATATATGCATTTTCTTTGTATTACATAAACTAAGTATGTTAATCGTCCAAATGTAACCTTGTTAGAATCTCAACCAGAACCAAAGCGAGCAACACAGTTTTATTGTGAAAAATTGAAACTTCCTGCAGACCACTGAGCATCACATCATTTCATCTAGGTGCTCGGACTCATCCTCAGGTCAAGACCAACATCACATATTCTCAGGAAGCTCCGTAAGGTGCCAAAAAGTGATGAAACAATAGAAATCACTAAACTTTCGGAGATATTTTAATCAACTCAAAAATGAGAACCTTTGTAGAGGACCAGATTTTGATGTGTATACTAAAGCTTGAAGTTTTGATATAGAGCGTCAACTGAACAATTTGCAAAACAAGATTTTACCATTTCATTGGCTGTAATTTTCTAGGAAATATTATAGAACCAATCCCTCGTGATGTAAAGAGCAACCCTGAGTCGCTCAATTCAAGGCGACACCCTCGAAGTAAAAGCAACTGAAAGCAACAATCACAAGGCAATTTGCTGATACTCAATAAGAAAGAACAAGAGAGACGGACCTGAGGAATTTGGGTGGTTTTACCGCTGCCCGTCTCCCCGACGATGACTGTAGTGGCATGAGTCTCCACCAAATAGAGAATTGCTGTTCTGTACTTAAACACCGGGAGCCTCTGCCTCTGCTTTTCAATGCTGACAAAGCCATATCTGCAGGGACAAAGCAATAGGAAAATCACCCTGTTAATCCTGTTGCTGCAAATACATGGGAGCTGAGAACTTGATCGAGCAGAAGAACAGGCAGAGCCTGTGAATACCCAGAAGAAGAAGAGGAGGCGGAGGAGGAAATGAAGAGTACGCCGCCCTCTTCGTCGTCGAGTAGACGAGGTTTCTCGGTACCGGGCTTCCAAAACTGCGACATATGGGAGTGGCGTCGTCTATCGGGGTTTCGCCTCGCCTCTGCCAGTAAATTGTTCGCCGGAGGAGTGCTCAGTAACTTCTTTCACTGGGGATTTGCGAACCGCGGCGGGCATGGTTTTGACCAGACCGGACAAGCTGGTCCAATCGATCAAACAGGAGTGGCCGGCATAGCTTCAGGTCGGGCAGGCTGGTCCTGTTGATCAACCAGGAAGACCCAAATAGGATAAAACCTTGTTTTCATGATACTGTTGGATAATGTGCGTATGGTATAGGATAAATCCTTGACCGGTAAGAATCTTTTATAGATTTTAGATAAATCTCAATGAAAATAGAGTGTGCTTCGGGTAGCAAATCAAGGAACCGGTCGGATCTTGTTCCAGCACACAAGTTACCCGAAATTGAAACTTATTAACTTATTTATATAATTAATTTTAGTTGTTCGTAAACCGTTATATTCCTAACTCGATGAACTTTAATTTGACGTAATAATTATACATATTTGATGAATTTTTCAAGTTTAAAATATCATTATAACTTGAAATCAATAAATAGTAGTACTTATATATAATGCAACATACTTAAAGTTACTTGTTATGATAAAAAAAAATAACAATAAAAAAAAATATTGAAGCAATCCATATTATAAAAGTAAAAAATAATAATAAACAGATTTTAATAGATACCCAGAACATGTGGTATATTACAAGTTCAAGATAGAGTCCGATTCCAAAATTCAACAGGACAAGTGTTCTAATCCAAAATTTAAGAACTGATCTTATATACGATAAAGTTTGAGTACCATAAAAAAATACAGGATATTCGGATCCAATCACCAATAATATTGGATAATGTCGAGCATAATATACCCAACACTGGCCCTACCCTTTAAGCTTACTAAATCAGTACGATGCGATGAGAAGGGCCCTATAAATTATTGCATGTGTTATCACGTGTTCCTACTACATCAGAAATTATAATACATTAGGAAAATATTCAATAACGTTAATGTTCCTGTCATCTTCGATTTAATAGCTTGTTATAACTCAAGGATTATATTTAATGATAAGCATGAGACAAGAATTATTTGAATTTATGAAAATGTTTCACTTGTACGGATGGGTGGAACAGGAACTACGATGGCTATTTAGGATAAATAATTCTTTGAATTTAAGCAGAGGATGAAAATATAATTTAATCAATTGAATAAGTTAAAAAAATTCAACCGGCTACAACATATATCATTTCTAATTAAAATTCAAATAATAAAAATTTCCTGATGAACAATCTCTTTTACGAGAACGTATTATATGAAAAGGATATACTATGAGATAATACTTACATTGTGCCACAAATTAATCAAATCTCATTATTTTTAGGGGTTTTTTTGTTCATCAGAAAATTTTTATTGGTTTGTGATATCGCATAAGTACTGTCATGTAGGGGTATAAATGGGATTAGATTATTCGCGAACAATTCAGGCTTGACTCGATGAAAGCTTGAAATCGGCTCACTCAGAATGAGACTGAGCTTGGCTCGGCTCAGACTCGCCAATTAAACAAGCGGAGCCGAGTCTCGTAATATTCGGCTCATTTCTCATGAGCCTAAATGAGACTTTTATTTTATATCATAATTGTTATTATTATTAATTTTTTGAAAACTAGAAAAAATCAATTTAAGTGTTTTACCTTACTTGAATCCCTTTTTTCTTCTTTTTTTTTGTCACTCGATTACAAATAACTAATTTGTAATATGTTATCCTCCTCTCCTCTTTACCCTCGATAATTGATAGACCTGCCTAGCACCCACCCTCCACCCTCCCTCTCGGCTTGGCTAGTTTAGACTCGGCAAGCCTTCATTTATCATAACGAACTAAGCCCAAGCTTGAAATCTTAGGCTCGACCAAGCTCGAGCCCGGGTCCGAGTTCGCAAATTGTTAAACGAGCCAAACTTGAACATGGTAGATTTGGGCTCGGCTTGACTCGTTTACACCCCTAGTATCATATGATATACCCATTATGCAAAATGCTCTCTCCTCTTTTACAATTAAAATGACTAAATATAGAAAAAAAAAAAAAAAAAGTCATGAACTAGATGGTAAAGGCCACAATTCCTCCACTTAAGGGCAGCCATCCAACACTTCATACTTTTTCCTACAAATAGCAACTTCCGTTGGCGAACAAGTGTGAAACACAAAGTAAATAAAAGCATTAAAGTTCAAAGGTAAAAGGAAAGAGTATTAGAAAAGAAAAGGGAGAAGTGTAGTAAAAAAAATGGCAGGTAAAGTGGTTGTTATGTTGGTCTTGTGTTATACATTTGTCATTACCATTCAGATGATCAAAGCCGAGTTTCTGATAGTTGAGTATGAGAAATGTTTCAAAAATTGCCATGACAACTGCAAGATCGAAGGAAAAGTTGATGAATTGTGAAAGTCGAAGTGCGACAATGAATGCATGTCCAAGAAGACAGCTGGTAAAGATACAATTTCATTCTTTTCTTTTTAATGAACACAATCATTTAGCTTTACCCATGCGAGTCTGCTCAGGCAGTCTGACACTTTTTTCTCTTATAGAAAGTATAGGTTTTGCTTCTTGTGTATAAAGTAAATTTGCATGAAAGTTGATTAGATTATAATTCTATATCACTATAAATAGTCAATTAGACTGTTAGGAGGATGTTCATCAAACAAAAACGGGATTTCATCGTAATTTCCTACTGAACTAGTCTATAATCTAAAGGAAGGTATACAAGTAGAGGTTATAAAGGTTATAACTATAACATTATAAAAAGAAAAATGTTGAGTTTCACAATGACCTGCATAATTGAATTTCTTCATCATTTATGTGATGTGTAGATAAGTTATACAAAGTAAAAGAGGGCATTGTAGCAGCTAGACAAAGTGCTCAGAACACCAACCCAATCAATGCTGATGGTCAACCGGCTCAATACAACAAGCCATCCAAGGGTTAGTTGATGGTAAATACCGAGCCACATATCAACGGTAATGAGCAATTGACTCAGGACACTCTGCCACAGGTCAACAACTAGAAGCAACCTCGGGACTTGCCAAAAAAATCCTTGAATGATTGATGATGCAATAAGAGAGACACCGTCTTGAATACGTTCGTCTTTGTTTTTTTATGCATCTATTTTTTGTTAACCGATCCACACGTCCACACAATAAGTAGACATAGTCTATCCTTTCTTGTAGGAATTAGTATTCAATATTTTTTTTTTGTCATTCCTTGCTTATCCACTCAATTGTTGAAATGAAGCTTTTGTGGAAATTTACCATTATTTGTGGAAATTTGTAGTTATTTTTCATCACTTGAAATGCTTCACAATTGTTGACTAATAAGGTTGACATCCCTATAAGTTTCTTTTAGCGTGTACCACCATATATCTAGATGGATTCTATTCAATCTATATATGAGCCATCTGTCAGGGATAGAGTCATCTTATTCAATGAAATTTCTTCATTCACAACACATGCATCCAAAATTTTACTTTAAAAAAAGCAGTATCAAACCAACTCAAGAATCCATTATAGTAACATCCTGTAGAAGTTTCTAAGAAAATATTATATTGTGCATAAGAAGCGTACCCACGTGACAGTGCTTATGTAGAGACATCAACCAATCAGATATTATTATTTATAGGATTTCTTTATAAAATGTTTAAAATGAAAATAACCATAGAAATAGCTGATTTCGAGAGTTTATGTGATAATACCATTGCATAAGAGGGTACTGCTATCTTTTTAAAAAATTATGGAGATTGATCAATATATGTAGTTGAAATGGCAAGTATCGAATTTCTATATAAGTTGACAAATCCTTCTTCCATTTCCATCCCTCACAAAGAATGTTTTCACATTACCGATTAGTTGAGATGGTAAGATATATCTTCCTTTTAAGTAAGGTCTCGTATTTGAATATTGTAAATGGGAAAAATTTATATTGGGAGAGGTTTACCCCCGGTGGAGAGACCCAATTTGAACTTGGATTAGTCAGGACTTATTGGACTTATGAATATCAGATTGTAAATACCAAAAACAAGAATGTTGTCACAATAAGATAAGATGTTGAACAAACATTAATAAAATTGCTCTAATTAGAAATAATATTGGTAATTATTCAAGAAATTAACATTAGTTTACTTGTTTATTACACAAGGTATAATATTCTTTTAAAAACTTATAAAAAGCAAACATGGCAAGCATTTCAAGAACAATGAAATAAACTTTACTACAGTTAAACAACGTTGAAGCAATGGAATTAGAAAAATGAAATAAACTTTACTATATAATATTCAATTTTATTTGGAGCTGAGAGATTATGATTTTTACATGATGGATTATATTTTCTACTGCTTGGTTAATTTAATTGCAACTTAAAATTGTTTAACGGTGGAGCGAAGTCCATGAAAATGTTTCACGTGTTCCTAGGTTTGATAATTTCTGACACGACACGATAATTCGATATAACATGACACGAAGTTAGACGGGTTCAGGTTAGCCTAAATTGGTTTTGTGTCTAAATAGGTTGACTCGTGTAACTTGTTTACATAAACGGTTTAAAATACCAAGTTAAACTCACGTAACCTAACACGATACGATTAAACCCGTTTAATTATATTTTATGTATCAAACCCATTAACTCATTTAAACATATTAAGTTAAAATTACAATTACACATATTTAGTTATACATGTTAAACGTATCGTGTAGTATCATGTCAACCTGGTTTTAAATGTGTCATATTCGTGTTTGAAAATTTTTACCTGTTTATTAAACGGATCATATATGGGTGGAGGTACTGTAGATACGAAAACATTTAGACATGACACGTATTGCCGGGCTTATGTGCACGAGTGGGTGGAATAGGGATTATAAGGTATGTCCATGTAGAGTTGGATCGAGAAAAAAGCGAAAATACAGCAGCATATATAGTATAAGAATTTATTTCTTAGTAGGTCTAGCAAGAAATAGTAGAAAAAGATAAATAAAAGGGTAATGAGAGTACCTGTTGTGATAAAATTGATAAGCAAGCACGTAAGTATACGTATTGCTTCAAGTAAAAGTAATAAAGTGATAAATATCGAGATATTTCCCACGAGGACCGTGTCAAATTCCACTAAATAATAATCTAAATATTAATTTTAAATTGGGCAAATTGTAAATTAAGGATGCAATTAAAAAGTAAATTAGGAAGTAAACAAAATAAGAAAGGAAACAATAAAGCGAATCAATATCTATGAAGCTATAGCTCACAACTTCCTCTAATCTTATTCCCAATCCTGAATCGACCATCTACTTATAATTGGTTGCTTAGTTATTATCCTAGTATTTTATATTTCCTTACCTACCTCTCGACTTAATAAGGATGTACTTCTAGGACGATATTAACCATTTTATCTCTAGGTAATTAATATTAAGAAACCTAATAAGCTCGAACCCTAATTTGGATACTTAGGGTAATAGGTTAATCTCTCGATACTTTTCACAAATAATCTCAACCTCTTGGTGTAAATTATCTTAAGTTATACTATCTCTAAGATGATTACGATTTTGTCTATCGAGTTTATCGAATCTCCTAATCAATGTAATGGGTCATCAAACCACTAGAAAGTATAAAAAAAAAAAAAAACAAGAATAGTAATAATAACAATAGTGAAACCAATTCACATGTAAAGAGAGAACTAAGATTAAGAAATGGGAAAGAGTTTCATTGCTCACCCTAGGAAATTATGGTTTTAGTTCATAATGAAATTAAAAATAAACACCAAAAATAGATTCGGATACATCATAACCAAGGAAAAAAAACTCTTGGATGATTCGAAGTTGATCTTTCGATCCTGAAATCTTCTTGAAACACGTCAATCCTCTTGTTTCCTTGAAGCCGTGGATGATCTGATCTCTCTTAGTGGTAAAAAGATATGTAAAGAACTTATATAAAAGATCCTCGATGTTGAAGTGTGTTCCTAGCTCTAGAATTTATAAGGATAGAGAATGAAATATTATATCTTGCCTAAAATATTTCTCAAATATCTCTCTATCATAATAATATTCTAACAAAATATTGTATTTTCCATGGTGTGAGTCAAGTGAAATATGCTCTTTTTGTATTCCAATATCTCATAATATCTTCTATATCAAGCTCCGAGAACTTTAGAAAATATAATATCCTACGAATATCGTAAAATCTTATGTACCAGTTAGGGTTGCGACCCAAAACTCTATACTACTCTTTGCTTTAAGGAGTTCTTGATCCTTTATTTTTCAACTTCTGTCCAGCTCGGTTTTGTGAGTTAGGGTCCGCCTTCTTAGCTAGGTTGGTCCTTCATTATGTACCTACACCAATAAAAGGCTTGGAGTACCAACATTATTGGAAGAAAATTCGAATTAATTTATCATGACTTGATTTCACTCAATTAAGGAAAAACAATTAATCATGTGTTATAATATCATAAAACTCAAATAACTCACTCAAATCTAAGCCCGAAAATGTGTTCAAATAAGATATTTATATAATTAACAGTCTTACTAACGAAAATGAAATTCACAACTTCTTCATTGTAGGTCAAGATACGCAACTACATAAAATCCACTTTTTTGGATCAATAATTCTTTGAATTGAAACATATTTTAAAAACTCCACATAACTCATAAGAGGTTGGATTCATATTCAGTCCAAAAACTTATCCTTATAGGTTAATAGTACCTGCTTTCTTATAAACAACTTACCTCTAACCAGATATTTTTCTTTCATACTGAAGTGGGGGAGAAGTTACCACAAACAGGACATTTTTCTTCCGGTCTCGTGTTAACACGCCACGAGTTCCACACTCGGATTTGACATGGTATGAATCTATACGGTTGGCTCTGCTACTATGTAAAACATTCATTTGCACCTATAAGAGGTTAAACCCATATATGATCCAAAAACTTAAGTTAATAGGTTTGTGATATCCGCTCTCTTATAAATCGACTTCTTTTCCTGATCTATCTAACGTGGTATTTCATTTCTCATCACATGTAATGAAATTATAGTCTAATAGATAGACTAGGTTAAAAAAGTCAAATGGCAATGACCTATGGTGTCTAATTGAAAGTCTAATGAGTATTACCCGATGGATTCTCTTTTACGGTCTTTTTTTTTTTTTTTTTTTTTGGTTGCCAGCCACGGTATCCAAGCAGGCCCCACCAGCGGTGAGATGACATCTTTCAGCCAACCATACTTGACTAATCCGTTGGTCGCCCCGGGTCGCACGCCTGGCAATGGCGGGTGAGGCTCTCAAGAGGGGTGTCTGCGTACGTGAGGTCTCGAACCTGAGACCTCCTTAAGCGGCACCGAGCTGCTTACCACTCGGCCCAACCCCTCTTGGTTTCTCTTTTACGGTCAAAATAACCATATATAGAAAAAGAATTAGTACTGGACCTAAAAATACTGAGGCCCACATATGTCCTTCACTTAAGGGTGACCATTCAGCACTTCATTCTTTGCCTTATAAATAGCAACTTTCATTCATCAAGAGGTGTAAATGCAAGGTCAATAAGGAATTAAAGATCAAAGCTAAAAGGAAAGAGAATTTTTTTAAAAAAAAGATAGAAAAGAGAAGCGTGTCAAGAAAAATGGCGAGCAAAGTGGCCGCGATGTTGGTCTTGTGTTGTACATTCGTCCTAACCATTCGAACGATCGAAGCAGAGCTTTTGTTAGTTGAGTACGGAAAATGTTTCAAAGGCTGCCACGACAGCTGCCAGAGCTCAGGCAACAATGATGTATTTTGTAAGTTGAAGTGCGACAACGAATGCATGGCCAAGAAGACGGCCGGTAAGAATACCAATTTCATTTCTTTTCGTTTTCATGATCGCAACCATTTTACTTCACCAACATGAGTAAGCTTAGACGGTTCGGTACTTCTTTTCAAGAAAAGTATTTGTTTCAAGTTTTGATAATAGATTGAAAGAATTTCACCACCAGCGTGCTGACCACATGCAATCCCAAATCAGAAGAGACACATTGCGTTGTTAGACATCAGATGTTGCATGCAAATATATATACATATATATGTATGTATGTATCATGCATCCAGCATCACAGGTTTGTATTTAGAGCGAATAATACAATAAAACAATCCTATGTCAAAGTGTTTTTATAAAAGGAAAATGTGACGCCCTCCGAGAAATATATATAATAATCCTACTATCGCTCATATTTAACAAAATACTCATTAAACTTGATTAAATTTTAACTCTGTATCACTATATTAAGCAGTTACAGGGGAGAAAAATCTTAGCTAAGATTAGTAATAATTAAGGAAACTGCCTAGGTGATTAATACTAATTTACTCGTTGCTATAATCTGATTGGCATTTTTTCACACCATATTGTGAGATAAGATCATTTAAAAATTCCTAGTTATTAAGACTTTTTAGGAAAATCCTTATCAAATGAAAAACCGTTCTTCCAATTGCTTATGAAAGTAGTTGGTAATTTAAGGAAAGATATACAAGTCCATCTATAAAGGTTACACCTTCAAAATTGCAAAAAAGATTTTTTATTTTTGAAATTACCACAAAATCTAGCATCATAATTGACTTTTTTGTTGTTTATATGATGTGATTGCATAGACAAGTTATATAAAGTAGAAGAGGACATTGCAACGGCTCGACAAAATGCTCAGAACACTGTCCCCATTGGCGCCGATGGCCTACCAGCTCAAAACAGCGAGCCATCCAATGGTCAGGCCGCTACAGACACTGATTCACAGATGACTACCGATGAGCAATCAACTGAGGACACTATGCCGCAAGTCAACAACTAGGAGCAATCCACTTTACCAGCTACGGAATTCTTGAATGAATGGTCGATGATAAAATAAGACAGAATCACCTTGAATAAGTTCGTCTTTGTTTTTGACACATTTTTTTAGTGTCTGATTTACATGTCCACAATAAATAGAGAGTGTCTATTCCTTTTATAGGAATTAGCAATCAATGTTTTCCACTGTCGTTCCTTCCTCATCAACTCAACTGCTCTGTGACCCTAAAATTTGTGAAGATCTTCCACTAACTCCTCCGACATTTTAAAAAGAAAAAGAAGCCTCTCATTTTAAATTGAGACAGTAATACTTCTGACAACAAGTACATTCTTTTTGAATTTAAGCCTTTGGTAATATACATTCACATCCTCTATAATTTTTTTTCAATATGCACCTCTAGGTATTCAGAAATCTAACATGTCTGGACTAATTCAGTTTGATCCATCTAACAAGGGAAAAGTTATCCAAATGACAAAATTTTTTATTCACGGGACTCGAATTAAAAATTTTATTTAAGAAAAAGATGTATCCAACTAACTCAGTAATTCATGATAGTAACATCCTCTATAAGTTTTCAAAACAACTGTAATACTCTGCATGAGAGGGTAAGTTGGTTCCTTTTCAAACTTTATTGAGATTGACCGATGTATATAGTTGAAATACTGGGCAGTGGATTTCTATATATAAGTACTAAATCCTTCCTCCATCCATCTCAATTACTAATATCAATAAAATTGCTCTAATTAATAATAATTATAGAATTGCTCGGATGATTAACATTATCTACTCAATCACTACAATTTTATTAATACTTTTTTTATATCATTTGAAAAGATAGGATGACTGAAAAATTTCTCCTCTCCTCGCAAACACTCCCTTCAAGTTGGATTTAACAATGTGCCACAACAGCCATTGGCAATTGTCCAAATTTCATTTGGTTATGGTTTTCAAAATTGTCGGGGCACCAAGAACACACAGAAAGGTCAGAATGACAACGAAAGATCTCTCAAAATTTAGAAAAGTAATATTATTAGGAAATCAAGATTTTAGGAAATATTCTCTAAATAGAGATGGACACACCCATGCTCAGCATTCGACCAAGAATAGCACTGCCATTTTAGGGTTTGGTCAAGGAGGTCTGAAGGAGGATGAGAGGGACTAAAATCCAAGCATAAGCGCGCGGACACATTAAGCTTCTCTTCTTACAATTAGCTTTCTTCTTCTTGTTATTCATTCAACGTCTTGTTTTAGAGAAAGTCTTGGATACTATTAGCATATGTGATAGTACTGATATAATATCACAAATTAATAAAATTAACTTATTTCTGGAGTTAATTTTTATTTTTCTGGGTTTTACAAAAAATCATAAAATAGCTAAATCTTATCCATTTGTGACACAATATCAGTAACTGTCATATGATGTACCCGTTATACATAAAACTCTCTCCTTATTTCATTTTGATACTGTTTGGCTCTACTAATATGATGACCTAAATCTCCTAAGGAGGTTAATGGAATCTATTTCTATTTTATTTATTGGTTCTTGCCGTCTATCTTCCTATTCTCAATGTTTTTAATTAATTGATTAGAAAATATAGATGAATTCATCAAGGGAATTCTATGTTTTTATATTGATGTTGTCCAGTATCGTAACAACTGACTAATCCACATGATGGTGTATTATACTGCCTAGAACCCGCTATTAATCCCTAGACACCAGTTTCTAGAAGAGTCGGACCATGTACTTGACCTATTGTATATTTTTAACTTACCAGCGGATCTGCTCCTCGGAGATCAAAGGAATTCTATGTTAAGTAAGGGAAAGTACAACTTAACTTAATTCATATTGACACAAAGAATTACTTGTGCAAAAGATGGACATCCTCTAAGTTCCCAATTGAAGTTAAAATTTAATAGGCTCTCTTGAATTAACATAAAGTGAGTTGATTCGTTATTAAGGGTACAGTGTCACTACGAGCTACAGCTACATAAGACAATGCCAAAACTTAGGTTGACAACTTTTTTCGATCTAAACATTGATATCCAAATGCTCTGTGAGTTCTAACTAATCCAGTTCAAGGTAGAAAGACCCACTGGGGCCTAAAGTTTTCCTAGAGTGAATTTTATTCATTCATAAGACTTGAAACTAAAATTTTGCTTAAGGAGAAGAGATACTCTACCACATCAACCAATACACTTTGATTAGGTTGGCAACTTGATTAACTAATAATGGTAGAGAATAGGAAAATTGAGATTCTTAAGACTTCATAATTTGATTATTATAATCACTTTATTTTCTAGTTCTCTAATTGATTTCTTTTGTTATTTTCCAGGAATAGAATTTGATCAACTAGCTAGGGTATATTGTCTAATTTTATACCTAAGTCGGATTTTGAATTAAGCATACGTAGGAATGATACTCTTTTTATCATTATATTATTTGTTCGACATTTGCACTTGCATAAATCTGATATAAAATTATCAACAAACAATGGCAATAATTCTTTGAATTTATTAATAAATTAAAATTACAATCTAATCGATTCAATATGTTAAAAAATTCAACTGAATAGATCCTTGAAATCTTAAGGTTTTCATGAATATAAAAAAGAATAAACTCCTTATTTTTGCAAAAAAAATAATTGAATATAATGATTGGACATTTCATTTTAATTGAAATCATTCGTTTGTGATGGATTTCTTTTTAAGGCCAAAATAACTATTTATAGAAAAAGATTTAGAAATGAAATACTAAAGGCTACATATTTCCTGCACTCAAGGGCAACCATTCAACAATTCATCCTTTCCACTGCAAATAGCAACTTCCATTCACAAAAAAATGTAAAACACATAATAAACAAGGCATCAAAACTTAGAATTAAGAGGAAAGGGAATAACAAAGAGAGAAAAAAAGACAAGCATATTTAAGAAAAATGGTAAGTGGTTGTGATGTTGGTATTGTGTTATATATTCGTGTCAACTAGTCGAACAATTAGAGCTGAGTTTTTGCTTGTGGAGCATGGAAAATGCTTCAAAAACTACCATGACAACTGCCATACCCAAGGCAATAATGATGCATTCTGCAAATTGAAGTGCGACAACGAATGCATGGCTAAGAAGATGGCAGGTAAATAAACCAATCTCATTTTTGTTTTTCTTTCATGATTGCTATCATTTAGCTTCGCCGGTGTAATTTTTTTTGTGGTTCATCACTTATCCTCTTGAGATAATAGTCTTAGTTTCCATTCCTATGAACAAAGTGAAAGAATTTAACCACTTAATGAGCTAACCGAACATGAACTTGGATTAGGTAAGACATATTAGGTTTTTAGGCATCATATATTGCAAATCCAAAGAAGTATCCAACATCACAACTTTGTAAGACTTTTAGGAGGGCCCTTATCAAATCCTAGGATGCTCATATTTAACAAAATGCCCATAAAAATTGATTAAACTATAACTATGTAGCACTCTATAAGTAGTTAGCCAGACTTTTAGGAGGGCCATTGTCAAATTTAAACTCCATCTTCTTGCAGTTTCCTATTTAATTAGTTGATTATCCTAAGAAAGATATACAAAGTAGATTCTATAAAGGTTATACATTAAATATTGCAAGATAAATTTTATTCATACGCATCGTAAACTATAGTGTCATACTTGACTTTCTCCATCATTTGTGAAGGGTAGAGAAGTTATACAAAGTAAAAGATGATATTGCAGCAACCTGACAAAGTGCTTAGAGAATTATCCCCATTAACACTGATGGTCCATCGATCTGAGCAGCAAAACACCCTATAGTGAATTCACTGCAAACACTGAGCCTCAAGTCAACAACCAAAAGCAACCCAGTGACAATCTACAAAATCCTTGAATGTGATTAATGATGCAACAAGAAAGACATTGTCTTGAATAAGGACGTGTATATTTTTTTCAATGCTTTTTTTTTTGCTCGATAGTAATGAGGATTCATTCATTACTCAAAAAGCTACAGGAAAATACTCAAGAAAATTACAAGCCCAGATAGTAGCTGAAACCTCCTAACTTGACCATAGGAAAATAAACAGATAGCATAATATATTTGTAGTTAAACCGCTAAAATATATGACTAAACCTTCTGCTAGCAACAAGAATCCCCATTAAAGACTAGGCGGAGAGGGTCCTCAGGTCCATTAATCCTATATCGGCCTGAGGAATGTGATCCAGGATATCACAAGGAGATCTCAAACCAGAGTTAAACAATAGGATCTTGAGCGTACCTCAGCGCATTTGAGCTTACTACAATTTTGGAGGAGGTGTTTCACAGATATGCTACTGACCGAGGGAAGAGCGGATGCGAGCCTGATCTAGCCACAAGGAGGAGCAGAGGGTTGCCAGACCCAGCTGAATCTAGCCATGGGGATTGGAGGATTGCCAGATCTGGCCACGGGGAGCAGGGGTTGTCGGATCTGGCCGCAGGTTGGCCGAGTCTCTCCACGAGGAGCAGAGGGTTGCCGGATCTGGCCATGATCTGGACAGATCTGGCCACTATCTAACCAGATTTGGCCACAGGGAGTGAGGGGTTGTGGGATCCAGCTAGATCTGACTTCACCTTGCTCAGCCCAAAGGTTGGGACAATTCTCTTAAGGAGCCTTCATCAGCAAGTGTAGAAGCAAGGTTCGCAGTCGAGGAGGAAGGAGTTGAAGACTCAACATCGGAGAGAAGGAAACCGGACTTAGCCAATCAGAACAAAAGCCATCAAAAGTTCTGGAGGAGGATATCTACAATCATCGATGTGAGAAGTGGATCTACAAACCGAGAAGGCGGGAGGGGGTCCAACAAGTTGATGAGGAGAGGCGCTCGAAGAGAGTTTCAGAAGAGAGGGGGGAGAGAGAGGTCAATATTCAAAAATCTCCAATGCATTTGTTTTCAATGTCTTATTCACATGTTCATAATGAGTAGAGAGAGTCTATCCACGGGGAGCGGAGGGTTGCCGAATTTGGCCATGATCTGGCCGAATCTGGCCATGGGGAGCGAGGGGTTGTCAGATCTGGCCGGATCTGACTTCAGCTCGCTCAGTCCGAAGGTAGGACACTTCTCTTCAAGAGCCTTCACTAGCAAGTGTAGAAGCAAGGTCCGCAGCCAAGCGCACCGGAGATGGAGGAGGGAGCTGAAGACTCAACATCGGAGAAAAAGAAACCGGACTTAGCCGGTCAAAACAAAAGCCACCAACAGTTCCGATAGAAGATATCTACAATCATTGGTGCGAGAAGTGGATCAACACACCGGCAAGGAGAAGCGCCAGAGGAGAGGTTTCTGAGAGAGTTTCATAGGAGAGAGAGGGAGAGAGAGGTCAATATTCAGAAATCTTCAATGCACTTGTTTTCAATGTCTTATTCACATGTCCATAATGAGTAGAGAGAGTCTATCCCTCTTGTAGGAACTAGCAATCAATGTGTCTTTATAGCCATCCTTTTTTCCTATCAAGTGTTAAAATGAAGTTAAAATTTGTAGCGATCTATCAATATTTTTATCAGTTGAGATGTTTCAAAATTGTTATTTGATAAGTTGAATTCCATTACCCATCAAAGAAAGTTTAAATTCCATTAAATTGAACGCTTTAATAGATGTCCTTTATTTTAAGATAAGATAGTGGCACATCTACCATGTAATATTTTTCGCATTTAAGCTTCTAGTTATATACATTGACATCCTCTATAAGTTTTTTCATGTGTGCCATTTAATATATTTAAAATCCAATAAATTCTAATTAGTTCATGTTCAAACTGTTTGCTAGAGGATAAAGTCCTCTAAATCATGAATTTTTTTATTCATGGGCTCAAATCTGAGATATCACTTAAGAAAAAGATGTATCAACCCAACTTGACAATCCATGATAATAACATCATACATAAGTTTTTAAAAGAATATTATGCAGTTCACAAGAGCATACTTTTCTCCTCCTACAAAATATTAATGGTTATGTCCATTGAGAAAATACCGATAGAATTGTTCTAATTAGTAAAAATATTGATTAACACCAATTGACCCAATTATTAGAATTTGATTGGTGTTCTTGATATGACACACGAGATAGAATTATTGAAAAATTTCTCTACACAAATACCTGTTAACCAATAGGTTTTGTAGTAAAAGGTGTCTAGATCGATTCGGCACCTTAACCAGTTGGAGAAGGCTTTGCCGTTATCTATTGCACCTAATAATATCTGTTAACCAAACGGATCAATACAAATGTTTGTTCTATATATTTTTTATATCGATATTGTCTGGTCTGCAACAGCTAGTTAATTCACTGAATGATATATTATACAATCTAGGACCCGCCATTTAATCCTCAGATACCAGCCATCCGGAAAGTCGAACCCTGCACCTAATCTATTGTATGTTATCTGAAATGCTTGTTCTATGTATAAGCTTGTATAGTTGTTTTTTATATTAGATTCATATCAATTATAATGGTACTCTTTTAACTTTTGTTTTAAAAAAAATTAAGAACCCTAGAGAATTACTGAGATGCATGCACCGTCAGACGCTTTGTTCATTCTATTCACATACTGCCCCCAAGATCGAAGATCGAGTACATGAATCTGTACATAACTTCTATTATACAATGACAAAAGAAAAGCGGGGCTACATTATACGAATACCCATGCAGATACAGAAGGCCACACACATATATAACCTAAGTGATGACCAACAGTGTTTGTCTGTCGTCCCAGTGTGCCATCGATCATCTTCCATGGTCGTGAAGTTCAGCCATCTCCCGGCCGGTCCTGGTGCTCCTCGTTCTCTGGATCATTGTCAGGCTGTTCGTCCGGATAGATTGCATGGTCTTTGTCGTCACTCTTCCTTGAGCAGAAGCAGGAAACCAGCAAGCAAAGGGCGAAGGTACCTATGGAGAAGACGTAGAGAGCCCAGAAGCTGTCGAGGTCTAACCTCTGGGTCTTGGGGTCCGAGGATGTCGTGGCATTTGCGATGAAGCATTCTTGGTGACCAAACCACTTGTCTCCTATCGTTTCAAGCGCTCCGCTTTCCGACAGCTGCAGGATCGCCTCGGAGAATTTGGCTGTCCACGGGGATCCTTTCTGGAATGCCTAAGCGCACCGAATTACATATAAACAGCGTACAATGTCAGCACAAAGGGTGTATCATCTTACCTAACCAAGATGTTTAGATATGGTCGAACTACTCACAAAGCCGAACCCTGCGAACTGGTAGGGCAGGTGCGTGACCGACAAGCCGCTGCAGTAGCGGCCGGTGAAATCCCTCTCATAAGGTGATTCCACGAACATGGCCTTAATGCTCCCACTCTTCAACCGATCATCTGTGTCTGTGTAATTGGTGAACCCTACGATGGCGTTTCCACTGAAATTCTGTACGCTCTCTAAGTAATGGCACACGAAGCTTAAGTTGTGACAGCCTACCCTGGCATTGTGCTGCTTCAGCCAGTTCATCGTGATTTCATTCGGCTTAAGCCTTTCGACCGTCAGCATAGTGGTCAGGCTGGCCGTGTAGCTCTGGGTCAGGATCAGTGCCATGAAGAACCACACCACAAGGACAATCCTCGTCGGGTTTCGATGTATCCTCTCTCCTAGGAATATTAGGATGGCAAGGAAATTATTAGAAAGTAATCCGGCAGATCAGATTTAACGAACCCAACGCACGGACATGCTATACTCTTTTTTTTTTCTTGGTTATATAAAGGAAGCACATGGACGTAGATGAGAATCAAACCCGAACTCTCTTGGTCTTAGTTTGAGAGTAGTACCAACTGGACTAAACTCTCTTTCTTGATACTACTACATTCTAGAGTGAGAGGTCATTCTTGCAATTATATTAGTATTATGTTTCGTACAAGAATTTGAGTTAGTTTTACGTGAAAGGCAAAATTATCAGGTGGTAGTATCTATTCTCTTGTAAACATATGGTTATTCTTTATTACAATCGATATTGGATTTGACACCCCACTCATGCGTAATATATTAAGGGACTTAACATAAATATAATAGCATGTAAAATATCCATCTGGTCTTAGAAGAGGTGGAACTTATTTCCACCAAAAATACTCGACTTTTATGTGGTGGTACCTAATTCTCTTATAACCCATGATTATTATATGATTGAAATTGGATTTAACACGTGTTAAGGGGTTTAAAGCAGTTCTGATATCACGGTGAATTTTATATTGTGTGCAAATTGGTTAACGAAACCCAACTAGGTTTAGTGGAGACTATTAGAAACGGATCTGGATTTACATCAGTGTAGAAACTAGTGGACACGCGTTCAAATTTATGTCAAAAATTACCATGATCCAGATTTACATAAGTGTAAGCCCATTGTTAGTGGACTTACAAGAGTCGGAACCCATTTCCCTCTAAAAGGCCTAAGTTTTATATGTTTTATTATATGATCAATATGAGATCCACAATGTTTGGCTTTTTAGATGTAGAAACTTACGATGAGCGAAGAAGAGGGAGGAGAAAGTGAACCAAAGTGCAGTTGCAAGCTGATCGGTCCGCCGGCCTTGAAACGCCGGGTTGTGAGGCTGCTCCAAGAACCAAACTGACAACATCGTGCAGATCAGTATTCCACCAGAGGCCATCCACATTCTCCAGGTGAATGGTCTCAGAAAGATCCATGTCTTGTGGTCCCCATCCGCTAGCGCGATCATTGACAGCCCTGACTCGACGAACGGTTGTGTGAAATCGACGTTCTTCGAGCGATTAGCGAGAATGGTTATGTCTCCGATCGCCGCTTGATAAGTCTACACATTAAATTTAGCCACAAGTTGAAGTGGTTAAGGTGTGTTGGGTCTCGCAAATGGACAAGCCATGATAGCTCTATGGGAAGAAAAAATAAATAAATACAAGTGAATAGACCAGTTGCAGATGAAGAAACAAAAATAAAATGGTCTACATCATGAAAATGATATATCTCTAAATTGGGAGAAAGTGTCTCATATGACAATACTTAAACCACATCATAAATAACTAAAATTTAATTATTTATAAGTTATTCTTTAATTATTTTTAGGATTTAAAAAAATCTTATCCTAAAATAGTTGAATTTTATTTATTTGTGACATCATCATATAATGAGCAGTAAAACGTGATATACACATTACCTATAAGATTATTTCTTAACCTGAAGCAATAACAGACTTTTTTTCAATTTCAAAAACTCTAACCAAGCAAGATTGTACTAAGGAAAATAACTTTGAAACACCTCAAAAAAAAAAGAAATTGGAGGGAAAATGCTGTGGTTTATCTCGCACCTCGTTGTAGACTGCCTGGATCATACCATCGTAGGTCAGTCCCCTCTGCGAATAGAATTTGTAGTGAAAGGATTGGCTGCGATTCAGGATTCCAAGAATTTGATCGAACACGTCTATGCAGAAACCGGAATACCTAATCCCACCAGAATGATCCACCTCCTCCCTCACGAACTTATTGAAGGGTTTAGTTGTCACTGGCACGATGATTTTCATCGGATTGCTGTCACAAACACCGGGGACTGAGCACGCTTCGTTCTGCCGCATACGCGACTGGTTGAAGCCATTGAGCTCTCGCACGACGGCAGCATCGCCATGGGGGAACACGTTCCCGCGCGGCCATGTCTTTAGATTTTTGTGCAGTGATTCCCCAGCGCTGATGCCTGTAACGACTCCGGCTTTTCCCGGATTCGATATCCGGCCATCTTTATTAAATGTGATTTCTCCGCTCAAACCATCCAGCCTACTCTCCAGTATCCTCTTCATGAGAAGTTCCGGTGGAGCTCTGGTGGCGGTAGCCGGAGCCCCGTCCGCGGCCCTGGTCACTACGGTGATGGAATCGTAGGCTCGGAGGGAATGAATTCCCGGCTCGAGGCCACGACCAACTTTGTGTTGTTGGAACTTGCGGCGAAAATCCGAGTACCAGTTGCCCTTCATGGAGGAGCTGGTGGCAGTTGAATTGACTGAGCCTAAGAGGTTTAGCACTGTTCCTGAGAGAACCCACACCGAGTCTCCTCTGGAAAATCTCATGCGCCTTAGTTCTTTGAGAAAATAACTAGCCATTGGCAACGACAGATCGAGAACAATGGAAATCGGGGATGATTTCCTCTTGAGCATCGTCCTTAACCTTTCTCTAACCACCAATTCGGGATTGGACAGCGAAGAAAATCGTGGGAGGACGATGCTGTCTTCAACCTCGGACCCGATGTCCTGAAGCTCCTTTGACAGATAATGCCCCGGCAACGGATATCTGCCATCGTACATGTCTTCTTCGTATATCACTGATACCCGTTGCCTGTTGTAGAACCGGACAATGTCGACAATGCATCTCATCTGCTCGGACTCGTCGATGCCCATCTCAATCAGTCCTGGGGTAGCGTTTCCTGATGGGTTTCCGGCAAGGGAAATCACGGCGACTAGATGATACCGACGGCAGAATTCAGCCACTAATTCTGCTACCTTCCATGTCTCCAAGCCGATGATAGCCTTCACTTTCTTGCTCTTAATGAGATTCTCAGCTGTCGTGTTAGCTTACATTAGACTTCTCAGATAAAAAACGGGGGGAAGAAAAGAAAGAAGCTGGATGACGAGGCTGACCTGAGAAAACTGCATCAAGAGGCCTTCCACCTGAGTTCTTGTAATGAAGCTTTAGCTCGTATCCTCTCGGCTCGGCGTTGAAGTCCTGCTCTGCTATTTCCATGGCTGTCCGAGCTTGCTTCCCGACCAAGGAACCGTAATCGAGGATCACACCGATGTCTAGTACGTCCTGTTCCTTCTCATTTCTCACTGTTATCGGAATGATCAGGATGAACAAGACGATGACAGATAACCTGAAAATGCGTACACGAGAGAAACCCATCGCAAATCCGATAATAAGCAATAGAGGTCGGAGATGTCGGGTCTGGTAGGATATAGGTTCAGGGGACCTCAAACACTATCTTCCTTTCTGGCTTGAATTCTCCGCATGGGTATGATTGGAGGAAAGTCCAGTATTTCCTCTTTAAGATTGAATAATAAATGGTGTGAATTGAAAAATTCTTAAACCATATAATGAATTTAGTTAATAAATATTCAATACGTAAATAAATATTTTAATTATTATTAAGAAATAAATATTATTAAGGAATAAAAAAGTGATGTAATACATAATAATAATAATAATTTATTAAATATTTATTGGTAGAATTTATAACAATATGGTAAGGTAATCCCGTACAACGTGTGAATTGGTCTAAAGACTGCATACTTTTCCAAGAAAAGGCGAAAGCTTTTCGTGGTAGACTCAAGGGAATTAGAAAATATTGAATAACGGTCTCTTTCTCTTTGCTGTATTTAGTACAAAAGAATGAAATGAATAAAACGAAACATGTAATTAGACATTATTTTTTATAATTCTTACCAGTAATATTGTTATAAAACTTATTACGACCATTCTGTGTATATTTTTCTCTCAAGTCAATGGAATAGTGTTTCATTTAAAAATATATATAATCATTCCATCGCTTCTCATAAATATGTTTTTCATGTTTTTAAAATAAAAGTAAAGATCAGTAATTTTCTTCAATAATTTGTACTATAAAATTCATGTCATTCCATTCTTCCATTTTAAAAGTGACCTTTCAGTGACGTGATCAGAGATTATCAATAAAGTTATTTTAATTAATAATAATTATGATAACTGTTTAAATATTTTAATACTTATTTAGTCATTTAATATAATTTGGTCAATTTTATTCAAATTGCACGGTGAGATAACATCGTGAGAAAAATTCTCGGAAGAAACAGTCTGAGTCGCTCTCTGGCGTTAGCAATAATTCATAGGCATTTAATGAGTTGTGCTTGTGGCAATTAAAAAAATTGTGTGATATATACAAATTTATTGACCACGTCAATATTTCATTTTGATTTGGAAATTCCTACCATAGAATTGGTTTTTCTTTTTTATAACCGAGATATCCGAGGTCTTCCGGGCCCGACTAGCGGTGGTTGCAACACCTCCTCCTCGGGTATAGGCAATAGCGCATAAATTACATGTACCGAATAAGTTAAGCGAACCTGACGAGTTCAAGAGTACTGAAATCTCCCACCCGGGGAGAAGTGCCTCTTCTGGGATTCGAACCTCCCAGTGCCTGACCAGAGGAGTTGCGCCCCTTGTGGGCACTGTGGAACTGGTTGAAGAAAGCGTATTAGGACAATTCGCAGTATCTTTCATATAAAAATATGGAGATAATTACTGTCGAAGTCTAATATATTTGTAATTTTTTACAGTTGAGTCTTATAAGTTTAAAAATAGTAAAATCGTTAAAATTAATTCCGTTACACTTTCAGTAAAAATCGTCACTAATTTGCTAATGTGAACTTCACGTTGTTAACAATTTCATTAACGAAATAGTGACAATTTGTACTGAAAATTTAACGAAAGATATAACTAAATTAGTCATTTTTAAATTTATATGACTCAATTACCAAAAATAATAAAGATATAGAATTTCTAATATCTTTTTTTTTCTAAAAATGATCAACTTTATTAATTCCATTCTTATAAATAGAATTATTTTATCGCGCATTCATCTCTCTTTTTATTACGGCGGATACTCTTTTAAAATGAAAAGTAAAAGAGAAAGAAAACTGTCAATTAAGATTCCAAGAAGATTCCCTGCCTGACTCCGAATCGTTAGGGCAGTAGAGTACCGTGCCAAGTGGTTGGTTGACAAACTTCGCCCATCCTTCGTTCACTGTACAAAGCACGGAAATTTCGAGGAATTCCAGAAAAGTCTTCACACGTGAAGACTTAGAAGGCCAAGATGGACTTAGGGTATGTGTCGGTGATTGGCCAGTGAAATAAGAAAAATTTATAAGATTACATATAAATTATACTAATTTTATCTATATTTTTATTATATTATATTATATTATTACGTTCCTTAAAACATATTATTTAACTCTTTCTTTAATTTTACCCTTAATGCGGTATTTTGAATCTGTCCCTTGTTAAACGTGTTCAAGTGTGCTAGTCCACAATGTTCATTTATTTGTAGTTGGCAAAAGGACAACAGGTTGATGTGTAAGTTCTTATGGCATATTTGGTGGCGATGAACCGAATAGAGAATGAATTGGTGATGAATCGAATAGATGGGTAAAGAGAATTGGGAAGTAATTAAATTGAACAATATCTTAGTTTGGTAATATGGAATTAAATATAAGTATCGACTAATAATTATTAGAAGGTAAAAAAAAATTACTAAATTATTATTTATCTTATACTAATAAATGAAATATTACAAAATTTCTTTGTAAATTATTATGTACCTTTTGATTTATTGCTAGGTATTAATTTATTATTTAATAATTTAATTTCTAAAAGATAAAATTATTTTTCAATGGTAAGAGAAGCTCATAGATAAGAAGTTATAATTATTTTGTAATTGAAATAAAAAATGTTAATTGATAAAAAAATAATAAGATAGAATATTTATTTCTTCTTATAAAAAATGGGGACGAGAATATTAATAGAGAGAAAGTGAGTGAGGAAAAAAAAAGGAAAAAATAGTTCTGTCAATGAGAAAATAGAAATAAATCATTTAAAAAGTCATATAAGGACATTGACATAATTTAAATTAATTTCTCAATCATTCATTAATACTTCATCACAATTACGGATGGCTCCATAGGGCAAAATAATACATGATTGATCCGTAATTGTTGTGAAATCACAATTCCATATAAAATAATTACCGAACTACGCAATTCGAATTCCATATGTAATTGATATGTAAATGAAAACCCAATTACGTGCTACCAAACGTGTCCTTAATATTAGTTCCTCACGAAATACTTCCAACCTAGAAGATCATGAAATTGAAAAACATCAAATCCTTTTAGCAACAAGCAATAGAGACCTTTTATAGGGCATGGAAAGTTTCATAGAGCTATTTTGCACGTGCTCACATCTTGACATTCAAATATAGAAGTTGATGCAATATTTGATGACAGTCTTTCTGATAATTTATGTACTATTGATACCGCGTAGGTGGTATTCTAATGGGAAAGTCTCAACAAGAGGCTTACAAGTTGCTAAAGGAGATGGAAAACAACGATTATTAGTGGCCATCCGAGAGAGCTACTATTCGAAGAGGAGCTACTCGAATCCACTCGGTTGATGCAGTCACAGCTCTATTAGCAAAAATATTTGCACCCATATCTAGTTGAATCCACTTGGTTGATGCAGTTATTATTCATTTAATGTATTCGATTCCTAACTCGACGTACTTTTCATTGATATTAATTCGCTGTTCTTTCAACACATAAAACTTAAAGAAAAATTCCTATGTAGTTGGTTGAGTCATGGTCATCGATTTCATGTCGTTCTCATCAAGTCTTTTCTTGACTTCTCGGAGCTTCCTATACCAAGAAAACCTTGGAAAAGTACCCAAACAAACAAATAAACCTCAGAATAAGTCAAATTCACGACGGTGACTTAGAATCTATTGAATGCAAAGAAAACCTCTATCACAATATCATCACGTGATAGTCAGAGATGGATTTTGCTCTTGAACTAGGAAAACTCCATAAGATTTTATATAAATTTTACTTAATTTTATCCAATTTTATTGAATTATACATGATTCACGCTCTGTGAATTCTTTGTATTACTTTCCTATAGAGTTTCCCATTTTGGATTATTCAAGTTACTTTCCTATAGAGTTTCATATGTGAGTAAATTTTCTGAATTCGTCCCTAGAGACAATACTTATATGGTAACATCAACCAATCAAAATTAATATTCCTCGAGTTGTTTTTTTTTTAATTTTTAGATTATATAAAATACAATAGAAATAACTGATTCTGATTGATCGGTATTATCATATAAGTACTATCGCGTGGTGACACAGCAACATAAAAGAATTTCTCCCAAAAGAGATGGGAGCTGCATAAAACTTAATGATTGAACCTCATTCTAAGCTAAAAAGTAAATTTAAAATGACTATTGGCAAACTAATTATAGCCCTGCACGTCAATTCATTATTTACCAAAGCTGATTCTTCACTTATTCGGGTGACAACGATTCAACTGGCCAGGCCATTTACTAATTATCGGGTGATCTATGTCAACTGGAATATGAATTGGTGAAAGATTGAGCACCGCTCAAAATTTCTAACAAGAATAAATTATTATTAATTATCCGAACAGTTGTCTTAATTATTTTTCCTCATGGCAATTCTTTTGGTTCTTCCTCACTGCGTAACTGTCAAGCAAAGCATTCAAATATTTTTCGTCATATAGGAGAGAGTCTTATATGTAACGGGTACACCACGTGACAGTACTGACCTGATGTTACGAACCACTTAAATCAAGATATTTTTCAGATTTTTTTCTTTTAGGTTTGTTTTTTTTCCTTTTGAATTTTATTAAAAAATTATAAAAATAATTAAATTCTATTGGCTCGTGACACCATATCAGTACTGTCATACGGTATACCCGTTACACATAAGACTCTCTTGTTGTACAGAGCATATAAGAATAGGGAAATCCTACGGTCTAACCATTGGACCATTTAACAAGTGGAAAAAATAATTATGAGCTATGCCATTTTCTTTAATACTAGCACATAACTAGTGCTCTGCACAGTGAGTATTGTCGAGTGTAGAAGTGAATGTTAAAATTGATGATACATGTAAGAGAAAGATTTATTAGCTAAAGAAATGACTTGCCATCATAAGATTGAATAGAGCGGCCTGATCGCCTTTGATGAATTCGGCGTCCTACCTATTGATATCGGAAAAGTATTGAGAACGATTTCTCCGTGCGATAATTAGGAATAACAGAGAGAACCTGTAAATGGGAAAGAGAAATTGTTTCCATTGAGGAGTATGAGTGTAGCGAAGAACGTGAAAGTGATAAGAAGTGGAAATTTTAAGGAAGTAAAATGTCAATAATATTGGTTTAATTTGACTCAAGGGTACTTTTGGAAAGGGAAAAAGGACTAAAACGATTTCTTTCTCTATTAAAGTAATAGATATGTATTTATAGTTATGAACAGTTTGATTAACTACATGAATAACCCAAGTGACCGAACCATATAAGCTTCCGAACCAGTAGGGCCCAAGCAACATAATGGGCCCAGTGGCCCATTCCCTATCCACTTCTACGTCGCGACTTCTCTGCGGCGAGGCCCAGATAAACCATGCGCTCGCTGTCGCGCGTCCCCTCCCTTCCGGCCATTAGCCAGGTGAGCTCCAAGCGCCGCCCTTTGGCAGCTCGGGGAAGGCGGAGAACTCGGATCAGAGCCATGAGAGCCGTCGTCCAGCGAGTCGCCTCTGCTAGCGTCGAGGTCAGTCCCACCGTAGCTCTCTCTACCTCTTGCACTCGTTTTCTCGCGAGACAAAAGAACCCGCCCCGCACCCGGCGGCGCTTGACGGTGTCGAATTTCGGATGCAGGTTGAGGGGCGGATCGTGTCAGAGATAGGCCCGGGTCTTCTCGTACTCGTCGGACTTCACGAGTCCGACATCGATTCCGACGCCGAATACATGTCAGCTTTATTCCCTTCTTTCTGTTCACATGTCACATGGAAGTCCGCCGTTGCTTCTTGTGTTAACGAGTTCTTAACCTGTCTTTTTGCAGATGCCGCAAGGTTTTGAATATGAGACTGTTCCAAAATGAAATCTCCGGCCGAGGTTGGGACCAAAATGTAATCTTGCTCTCTGACATTGTCCATCTCCTTGCCTGTTTACTGGTCTATCTACAAGCTTTTCGGTTAAAACTAGGAAAATTCATAATAATATGTAACAATAACAAAGTCCCGAATGCTTCTTGTGTAACGATTTGCAGGTAATGCAGAAGAATTACGGAGTCTTATTAGGTATGAACTTTGTGAAAATTACTGATTTTCCTTTGTTTTGCGAATAATATAGTGGTGATCCCACCAGCGGACATGGACGAATCACTGGCAGTATTTCTAGTTGTTCATCTTAATGGGTATGTCTGATTGAAAATTGCTGCAGTGAGTCAGTTCACATTGTATGGAATCATGAAGGGCAACAAGCCTGATTTCCATGTGGCGATGCCGCCGGAGAAGGCTAAGCCTTTCTATGAATCTCTTGTTGAAAGATTTCGTAAAGCTTACACCGCCAATGCCATCAAAGGTAAACTTTGTTTTGCTCGGTGTTCTTAATCTATCTCGTTTTGTTGTTCAGAACATTTATCAATGGCTTGCCATTCCGTGTAACACCAGGGGAAAGGGCAGGCGGGTAATTGGGTTTGAAAAACTGCCATAAAAAGGGTTTCTTGTTTTCTTTCATTCTTTATGTTCTGCGGAAAAATAATGCTTTATGCAATTGATTTCAAATCGGTTCTCAAGCAGTAGTTGTACTTGCTAATCTCTGAGAATATCGTTTGATGAGCTTCTGAGTTGTCATGACTGCCCTTCCAATCTAATAACTCTATATTTATGGCCAATGCCCTCAAATGGACCCATCGTGATCGGGCAAACCTTCTATTGAGTTTCTGTAGTCCCAATATCTCACTTTGCTTTGTTAATATACCCCTCTTGTGTTTTTGTCTTGTGCAGATGGTATATTCGGAGCAATGATGAAGGTAAATGTCATTCTCAACCTGTGATTGCATCTGTCTATCTTTTAGCCAGTTCTGTTTTGTTTACCATAAATGAGTTTTCTGCCTCTGAGATGTGGCTGCCCTATGTTTGAAGGTCAGTCTAGTTAATGATGGACCGGTCACAATGCAGCTAGATTCATCCCCATCACCATCTAAGTGAGTGCTTAAGTTCTCAACCCACCCTTTTTTTCCCTAGTGATGAATGGCTTAGGTTCTCAGCTAACTCAAGAGGAATCTTCTCTTTTTGAGGTTAAAGATTCGGTTCCCAGCTGTGGATGCTTGTTTGCTGATTGAAACCATTGACTAAACCATTTCAGGATCATGAACAACAACAATACAGTAGAAGATTCTTCATGAATCAATCACTCTACCGGACCTTTGAAGTTCTGATCAGCGTGCGATCCATGCTCGGACAACAAAACATAGCGGAAGAGCTTCATCTGATTAATTTAGGTCAAGTGCAGATTTATACTAGAAGGAATCAAGCATTGGGATTTATGAAGTCCTTGCTAATGTATTGATAGAACCAGCTAATCATGCAAGGTAAATGTCAATTTTCTGGGCATTCTGTGGCCTTCTTAAAGGATCATAAACAGCAGTAACACAGTATTCATCGGACTTGCATTGAGTTATCTGTTTCAGTATCAGTCTTACCTTTTTTCCCCCTGATTACATCAGAGTAAAAGCATTGTCTTCATGAAATGTCACGACCAAGCTCCCCTTACTACTACAGATCTGAATGAGCAAACAACTGAAGCATGACATTATGCATGAATGTAGACCAAGATTTGAGGGCCTAGAGATTATCAGCTTCCACAGCCAACGCTTGATCACACGTAAAGCCATCCACCTGGACTCGATGAACAGAAACCCAGTTTGATTAAAACATGGGAAAGATTGGCAGGAGATTTAATGAGGGGCTATTTGACTAGCTCGGAAAACGATTGGTCAGAGTTGTTTTTTGTAATGTTCAGATTAAGCGGGATGAGGAGCTGAACTGGTGAACCAAGGGTATAGGCATCGCTTTCGTTATAGGTCAAGCATGCTCGGCAGCTATTACAGAAAACATTGCATGCATTCATTTTAAATTTATTTTTTTCTGATAGTTTTACATGAAGTACGACAAGATTTTCCAAAGACATCATTAAATCTTAGAATTCCAAGATTCGTACAAAAATAACTGTGATTCTGCATCGGTTTTCTTGGCTGGTCATTCAAACACAAAGCAACTTCATACTTCTCAGCAAAACATCTAGAAGATCACAGCTTATCTTTGTTACCTGGTATCGACGGTTCTTCCACATAAGGCAGTGAGACACCAAAATGGGACTGCTTCTACGACTTTGTTGAGAGAATTGTGGCTGCAACGAACAGTGCTTCTCTAGCGATCAGGAGTGTGTCAACATGGCTGAGTACCATCGACACCCGTAAGGAAAAACAAAGCAATACAGTTATTCAGAACGTTGCTGTATCTTTCTTCAAAATGGCGAGCAAATCTAAATATACCTATCTGTTTTTCGTAAGCTGTTGGAAGCAGCGATCATTTCCCCGCATACCTCCATCAAAGAGCTGTCTATGCTTGAATCGGGATTCGCCTTGGACTCATAGTGATGGCTCGACAGAGCCATGTGGGCCTGCAGGAAGCAAAATCAAAGGCTTCAAAGTGTTTGGTTGGAATATTGTTAATTTAGCAGGAAAGTTAAGATTACATAAAAAATTTGAATTATTAGTTTACTCATTTATTATGGAGAACGTATTATTCTTTCAAAAATTTATGAACAGTTAAACATGGCAAGCATTTCAAGAATAATGAAGCAGTATATTAGGGGAAAAAAAGCCGAGCTCTTGTGAAGGGAATAAAAAAGAGAGAAAAGTAAAGCATATTGAGAAAAATGGCAAGCAAAGTGGTAGTGATGTCCATCTTGTCTTATATATTCGTCTTGACCGGTCAAACAATCAAAGCCGAGTTCTTGCTAGTTGAGTGTGGAAAGTGTTTCAAAAATTGCCATGACAACTGCAATATCCAAGGCAATAATGATACATTCTGCAAGTTAAAGTGCGACAATAGATGCATGGCCAAGAAGACGACAGATAAATGAACCAATCTCATTTTCATCCTTTTTCCATGATTGCATTCATTTAGCTTTATTGATGTGATTTTGTTTATACAGTTCATCGTTTATTCCTCTTGAGTGAAGTCTTTAGTTTCCAGTCCTATGAATAGAGTAAAAGATTTTAAACACTTAATGAACTGACTGAACACGAACTTGAAATATCATACTAAGCATATTAGATTTTTAGGCATCAGATGTCGCAAACAGAAAGAAATATCCAACATGACAACTTTGTATTTAGATATAATATAACAATATAAAATAATCATAATTCATTGTATCTTTTGAAGTGAAAATGCGAAGTCTTCTTAGACCAAACAAGCCTATGGGCGTTCATATTTAACAAAACTAGGAAGTGGACAGCGCTTTGCAGCGGGCAAGCCCATGCCCAGCGAGGGTTTAGGCGAGCAGTCTTGGGTTCATATCATATATAATTAAAAGAGATCAAAGTCAGGATTTAAGTTGAGAAATTGGAGGAATTGATGATTCGATTGATGGAATGAATGGAGGGATTAGAGGACAAAAAGATTATATGCAAGATTAGTATTATAGATGAATGTTTTGCTTTGGAAAGGGAAGATTGAAAGATTGCAGAGGTTGGAGGAGAATGCAAGGGATCATCTCAGAGTTTCAAAATCTTTGATGGTGAAATTTGGTGAGAGTTAAAAATGTAATTACACTTTCATTTTAACGAAGAATGTAAAGTTAAAAAAAAAAGAGTGAGATGGTGAAATAGTGGTTGGAAATGAATAAGGTAGTAAAAAATAATAGCAGGATTGCTCAGGGAAAAGGTCGAACTCGGACCTCCTGCATGAAAGAGCAAAAGGTACACTAGTGAGCCAACAGCTCACATGACTTATACATTACGTTGAAAACATGATGTGTCTTAGATGAACTTTGAAGTGCAACCGCTTTTATATGTAATATAGATACCCATAAAAAGCTGATTAGATTATAATTATGTATCACTCTATAAATAGTTAGTAAGACTTTTAGGAGGCCCCTTATCAAATTCAAACTTGATCTTCTCGCAATTAATTTCCCATTTAATTACTTGATTATCTTAAGAAGATGTACAAGTGGATTCTATAAAGATTATACCTTAAATATTGCAATTTTTTTTTAATATGCATCATAAATTTTAGTGTCATAAGTGATTTTCTTTGTCATTTGTCAAGTGCAGACAAGTTATACAAAGTAAAAGATGACATTGCAACAGCTTGACAAAGTGCTCAGAGCACTATCCCCGATCAACTCTGATGGTACCCCTGCTCTGAGCAGCAAACCATCCGGTGGTGAGTTCTCTTCAAACATTGAGCCATAACTCAACAGCCAAAAGAAGCCCAGTCCACAAAATCCTTGAATGTGATTAATGATCCAATAAGAAAGACATTGTCTTGAATAAGGGTGTGTAATATGTTTTTTGGTGCATTTGCTTTTGACATTTGATTCACATGTCCATAATAAGTAGAGAGAGTGTATCCCTCTTGTAGGAATTAGCAATCAATGTGTCTTTATAGCCCTCCCTTTTTTTTTTCCTATCAACTCAAGTGTTGAAATGAAATTAAAATTTGTAGAGATCTATTAGTATTTTTATTAGTTGATGAGATGCTTCAAAATTGTTAGATAAAGTTGAATTCCATTACTTACAAAGAAAGTTTGAATTCCATTAAATCAAAAGCTTTAATATATGCCCTTTATTTTAAGATAGGACAGTGACACATCTACCAAGTAATATTTTTTGCATTTAAGCTTCTAGTAATATACATTGACATCCTCTATAAGTTTTTTCAGTGTATGCTATCTAATATCTAAAATCTAACTGATTCAAATTAATTTATGTTCGAGCTGCTTCCTAAAGGTTAAAGTCCTCTAAATTGTGAATTTTTTCGTTCACTGGCTCAAATCCGAGATGTTACTTAAAAAAGAAAAGATGCATCGACCCATACTTAACCATCCATGATAATATATCATACATATGTTTATAAAAGAATATTATACAGTTCACAAGAGGGTACTTTTGTCCTCCTAAAAAATTGTAGAGGTTGACCGATGCATATAGTTGAACTACTATCAAATTTCTACATAAAGTAACAAATCCGTCCTCAAACTATTTCCAGCCCCTTGCAAACAATGCTCTAGAAAATATCAAATGGTTATGTCTATTGAGAAAATATCGATAAAATACTTCTGATTAGTAAAGTTATAATAACTACTCAGTTGATTGATATCAATTTATTCATTTGTTAGAATTTAATTGGTGTTTCTTTATATCATGTAACGAAATAGAATTGCTGAAAAATTTCTCCATGCAAACACACCTTGAAGTTGGATTTAACAACAGGTTTTGTAGTAAAAGGATGTATAGATCTATTGGATTAAAGAGTTGTAGGTGAGTAAGATACTAGTTGGTGGAGAGCTAATATACGAGTAATATTGTATTTTTCATTCATCATTCATCTGAGTACATGGGATCTTATATATACAAAAGAAAGACGACAGTTATTGAAATGAGATTTGGGGGCAGATGGTGCAACGTGGGCGGATCTTTGGGATTTCGTTAACCAGCGAAGTTCCTTGGACCCTTGCTGATCACGCCGGGCTTCGTTTTGGGCCTCAGTGGGCCGACCCAAGGCTGGGATTTGGGGTCATGGCCATAACCCATCAAGATAGACTCGGCCACCTTCACCGGTTGGAGAAGGCTTGGTGTTATCTATCGCACATAATAATATCTGTTAACTAAATGGATTGATAAAAATGTTTGTTCTATATAAGCTTGTAGAGTTCTTTTTATATTAGATTCGTATCAGTTATAATAGTACTCTTTTAAAATTTATTTTAAAAAATGAAAACCATAGAGAATTATTGAGGTACACCGCCAGACAAAGAATCGAGCTAAAATACTGCTCTATATATAACAAATTTTTAAAAAATAATAAACTTTAAAGGTAAATTGCATGGGCGGTACATTATTTTTTAGAAATGTTTCATGTTGGTACATTAACTTTTTTTCGTTTCACTTTGGTGCATTTCCTTTTGAAACCGTTTCTTAATGGTACATTTCGTTAACTCTGGTCTAATGCCGTTAAATATTGATGAAGTGGCCATCCGATGTGGATGCCACGTGTGCATAAATGCTTATGTGACATGCCACATAATGAAATAACATAAAAAATTTAATAAATATATAGGAAATAATAAAAAAATTGTAAAAAATGTAACATATTTTAAAAAATGAAAAATAATTAAAAATTTTCAAATATATAGAAAATAATAAAAAATTTTAAAATTTTTTAAAAAATATAGAAAATAGCAAAAAATGTTAAAAATATATGGAACAAAAATTGTTAAAAAAATAGAAATAATAAAAAATTAAAATAATTTTTTTAAAAAAAAATACGTAAATGAATAATTTTTTTAAAACATAGAAAAAAAATTTAAAAATATATAGAAAATAATAAAAATATAAAAATATATAGAAAATAATAAAAAGTTACTGTAAGCATCCATGAAAAAGTTAGACAATGATATGAAAAAAAGAGAAGATAAACAAAGAGAAGAGATGCTAAATGTTAAAAAAAAAAAGGCAGCGGACTCAAAAGAATTACAGGCATTACACATGATGTTGAGAGACCCGCTGTCGCTGCCGCTGCCGCTGCCAAGCTTGGTCTAGACCCGCTGGACGACATCGCTGAAGTTCATGTTGTGGCTAGCCAACTCTCTCAACATCATGTCTAATGCCTGTAATTTTTCTGAGTCTGCTGCTTTTTTTTAACAACTGGCATTTCTTCTCTTTGTTTGTCTTCTCTTTTTTTTTTTTTTATCTTTGTCTATCTTTTTCATGGATGCTTACAGTTACTTTTTATTATTTTCTATATATTTTTAAATTTTTTATTATTTTTCATATATTTTTAAATTTTTTTATTTTTTTACATTTTTAAAAAAATTAATTTCTGTATTTTTTTAAAAAAATTTATTTTTATTTTTTTATTATTTTTGTAATCTTTAACCATTTTTATTATTTTCCATATATTTTTAAATTTTTTAATTATTTTCTATATTTTTTAATATTTTTTTATTATTTCTATATATTTTTTTAAAAATTATTATTTTTCATAAAATTTTTTATATTTACTTCATTTAGAATATTATGTGGCATGCCACATCAGCATTTATGCACGCGTGACATCCACATCGGATGGTCACATCAGCAACATTTAATGGCGCCAGGCCGAAGTTGACGAAATGTACCATTAAGAAGCAATTTCGAAAAGAAATGCACCAAAGTGAAATGGAAAAAAAGTTAATGTACCAACATGAAACATTTCCAAAAAATAATGTACTACTCGTGTAATTTACCCTATACTTAGTACTAAAACAGAGACCTCCAGGGGCAACGGTCCAGTGACAGGCTTCTTGAGTAAACTCCAAGAGCGCCCGAGTTCGAAACCCCCTGGAGGTCTGTATCTTGGGTTTAATGTGGGGCCCATGGCTGTAAATACACCCTTCGGTGGATTAGTCGGTTGCTACGGTACCGGACTCCAATATGGGGGTGTTTCTACGTATCCACATTGTGTGCTTTTCCATGTGACACGTGCACCTTTTTCTTTCTGCATATATTTTTTTATTTGGACAATCACGTCAAAAACAAGAAATCAGCTTGGTGGTTCTCATGTATCCTGTTATCCTAGCATTCGTGGGTTTGAGTCCAACCGTGGTCACCATTTCTTCTTTATGTGTTTACGTCGTATCTATGGAGAATACCGTATACACATCATGTCTATGATTCTATTAAGACTTACGTAGTTTGAATTAAAAATGAATATATTACATTTTTATTCATAAATCTCTTTATAATTGAATGATAAGTGATGAATTTTTACACTTTTTTCATTAATTTTAATGCTCATACCATTTTCCTGAACTTTTTTTTTGTTTCCGCAGCAGAGCACAGAGTTTCATCCTAGTACAATGTAAAAAGAAAAGCGAGGCTACATTATATACGAATACCCATGCAGATACGAAAGGCCATACACATATATAACCTAAGTGACCAACAGTGTCTGTCTGTCGCCCCAGTGTGTCGTCATCTTCCGTGGTCGTGAAGTTCACCCATCTCCCGGTCATGGTCCTCCTCGTGCTCTGGATAATTGTCTAGCTGTTCTTCCGGATAGATTGCATGGTCTTTGTGGTCACTCTTCCTCGAGCAGAAGCAGGAAACCAGCAAGCAAAGCGCGCAGGTACCTATGGAGAAGACGTAGAGAGCCCAGAAGCTGTTGAGGTCTAACCTCTCGGTCTCGGGATCCGAGGTTGTTGTGGTCGTGGCATTTGAGATGAAGCATTCCTGGTGGCCGAACCACTTGTCTCCTATCCTTTCGAGTTCTCCACTCTCCGACAGCTGCAGGATCGCCTCGGAGAATTTGGCTGTCCACGGGGAGCCTTTTTGGAATGCCTGAGCGCACCGAATCACATATAAACAGCGTACAATGTCAGCACAGAGAGTAAATCATCTTACCTTACCAAGATGTTTAGATATGGTCGAACTACTCACAAAGCCGAACCCTGCGAACTGGTAGGACAGGTGCGTGACCGACAAGCCGCTGCAGTAGCGGCCGGTGAAATCCCTCTCATAAGGTGACTCCACGAACATGGCCTTAATGCTCCCACTCTTCAACCGATCATCTATGTCTGTGTAATTGCTGAGCCCTACTATGGCGTTTCTACTGAAATTTTGTACGCTCTCCAAGTAATGGCACACGAAGGTTGAGTTGTGACAGCCTACCCTGGCATTGTGCTGCTTCAGCCACTTCATCGTGATATCGTTCGGCTTAAGCCTTTCGACCGTCAGCATAGAGGTCAGGCTGGCCGTGTAGCTCTGGGTCAGGATCAGTGCCATGAAGAACCAGACCACAAGGACAATCCTCGTCGGGTTTCGATGTATCCTCTCTCCTAGGAATAGGATGGCAAAGAAATATTAGCAGTCAATCCGGCAGATCAGATTTAACGAAGCCGACGCATAGACCATACTATACATTCTTTTTTTTTTTTAAGTATATAAAGGAACTACAAATTAAAATGATAGAAGGAATAGAGAATAAAGGAACAATTGATGAAATTAAACGTAAACTCTTTTGGTTTCAGGTTGAGAGTATAAACAACTGTACTAAACTCTTATTTTCAACCATGCATAATATACTTCAGAGTGGGAGGACATTCTCGCAATGTGTTATTATTACATTACGTATAAGAGTTTGAGTCATTTTTTTTAACATAAAAACCAAAACTATCAGGCGATAGTATCAGTTCTCTTTTAAACTTATGATTATTCTTTATCCCAATTGATGTTGAATTTAACGCCCTCACTCACGCGTAACATGTTAAGAGTCTTAACCTGACTATAATAACATGTAAAATATTCCTCTAGTCCTATAAATTTGTTTTCATCCAAGAAACTAAGTTTTTAGGTATGGTATAGTTCCCTCATAAATCCATGATTATTCTTTTACATGATCAACATGAGATTTAACAATTGTTAAGGGGCTTAGCACAATCCTAATATCATGTTAAATTTTGTATTGTGTGCAAATTGTTGATGAAATTGATAATTGGACCTAGAGGAGACTGTCTAAAGTGGATTCGGGCTTACTTCAGTGTTAAGACTACTAGAAATAGGTCCAAATTTATATCAGAGTTTGATGTGGTTAGTATGCTCATATTTTTTTAATATTGATGCTGTCCAAAGCAGTAACAACCAATCGATCCACCAAACAGTGTATTATACTAGCTCCCTAGACCTGGTCCGTAAGAGTTATTAGTGGACTTATGAGAGATGGAGTCCCTTTCCACTTAAAAGTCTAAGTTTTACATAGCTATAACCGCCTAACTCTCTTATGAGCTCAAAATTGTTCTGTTATATGATCGATGTGAGATTTGATGCACGTACTACTACGATGTTAGCTTTTAGATATGGAAACTTACGATGGGCGAAGAAGAGGGAGGAGAAAGTGAACCAAAGTGCAGTTGCAAGCTGATCGGTCCACCGGCCTTGAAACTCCGGGTTGAGAGGCTGCTCCAAGAACCAAACCGACAACATTGTGCAGATCAGTATTCCACCAGAGGCCATCCACATTCTCCAGGTGAATGGTCTCAGAAAGATCCACGTCTTGTTGTCCAAGTCCTCTAGTACGATCATCGACAGCCCGGACTCGATGAACGGTTGTGTGAAATCAACGATCTTCAAGCGATTAGCGAGGATAGTTATGTCTCCGATCGCCGCTTGATAGGTCTACACATCAAATTTAGCCACAACTTGAAGTGGATCAGATATATGTTTAGTCTCGCGAAGGGACAAGTCATGATAGACCTTTGGGAAGAAAAAAATAAATAAATACAAGTCAATAGACCAGTTGCGTATGAAGAAATAAAAATAATATGGTCCATATCATGAAAATGATATATCTCTAAATTGGGAGAAAGTATCGTATGTAACACGTAATAATACTTACACGATATAACATATCAGTAAAATTTAATTATTTATAAGGTTGTTCTTTAATTATTTTTAGGTTTTTAAAGGAAAAAACTTAAAATAGTTAAATCTTATTTATTTGTGACACCACCATATGAGCACTAACATGTGATACACTCGTTACACGTAACACTATTTCGTAAATTGGATGTTACTAATCACAGCAAACTTTTTTTCCAGATTTGCATATTGCACGTACAGTTCCATAATTTCAACGGTCATGACTATTTAAGGTTCAAATGAGTCAATATTAGATTTTTTTCAATCACCAAAACTCGAATCAAGATTGTACTAAGGAAAAGAACTTTGAAACACCTCAAAAGAAAAAAAAAAAATGCATTTGAAAGGAAAATGTTGCGGTTTATCCCATACCTTGTTGTGGACTGCCTGGATCATATCATCGTAGTTGGTCAGTCCACTTAGCTGTGAATAGAATTTGTAGTGAAAGGATTGGCTGCGATTCAGGATTCCAAGAATTTGATCGAACACGTCTATGCAGAAACCCGAATACCTAGTCCGACCAGAATCATTCACCTCCCTCACGAACTTATTAAAGGGTTTAGTTGTCCGTGGCAAAATGATTTTCATCGGATTGCTGCCACAGACACCGGGGACTGAGCATGCTTCCCGCTGCCACATACGCGACTGGTTGAAGCCATTGAGGCTGAGCTCTCGCACGACAGCAGCATCGCCACGGGAGAACATGTTCCCGCAAGGCCATGTGTTGAGGTCTTTGTACAGTGACTCCCCGGCGCCGTTGCCTGTAACGACTCCGGCTTTTCCCGGATTCAATATCCGGCCATCTTTATTAAATGCAATTTCTCCGCTCAAACCATCCAGCCTACTCTTCAGTATCATCTTCCCGAGAAGTTCCGGTGGAGCTCTGGTGGACGGAACCGGAGCCCCATCCATGGCCCTGGTTACTACGGTGATGGAATCGTACGCTCGGAGGGAGTGAATTCCTGGCTCAAGGCCACGACCGACCTTGTGTTGTTGGAACTTGTGACGAAAATCTGAGTACCGGTTGCCCTTCATGGAGGAGGAGCTGGTGGCAGTTGAATTGACCGAGCCTAAGAGGTTTAGCACTGTTCCTGAGAGAACCCACACCGAGTCTCCTCTGGAAAATCTCATGCGCCGTACTTCTTTGAGAAAATAACTAGCCATTGGCAACGACAGATCGAAAACGACGAAAATCGGGGATGATTTCCTCTTGAGCATCGTCCTTAACTTTTCTCTAACCACCAATTCAGGATCGGACAGCAAAGAAAATCGTGGGAAGACGACACTATCTTCGACCTCGGACCCGATGTCCTGAAGCTCCTTTGACAGATGATGCCCTGGCAATGGATATCTGCCATCGTACATGTCTTGTTCGTATATCACTGATACCCGTTGCCTGTTGTAGAACCGGACAATGTCAACAATGCATCTCATCTGCTCGGACTCGTGGGTGCCCATCTCGATCAGTCCTGGCGTAGCGTGCCCTGATGGGTTTCCGGCAAGGGAAATCACGGGGACTAGATGATACCGACGGCAGAATTCAGCCACTAATTCTGCTACCTTCCATGTCTCCAAGCCGATGATAGCCTTCACTTTCTTGCTCTTAATGAGATTCTCAGCTGTTGTGTTAGCTTACATTAGACTACTCAGAAAGAAGAAGAAAAAGAAGAAGAATGGTGAAAAGAAAGAAGCTGGATGACGAGCCTTACCCGAGAAAACTGCATCAAGAGGCCTTCCACCTGAGTTCTCGTAATGAAGCTTTAGCTCGTACCCTCTCGGCTCGGCATTGAAGTCCTGGGCTGCTATTTCCATGGCCGTCCGAGCTTCCTTCCCTACCAAGGAGCCGTAATCGAGGATCACACCGATGTCTAGTACATCCTGTTCCTTCTCATTTCTCACTGTTATCGGAAAGATCAGGATGATTAAGACGATGACAGATAACTTGAAAATGCGTACACGAGAGGAACCCATCGCAAATCCGATAATAAGCAATAGTGGTCGGAGATGTTCGAACTGGTTGGATGTAGGTTGAAGGGACTTCAAACACTATCTTCCTTTCTGGCTTGAATTCTCCGTATGGGTATGATCGGAGAAAAGCCCAGTACTTCCTCCTCCTCCTTAAATTGAATAATAAATGGTGTGAATTGAAAAATTCTTACCATCATACAGTGAATTTAGTTAATAACGTTCGATGCGTAAGTAAATATTTTAAATTATTATTAAAAAGTAAATATTATTAAAAAATTAAAAAGGTAACATTATATTTAATAATAACATGTTAAATATTTATTAATAGAATTCGTGAATAATATCTTAAGGTAATTCCGTACAAGAATCTTTCGTGCGAATTGGTCTAAAGACTGCTCACCTTTCCAAGAAAGAGCTAGAGCTTTTCAGGGTAGACTCGAGGGAATTAGAAAATATTGAATAACGGTCTCTTTCTTTCTGTTGTATTTAGTATGAAAGAATGAAATGAATAAAATAAAATGTGTAATTTGGTATTATTTTTTTTATAATTCTTACCAGTAATATTATTATCAAACTTATTATGACCATTCCATGTATATTTTTCACTTAAGTTGATGGAATAATGTTTTATTTAAAAACTTCCATCGCTTTTCATAAGTATTTTTTCATATTTTTAAAATAAAAGTAAAGATCAATAATTTTCTTCGTTATTTATACTATAAAATGCATATCATTCTATTTTTTCATTTCAAACGTGACATTTCAACGGCCTCACCAAACATTTCAGTGACGTGATCAGAAATTATTAATAAAATTATTTTAAATAATAATAATTATGATAACCGTTTAAATATTTTAATATTTATTTATTCACTTATTATAAGTTGTTCAATTTTATTCAAATTACACGGTGAGATAACATCGTGAGAAAAATTCTCGGAAGAAACAGTCTGCGTCGCTCTCCTGCGTCAGCAATAATTCATAGGCATCTAATGAGCTATGCTTCTGGCAATTAAAAATTGTGTGATAATATACAAATTTATTGGCCACGTCAATATTTTATTTTCACCTGGAAATTTCTTCGAAGTTTAACGAAAGATATAACTAAATTACCCATTTTCAAAACTATATGAATTAATTACTAAAAATAATAAGGATATAGGATTTCTAATATTTATTTTTTTCCAAAAATGATGAGTTTTATATTCTATTCTCATAAATAGAATTATTTTATCGCTCATTCATCTCTCCTTTTATTACGGTGGATACTCTTTTAAAATGAAAAGAAAAAGAGAAGGAAAACTGTCAATTGAGATTCCAAAAAGATTCCGAGTTTTACTCCGAGTCGTTGGGGCTGTCGAGTACCGGGCCAAGTGGCTGGTTGACCAACTTCGCCCTTGCTTCGTTGTACAAAGCATGGAAATTTCGAGGAATTCGAGAAAAGTCTTCACAAGTGAAGACTGAGAAGGCCAAGATGGATTTAGGGTATGGGCAGGTGATTGGCTACTGAAATCGGAAAAATTTATAAGATTATATATAAATTTTATTAATTCAATCTATATTTTTGTTATATTATATTATTACACTCCTTAAAACACATTATTTAACTCTTTCTTTAATTTAACCCCTTAACTCGGTATTTTGAATCTGTCCCTAGTTAAATGTGTTCAAGTGTGCCAGTCCACAATGTTCATTTATTCGTAGTTGGCAAAAGGACAACAGGTTGATGTGTAAGTTCATATGGTATATTGGTAGCGATGAACTGAATAGATAATGAATTGGTGATGAATCGAATAGATGAGTAAAAAAAATTGGGAGGGAATTAAATTGAACAATATCTTAGTTTGCTAACATGAAATTAAATATAAGTTGACTAGTAATTGTTAGAAGGTAAAAAAAATTACTAAATTATCTTTTATCCTATACTAATAAATGAAATATTAAAAATTTTCTTTGTAAATTATTATGTAACTTTTGATTTATTGTTAGGTATCAATTTATTATTTAATAATTTAATTTCTAGAAGATAAAATTATTTTTTAATGGTAAGAGAAACTCATAGGTAAGAAGGTATAATTATATTTTAATTGAAATAAAAATATTAGTTGATAAAAATAATAAAATAGAATATTTATTTCTTCTTATAAAAAATGGGTACTAGAATATTAAGAGAGAGAAAGTGAGTGAGGAAAAAAGGAGAAAATAGATCTGTCAATGAGAAAAGAGAAATAAATCATAAAAAAAAGTCTTATAAGGACATTGATGTAATTTAAATTTCTCAATCATTCATCAATGCTTCATCACCGTTATGGATTGCTTCATAGGGAAAGATGATGCATGATTGTTGAATTATACATGGTTTGTGTCCCATGAATTCTTCATGTTACTTTCCTATAGAATCTCGTCTCTGAGCAAGTTTTCTGGATTCGTCCCCGGTGACAGTACTTATATGGTAATATCAACCAATCAGAATTAATATTTTTCGATTTTTTTATTTTTAGGTTTTATAAAAAAAATAGAAATTACTAATTCTGATTGATCGGTATTATCACATAAATACTATCACGTTGTCAGACGGTGACAAAAGAATTTCTCCCAAAAGAGATAGGAGTTGCATAAAACTTGATGATTGAACCTCGTCCTAAGCTCCTGGTAAAAAAAAAATCGTTCTAAGCCGAAAAGTACGTTTTTTGTTTTGGCCAAAAAGCTGAAAAGCATGCTTAAAATGACTATTGTCAAACTAATTATAGCCCTGCACGTCAATTCATTATTTACTAAAGTCGATTCTTTCTTATTCGGGTGACAAATATTCAACTGGCCAGGCGGTTAACTAATTATCTCGAGGTGATTATACTCGGTCTATGTCAATTGGAATATGAATCGGTGAAAGATTGAGCACCGATCAAAACTTCTAATTAGAGTGAATTAATATTAATTATACGAGCAGTTATCTTAATTATTTTTTATAAGAGCAATTCATCTAGTTCTTCCCGCTGCATAATTGTGAAGTAAAGCCACCTAAGAATTTTTCATCATAGACAACATAAAAGAATAGGGAAATCCTACTATCTAATCACTGGACCATTTGGCATATAGAAAAAATGATTATGAATCGTTGTGTCCTTTTCTTAAATACTAGCACATGATCCGTGCTCTGCACATTGAGTATCGTGGACTATAAAAGAGAATGTTAAAATTGATGATACATGTAAGAAAAAAATCTATCAGCTAGAGGAATGACTCACCATCATAAGATTGAATAGAGCAGCCTGATCGACTTTGATGAATTTGGTGTCCCACCTATTGAAACTGGAAAGGCAGTGGGAACGATTTCTCTATGACGATGATTAGGAATAACTGAAGAAAATGTTGAGAGAGAACCTGTAAATGGGAGAGAGAAATTGTTTCCACTGAGAGGCACGAGTGTAGTGGAGAATGTGGAAGTGATAAGAAGTGGAAAAGTTAAGAAAAGTAAAATGTCAATAATATCATTACAAAGTAATTACCGATTTCATTTGGCTCGTGGACACTTTTGGAAAGGGAAAAACAATCTCTTTTCTCCCTTAAACTAATAGAAAAGTAATAGAGATGTATTTTTAATTATAAACAATTTGATTAAGTAAAAGAATAATAGTAGCCGGATCATATAAACTTTCGAACTGGTAGGGCCCAATTTAGCAACTGGGCCCAAGCAACATAATGGGCCCAACGGCCCATTCTCTATCCAGTTCCACTTATGATATTTTACTTTTCATATGATTTTGGTATGTTTCGGATCCAGGTGGATTTTTCAGGTTGGCTGCCCCCGACTTTCTTGGGTTGGTTTTTCATGACCTCAAAGACCAGTTGAATTTTATGTAGGGGTCCCTAAAACTTGATTTCTTTGGGTCGATCTTGGTCGATTTTTTTGGGTTTTTGATTTTTCAATTTTTTTCCTTAATTGTGAAGTAAAACATCTAAGAATTTTTCATCATGCAGAGCATATAAGAATGGGGACCATTCGACAGGTGGAAAAAATTGATTGAGTGCTTATATTCTTTTCTTTAATATATATTTTAATTATGAACAGTTTGATTAAGCAGATGGATAATCTAGGGAATGGATCATATAAGCCTTCCGAACTGGCAGGGCCCCAATTTAGCAACTGGGCCCAAGCAACATAATAGGCCCAGTGGCCCATTCCCTATCCACTTCTCCATCGAGACTTCTCTGCGGCGAGGCCCGACAATCCATGCACTCGCTGTCGTCTCTCCTCCGTTCCGGCCAACCGCCAAGTTAGGAAAGTGATCTCCAACCGCCGGCCTTTGGCAGCTCCGGGAAGGCGAAGAACTCAGATCAGAGCCTTGAGAGTTGTCGTCCAGCGAGTCGCTTCTGCTAGCGTCGAGGTCAGTCCCGCCGTAACCCTCTCTATCTCTTGCACTCGTTTTCTCTCGAGACAAACTCCCGCCCGGCGGCGCTTGACGGTGTCGAATTTCGGATGCAGGTTGAGGGGCGGATCGTGTCAGAGATAGGCCCGGGGCTTCTCGTGCTCGTTGGACTTCACGAGTCCGACACCGATTCCGACGCCGAATACATGTCAGCTTTATTCCTTTCTTTCTGTTCACATGTCACATGGAAGTCCGCCGTTGCTTCTTGTGTTAACGAGTTCTTAACCTGTCTTTTTGCAGATGCCGCAAGGTTTTGAATATGAGACTGTTCTAAAATGAAAGCTCCGGCCGAGGTTGGCACCAAAATGTAATCTTGCCCTCTGACATTGTCCATCTCCCTGCCTCTGCGTACTGGTCTATCTACGAACTTTTCGGTTAAACCTAGGAAAATTCATAATAATATGTACCAATAACATATAACTGCATGCTTTGTCTTGTGTAACGATTTGCAGGCAATACAGAAGAATTATGGAGTTTTATTAGGTATGAACTTTGTGAAAATTACTGATTTTTCTTTGTTTTGCATATAATATAGTGGTGATCCCGCCTGGGGACATGGATGAATCCATGGCAGTACTTCTAGTTGTTGATCTTAATGGGTATATCTGATGGAAAATTGCTGCGTGAGTCAATTCACATTGTATGGAATCTTGAAGGGTAACAAGCCCAATTTCCATGTGGCAATGCTGCTAGAGAAGGCTAGGCCTTTCTATGAATCTCTTGTTGAAAGATTTCGTAAAGCTTACACCCCCGATGCCATCAAAGGTAAACTTATATTTCTCGGTGTTCTTAATCTATCTCTTTTCGTTGTTCAGAACATTTATCAAGGGCTTGCCATTCTATGTAACATCAGGGGAAAGGCAGGCAGGGAATCTTTCATTTTTATGGTCCGTAGATTTGATTACCTTTGGAAGCAAAAATGTTTCATGCAATAGATTTCAAATGGTTCTCAAGCAGTAGCTGTACATGCTAATCTCTGCGCAGGTTGTTTGATGAGCTTCTGAGTTGTCATGACTGCCTTTCCAATCTGCTAATTCTTTATGTTAATGGCCAAATTATGAGCGTAGCCTAAAAGCATAAGATATGGCCTCAATGTACCCATCACAATTCGTCCAAACTGTCTACTACAGTTTGGTAAGCCCAATTTCTCGCTTTGCTTTGATAATGGATCTCTTGATGTTTTGTTCTTCTTGTGCAGATGGGATATTTGGAGCAATGACGAAGGTAAATGTCATCCTTAACCTGTGATTACATCTGTCTACATTTTTTAGACAGCTCGGTTTTGTTTAATACAAATGAGTTCTCTGCCTCTGAGATGCCCTGTGTTTGAAGGTCAGTCTAGTTAATGATGGACTGGTCACAATGCAGCTCGATTCATCCCCATCACCATCTAAGTGAGTGCCTAGGTTCTCAACTCTTGCCCTTTTTTTAGAAAAATGATGAAAAGCTCAGGTTCTCAGCTAACTCAGAGGAATCATTTCTTTTTGAGGTTAAAGATTTGCTTCCCAGCTGTGGATCCATGTCTGCTGATTTAAACAATTGACTAACCATTTCAGGAACATGAACAACAATACAGTAGAAGATTCTTCATGAATCAATCACCCTACTGGACCTTGGAAGTCCCGATCGGCTTGCGATCCATGCTTGGACAACAAAACATAGCAGAACAGCTTCCATCTGATTAATTCGGGTCAAGTGCAGATTTATACTAGAAGGAATGAAACATTGGGATTTACGAAGTCTTTGCTAATTTATTGATAAAACCAGCTAATCGTGCGAGGTTAATGTATCCGTAGCAGTAACACAGTACTCATTAGACTTGCATTGAGTTATCTGTTTTCACTGTCGGTCTTGCCTTTTTCCCCCCGGTTACCTCAGAGTAAAAGCATGGTGTTCATGAAATGTCACGAAGCTCCCCTACTGATTAGATCTGAATGAACAAACAACTGAAACATGACATTACATTAAAACTCATGCATGAATATAGATCAAGATTTAAGAGCCTCGAGATTCTCAGCAAACGCTTGATCACGTAAAGCCATCAACCTTGACTTGAGGCACCAAAACCCGGCTTGATTAAAACATAAGAAAAATTGAAAGGAGATTTAAAAAGGGGCTATTTGAATAGCTTGGAAAACGATTGATCGTAGTTGCTTTGTAATGTTCAGATTAAGCGTGATGAGGAACTGAACTGGTGAACAAAACATGTAGGCATCGGTTTCGTTTATCGGTTGGGTTCCAAGCATGATCTGCAGCCATTACAGAGAACACAGCATGCATTCATATTACATTTATTTTTTTCTGATAATTTTACATGAAATGCGACAAGCTTTTCCAAAGCCATCATTAAATCCTAGAAATCCGAGATTAGTACAAAAATAACTGCGATTCTACATCGGTTTTCTTGACCGGTCATTCCAACACGAAGCAACTGCATACTTCTCAGCAAAACATCTGGAAGATCACAGCTTATCTTTGTTACCTGGTATCGACAATTTCCTCATAAGGCAGCGAGACACCAAAATGGGACTGTTCCTACGACTTCGTTGAGAGGATCGTGGATGCAACAAACAGTGCTTCTCTCGCGATCCGGAGTGTGTCCACATGGCTGAGTACCATCAACACCCACAAGGAAAAACAGAACACTACAATTATTCAGAAAGTTGCTGTATCTTTCTTCAAAATGGCGAGCAAATCGAAATATACCTGTCTGTTTTTCGTAGGCCGTTGAAAGCAGCGATCATTTCCCCGCATACCTCCATCAAAGAGCTTTCTACGCTTGAATCGGGATTAGCCTTGGACTCATAGTGATGGCTCGAGAGAGCCATGTGGGCCTGCAGGAAGCAAAATCAAAAGTCTTCAGAGCGTTTGGTTGGAGTATTGTTAAATTAGGAGAAAAGTCATGATTACATAAAAAATTTAAATTATAGTAAAATTGCTAAAAAATTGTTGAGCAAATATGAATAAAATTGCTCTAATTAAAAAAAATAATATAATTGTTCTAATAAAAAAATGGTAATCATTTATGCGATTAGTATTAGTTTACTCATTTATTATGGAGGATGTATTATTCTTTCAAAAATTTATAAACAGATAAACATCACAAGCATTTCAAGTACAATGAAGCAGTAAATTAGAAAAACTGAAATAAACTTTACAATATAAAATTCAATTATATTTGAAGCTGATGGATAATGATTTTGTTTTGACATAACCTTTCCACTTCCACTGCTTATCTAATTTTAATGTAATCATAGATGGTATGGATCGCTTCCTTTTATTCATACTTGTGACTATATGCATGAAACACTATTCTGATACATTTAAAAAGATTTGAGTAGTTCTGATTTAATAAGAAAATAAATATTGAAGGGCATAAAATTTTCACTCAAGCCTGCAAGAGATTGAGGTGGTGTATCCAATTTTCACTCAATACTCGCCCTCATGTAACAACTTGTTTAAACTTGATATGCACCCTTAAACATCCAACCTCAATAACTAATCACGAGTTTAGTTGGACATGTTACTTCTGGTCTCTGGTAAGGGGAACAACAACCGTGAGGCGAGCATTCTCTTTCGTCTTTGGGTTAACATACATTTCTCTGATCTCGATAAACGGGTATGAGTCGAGTATTTTCTTGGTCTCAGGTTTAATGAGCCGCAAATTCCATACTCAGGCTTAGCATGGTGTGAGTCGATGTGAAAACCTGCTCTGATACCATGTAAAATTTTCATTCGAGCCTTAAGAGTTAGAGCCCGTTTTCACGTAAAAGTCTAAACCAATAAGCAGTGGTACCCAATTATTTTGTAAACCATGATAATCTCTATTCATTGTCAGATGTGGATTTCATTCTCAACAAAGTGTGCATAATGTTGAAAAGTTGGCATTAAATTGAATGAGAAATTTTTTTTCATGAATTGAAGGGAATTTTGATTGGACTTACATTCATGGACTTAACTTGTGTAATGTGGGTTGAGTTTAGAAAAACTCATGAAGAGCCCAAGCTCACAAGAGTCCATAGTGGGAGTGGCGGGAATTCAATTCCACATTGGCAAGAGATAGCAATTTTAAAGAGTTTATAAGTAAGGGTAGTTTTATGGTGGGTAGCTACCTCAACTATACTATACTACTTACCCTTGCCTCGTGTACCAGCGTAGGGGGTTGCAAATCAGAGGCCAATTCATTTGAACTCGTGTGCACGCAAGCGGTGTGCGCGCTAAATGTTCGTCTCGGACATGGGCATTGCGCTAGTCGAGTTTTGCCATTTCGTGTAATTAAGGCCGGTTCAGGCCTTTAATTCACGGTTCTCTGCCACTAAGATCACCAGCCCTCCACCTTACTATAAATAGGACCTTAATCCATAGGTTAGCTTCAGGTTTTTTACAGCCTCAAACTCAAAAGTTGTTGTATTCTGGGGGACTGAAGTCCACGCTTCCTCAGCATAAATTCGTATATTATTTGTATATTATTCATTCTCTAATTGTGGCAATTGAGAGTATTTTATTATATTTCGGGTTACAAACTTAGGACTTATTTGGTTTGTTTTGATCTCAGATGGATACTAATAGCAATTCAACCATTGTTGCCACCGCTGTTCGAGCTCTGCCCCAACCACATCGAGCTCGGGATCTATTCCAGCCATGCCTCTAGGAGGCACAGGCTCCCTGCCAACTGTGGTTCCTGTGAACCACAATGAGAAGTTTGAGAAGTTTAATGGGTTAAATTTCAAAAAATGGTAGCAGAAGATGCTCTTCCACTTAACCACCCAAATCTTGCATTATATGTGGCAACCAAAATGGTTGTGAGGTTGGTCTTGTGTTATACATTCATCATTGCTATTTAGACGATAAAAGCCGAGTTTTTGTTAATTGAGTGTTGGAAATATTTTAAAAACTGCCATGATAATTGCATGACGTGGGGCAAACTTGAAGCATTCTGCAAGTTGAAGTGCGAAAATGAATACATGGCAAGAAGATGGCTAGTAAAGATATAATTTCAGCTCTTTTCTTTTTAATGATTACAATCATTTAGCTTCACCAATGCTAGTTTGTTCAGATGGTTTGACACTTTTTCCTCTTACATAGTTTTTGTTTTGAGTCTTGTGAACAAAGTAAATTCACATAAAAGTCAAGTAGATTATAACTTTGTAGCACAATGAGTAGTTAATAAGACTATTAGGAGGATATTTATCAAATGAAAACCGGATGTTGTTGTAATTTCCTACTGAATTAGTCGATAATTAAGGGAATATATACAAGTAGAGGTTAGAAAGGTTATAATTTAAACATAAAAAAAATTACTTAGTTTCACCATTACCTGTATAATTGACCTTTTTCGTCATTAATATGATGTTCAGATAAGTTATATAAAGTGAAAGAGGACATTGCAGTAGCTCGACAAAGCGCTCAGAATGCTAGCCCAATCAACATTGATGGTCGACTAGCTCAAAGTAATAAACCACCCAAGGGTCAGTCGGTGGTAAATATTGAGTCATAGATCAACGTTGATGAGCAACCAACTCAAGACACTATGCCATAGGTCAATAGCCAGAAGCAACCCCGGGACCTACCAAAAAAAACCTTGAATGATTGATGATGCAATGAGAGAGACATTTTCTTGAATAAGTCTCCATTTTTTTATGCATCTATTTGTTATCGTCTGATCCACCCGTCCGCACAATAAGTAGACAGAGTCTATCCCTTTTGTAGGAGTTAGCAATCAATTTTTTTTCCTGTCATTCCTTACTTATCAACTCAATCGCTGAGATGAAGCAAAATTTTGTGGAAATTTGTCATTATTTTTCATCACTTGATATGTTTTAAAATTTTCGGCTAATAAGGTTTAATTTCATCAACTTCTCAGTCATTTTTTTTTATTAATGATTAGTTTATTCTTGAACAGTCCATAATACACCGCAAGCCCATGGATCTCGGTTAGTCTACACATTTAAGGAATCAAATTTATGACATCATGAACTTTCTCATAATTTAAATACACGTTGTATCCGATTGAATTAAGCCATAAAGTTGCTCCTCAGACGCTTTTAAGATAAGAAAGTGACACTTCTTAAACCAAGTGTGTTGTTTTTGCATTTAAGCTTTTGGTAGTATATAGTGATGTTCCCTATAAGTTTTCTTTTAGCGTGCACTCCTATATATCTTGAAATCTAATGGGTTTTACTCAATCTATATACAAGATGTCAAAATACATTAGCAGTCCTTGTACTATCAAGAATTTATTTTTTCATTGTAGGAAAAGAGAAATAATGGGGGTATGGAGAGTCTCACTGATGAGAATCAAATCCACGACTTCTTTATCATGGGTGGAGAGTGCTGCAACTATATCAAATCCACTTTTTTGGATCAATAATTCTTTCAATTGAAACATATAATGTAATTATAATCTAATGGATAGAATAGGTAAACAATTCAAATGGCTATAACATATGGTATCCAATTGAAATTCCAGTAAGTTTTACCCGATGGGTTACCTCTTTTATTGGTCAAAATAACTATAAATAGAAAAGAATTAGTACCGAACTAAATTCTGACGGCCACATATTTCCTTTCCTTAAGGATGACCACTCAGCACCTCATTCTTTTCCCTACAAATAGCAACTTTCATTCATCAACAAGTGAAATGCAAGGCAAATAAGGAATTAAAGATCAAAGTTAAAAGGGAAGAGAATAAAAAAGAAAAGAAAAGAAGAGAAGCGTGTCAAGAAAAATGGCAAGTAAAGTGGCTGTGATGTTGATCTTGTGTTGTACATTCATCTTGACCGTTCGAATGATCGAAGCAGAGCTTTTATTAGTTGAGTACGCGAAATGTTTCAAAGGCTGCCACGACAGCTGCCAGACCCAAGGCAACGATGATGTATTTTGCAAGTTGAAGTGCGACAAGGAATGCATGGCCAGGAAGACGGCTGGTAAGGATACCGTTTTCATTTCTTTTCGTTTTCATGATCACAATCATTTTGCGTCAACAATGTGAGTTTGCCTAGGCAGATCAATACTTATTTTTCAAGGAAAAAAAAAATCATCCGTTTCAAGTCCCGTAAATAGAGTAGAAGAATTCCACCACTGACTGTGCTCACCAGATGCGATCCCAAATAAGAAGAGGCACGTTAGGTTGCTAGACCTATCGTGAAATATATATATATATACACACACACATATCATGCATCCAACCTAATATCAGTGAAACAGATTAAAAAAACAAAGTGCTCATAAAAGTTGATTAAATTTTTTAATTACGTATCACTCTATTAAGTCGTTCTTCTTGCAATTTCTTATTAAAAGTAGCAGATGATTTAAGGAAAGATATATAAGTACAGCTATAAATGTTATACCTTCAAAATTGTCAAAAGATTTTTTTTAATTACGATAAATTATAGCGCCGTAATTGACTTTTGTTTTTTTTTTTGCAATCTATGTGATATGTAGACAAGTTATACAAAATAAAAGAAGACATTGCAGCGGCTCGACAAAATGCTCAGAACACTGTCCCCGTCGGCGCTGATGGTGTACCCGCTCAAAACAGCAATCCATCTAACGGTCAGGCCACTACAGACATTGATTCGCAGATGGATATCGATGAGCAACCGACTCACGGCACTGCACCGCAAGTCAACAACTAGAAGCAGCCAAATTACCAGTTACAGAATCCATGAATGAATGATTGATGAAGAAATAAGAGAGAATCGTCTTGAATAAGTCCGTCTTTGTTTTTGACACTTTTTTTCCTAGTGTCTGATTTACATGTCCACAATAAATAGAGAGTGCCCTTACTTGCTCATCAACTCAACTGCAGCATGAAGCTAAAATTTGTGAAGATCTTCCACTAACTCCTCCGACATTTTAAAAAGAAGCCTCTCATTTTAAATTGAGACAGTAATACTTCTGATAACAAGTTCATTCTTTTCGAATTTAAGCTATTGCATCCAGATTAATTCAATTTGGTCCATCCACCAAAGAGAAAAGTTATCTGAATCATGAATTTCCATATTCATAAAATTTGAATCAGATTTATTTAAGAAAATGATGTATTCAACTAACTCAATAATCCATGATAGTAACATCCTCTGCAAGTTCGCAAATCAGCTATACACTTTGCATGGGAGGGTACTATTATCCTTTTAAAATTATCAAGATTGACCAACGTATACAGTTGAAATAGGGAAGATGAAATCGGAAGTCTTATATGTTTATCGTTTTTGGCAATTAAGTCATACAAGTTTGAAAATGACTACTTCAGTCCTATAAGATCAGTTCCGTTACATTTGCAGTTCAAAACGTCATTATTCCATTAACGGAACTGTTAACGGCGTGAACTTCATGTTAGTAAACAATAACGAATAAGACTAAAAATGTAATGAAACTGATCTTATAGGACTGAATTAACTATTTTCAAACTTATAAAACTCAATTATTAAAAATAGTAAATTTGTAGGACTCCCTCCGTAATTATTCCATTGAAATACTGATCATTGGATTTCTATGTGAAGTACCAAATCCTTCCTCCATCCATTTCAATTACTTGAGAAGAAAAATAATTACGGTACGAGAAAATATGAATAAAATTACTCTCATTAATAATAATTATAGTATTCCTCAGATGATTAATTTATCTACTTAATTACTATAATTTAATTGATACTTTTTATGCCATCTAAAGAGATAAAATTACTGAGAAATTTCTCCTCTTCTCACAAGCACTCCCTTCAAGTTGGATTTAACAATGTGACATGACAATGTGCCACAACACCCATTGGTAATTGTCCAAATTTCATTTGGCTGTGGTTTTCAAAATCCTCGGGGCACCAAGAACACACAAAAAGGTCAGAAGAATAAGAAAGATCTCTCAAAATTTAGAAATGCAAAATTATTTTTTGCTAACTCATCTGGAGGATATTTAAGGAGAGAAATTAGGAAATAAAGATTTAGGAAATATTCTCTAAATAGAGACACGGAGACACCCATGTTCATTATTCGACCAAGAATATCACTGCTATTTTAGGGTTTGGTCAAGGAGGTCTGAAGGAAGATGAGAGGGACTAAAATCCAAGGATAAGTGGACACAAAAGCTTGTCTTCTTCCAATTAGCTTTCATCATTTCTCCTTCTTGTTATTCATTCAATGCCTTGTTTTAGAGAAAGTCTTGCTTACTACCAGTATACTCATGTACCAGTATTAACATTGTATCATAAACTAATAAGATTCACCTATTTCTGGAGTTATTTTTTATTTTTAAAATTTTACAAAAAAATCTTAAAATAGTTTAATCTTATTGGTTTGTAATACAATATCAGTAATTGTCATATGATATACCCATTATACAGAAGAATCTCTCCCTATTTTATCTTGATATTATTTGGCTGTATTAATATGATCAACTAAATTTTCTCCTAAGATCAACGGAATCTAATTTTTCTGTAATTTTATTTATTGATTCCTGTTGTTTATATTATTCTAATTTTAATGTTTTTAATTAATTGATCATAAAACCCAGATGAATTCATCAAGGGAGTTCTATTTTAAGGGAAACATGTATAGCCTAAGTTAACTCGTGTTGACACGAAGAATTACTTGCGTTAGAAATAGACATAAATCACTCTTAAGTCCCCAATTACGGTTAAAATTAAAAGTGCTCTCTTGAATTAATTGCCTAACATAAAATGAGTTAATTCGCTATTAAGAGTATGGTGTTACTACGAGCTATAGTTACCTAAGGCAGTGTCAAAACTTAGATTGGCAACTTGATTAACTAATAATAGTAGAGATTAGAAAAATGAAGACTCTTAAGACTTCATAATCTGATTATTATAATCACTTTATTTTCTAGTTCTCTAATTCATTTCTTTTGTTTTTTTTTCTAGGATTAGAATTTGATCATCTAACTAGGGTATATTGTCTAATTTTGTACTTACTCGGATTTCAAATTAAGCCTATGTAGGAATAATACTCTTTTTATCACTGTATTATTTATTTGACACTTGCACTTACATAAATCTGATATAAAATTATGAACAAACATTGATGAGAGTTCTTTGAATCCATGAATAAATTAAAATTACAATCTAATCGACTCAATAGGTTAAAAAATTGAACTGAATAGACCCTTGAAATCCTGAGTTATTCATGAATATAAAAAAGAATAAACTCCTCGTTTTCATTAGAAAAAATGCTCGATATAATGATTGGACATTGCATTGCAATTCAAATCATTGTTTGGTTATGGACTACTTTTTAAGGTCAAAATAACTATATATAGAAAAAGAATTAGTAAGAAATAGAATACTAAATGCCACATATTTCCTCCACTTAAGGAGAACCAATCAACACTTCATTCTTTCCACTACAAATAGCAACTTCCATTCGCAAAGAAATGTAAAACACACAGTAAATAAGGCCAAAAAAACTCAAAGTTAAAAAGAAAAGGAATAAAAAAGAGGGAGAAAAAAAACTTATTTAAGAAAAACGGCAAGCGGAGTGGTTGTGAAGTTGGTATTATGTTATACAGTCACCTTGACCGTTCAAACAATCAAAACCTAATTTCTATTAGTTGAGTATGGAAAATGTTTCAAAAGTTGCCATGACAACCGCCAGACACAGGGTAATAATGATGCATTCTACAAGCTGAAGTGCGACAACAAATGCATGGTCAAGAAGAAGGCAGGTAAATAAACCGATCTCATTTTTGTTCTTTTTTCATGTTTGCAATCATTTAACTTCACCGACGTGATTTTGATTATGTGGTTCATCACTTCTTCCTCTTGAGAGAAGTCTTAAGTTTCCAGTACTATGAATAGAGTGGAAGAATTTAATTAACCACTTACTGAATTGACTAACTGAACATAAACTTGGATTAGATGAGGCATGTTAGGTTTTTAGGCATCAAATGTCGCAAACAAAAAGAAATATCCAACATCACAACATTGTATTTAGAGATAATATAACAATATAAAATAATTCTATTTCAAAAAATGCGAAGTCTTCCTAGATGTATACCTAACAATCCTACGGGCGTCCATATTTAACAAAATTCCCATAAAAAGTTGATTAAATTATAATTATGTATCACTCTATGAGTAGTTACTAGTTAGTAAGACTTTGGCCCTTATCAAATTTAAACATGATCTTCTTGCAATTAATTTCCTATTTAATTAGCTGATTATCTTAAGAAAGATACACAAGTAGATTCTATAAAGGTTATACCTTAAATATTGCAAGATAAAATTTATTGATATGCGTCGTAAACTGTAGTGTCATAACTGACTTTCTCTGTCATTTGTGATGTGTAGACAAGTTAAACAAAGTAAAAGATGATATTGCAGCAGCCGGAAAAAGTGCTTAGAGCACTATCCCGATCAACTCCGATGGTCCACCAGCTCTGAGCAGCAAACCATCCGATGGTGAGTTCATTGCAAACACTGAGCCAAAAGTTAACAACCAGAAGCAACCCAATGATAATCCGCAAAATCCTTGAACGTGATTAATAATGCGATAAGAAAGACGTTATCTTGAATAAGGACGTGTACATGTTTTTTGATGCATTTGTTTTTTACATCTGATTCACATGTCCACAATAAGTATAGAGAGTGTATCCCTCTTGTAGGAATTAGCAATCAATGTGGCTTCTAGCCCTCCTTTTTTTTTTCCCTATCAACTCAAGTGTTGAAATGAACTTAAAATGTGTACAGATCTATCAATATTTTTATCAGTTGAGATGCTTCAAAATTGTGATTGATAAAGCTGAATTCCATTGCTCAGCGAAAAGGTTTGAATTGCATTAAATCAAACATCTTTAATAGATACCTTTTATTTTAAGATAAGAAAGTGACACATCTACCAAGTAACATTTTTGGCATTTAAGCTTCTAGTAATAAACGTTGGCACCCTCTAAAAGTTTTTACAATATATGTCAGTTAATATCAAAAAATCTTATGGATTCTAACTAATCATGTTCAAATTGCTCGCGAAAGGATAAAGTCCTCCAAACCATGAATTTTTCATTCACGAACTCAAATCCGAATATTATTTAAGAAAAAGATGCATAGACCCAATTTAACCATCCATGATATTAATAACATATATATATATATAGAGAGAGAGACGTTTTTAATAGAATATTATACAGTGCACGAAAGGGTACTTTTGTCGTCCTAAAAGAAGTATAGAGATTCACTGATGCATAATAGTTGAACTAGTATCTGATTTCTTCATAACAGTAATATATCCGTCCTCAACTCAAGCCATTTCCACCCCCTCACAAATAATGCTCTAGAAAATATTAAGCTGTTATATCTCACAAACAAATTGAGAAAAAAAAAAAGAGAAAATACCAATATAATTTTATCTTTATAAGTTACAAGAGAGTTACAAGAACTTCTGGGATGCGTGTCCAAAATTTTTTCTCCCTATACATATAATTTTGACAAATTTTAAATAATTACTATAGCCTGGGAGAGTGGTTGTGCTATAATACTTTCAAGAGAATGTTTTGTGAATGTTTTGAGGTTCGAATATTCTCACATCAAATTTTTTCCTTTTTTTCTTTTTTACAAACGACTTCTTAGTATAATTAATTATACTTGAACATAGTGAATCATTAATATAATGTTTAGGGAGAAAGGGACAAACATTATTTTTATGTTATGATTTTGCAATATTTCTATATTAGTAAATAAAAAATTATAAAACATTCACTTTCTAAGCATATCCATAATAAGATTTATCTTTTTAAATTAGAAATAATTTTTTTATGAAAACAATGTCTAATTGTGGGTTAAATACAACTATATAATTTAAAAACTAACATATTTTAAAATAATTTATTCATTTCTTATAATATATGTTATTACACTTACTGCCTTAATGCGCAGTGTAGCGCTGGTTTCTAACCTAGTTGTTCTAAAAGTAAAGTTATAATAATTATTCTATTGATTAATATCAATTTAATAATTTATTATTTCTTTATACCATATAACGAGATAGAATTAATGAAAAATTTCTCTGTACAAACACACCTTGAAGAGCAATAGGTTTTGCAGTAAAAGGGCGTATAAAGCGTTTCGGCACCTTCACCTGTTGGAGAAGGCTTTGCTGTTATCTTATCGCACATAACAATATCCGTTAACCAAACGGATCGATAAAAATGTTTGTTCTATATATATATGTATATATATATATAAGCTTGTAGTGTTCTTTTTATGTTAGATTCATATCAATTATAATGGCAGTCTTTAATTTTTATTTAATTTATAAAAAATTTTAAAACCCTAGAGAATTGCTGAGATGCGTGCACCGTCAGACATAAACCTTAGTGACCAACAGTGTGTGCGTCTGTCTGTCGTCCCAGGGCGTCATCATCTTCCACGGTCGTGAAGTTCACCATCTCCCGGTCATGGTGCTCCTCGTGCTCTGGATCATTGTCTGGCTGTTCGTCCGGATAGATTGCATGGTCTTTGTCGTCACTCTTCCTCGAGCAGAAGCAGGAAACCAGCAAGCAAAGCGCGGAGGTACCTATGGAGAAGACGAAGAGAGCCCAGAAGCTGTTGAGGTCTAACCTCTGGTTCTCGGGATCCGAGGATGCTGTGGTCGTGGCATTTGAGATGAAGCATTCTTGGTGGCCGAACCACTTGTCTCCTATCCTTTCAAGCTCTCCGCTCTCCGACAGCTGCAAGATCGCCTCGGAGAAATTGGCTGTCCACGGGGATCCTTTCTGGAATGCCTTACCGCACCGAATTACGTATAAACAACGTACAATGTAATGTCAGCACACACAAAGTGAATCATCTTACCTAACCATGATGTTTAGATATGATCGGACTACTCACAAAGCCGAACCCTGCGAACCGGTAGGACTGGCGTGTGACTGACAATCCGCTGCAGTAGCGGCCGGTGAAATCCCTTTCGTAAGGTGATTCCACGAACATGGCCTTAATGTTCCCACTCTTCAACCAACCATCTGTGTCTGAGTAATTGGCGAACCCTACGATGGCGTTTGCACTGAAATTGTGTACGCTCTCCAAGTAATGGCACACGAAGGTTGAGTTGATACAGCCTACCCTGGCATTGTGCTGCTTCAGCCACTTCATCGTGATTTCGTTCGGCTTAAGCCTGTCGACCGTCAGCATAGTGGTCAGGCTGGCCGTCTAGCTCTGAGTCAGTATCAGTGCCATGAAGAACCATACCACAAGGACAATCCTCGTCGGGTTTCGATGTATCCTCTCTCCTAGGAATACAGGATGGCAAAGAAATGATTAGCAAGTCAATTTGGCAGATCAAATTTAACGAACCCGGTGCACGGACCATGCTATACATTGTTTTTGCTTGGGTATATAAAGGAAGCACGTCGACATAAAGGGGATAAAAGGAATAAAGAATAAGGGATCATTGGTGAGAATCAAACTCAAATTCTCTCGGTCTTAGGTTTAGAGTAGAAACAATTGTAAAACTCTTTTTCTTGACCATAATATACTTTAGAGTGAGAGGACGTCCCACAATGATATAAGTATTACGTTTGTTTCGCATAAGAGTTTAAGTTATTTTTCACCTAAAAGCAAAAGCTATCAAGGTGGGGTATCAGTTGTCTTGTAAACATATGATTATTATTTATCAAAGTCCATGTTGGATTTAACATCCTTTCTCAAGTGTAGCACGTTAAAGGACTTAAATTGATTTTAATACCGTGTAAAATATTCATCTGACCCTATAAGAATCAGAACTTGTTTATGCTCAAAAGACTAAGTTTTTAGGTGCTATACCAATAGTTCTCTTTTAAACTCATGATTATTCTCTTATATAATCGATGTGGAATTTAATGTGTTATGGGCTTAACGTATCTCTGATACGATGGAGATTTTTGAATTGCAAGCGGACTATTGATAGAGTCGGTGACTAGCCTAGAGGAGACTGCTAGAGATATATGCAAGCTTACATCAGTGTCAAAACTACCAGATAGATACGGTCTATATTTATATAAGAGATTCAGATCCTCAAGATGATCATATATTATACTATTGCTAGTGGACCTACAAGAGTCGAAATCCATTTCCACCCAAAAACTTAAGTTTTATATTATGTTATATGATCAATGTGAGATTTAACTTATAAGGTGTTACGATGTTAGCTTTTAGATATCGAAACTTACGATGGGCGAAGAAGAGGGAGGAGAAAGTGAACCAAAGTGCAGTTGCAAGCTGATCGGTCGACGGGCCTTGAAACTCCGGGTTGTGAGGCTGCTCCAAGAACCAAACTGACAACATCGTGCAGATCAGTATTCCACCAGAGGCCATCCACATTCTCCAGGTGAATGGTCTCAGAAAGATCCACGTCTTGTCATCCCCTTCTGCTAGTACGATCATCGACAGCCCCGACTCAATGAACGGTTGTGTGAAATCAACGATCTTCAAGCGATTAGTGAGGATAGTTATGTCTCCGATCACGGCCTGATAAGTCTACACATCAAATTTAGCCACAAGTTGAGGTGGATCAGGTATGTGCTGAGTCTTGGAAAGGGACAAGTCATGATAGATCTATGGGAAGCCAGCAGACCAGTTGCATATGAAGAAACAAAAATAAGATGGTACATATCATAAAAATGATATATTTCTAAATTTGGAGAAAGTGCGATATGTAATAGAATACCATGTGATAATACTTATACGATATCATAAATTAATAAAATTTAATTTTTTATAAGGCTATTCTTTAATTATTTTTTGGGGTTTTAATAAAAAAACTTAAAATAGTTGAACTTTTTTTTGGTAATTAAAATAGTTGAATCATATTTGTCCGTAACACCACTATGTGAGTACTGACACGGAATATACCTATTATACAGTATAATATTTCTTAAATTGGATGTTACTAATCACAACAAACTTTTTTTTCCCGATTTACAACATGCATGCAGTGTTCCATAATTTCAACAGTCATGATTAATTAAGGTTCATATAAGACAATCATAAATTTTCTTCAATCAGAATCAAGATTGTACTAAGGGAAAGAATTTCCAAACACCTCTAAAGAAAAAAAAAAGCATTGAAATTGAATGGAAAATGTTGTTACCTTGTTATAAACCACGTGGTTTATCTCATACCTTGTTATGAACTGCATGGATCATATCATCGTAGGTCAGTCCACCCTGCGAATATAATTTGTAGTGAAAGGATTTGCTGCGATTCAGGATTCCAAGAATCTGATCGAACAAGTCTATGCAGAAACCGGAATACCTAATCCCACCAGAATCATCCACCTCCTGCCTCACGAACCTATTAAAGGGTTTAGTTGTCTGGGGCACAATGATCTTCATCGGATTGCTGCCACAAACACCGGGGACTGAGCACGTTTCCTGCTGCCACATACGCGACTGGTTGAAGCCATTGAGGCTGAGCTCTCGCACGACAGCAGCATCGCCATAGGAGAACAAGTTCCCGCACGGCCATGTCTTGAGATCTTTGTATGGTGATTCCCCGGCGCTGTTGCCTGCAATGACTCCGGCTTTTCCAGGATTCGATATCCGGCCATCTTTAAATGCGATTTCTCCACTCAAACCATCCAGCCTGCTTTCCAGTATCCTCTTCACGAGAAGTTCCGGTGGAGCTCTGGTGGTAGGGGGAGCCCCATCCGCAGCCATGGTTACTAGGTTGATGGAATCGTACGCTCGGAGGGAGTGAATTCCTGGCTCGAGACCACGAACGACCTTGTGTTGTTGGAACTTGCGACGAAAATCTGAGTACCGGTTGCCCTTCATGGAGGAGGAGCTGGTGACAGTCGAATTGACTGAGCCTAAGAGGTTTAGCACTGTTCCTGAGAGAACCCACACCGAGTCTCCTCTGGAAACACTCATGTGCTTTACTTCTTTAAGAAAATAACTAACCATTGGCAAGGACAGATCGAGAACGATGAAAATCGGGGATGATTTCCCCTTGAGCGTCGTCCTTAACCTTTCTTTAACCACCGATTCAGGATCTGACAGCGAAGAAAATCGTGGGAGGATGACAGTATCTTCGACCTCAGACCCGATGTCCTGAAGCTCCTTTGACAGATGATGCCACGGCAACGGATATCTGCCATCGTACATGTCTTCCTCGTAAATCACTGACACCCGTCGCCTGTTGTAGAACCGGACAATGTCGACAATGCATCTGGTCTGCTCGGAGTCGCCGATGCCCATCTCGATCAGTCCCGGCTTAGCGTGTCCTGATGGGTTTCCGGCAAGGGCAATCACAGGGACTAGATGATACCGGTGGCAGAATTCAGCCACTAATTCTGCTACCTTCCATGTCTCCAAGCCGATGATAGCCTTCACTTTCTTGCGCTTAATGAGATTCTCAGCTGTTGAGAAAACATATTATCAATATCAATACACGCAAGTTGTCAAAAACAATCTTATGGCGGTTTTTTTTTATTAGACATATAACACAGGATTATCGTACTCTTTATCATAGAAAATAAAACATGTGTTAGCTTACATTAGACTTCTCAGGAAAAGAAAAAGGAAGAATGGCGAAAGGTAAGAAGCTGGATGACGAGGCTGACCCGAAAAAAACTGCATCAAGAGGCCTTCCACCTGAGTTCTCGTAATGAATCTTTAGCTCGTAGCCTCTTGGCAAAGCATTGAAGTCCCGGGCTGCTATTTCCATAGCTGTCCGAGCTTCCTTGCCGACCAAGGAACCGTAATCAAGGATCACACCGATGACTAGCACGTCCGGTTCCTTCTCGTTCCTTACTGTTCCACCTGAGTTGTGGATTGGGAAGATCAGGATGAACAAGATGATGACAGATACCCCAAGAGTGTGTACATGAGAGAAACCCATATCGTGAGTCCGATAAGCAATAGAGGTCGGAGATGTTCAATCTGGTAGGATATAGTTTCGAAGGGACCTCAAACACTATCTTCCTTTCTGGGTTGAATTCTCCGTATGGGTGCGATGGGAGGAAAGTCCAGTACTTACTAAGCGTACTTCCTCTTTAAGATTGAATAATAAATAGTGTGAATTGGTCTAAAGACTGCATATTTTTCCAAGAAAAAACTAAAGCTGTTCATGGCAGACTCGAGGGAATTAGAAAATATCGAATAACCCCCTCTTTCCATTACGTTTGGTACGAAAGAAATCGAAACAAATAAAATAAAATAAAATGCATAATTTGACATTATTTTTTATATTTCTTACGAGTAATATTGTTCGTGTATTTGATATTTATGAAACTTATTTTATTCATTTCATTGGTGCAGATTTTTCTCTCAAGTTAATAGATTAATTTTTTCCTTAAAAAGAAAATGTATGATGAGTTCATCACTTCTCATAAATATATTTTTCATATTTTTAAAATAAAAATAAAGATTGTGGTATAATAATTCATTTCATTCCATTCATCCATTCCAACCGTGACCTTCTAGTGATGAGATTAGAAACCACCAACAAAATTATTTTAATCAGTAATAATTATAAAAATTATTTTGATATTTTAACGTTCATTTACTTATTTATTATAATTTAGTCTTTTTTTTAAATTACACGGTCAGATAAGATCGCAAAAAAATTCTGGGAAGAAATAGCCTGAGCCGCTCTATAGCGTACGTAATAATGCATTGCATTCGATGAACTATGCTTCTGGAAATTAAAAATTTGTGTGACACGTACAAATTTATTGACCAAGACAATATATCATTTTCACCTGGAAATTCCTTCGAAGTGCAATCACCAAATACCGAAATTCTGCCGTCAATAAACACGTTTCCGACTATAATTCAGTTCAAGCACACGGTGGGCCCATTAAAAGGTAAAGTTCTCACAACACGAGTTTTCCTCTATTCAAAAGGACTCGAACCCGAGATCTTTACATAAGAAGACCAAGTGATGAGCTACTTGAAATAACTAACTAATGTTGGTATATTAATGGGATTTTTTTGTACCTCCTTACTTTTCTCGTTCACCTCTCTTTCTAAACCTATCGGACGCCTTGATAAACTACATGAGCAAGTCTTCTATGTAATCATGATATCGTATAATAGTACTTAAATAGTGACACTAATCAATTAAATCATATTATTTTTACGATTTTTTGTAAAATTTTGAAAATAAAAAGTAAATCTTAAATTAATTAAATTTTATTAATTAGTCACATCATAACATTAAAGACTCTCTCCGTCCAAGGGGTTGAAGAAAGAGCATAGTTTTAAAAACCGGACCGGACCGGCCGGTCGGACCGGTTGGACCGGGAACCGGACACCAGCCCAGTCCGGTTTCACTAATTGCTCCATTTGCATCAAGGACCGGGTTGGACAGTGTGAACCGGCAGGTCTGATCTGGTTTCCACCGAACCGGTCAAGAAACCGGTCAATGAAGAAAAATAAAAAAAGTAAAAAAATAAAAAACAAGAGTCAAAAATAGAAAAAAAAGGAAACCTAAGCTCTAAATTAATGTATAGAATATAGCAATCTTATTTGTAAAGTTGAAATTTATAAATTAATGTATAGAATATAACAATTTTACATTCATATATTACTAATTTTATACTATTATAAGTATTATTTGTAAAAATCCGGTTAGACCCATCGAACCCCGATTGAACCCAAGAACCCAAGAACCCAAAAACCCATCCCTTGACCGGTTTCCAGCCCGATCCGGTTTTAAAAACTATGAGAAAGAGTGTTAGGACACTTTGCAGTATCTTCCATATAAAAATAATATGTTTTATATTTAATTCTTATAAATAGAATTATTTTACCGCTTATTTATTTATTTTTTCTATTACGCTAGATACTCTTTTAAAAATGAAAAGAAAAAGAAAAAGAGAAAGGAAATTGTCAATGGAGAATCCAGAGGCCAATTGTTGGGCCGGTCAACTACGGTGGCAAGTGGTCGGTTTTACAAACTTCGGCCGCGCTCTGTTGCCAGTACGAATCATGGAAAATTTCGAGGAAATCGAGGAAAGTCTTTACATATTAAGGCTGGGAAGGCCAACGTTACAAGCACGAATGGATTTAGGATACGCACGAATCAGAAAAAATCAGAAGGTTATATATAAATTTTAATGATTTTATCAATGTTTTTATTATATTATATCATTATATTCCTTAAAATATATCCTTTTAACTCTTTTTTTAATTTTGCAGTCTTAACTCAATTTTCTAAATCTATCACTGATTACATGTGTTCAAGTGCGCCAATCCACAATATTTATTTATTTGTAGTTGGCAAAAAGATAATCTATTTACAGTTTATATGTAAGCTCTTAATGTTTTTACGCCGAAGTTCCTCACGAAATACTTCCAATGTTGAAGACCGTGAAATTGAAAAACATCACATCCTTCTAGCAACACGCAATAGAGACCTTTTACGAGGCGTGGAAAGTTTCATAGAGCTATCTTGCGTGCGCGCATTAGAGATTCAAATGTAGAAGGTGATGCAAATATTTGATAGTAGTCTTTTTGATAATTTATGTACTACTGATATTGCTGCAAGTGGTATGCTAATAGGAAAGTCTCAACAAGAGGCTTACCAGCTGCTAAGGAGATGGAAAACAACGGTTATTAGTGGCCATCCAAGAGAGCTGCTATTCGAAGAGGAGCAGCTTGAATTCACTCGGTTGATGCAATCACAGCTCCACCAACAAAAATATTTGCATCCATATCTATTTGAATGCACCTGGTTGATGCAGTTATTATTCGTTTAATGCATTCGATTCCTAACTCGACGTGTTTTTCATTAATATTAATTTGCTATTCTCTCCGCACATAAAACTTCAAGAAAAATTCCTATCTAGCTGGTTGAGTCATGGTCATCGATTTCATGCCCTGCTCATCAAGTCTTTTCTTGACTTCTCGGAGCTTCCTCTACCAAGAAAAACTTGGAAAAGTACACGGTCAAACAAATAAACCTCGGAATCAATCAAATTCACAATGATGACTCGGAATCGATCGAATACAAAGAAAACTCTAAAAGAGGAGAAAGTCTTTTATGCCACAGTGTTATCACGTCGTGATAGTCAGGGATGAATTTAGGGGCAGGGTGCAAGAAGCGACCGCCGCTTGAACTAGGAAAACTCCATAAGATTCTATGTAAATTTTATTTGATTTTGTTCAACTTTTACTTAATTATACATAATTTGTCATACTGAATTCTTTATATTACTTTCCCATAGAGTTTCACTCCAAGCAACTTTTCTGGATTTGTCCTTGATAAGAGTACTTACATGGTAATATCAACCAATCAGAATTAATACTCTTAGTGTTGTTTTTTTTTTTTTGCTTTTTAGGTTTTATAAAAAAAATAGTAGAAATAATTGATTTTGATTTACCAATATTACCACATAAGTATTACAACATAAGTATTACCACATGATGACATCGTGACATAAAAGACTCTTTCCTAAAAGAGATGGGAGCTGCTTAAAACTTAATAATTGAACCTCATTCTAAGTTGAAAAGTATGTTTAAAATGACTATTGTCAAACTAATTACAACCCTGCATGTCAATTCACTATTTACTAAAGCCTATTCTTCACTTATTCGGGTGACAACTATTCAACTGGCCAGACCATTAACTAATTTTCTCGAGGTGATTATACTTGGTCTATGTCAGCTAGAATATGAATCAATGAAAGATCGAGCACCGATCAAAATTTCTAATCAGAGTGAATTAGTATTAACCATCATAGCAGTTACCTTAATTATTTTTTATCAGAGCAATTCATTTGATTCTTCCTCGCTGCATAATTATGAAGTAGAATCGTCTGAGAATTTTTTGTCATATAGAGCATATAAGAATAGGGAAATCCTACTGTCTAATCACCGGACCATTTGGCATGTGGAAAAAATGATTATGAATTGTTATGTCCTTTTCTTAAATACTAGCACACAATCCGTCCTCTACATAGTGAGTATCGTAGAGTATAAAAGTAAGTGTTAAATTTGATGATACGTGTAAGAAAAAGATCTAATAGCTAAAGGAATGACTAGCCATCATAAAATTGAATAGAGCAGCTTGATCGACTTTGACGAATTCGGCATCCTACCTGTTGAGATTGGAAAGGCAATGGGAATGATTTCTATACGACGATGATTAGGAATAACTGAAGAAAAAAATGAGAGAGAACCTGTAAATGGAAGAGAGAAATTGTTTCCACCTGAGAGGTATGAGTGTAGTAAAGAACGTGGAAGTGATGAGAAGTGGAAATGTTGAGAAAATGCCAATAATATCATTATAAAGTGATCATTGGTTTCACTTGGCTCGAGGGCACTTTTGGAAAGGGAGAAACAGTCTCTTTTTTTCCTTAAACTAATAGAGAGGCAATAAAGATGTATTTTTAATTATAAACCATTGGAATAAGCAAATAAATAATCCAGTGACTAGACCACATAAGCTTCCGAACTGGTAGGGCCTAATTTAGCAACTGGCCCAAGCAACATAATGGATCTAGCGGCTCATTCTCTATCCACTTCCGCGTCGCGACTTCTCTGTGGCGAGGCTCAGATAAACCATGCATTCACTATCGTGTGTCCCTATCCACTTATGGTATTTTACTTTTCATATGATTTTGGTCCGTTTTGGGGTCCGACAGATTTTTCAAATTGGGCCCCGACTTTCTTGAGTTGGTTTTTTGTGACCTGGAAGACCACTTGAATTTTAATAGGGGTCCCTAAAACCTGATTTTTTCAGGTCGGTCTTGGCTATTTTTTTGGGTTTTCGATTTTCTAATTTTTTTTTGCAGCCCGACCATTAACTTCTCGAGGTGATTATACTTTGTCAAATGGAATATGAATTATTGAAAGATAAAGCACCGATCAAAATTTTAATCATAGTAAATTAATATTAATTATTCAAACAGTTACCTTAATTATTTTTTATTAGATCTATTCACTTTATTCCCTCGCTGCGTAACTGTGAATTAAAACCATCTAAAAGTTTTTCATCATACAGAGCATATAAGAATAGATAAATCATACAGTCTAATTATTGGACCATTCGACAGTTGTAAAAAATGAATATGAGTCGTTATATTCTTTTCTTTAATATGTTTTTTTTTAATTATAAACAGTTTGATGAAGTTAAACATATGAATAATCCAGTGACCGGACCATATATGCTTTCCAACTGGTAGGGCCCAATTTAGCAACTGGGCCTAAGCAACATGTGGGCCCAGTGGCCCATTCCCTATCCACTTCTGCGTTGCGACTTCGAGGCCCAGATAAAACATGCGCTCACTGTCGTGTCTCCCTTCCCTTCCGGCCAGCCGAGTGAGCTCCAAGCGCCGCCCTTTGGCAGTTCCGGGAAGGCGGAGAACTCAGATCAGAGCCATGAGAGCCGTCGTCCAGCGAGTCGCCTCTGCTAGCGTCGAGGTCAGTCCCGCCGTAGCTCTCTCTATCTCTGCACTCGTTCTCTCTCGAGACAAACCCCCCTGCCGGCGCTTGACGGTGTCGATTTTCGGATGCAGGTTGAGGGGCGGATCGTGTCAGAGATAGGCCCGGGGCTTCTCGTGCTCGTCGGACTTCACGAGTCCGACACCGATTCCGACGCCGAATACATGTCAGCTTTATTCCCTTCTTTCTGTTCACATGTCACATGGAAGTCCGCCGTTGCTTCTTGTGTTAACGAGTTCTTAACCTGTTTTTTTGCAGATGCCGCAAGGTTTTGAATATGAGACTGTTCCAAAATGAAAGCTCCGGTCGAGGTTGGGACCAAAATGTAATCTTGCTCTCTGACATTGTCCATTTCCCTTCCTCTGTTTACTGGTCTATCTACAAGCTTTTCCGTTAAACCTAGGAAAATTCATAATAATATGTAACAATAACATAGACATGCATGCTTTGTCTTGTGTAATGGTTTGCAGGTAACACAGAAGAATTATGGAGTTTTATTAGGTATGAACTTTGTGAAAATTACTGATTTTCCTTTGTTTTGTGTATAATATAGTGGTGATCCCACCCGAGGACATGGATGAATCCATGACAGTACTTCTAGTTGTTGATCTTAATGGCTATATCTGATGGCAAATTGCTGCAGTGAGTCAATTCACATTGTATGGAATCTTGAAGGGCAACAAGCCCGATTTCCATGTGGCTATGCCGCCAGAGAAGGCTAAGCCTTTCTATGAATCTCTTGTTGAAAGATTTCGTAAAGCTTACACCCCCGATGCCATCAAAGGTAAACTCTGTCTATCTTTCTAGGTGTTCTTAATCTATCTCTTTTCGTTGTTCAGAACATTTATCAAGGGCTTGCCATTCTATGTAACATCAGGGGAAGGCAGACAGGCAATCTTTCATTTTTATGGTCCGCAGATTTGATAACCTTTGGAAGCAAAAAATGTTTTATGCAATAGATCTCAAATCGGTTCTCAAGCAGTTGTTGTACATGCTAATCTCTGCACAGGTTGTTTGATGAGCTTCTGAGTTGCCATGACTGCCTTTCCAATCTGCTGATTCTTTATGTTAATGGCCAAATTATGAGCACAGCCTTAAAGCATAAGATATGCCCTCAAATGTACCCATCACAATTCGCCCTAACTGTCTATTACAGTTTGGTAACCCCAATTTCTGCTTTGCTTTGATAATGGATCTCTTGATGTTTTGTTTGTCTTGTGCAGACGGGGTATTTGGAGCAATGATGAAGGTAAATGTCATCCTTAACCTGTGATTACATCTGTCTACATTTTTTAGACAGTTCGGTTTTGTTTACTACAAATGAGTTCTCTGCCTCTGAGATGTCCTGTGTTTGAAGGTCAGTCTAGTTAATGATGGACCGGTCACAATGCAGCTCGATTCATCCCCATCACCATCTAAGTGAGTGCCTAGGTTCTCAACTCTTGCCCTTTTTTCTTAAAATGATGAATAGCTGAGGTTCTCAGCTAACAGAGGAATCTTTTCATTTTGAGGTTAAAGATTTGCTTCCCAGCTGTGGATCTTTGTCTGCTGATATAAACAATTGACTAACCATTTCAGGAACATGAACAACAATGCAGTAGAAGATTCTTCATGAATCAATCACCCTACTGGACCTTGGAAGTCCCGATCAGCTTGCGATCCATGCTTGGACAACAAAACATAGCAGAACAGCTTCCATCTGATTAATTTGGGTCAAGTGCCGATTTATACTAGAAGGAATGAAGCATTGGGATTTACGAAGCCCTTGCTAATGTATTGATAAGACCAGCTAATCATGCAAGGTTAATGTCATTTTTTTGGGCACTGTATGGCCTTCTTAATGGATCATCCGTAGCAGTACCACAGTACTGATTAGACGTGCATTGAGTTATCTGTTTCACTGTCGGTCTTGCCTTTTTCCCCCTGATTACCTCAGAGTAAAAGCATGGTGTTCATGAAATGTCACGACCAAGCCCCCCTACTGATTAGATCTGAATGAACAAACAACTGAAACATGACATTACATTAACACTGTGCATGAATATAGATCAAGATTTAAGAGCCTCGATCATCAGCAAACGCTTGATCACGTTAAGCCATCAACCTTGACTTGAGGCACCAAAACCCAGCTTGATTAAAACACAGGAAAAATTTACAGGAGATTTAAGAAGGGGCTATTTGAATAGCTCGGAAAACGATTGATCGGAGTTGCTTTGTAATGTTCAGATTAAGCGTGATGAGGAACTGAACTGGTGAACAAAACATATAGGCATCACTTTCGTTTATCGGTTGGTTCCAAGCATGATCTGCAGCCATTACAGAGAACACAGCATGCATTCATATTACATTTATTTTTTTTCTGATAATTTTACATGAAATGCGACAAAGCTTTTCCAAAGCCATCATTAAATCCTAGAAATCCGAGATTGGACAAAAATAACTGCGATTCTACATCGGTTTTCTTGACCGGTCATTCCAAAACGAAGCAACTGCATACTTCTCAGCAAAACATCTAGAAGATCACAGCTTATCTTTGTTACCTTGTATCGACAATTTCCTCGTAAGGCAGCGAGACACCAAAATGGGACTGTTCCTACGACTTCGTTGAGAGGATCGTGGATGCAACAAACAGTGCTTCTCTCGCGATCGGGAGTGTGTCCATATGGCTGAGTACCATCAACACCCACAAGGAAAAACAGAACACTACAACTATTCAGAACGTTGCTGTATCTTTCTTCAAAATGGCGAGCAAATCAAAATATACCTGTCTGTTTTTCGTAGGCTGTTGAAAGCAGCGATCATTTCCCTGCATACCTCCATCAAAGAGCTGTCTACGCTTGAATCGGGATTCGCCTTGGACTCATAGTGATGGCTCGACAGAGCCATGTGGGCCTGCAGGAAGCAAAATCAAAGGCCCGTCTTCCTATGAGGGGTGTTTGGTTCGAGTGTTATTTAGATTACGAGGAAAGTTGAGATTACATCATAAAACTTGAATTGCGTCTTTGGAAAATGGATTGGATTTTGAGATTGTGATATTTGGAATAATGTAAGGTTGATTATAAAGCTTGGTGGATGCAGTTAAAGGGTTGTAAAATTGCTCTAATATGAGAATATTGCGTGTTTAAGATAAAATTTTTACCAACAATGCTGTAAAGTTTTAACCCATGTAATCTCAGAGCGCACACAACTTTCCAACCAAATGCTGTCATCTGTGGTGTAAAATAAGATCACCACACTTGACAACCAGCCAAACACTACCTAAAAACAGTATTATGCAGCTCACTGCAGAGTTAAGTACCTGAAAGCCATGAGCCAGAAGCAACTGAACTGCTTCCGCACCGATTTTCTTGACGATGCTTTTAGCACTGTTAACGTTCGTGAGGGACATCAGAGTTCCAGGGAATGTTGCATCCTCCCTAGACTCGCTCGCCCGCCGAGTACGAACAGCAGGCTGCAGTACAAAGGAGAACTTTCATATGCATTGCAACTGATGGAAAGCCTGTAAAGTTAAGTTTCCGAACTCAAATCTAACCCTTGCAGTGTACTTCATGAAATACTGGAGAACAAGTTCAAGCTTCCATCTAGGATGATCCAATACCTGAAAACCGTCGTGTAGAAATCACAAGAAGAATCTCAATTGCCAAGATACAAAAGAATCTGTGAAGTCATACCTGTAAAACTGGAGATAGGACCTCATTGTCATAGATTACTTCATCGATGATTATCTCCATGAGGGGTGTTCTACATCAAATATTTGTTCAGAACAATGAGACAGCACTGGGCTAGAAAATTACTGCCAGGCAACTAAAAGAGGCCATCTCAAGTACCTTACGCCATCGGCCCTCGAAGTAACGCCTTTCAAATCTGCTTGCTTTTTCAGTACATCGAGTTTCATGATCTACAGGGGCCACAGATCAGCAATCAAAACAACACAAACTTGATGAACTCTAACCAATATAGTAGTCAAAAGAAGCTTTACCATTATCATGAATTTCTGCATTGCTGCGCAAGCTGCTTCCTCCACTTCCAATGAGGCAATTGCCAGAGAAATTTGAGAATCTTTTGACAATTTTGCTGATGAAGCCTCCGAAAAGATATGGTCAGATGAGGCAAGGATTTTATGCAGTCCACAAATAAAAGATAGGCAATCCTTCACTAGGCCTTTGTAGTTAACTCTTCTAGAAACCTGCAAAAGTTATGCCATATTAAGAAACTTGCTGATTTTTGTTCCCAAAAATTTCGGATGAAGAAAACTAGAAAAGAGAAGTGTGATAACAATTCACAATAAAGAGAGAAGCACAGTCGAGAGAAATCAGAGTTCAGAAGATTTCTGGGTATACCAAGAGTGTGTTCAGTGTGGACTCCCGTATAATGGGCCATTGCAAGGTTTCTGCAACAAAGTGATGAGAAGCTTCAGACCTCCACTGCCGTTACTTGTCCAAACGCAAAAAATTATCACACAAGGAAAGGTAAATTTATCGTTCACCTTCATAGATGCTACTACGAGCCAAAAACTCATCTTCGAGAACCTTGACGAGATATTGGAACAATAGCATAGTCTTGAGAGACTGCGGCGAAATATTTATAAGGTGTAAGGACAGCTTATACTATGTTCACTTTGATAGAATAAGATATCCATCCCTGAAGTTATCTCAAAAAGAAATCACTATGATTTCTATTATTTGTAAAACATTTGGCTTCTTACATGAACAAAAACAAGATTTTAGAACTGCAAAACAAGCATACGAATTCCTAAAAGCAATAAAGATCATTAGGAACATGTAAAGGGTTTCCATCTCGGGCCCATACATTTAGCCCATGCAACCTTTCCTCAACAAATATTTTGCTCACATCAGATTCACTAACACTTCACACTGAATTGAATTCTCAATAAAGTATAAGGCGCTGAACATTTCTGTCAATTTGGGCATAAAGTATAAGGCGCTGGAAGTAAATTGTCAACCCTTATATCTGCTGGCTGAACATTTCTGTCATTCACTGCTCCAGCCAACTCTTGTATTATAAGATGAAAACCCTGGAGATCATACACAAGGGCTTCAATATATATATATATATATATATATATATGCGCTTGCAACTCAAACTCAGATACAAGTTAGGGATGACTATTGGGAACTATATTTAAGTGACAGCCAAAAAAAAGGGAAAAAACCACAGGGTAGATGCTAAAGTGCAAAAAATCATTCCATGCTTAAGAAGAATGCAACAAAATTGACATACATATCTAAATATGTGTGTGTGTGTGTGTGTGTGTGTGTGTGTGTGATTGATCGGGTCACATTGAATTATGCAAAGACCATCAAAGAGAATTCTCTGCAGTTTAGTTCGAGGATAAGAAATAGAACAGAGTGAAAGATTGAATATATCTAACATTCTCCATGGGCAAGTGCAAGTAGAGAGCTATTAATACATATGCATGCAGAAATCTGGTCATTAGACTCACCAAGGGGTCAATTGGTCTGGCAGAGCACTCATTAGAAGTTGCTCTATCGCTGTCCGCATTGAGAACAAAAGGGGACCAAGCCTGAGAGCAGGGAAGTGAATTCTTAATCAGAGGAAGAGACAGGGTAGTAAGATAGGTGTACTAACAAGTGTTTTTTTACCACAGAAGAATACCTCTTTAAGCACAATAAGCTCAGGCTGAGAACTAGAGGATGATTCTGATGCAATTCCAGCGTCAACATATACTCGAGGAAAATTCTAAATTTGGGAAAATGCAAAAAAAAAAAAAAAAAAGAGTTTAAACAAGCAGGATAAACAAACTGGAAGTAAACCCAAGAGGGGGTGATTAATGAGTACCTGCTCCAGCTCGTTAAGAAGCTGGAAACTTGCCATTGTCAATTCCAGAGACTTCCCTGTCCTGAAGATCTGAAAGATGGCCTCAAGCATTTTGCTGTGGTGATCATACATGAAGAAAATTTAGGACAAGCAAAAGAGAAAAAATGAGATATATGACACCTTTTCTAAATAATCTGCCTGCCTCCCAATATTGATTCTCACAAAATATAGCATATTAGAAAATCTGATTAGTTCTTATACAGAGTAATGGTGTAAAATCTGATATCTTGCTTAAGCACAAGGTGAAGTCTAACCATACCAACTCCATAAACCTAGAAAAATTATGGTCGCTATAGTATCAGGTCCTAATATACAAAAATAATAATATTATAAGATCTAACAGCCGTCTATCAATGTTTCTCTCTCCTTCAGATTTAGGTAGACTGACAGCTTCTAGAACAAAACATACAGACCCAGAGACACAGAAACACGCACAGAGAAATAGAGAGGGAGTGAGGGATGGAGAGAATACTTAGTCGGAGGAGTTCCATCATCTGCAACGACTGAGGTAACCCGAACTGCTTCTAGAAAAGAGAGACCTGCAATTTCACTAACAGGTGAAATTGAATCATGTATCCATCTATTTCCTAGACTGTTAGACCATCTAATAGTTGTGTGCAATGCTTAACAATTGCCGGTACAGCTCCAAGCCCAACACACTACCTGTCGGCTTTCAGATACCACAGATAACTGGTTTAGTAAAATCAAACAAGTAACTGTCTACTGCTGCTGTGTCACAAATTGCATAAAACCGCAAGTTAATTCCATTGATTGCTGGGAATGGCGGAACCGGCAATCCTAATTGAAAAGTGCTTAAAGCAATAATTTTTTTCAGACAATTGTCTCGATAACGATCGTATACATCGACAAATGACTACTGACAACTACATGATCGCTAATTCCACCAAAATCCCTAACCGCGAAAATGGCGCAACAGCAAGATGCCATCTTCTGAACAAAAGCCCTAACTTTTCCGACCAACGTGTTCTTTTCCACTTGGGAACCAAACAGAAACCAACGAAAAGGAAGAGAGAACCGCAGCGCACTTTCGTCGTGGGAGTACTGAGTGTCCTGGGCATCATCGAGGATTGCCAGGATGTTCTCTTCGGTACCCACCCCAGTGGCGCTCCTCTTCCTCCTCCTTTTACCGCCACTGCGCCAACCGGCATCTAAACCTGCCTGCAACATTTCCAGATTTCCCGATGCTGCAAAAAGGAAGGAACTTGCTCTCAAGGGCTAATTGATCAGAATCAGTGAAACGAGCGATGAAGACTTTTCAGAATTCCCGCCATTTATTTTGTCGCCAAACTGAAGAGACCCAAAAAATTTACACCCACACACAAAAGGAGTTCCGTTGCCGGGACTCGAACCCGGGTCTTTCGGGTGAGAGCCGAATATCCTAACCATCTAGACTACAACGGATTGATGCGAGGAGCATAATGATTATATACACTTTCTTTTCCCTCCCCTTCTCTAAAGGAGGCACATAAAATATAATAAAATAAATATGAAATAAAGAGCTACATATAATCTCATTAGTGGTAATTAAATATAAAACCTCTTAGTATTAAATTGTCACTTAGAGGAGTTTTAGGCCCGTTTCCATCAAAATGTATAAGTTTATAGGTGGTGGGACCCAATTTCTTTATAAACTCAAGTTTCTTTTCTAATCTAGTCGAAGTGAGATTTATATCTCAATATATGACATCACGTAACAAAGTGTTCACACTTGACACATGTCCTTAAATACTCATCCTCAACAACTGACCTAGAGTCAGATGTTTTCTTCTAGTCTTAGGTAAGAGAGGAGAAACTGCCACGAGGCGGGGCTCTCTTCCATCCTCAGGGGCTAACATACAAATTAGACTTTTTCAGTACTCGACAAACTAACCACGAGCTGGCATATTTATTCCGGTCTAGGGCTTAACGGGTTACAAATTCCACACTCGGACTTGGTGTGGTGTGAGTTCTAATATCAACCCGTTCTAATACTATATTAAATTTTCACCAGAGTCTATAAGAGTTTTAAGCTCGTTTCCATCTAAAAGCCTAATTTGACTTTGATACCATGTTAAATTTCCACCTAGTCCAACAAGAGTCTTAAGCTCATTTCCACCTAAAAGTCTAAGCTAATAGGTGGTGTTACTTAATTCTCTTATAAATCCAAATTTTTTTTAGTCTAGTAGATGTGAGATTCAACTCTGAACACCCGTCCTAATGTGACAATGTGTTCACACTTAATATGTGCCCTTAAACTCCAGTCCTCAACAACTGAACTCGAGCCGAGTATTTCTCATCTGGTCTCAAGCGAAGGGAGACAAACTAAAACGAGGCAGGCCTTCTCTACCATCCTCAAATTAACAACTGGCCTCTAGCCCAGTATTTTTCTTCCGGTCTCGGGCTATAATCCCATGAGCTCCACACTCAAGTTCAACAACTAACTACAAGCCTGACATTTTTCTTGCGGTCTTGGGCTTACGGGTCGTGAGCTCCACACTGAGACCTAGTTTGGTGTGAGCCCACATGATAACCTGCTCTAATATCATATTAAATTTTTACCTGTGCCTGCAAGAGTCTTCAGCCCGTTTCTACCCAAAAGCCTAAACTTATAAGCGGTGTTACACAATTCTCTTATAAACACGTGTTTCTTTTCTAATCTCATTGATGTGGAATTTATATCTCAACACTTAGTCTCAAGTTAAGGATGATATCAACTGTTGTACGTTTTCTTTCTCTTTCCATCTTCTCTTTTATCAATGACTGAACACTCCCTGAGTTCACAAACTCCCATTAAGCCCACAGATCTTTATAAGCTCATAAATCTCATAAACAAACACATGCATTGCTGATCTCATTAAGGTTCGTGCATGTATGAGGGACATTAAACCTGCTAACTCATTAACTATTTACCAAATATACACGCGTCCCATCAATTCAAACTAACCACAAGGATGATTCTTCTCATTTTCGTCAATAAGGATTTCATTTGATGATATTTTTCGATTGAATTGCCAAAAGCTTGCTTTACAGCAGTCTATGACGGCCTTGATTAATTATTATCAATCCTCGACTATAATGTAAAGTCCAGATTTTTCAGCTTTTTATTTACACCCAATCGACATCGGGTATCTAATGCTTTTCCTTTCACTCTTTCTCTATTCACATATACAATATTAGTTACCGACTTAAGTATCGGAGAGCCAACCTAAGGTACCAACCCCAAACTCAACTTTTTTGCTGGTGCTTGAAGATCTTAGGGTATGATTGCCAATTCGAAAATACTATAACTCGATAGGCCATATCCAAAGGAAATATCAAATTCAACGGACCGCCTCGAGTATTTCTAGTTCGATCCAAATAAACTCACTATTAGGCAATTTAAATAGTCGATTTTCTCCATTCACACCATTCGAATATCAAATGTTATTTAAGAAATAAAAGAATCAAACAATCTGAACCATTCTAATTCCGTTCACTTCTCATAACTTAGTGACCTAGCTAGAGGCAAGCAGTGCCTATTCAATTCACGTGCCTCTAGCTACGTCTCTTCCTAGCCGACTAACTGAATCATGCAATCCCCTTTGCCACTAAATCGCACGAGTTTTAGCTAATATTACTAGCTGTTCAAGAATTTAATAAATCTTAATCGATTTATATTCGAAACAATACAATGCGCTTAGTAGTCAAATTACTATATGAAGACAAACATCGCTTGCTCGCCGAGGTGTGAACGTATGAGTAGTTGATAGACTTTCGAATTCAAAGACAAGATCTCATTGGTCTGCTGTTTTGTCTTATCCTCTCCCCAGGAAAAAAATAATGAATTTCCATTTTGACTTGCAGACGAGGAATGGCCTTTCCACGTGGAAGAAAAGTTATAAAGGTACCTACCAGCCTTGCTTATCTTTATTTTTTCTTTCTACAGCAGATTGAGAGCGGTAAACTGTACGCTTCGGTCACTAAATCATTTAATAATATATAATTAACTTTTAAAATTAAAAATCTAAAAACTAATTTGTTAGAATGAAAAAAGAAAAAAAGAATTTCATTTATCTTCTTATTGAGCGGAATTGACTCGAATTATACTTAAAAGGAAAACGATATACTAGTAAAACCGCATTTTTATTTATGCTCATGTCTGCACCTATACAGATGCAAGAGACATGAAGTGAAAATAAATAAAGATCAATCCAGTCAATCTCGAACCTCGAACAACTCCTCCTCGACATGATCCGAATCAACATTCGTTGATCCCCTGGTGTTGCCAACTTCCGATTCGGATTGGAACCCGTCAGTTGACCACGTGATAGTACCGGAACTCGACCGACGTACCTCGTTGTCATGCTTGCTCTGACATTTTAGGCTCGATTTTGGCTGACAGCTCTCTGACGATGCGGCGGCTGCCACCAGCTCCGCCGGGAAATTGAGCAACGCCTTGGCTCCCCTCATCCTTAAGGCCACCCTGTCGTACGCTAGAGCGGCCTCCTCGGCCGTCTCGAAGGTTCCTAGCCATATCCTGGCGCCTTGTCGAGCCGAGTCCCTGATCTACACCGCATACTTCCGCCACGGACGGCGCCGGACTCCCCGGTAATGATTACTCTTCCCGATGGCTCGATTGGGTTCGAGGGCACTTCTCGATGAACCAGAGGTGGCGATCAGGTAATCGCTGTGCGGCAGGAGAGAGGAACCTTCCAGCGATACGGACTCGTTAAGGACATGGTAGACCATGTCCTGTGAGTCATTCTCATTGAGAGGGAGCTCGATTGGGAAGGATGGAGCCATGACTTGATGGGCCTTTTCCTTGAATTTTTTTTTTTTAGCTAAATGGATTGATGGAAAGACAATGGCGGAAGAAGGAAGAATTTATATTCAAGTGGGTTTAGTCCTCTACCACCAACAACTGTAATTAACACTCGTGTGGTTGAGTAAGATGGAAATTATATATTCGAGTTTTGCTCTTAGTAATTATATGTAGAAGGGCTCTTAAACTTCGGACCTAGTGGACACAGGTTCTTGAATTACACCAGGTTTTTGGTGTTGCTTCGTTTGTGGGGCTCGTTTTAGTACTCGTTGTGCAGTTTATTTGATATATTTATGATTGAATGCAAAAACTCGATCATTATATAATGGGATAACTGGCTGCCACCACTGCCACCCTCATTTTATTCTATTTATTTGATATATCTTGTTTGTGGAGTAGAAAGATGAGTTCGATTTTGCTACCTTCTGGTCAATATGGAAAAATATCAATTAATTATAATAAATAAATAAATGAGTGTTGACCAGTCGAGCAGTATTACCAAATAAAGAAATTTTATTGATAATTTCCCATTACAAGGTTTGACAATTTAAAATAAGTACATGCTCTCTCATATTTACATATGTATACATAGAATGACACATTGTTGCTCAATTGATTTGATTAATGTATAGTCATTGTCTTTACAAGGTTATTGGCTGACCATGCCAATGACTAACTTAATGTGGAAGAAATGCCAAGCATGCATGGTTAAAACGGGCATATGGATCAAATTGAATATGGATAGGGCATCTACAGAAAATCCTCGCTTGGCAGGAGCGAGGATTTGTTTAATGACGACTATGAAAATTCAGTGGGTCTGATTGTAACGTTGGTTTCACTATCTCAGTCGTGACCGAGTTATGGATTATCTGTATAGCTAAAATAGGGATTCCGACAACTTTCTTGAAGTGGATTCAGAAGTGGTAACCGGGTTTCTTCGATCGGGTTAACGAAAGACTGCACGGAGAAATGCATTGTCACGGAACATACATAGTGCTCTTCAAAGAAATTGGCTGACAAACGATTATTCGCACTTATCGTGACAGTAATACATGTACGGATTAACTGACATATCACGCGTTATCATACCCTAATTAAGAACTACACATTGATTTACGGCTTGTCCTATTGGATTTGATATTCACTTGTTTTCGATATCATTGCGGTAACCATGGCCTGCTTATATTGCCTTCCATTGACAGTCCTTTTGCACGGGAGTTCCGTGTTTCCGGCAGAGCCAAAAAAAAAAAAAGGAAAAGGAAATGCAGGCTCAAGTCCCCGGCCGAGGTAGGCGAAATCGACATAACAGGCTAAAACATGAGAAAGTCTCTTATATAATGGATATACTATGTGATAATATCATAAGTAAATAGAATTCAGTTAATTTTAAGATTTTTTTAATAAAATCTAAAAGTGGGTCATTCTTCTGAGGATTCAAGAACATTTTTTCCACTTTTAAATGTGAAATCGAATCCCTACTAAAAATCAAAGTTTACTTTCTCCAACAAAAAGAAAAGATTAGAAATTTATATAAAAAAATCTTTAAAAAGTCTTACTTCACAATGATGTGGTGAGGAAAAACTGATTAAATTACTTTAATTAGTATTAATTGTAGTAACTGCTTATGTGATTAACACTAATTTGCTTAGTTATTACATTTTGATTGGTGTTTTCACACGTCACATGGTGAGGTAGGATCACCTAAGAATTTCTCGAAATTTAGGTATGTTCCTTTAAATTGTATTACCTATGATCAATTAAAAAAAAATTCAGACAATTTTCGACTGTTTTTGGTATGTCTCTATAAGTCTATTACTATATGGTTGTAGATGGAAGTTTGGTATATTTTTTGTCTTCCAAAACTGCCCTCAATCGGGAATATTTGACATCGATTAATTATATATGAGTTTGAATATCATAATTAATTGTATATGAGACCAAAGGTAATTTACACATCCATTTCTTACTCTAAGAGTATTTGCTTACTCTTCCCAACCGTTTTTCTCGTCCCGATTTATTTCTTTACATGAATATTACATAAAAGGATACATATTTGCTATGTTAATAGTATTTTATGTTAACTATATATCTCACGGGTTCACGTCTAGTTTTCCATATTACAAAAATAAAGATAGTTTTGAAAATTTTTTAATAAAAAAGGCAAGACTATAACAGGAATAACTTATAGGGATACCTGTCTTGTTGATTGTATATTAGCGATGTATATATACATTGTGTTCATCTTTCTATAATTTATTTCCCTTGACAGATATGAATACGATGCTATTTAATTCAATGAATCAATAGCCTCACAATACGGTAAGAACTATTCATCAATTGCTCCCATCAATCATGGAATTAGAGTAAGTTATCGTGTGAGCTGACACATCGTTAGATCTGAGTATAAAACTCATGATCATTATATATAAAAAGGCGGAACCCGAGACTGAAAGGAAAAATGTCCAATTCATTATTAGAGAATTGAGTGCGAAAGAGAAAAGTTGACACTTATAAAATTGTTAGCCGAGTTATCGTCAATTGTCCCCCTTGCCCGAGTATTATGAAAGAAAATACCTGATCCGAGTTTAGTTGTTGAGAGTGGGGTGAAGGGTACGTGACAACCACTTGCCATGTGAAGATTGGTCTACAGATTGAACCACAAATCGAATTGGTAATAAAAGGAATTCTGGTACATAAGAAGAATTTAACACTAACGTTTAGGTCACTCCTTTGATACTGTCTATTGTGCTTTAAATTCATCCGCCTCTCTTAACAAAGACCATGTTAATCGAGTTTGTTCAGCAAGAAATCCTTAAGTGATCTTTCCTTATCACATGACATGAGGAAACGCTAATTAGAATGCGACAAACAAGCAAATTAGTGTTCCACACCCAAATATCTGCCATAATTGGTACTAATAAAAGCAATTTGATTGATTTTTTTTCATCATATTATTATGAGGTGGCGCCATCTAAGATTATTTCTTGTTTGGCATACCACCAAGGCAAAATCATAATTTGTTCCCTTTCACTTGCACTGCATGAAAGCACGACTTATGTTTAAATCTCTCTTCTTTCTCTATATTGTGAGCCAAATGCTCCTTTGACTTACTCCTAGTAGCTACCAACCAAGAATTTGCAGTGAAGGACATCAGTGACCTACATCTGTTCCTTGACATGGAAGCTTTCTCCAATTCCATTGGATTGTATCTCACACAGCATGGTTAGTAGGCTATAATATCTGTCTTTCGCATGACCTAATCTAGCATGTTCCATCAACCAAGTTTATTAGTGTATGCATAAGCTCTCTGTCATCCACCGGCACCCTGTCAAGAGAACTGTACTATATCTCAAAGGAACTATCAATTATGAACTTCATTTATGCCCTATTTCCTTGTCCTCTATCCTCTTTCCTTGTGGTAAAAGAGATTGTAACCTCAGTTTAAAAGAGTCGTAATATCAGTTTAATAAGTTGTAAATCTAATTAGAAAAGGGATATAATTCGGTTCAAAGGAGTTATAACTGATCAGTTACAATTATTTTGTATTGAGATTCTAATCCTTTAAACTGATGTTGCATTTTTTTTACTGCCAGGGTACCGTGCCTTGGCTGGTTTCATAGAGGCTCCCATACCATTCTAGTCTTGTTATGTTAGCAATGATGAGGCCGAAAGAAAATGAACAGTTTGCCCAGTCAATAAGTCACTGATATTATTTTCATTTAAAAATTTAATCCATTAAATTGTAATGTCAAATTCACTTATAAACTTAAAATGTATGTCTCGTGTGACTAATGTGAGATTAACTCTCACATGTAACGTGTTGAGAGACACCTGGCCCTAACTCTGATATCATATCAAATTATTGCGAGCGGATCATTGGCAGGCCCGCAGCTGGGGCGTAGAGATTATTTCCGGGTCTACCGAGCTTATGTCAAAGAATGTGATGGTCAGGACATTTATATATTATATTATTATTAGTTCATCTTATAAGAATCTTAACCAATTTTCACCCAAAAGTTTAAGTTATTATGTGGCGATATCTAGTTCTCTTATAAACCTCCTAAAGTATAACCCGTGCTATGCATAAAATTGTCAATTACATGTCCTATCATAAAAATTTAAGGTGACCAAAAAAATAATAGGATGATCAAAGAAATATGCAACTAATCAAAGAAATACAATTTAAGGTCAGAGTACATAAAAAAAAGTACTTTAAATCAAATAAAAATAAAGCAAAACCGGAGAATTGGGAGAGCTTTTGATGAACTAAGTAGATTTTTTGTGGAAACTACGAAAGTTGCGAGGAGTTGGAGAATTTCAAAAGAGTAAAAGGAAACTGTGTGGTTAAGAGTAATGTAGGAAATAATTGAAAGAATCGCAAAAATAATTAACTGAAACATAATATGAGAAGTTAATACAATGGATAAATCTACTGAAACAATGGAAATGAAAAAAAATCTTATTCAAATCTTTATTATTTTATTTTAAATTAAATTTGACCAACTATAAATTAAATTTCATCAATAATATTTTTGAAACTTGAAAATGAGACAAAAATTATTTTGGATTTACTTAAAATAATATAGATAGATAAAAGATACGGATATAGATAGATATTTATATCTTATGCAGCTGATATGGGTTTAACAAAGTCACTTATGTCCTACCAACATGAGTTGGTTCAAGTGGTAGGACACTTGTTTCCCCAAGCAAAGGTCTGGGTTCGAGTTTTTGTGAATGGAGAAAACTCATACCGGGAGAGTTTTACCCATGAATACCAGTGTGCACACAAAAATGGATAAGCCATTCTTGATATATTTAGGACGATTTTAGTAAGATAAATGACGCTCGATGGTGTTCAACATTTGATCATGTTACTTCGCTTGAGAAAGTGGTTTCCCCACTTACTTCTTTTAAGCTCATGAATCTGCTTAAAATCTCCATTGTAATCGGGATAAGAAAAGCATGTTACTTCCCTGAACGTTCATCGAAGACTCCTCTCCAAACGGTCGTGTGAGTGAACACGATCACTTATACATGCAATCAGGCACCGAGGTCCATTGGAAAGTAACATCACGATCCGATACAATTTGCAATTGTGCAACTGGCAGTCGAGCGAGCTGAACATCGCAAATCCAGAATGACAAACGCTTTAACACAGACAAACTAGTTGAATGAAAAAGAATCGAGACAGTGAATCATATAGAAAGGCAAAGGTACAGCTGAGTCCTACATTCTCACCCCAACTTACAGAGTTTTTATACCCTAAATCTTCTATAGGTGGCAATTAATCAACCCCGGATGATCATTTCCCAATCTGCCTGTCTCTACGAGGAGCAGCAACCGGCCTTCTTGACCGCCGAGACGTCGTCCCTCGACCCCACATTGATCGTTTGTCCCTTGGGAAGCACGGTCGGATCGTCCCCAGCATCGAGGGCCTTCTTGCTAACAATGCGGTAGATCTGGGTCAGGACCTCCGTGAAGGCATCCTCGACGTTGAGTGACTCCAGGGCAGAGGTCTCCATGAAGAAGTTGTTCTCGCGCTCAGCGAAGGAGCGGGCGTCTTCGGTGGAAACAGCACGTAGGTGGCGGAGGTCAGCCTTGTTGCCAACAAGCATGATTACGATGCTGGGCTCGGTGTGGCCTCGCAGCTCCTTCAGCCACCTCTCCACATTCTCGAACGTGATGTGGCGGGTGATGTCGTAGACTAGCAGTGCACCCACCGCTCCTCTGTAGTATGCGCTCGTGATCGCTCTGTATCTGTATAATAGGAAAGAAAATAAACAAAACGAAGGTCAGCCTCCAAGGAAAGCTACACAGTAGGAGAAGCATGATCAATCTCAATGGATGAACTGAGTGCATTTAAACTATTAAAGCCGCATGGCTTGTAAGTGCTACTTTTCAAACATCAGAAGACAATACTTAACACCCCCCCACACCCCCACAAAAGGCTGGTTGGTTTAAGAAAGGGGTTAGTGAAATGGCATTGCTCTTAGCCTGAGAAGAGAGGTCTCTGTTTGAAACTGTCGGGTTTTTCTGATTTCCATCATTCTGAAAAAGAGTACAGAGAGCAGATATCCTACTTTATTGAGCAACATATACAAGACAAACAGAAAAATACGGCTAGAAGGTTCAAGAGAAATCTAGATTATTAGATTATACTTCATGGGTAGCAAGCTATTATCAAGTGTCAGCTAGTCCTTGAAATAGAATTATGGGTGTTAAGCAGAGAAATTTCGGAAGAAAAGCCAATAAAGATAAAACACAGGATGAAACATTTTTCTCCTCTCCCTATTCCTCAAAACTAAAGCTTTCAAACTCCAATGTATTTACCCAACAAGGTCATTGAGAATCTAATACACGGGCTGAAAGTACCCTTCGAAATAGAGGAAATCACATGAATAGTCCGTTTGATGGTGCCATAGAGTTGTTCATGGACTCCAACCAAGATAACGGGTGCAAGATAATACACGATCTGAAACTAACGAGCTATATTTAACAAAGAGAAGTTGTTCATGCCCTCCCCCAGGTTGAAACCGGGTATACCACATAGAATAATCATAGATTTATGTGGAGAACAAAAGATTTTGCCCTATCTTAATTTGCTTAGCTGAACCATACAATAAACAAATGGCCAATTTCTCCAAATTTCTATGGGACTTTCAAGCCAACCTCAAATGCAATCATATCTTGGCAAAGCTTCCACAGATTCGGCCTCTCGTAACTCTCCTCCAGCTACTCCCCCTCCAATTATTTTATGATTTTTATCCACTGTCAAGCCAAGGGGCTCAACAACTCCTCTACTCCATTTTCACTTGACATTTACCCAAACAGAGGAAAATCATCAGACTAATGTTGCCAAAAAAAAAACCAAGATCCATCCCAAACAAGGCATATACCACACAAAACATTCCTTAAAAGTCTTAGATGCATTCCCAACCAAATTTCGCCTGAAAATGGTAGGAACGGATAAGTATGCGGCTTTTCGATTTTCAAAAGGTAGAATCAGCAGAAAGATTCACCATTCTCCCTTTTTGTTTGATCTTCTATTTCCTTTTCTGCACTCTCTAAAATATTATAAAAACAGAGCTAGAACCTGTCCGCATTGCATTAAAAAATAAGAACAGATACAAACAACCAAAAGAGATCCGCCAGCGATCTACGTGAGGATCGCAGAGAAGAAAAATCGGAAAAGCGATCACCTTTCTTGACCGGCGGTGTCCCAAATCTGGGCCTTGACGACCTTGTCGTCGACCCTTATGCAACGAGTCGCGAACTCGACCCCAATCGTGGACTTCGACTCGGGGCTGAACTCATTGCGGGAGAATCTAGTGAGCAGGTTCGACTTTCCGACGCCGGAGTCTCCGATCAAAACCACCTTGAACAGGTAATCATAATCATCGTCACCTCTGTAAGTGCCCATCAGGGAAAAGTATCTCGTTCAGATCCCCTCGGCCGCCAATTCTGGGTGAAATGCAAGAGCGATGGGACGAATATCAGGACTGGGAATGAAGAGAGGAATCTTTCTGGGGGTGTCTTCTGTAAATTGGGAGTAATGATTTGAAATAATTCTACACCATTGAAATGCAGAGAGAAATTCGAAAGGTTCAACTTTGTCTGCGTGGTAACAACCATGGACTATTCTTAGGAGTGGCGGCAACGGGACGAAAGATCATCATCAAATATTTTCCATGCAAAAATTTGTATTTTTCTTTTTTCTGCTCCTGTAAATATTTGTATTTAACTGAGAAATGGGCTCGGTCTTCCCGTGCACTTTATTATACAGAACTGTCCCAAAATGCGCTTTTTTTTTTATAAAACTGAAAGCACGGATTTAAAATACATTTTTAAAACGTTAGTCACCGAATTTGTTTAAAGTTTACTATTTTTTAATAATTTATTTATGAATGGGCCATATTTTTGCTCAATTCTCCTTTCTTATAGTAGGATATTCCGTGCCTCCATTCAAGAAAGTCTGGGTGTAAGGACGGTATCATAGCACCAACATCAAGTGATGTATAAGTCAATACAACAATTAAAGTCTTGACATAACTATGGTACCACATCAGTATCGTTACGTAATGTCACAAGTCAATAAAATTACAAATCATATATTTACATGTTTTTTCAAATAAAAAATTAGAAAATTAAAATCCTAAATGAAAATTTGAAAATCTTAAGAAACTGTAGAAAACCCTAAGAAATTTCGGCATCAATTACCAATGAGGCTAGAAGGATACAAAAGGTAAAAGGATAGGGGTTTTTTAGGGTTACTCATGATCTTAGTTTTTTAGCCTAAAAAAGAAGGATTATAACACACATTTAGGTGATCTTACATCCTTATATGATATCAGAAAATACTAATGAAAATATAATAAATGAGTAAATTAGTATTAAATATCCGAATAATTACTATAATTATTACTAATCAAAATATTTTAATGAATGTTCTTTCTTATCAAGTCATTATGAAATACGATCATATAAGACTTTTTTTCATTATTTTAACCTTTATCAACTTATGATACTATACGATAATGCTGATGTGATCTCACCATTACACCCAACACTTCCCTTTTTCTCCTCTTAAAGATCTGCATACCTCATCCACACAGACGATAGAAAAAACCGAGCCTATGTAGTACTTACGTTGTAAATATCTAACAATACTACACGACGCACAAAATGACTGCATCTGCATCCAGAATTAGGTGCGGAAATTTTGTGCCAGTCAATTTGTGACCCGCCAAATTATTAGGACATGCTTAATTGTCATCAAGAGATGCTCCAAATATCATTGGCAATGTATAGCAGTAGAATTGCAGCTCACAGTCGATACACTTGGGTCTAGCAAGTTGAAAATATAAATAAGTGAATAATCGGACACACTGAAAAAAAAAAAAAAAAAAAACGAAGTCTTTGCTACTTAGCAATAGCTTTGTTCAAGCATTGTACGGATTCTTCGTTCTCTTACATAAGAATACGCCAAGATTTCTTCCATGACAAATTTCAGGGGTTTCGATCATTTCCGAGCATCGGCCTTCTTCTGCTCTTTGGCTGGAGAACGAAATTTGCAATTATAATTGGTTATGGAAATACCAAACTAAAAGGATCAAATTAGCAGTCTCGATGCACGTGATGGTTTACCAGCTTTCTCCTCTTCTCGCTTCTTGGCAGCTTCTGCTCGCTGTTGTCGGATAAGGGCTAAACGCTCTGCATCAATCATTATCAAAAGGTTGTTACCTTTAAAAGTCCTGAAAGAACCAGTCCTTGAAAAGAAATTATTTCAAGAAACACGTTCAATATAAAGCGCACGAGTTTGAATATTCTTTCATTATAAATCTCGAAAATACAATAGAAGGTACCGTTTTTGCCTTTTAGATTTTTCTTTTTGATGAAGAAAAGGTTGTAATGGTAGCATGGTACCTAAATCTTTTCGGGCTTGCTCTGTTTTCCCTTGTTCCTGCAGCCTCATGTATCTTTCATGAGCTCTCTGCTTCTCTATCTCTTCCCTGCAAGATAACATAAGGCAAAAGATGACTCTCTTTCACATTAGCATCTGAACTTTAACCTTCTAAACCAATCAAACAAGAGAGAGGAAGTAAACCTTTTCAATTGAAGTTACTAATTTTTAAGTTCTATCATTACATTTATGATATATCATGGAAATCTTGTCAGGTATCCATATAATGAGATATTTCTACATAATTTTTTTGGTACGCAGTATTCTTTTCATGTTTCTTCTGAAATGTAACACAAGATGCCTTGATTTAGTTTATTTGTTCATCTTATTGCAAATCACATGTTTGCCATACTATGGACAGACTTTTCTCTATTCTAATTGACAATATGTCCCAGTTCTTTTGAATACTATAGCTGGGAGTACCGGCTGATGTTTTAAAACACCCTCTAAGCACAACTAGTACAATCTAAATTTATCCTTGGTACAGGGAAAAGAGTCATCTCAAGTTGAAAGAGAGCATATCTACAAACCTTTCTCGCCTTGAGAGTTCAGTCGTTTTCCCTGTCTGCAGAATGCAGATAAAAACACTTCTAAGTACTGCACTTACAAATTTCAGATATAGAAAATGTGCATGAAAAGTTAAGAAACGTACATCAGCATTTTTAGCTTTTATGTTCTTTGGCTGCACCAAGTTTGGGTTTTCAATCTCAATAATGCTTTGAGTTCCCTTTCTCTTCTGCTATAATATTCAGGGAGATGGGAACATTAGCACCCAAAGAAGCAAGAAAAATTAGTTAAGAGTGCAAAATATCACTGACTTCAGTTTCATCCCCAGATTCTTCCCCAGATTCTTCCACAGATTCTTCCTCAGACTCTTCTTCTTTATGCTGAGCCTGTTCCTGCACATGCAAGTCCAATTATTAGAAAACAGTGCCAACAACTGGCAGTTGTTCAACATTCAATTTGTTAAAAGTGTGCAATTGCAGAGACCAAGATAAAGCTGCATAATACTGCATGTATTGGTGAGATAGGGAGAGAGTACAGAGGGGACCTGTTTGAAGGTGCGAGGACGAGTGGAGGTTCCGGCAACTGTAGTGATTTAAACCATATACAAGGTCAGATAAACCTTAACAGCTTAAAGACCGAGACCTCACTACTGCACATGAGACAGAGTGCGAGAGAGATAAAAAAATAACAAAGTCGAGGGGTAACTTAGGTTGGTTAGTTTATTTGATTATCACTCAATCAAGAAGGAAACAAACGAAGTTGAAGACAGTAATCAAGCCAGAGTCTTGCAACCCTTTGCATCCGATATTCCCGATCACCAAAGAAATAGCAACTATAACAAAGGATAAAATAAATAAACTCTGCATTTTGTACAGCAATCTCTCATATAAACTCTTGGAAATTAGCAAATCAGATTCTTTGACCGTGTATCCACCATCTCTTAGGTCAAGCATCTCGAGACCCCTAGTTACGACTACAATCTCCAACTTCCTCCTCCTGAATACTCCACCATTCTATATCCCTATTCCATGCACATCTACTTCGACACGCTTATTAGGGAAAGAAAAAGAACCACTGCCTGCAATTCTACATATGATGCGATTGTTGAAGACACATTTGAAATCATTGATCCACCAATAGAAAGTACACAATCCACACTCTTCTCATAATGCACCCCAAAAGTTCAAGTAAAGCCCAGGATGCTATGCAAAAGATAAGCAACCTATGCAACCCTGTTTCACTCGGAGAAAGTTTAAAACTTCAAAGAGTTTCTTTTTTTTTGGAAATTTGTAATTTCATTTAGTCACGAAAGGTCACAAAATTTTGTAAGGTCCTTTCTAACTCCTTTCTAACATCCCATTTCCTAATAGATCGTGTACTCTACTTTACAAAAGTAAGCTGCCAAAAGAGGAGTTCAAATTTCCTTCCAACTCGGGTAGTGATGCCACTCATCAGGGACGGATCCAGAAAGTTTGTAAAGGGGGGTGAAACTCTATATGGAATTAAGATGAAGAATTTAGGGGGGGGCGAACTATATATTATTCAATAAAAATAGGGTAAAATCAAGTAAATTTTGCATAGAATCTCATGGAATTCCCGAGCTCGGGGGGATCGCCCCCCCCAAATCCATCACTGCCACTCATCTCTTCAAATATCTTCGTATAGAGCAAACTAGTATGAACAGCGGAGTAGTTCAAGGAGTTTCATTCTTCAGACAATTCAAAATTACTATCCGTCACACGTATCCTGCAATAAGCATGCTCAATCTCTCCATTTTCCTCATCAAACAATCAGTCAATAATTTCACCAACATCCTACTACCAAACAGATCCACCAGAAAATCCAGCAGAATTCACTGGTCTCGTCACCGAACCTTATAAAGGAAAAGATTTTATTCCACTTAGGTTGGTCAGTATCCTAACAATTGATCCAGCAGCATCTAAGTTTCCAGAGTAAAAAAGGCATAGCGAGATCCCAGCAGCAATCAGATCAATGGAGAACATCCCCCAGAAACAAACAACAGAGGGAGGAAGGAGCAGGGAAATGGTGCATACTTATCTCATCGGGGTTAGAGAACTGACGGCGACCGGTAGGCTTTCCCTTGAACTTGCCTCTTCCCATCACCGCAGAATACAAGGCGCAGATCTGATACAGAGAAAAAGAAAAGATCTTTTCAGCTTCCTGCGTCTGTAGATTGCGGTGAACCGTCGAATCGTATATCCTGAATAAAACGCCAAGGGACTCCAAATCGAATATCTCTTACCCTCTCTGCAGATTCTCTCTCCGAGTCGATTTCAATAACGAAGAACCCTAGCTGGTGGCGGGCGGGCCAGAAAATGGCGTTAATAATGGAAGAGTAATTGCGTCACTTCGTTCTACGTTATTTTCCTATTTTGTACATTAATATCAATATTATTGATGAGCGGATTACGAGAAACGGATCCATTTACATAATTCTTTTATAAATTTATTATTATTTTTTAATTTAACTGATATAAAATATAATACTCTCTCACACATACTATTAAGAGCTTAGCTCAATTTTGATACTATATTAAATTATATGTATGACGAAGTTGATGACTTAGCCTGCAGGAGAGTAGGACACAAATCCGGGATGTAGAGGGGTTATGGGAGACGGTACGTGTTTATATCAAAAATTATCATGTCAAGTGCTTATATGTTATTATAGGTGGGCACATGTACTAGGAAAACCCAGAACCGGTTGAAACCTACCCTAGAATATATTCTCATGAGAATAGGGTAGGGTTCGAGTAAGAAAATGAGGATCCAGTTAAAATATATTCTTGTTTTGGTTTCATTAAACTTGATATCCAGAACTGACAAATATATTTTTATATTTTTGCTGAATATAAAACGTTAAGTCACAATCTTTTATCTTAATATTTTATTATATCCTTTTTGCTATCTTTAAATTCTTGGTGTCTTTTAAAATTCATCATTTCCTTAATTTTATTCATCTAATAATCTTCATTCTTTTACGGTAAGAGTCTTGCCGATCACAAACCTCTCTCATACTACATTTAGTTGGATATTTTCAACATCTTTTGGGTATGTCAAGCAAGAAAATTATAAGATAATTATTCATTCAATTTTTAAATTTTTTATTTTTATTTATTAATAGAAGAATATGTTTCAAATGGTTGCTCGGAACCGATGGTATAATACAGGTTCCGCGGTAGGGTCCGATTCTTAGAACCAATATGGTAGGGTTCAGCTTCAAATTTTAGGAATCGATCATGAATAAGGTAGAGTCTGAATATCATTAAAAAATATAAGGTATCCGGACCCGATTGCTCCCATATATTATATTATTATTAGTGAATTTTACAAAAAAAAAATGAGTTTGTTTCATGTTTCCTATTTGCACTCAAAAGCCTAAAATATTATGTGATCGTATATAATTATCTTATAAATCCATAATTATTATCTTATATGATCGATATGTGATTTATTACCCTTTCTCATGCATAGTGTGTTAGGGGCTTAGCCTACCTATGATGATATCATATTGAATTGTGTTTTGTGAGTATATAATTAATCATTAGAATGAAATTTAGATTTATAAAAGAATTGGCCACTACTACTAAAGAATTTAGACTTTTACATGAAAACAAACTAAAGACTCTTGTAACTTGTAAGCTTATGGTGACATATTAGATGGTGTCTACGCTAGTCATGTGAGCTCATATTTCACCAGGCCCCAGTATAAAAACTTTTGGTCAATAAAAAATTTAGAAACCAAAAGAAAAATACCTGGTTCATTATCAGTTGACCCCATCACCCAAGTACAAAAGAAAAAAAACACTCAACTCAAGGTCAGTTGATGAGGTATCCCACATCATATAGTCGCAAAATTGAAACTGGAATTTATAAAAGAATTACGCACCACCGTATAATAATTTAAGTTTTTATGTGGAAATGAACTCAATTTCTTTTAGATCAAGATAAATATTTTACACTAACTGATAACATTGCTAGTCATCTTCACTTCTATCACTCATCGAACCATTTTCATAATTCTCACACCTGTTCTCATCTCCTACAACCCTCCAAATTGATCATTGTATTCATCTGTCTCTTATCTCCTCTTCCCTAGGTTTAAGGATGCCAACGAACCAAAATCCCCACATAAAAGAGATGAAACATGAGAATAAGACAATCATCATAGGGACTAGCTAGGACATACACTCCTCGCCATGGTCGACACCAAAAGCCAGCTTGGGATTACTCTGAGCCCGTGTTCATGGACTATCTCGGACTGTCTCCTACTCTAATTCGACTGGTTGAGTCAGATCCCTAAGCCTCGAGAATGCGAGCCTCATTAGATACTTGAGCATCCTCGACCTTGCCTCCTTGCCTATTCTTCGGTTCCAAAAGAATTGTTTAAACCGGACTAGACAAGTGGCTATTTCTTTGTTGAGCCATTTGGTTCAGTTTTAAAAACTATGGTCAGACTTTTTACAATAATATGCAAATATTGTTTCGCCGCTTCTTAAGCATTTAATATGAGTCCTTTGCTAGCTTGTTCTTTGAGGCACCGTAGTTAAGATACCACAGTTGGCCAATAACACCTTGCATAATGAATAGAGTGAGCATATCATTTTGGCCAAACATTAAAGACCTCATCTTAGTCAAATTCTGAGGTGATACAATGATCTCTCTCAAACTCATTATTTCCATGCAGATACAGGTATTAGAGTGATAACAAGCGTCTAGGGCAAGTGCTAACGGGTGAGAGCTAATGTCAACTTGGCATACTTATCTCTTGTTTTTGCAAATTATCTTTGCATAAATGCATAATTAATCACAAATACATCGTGCATTATTAAAAATATCCTATAACAAAAATGTTATCTTAAGATGAAATGATCCACTAACTAGAAAACATAATAATCAATTACATAGTCATAAAACCCGTACATGACATCGAAAATTATCTATAGGTGTCTTAGTAAGGGGATCAATGATCATCCGATATTATTTGAGTTTCAAGATAAACTTGTTCTCAATTGTCCTACGTCCAGTTGGACAGTCAACCAAGTCTCGTACATGGTTAGCTCTCATGGATTCTATTCCCTCATTCATTGTATTCATCTACTCTTTATTCATAGGAGATTATAGAGCCTCCTATAAACATTTGGATTCCGCATTATCTTGCACGACCATCATATAAACAACCCTTTGACCTTAAACAACAATGGGGAATGTTTCCATGTTGGCTAATATACAGCAAAGATTCGAGCAGAGCTCCCTTTAATAAATCAAGTTCACCATCAAGCCAATCGCATTACTGTTCTTCTAGCGAGGGCATCAACAATACTCTATAACTCATTTCAATTCCTCACTACATGGTCTTATGCATCTGAATCTGCAAAGAAATAGGATTAGCGGTCGAACCATTAATGACCATAAACTGTATATCGTGAGAATATAAGTTTATAAGTAACTTCCTTACTTCAACAAATTTGGGGGCAAAGTGATTTATCCTATGATAGTTATAACGCTTGAGTTTGCTTAAACCATTCTTTCCGCCAGTTTTTCATTCTCTTGCATTTAGTAGACTTTCCTTTCTTGAGCGCAAGTTTACTCTGTTTCTTAAAAGCACCTTCAACTTGCTTGCATTTATTCATGGAAGCCTTGTACAACCTCCGCTGTAATTTATGTTGTTCCTCAACATTATGTAAATATTCAACAATTGTTACACCAACATCAATAGAGAGAATATTAAACTCGGATTGGGTCCGGGTTTGACATGTTCCACATTGACGAATCAAGTTTCCTATGACATAGCTTCAAGTAACAATTCTAATAAATTAGAAAGTAAAGCTGTGAACTCAAGATATATATATATATATATATATATGTGTGTGTGTGTGTGTGTGTGAATTCAAATGTCCCTAACAAGTTTATAGTCACTATAACCTCGCATGAGATATGTATTATCCTTTTCAAAACTTAAAATCAAGGTATTTGTTGTTAGGGATAGTACTCTAAATCCAATCATATGGGATGTAATTAATTCTATCTTTATTTATGAAATATAATTTGAGGCATTTCTTCATCATATCCTGTTGATTTTATTGATTATGATGAAACCAATAAATTGAGGTTAATTTTAGGGTTATATGAGATCATACAAGTTAGACTTAAAATCCCAAAACCCCTTAATTTAGAAATGTTCCAAGTCACAGGATCACTGAGAAGGGGATCTGTGATCCGTTAAGACTAGTATACTCGTTACATGCTCTAACGTAGAGGGTAAATGATTTTATAGTTATTTGTCAATAGTTGCTAATGTAACAGTGTAGGCGCTTATTATGAAATGAATTCACTGAACTGACTTGCTAGATGAATATCTAATGTATTCTAAAATAAATATCAATAGGCTAATTTTCGGGTGATAGTAGATATAAGTGATCCTTAGACTTGAAATTATCATAGTGTCTTATAACTGTTAAACTCTAGTTTTGGTCTATTATGAGACTTTTATGGAGGTGGTGAGTAATAATAAGGAATCGGTTACTTTGAATGATAAGAGAGAATGTCATATGTATTCTACTTATTATTGACTCGGGAAATCTCTTGGTAGAATAGTATGAAAAATTGGAAATGAGTTTTCAATATTTCATACTTGAGTCAGATACTTGAGAATTGGTAACATATGAATGATTATTGGGGGTTTGACATTTTTATCCATACTCTACCTTATTTGGGATGTTGTATAATCAAAGGATTTAACTACACGGTAACTGATCACTGAAGGGTGTTTGATCCTTTAGATTGAAATCCTCACTATCCAACTATTCATGATATTTGCTAAAAATCAATCTTGATTTGTGGGTATATCCGATTAAGAGTTAATTGAATTATCTTGATAAAGAGTTTAATGAGATTAGTTGGAATATAACTATTGGACTCATTGCCGGCTTAGTGTGAAACCCAATGGGTCACTCACAATGCAAGTTTTTCTCGTAACGAAAATTCAATAGATTTAAATTTTGGATCGGGCTATTGAATTTTGCTAACACGAAATGTGCCAATGAATGTCACAATCTTTATTAGATAAGATTATTACAGAACTAAGCATTTTATTTTTGAAATCAAATGATTAAGTATTCTCAGTTATACATACATGATTGTTATCGAATGAGATTCGGTTATATATATTTTAATTTACATATGTAAGAAATGAATTGCAATTCAATCGTCAAAGTAAAAGGGTAACAATATATAAATATATATATATATATATATAAAGTAATCAAAGAGTGGAACGAGTAGGTGCCTTTTTTTTTTTTGGGATAGGTGAGGAGGTGCTTGTAGGTACGAAAGAAAGGTAGTTACTTTCTGTTATATATATATATATATATATATTGGTTGTTTAGGTGGCGGGATAGATTGACTAGTAGAACAATGAGTGAAAAAAAAGAATTCTCTTGTTCTAGCCGTGAGAAAAATTCTTTATCAAAAAATATACTAAGTTTTAGTGTGACCGTTTGAAGAAAGAATTTCTTAATTCTTAAAAAAAAAAAAAAACGTGGTGTGGATACCGTAAAGGGTGTGCACGTGTGCGTCTATCGAAAGGATCAATTCTAGAAGGTTCCTCATCAGGAAAATCAGTTCGTGTGGACAGCATCGTACAACATCAACCTAAAGTTTAAAATATAATGACCAAGTTAGAGTTCTTGTAGGTATTGGGAATGAGTTTTTTTTTTTTTTGAGAATTAACCTTGTTAATTATGTAAATTCTAAATTATCTCAAGTGACCCCAGGATTGAGAATGAAATATTTTTTTGAAAATTAACCTTCCGTTGCGTTACAATTCCCATCATTTGTATCATTAAACATGTTGGAAATCATTATCCTGTTCTATGAAGAGAGCAACATTGTCTTTTAATAAAATTACATGGTTTTGGTTCTACTCGATATTGGTGGACATTCCTAAATGTTGTCACATAGATCATACAGTCCGATTGACTTATCATAAAAAAATTAATTATGAGCGGTGTACCAGTAGGCCTGGCAAACTGTATCATGTCGTGTTTAAACATGTCGTGTCTAAATGATTCGGGTTAGATACCCTGATAATCTGGACGTGATACTTTTATTTTTCGTGTCTAAATGGATTTGTGTCCAAAACAGTCGTGTCTAAACTGTGTCTAAACGGAGTTTATCCATTTAATGTAAAATATTGACAATATATAATTATACTTTAATAATATGTGACATGATTAGTATAATAAATAAGTAAGATTAATTAATTATTGATCATGTAACGTCATTTTTAACCATAAGAATACATGCAATGCATGTAATATTTTATATATCATAAATTTTTCATATGTAAATATATTAAATAAGTCAATATATATATAAATAGAGAATATATTTAATCAATGTATTTAAACATGTCGTGTCGTGTTATACAGGTTTAAACCTAATTAAACACGTTTATATATCATATTTATACAAGTTCATGTTTAAATGGATTTATGTCTAAAGAGACTTGACCCAAACCGGTCTAACTCCATGTCATATCATGTTGGGTTATCGTGTCGTGTCAAAAATTACCAAACTTATGTAGCGGTGCACTTGAAGTTAAGAAGCGAGGAATAGTAGAGTTGGCCGTCCAGTTTCTCTCATTAACAAGAACAAGAATATTAGATATCACAATATTATAGAAGTTTGTTTGCTCGTTGGAGAATTAATTTTTGACTTTTTATCTCTTTTAGGAATTTCATTATAATAAAATATGTAAAAATGCACTTATATTGAGTTAGAAAATTATCTGTTAAGGGAAAAATATAAATTAAAAACAGAAAAAAAGCAATAATTTTGTGATAGGAGGAATTATATTTAAAAAAATGTATCATAAATTAAAAGTTGCAATTTTCTTCATGTCATGTGGAAGTTTCTAAGTTGACTTGTAATGTTAATATTAATATTATAACAGAGGAAAGTATTTTGAAATATCCATTGCCTTCAATTGTTTCCTAACAGTTAAAAAGAAGGGTAGTAGTGGTGACGATCTAGTCACTTTGCTATATAATATTCGGACTTTTATATTCAACCATGAATATTTCAAACGAATTAAACAACCAGTGGTAATACTGATCCCTGTCAAGGTAGCACAACCAAATGCCTAGTAAAGTTCAAAAAGCCTATGTCTAATTTCAAGATTCGAGCTCAAAAGTTCCCTATAGCATTTTCAGCTTAAAGCATGACTCGAAATATGATTCTGACCTCACTGAACCACATGATATTGACGTTTGAATTATCTAATTCGTTCGTTGACTTCCCTTCCCAGTTTCCATCTGTTCGAAACAAAGACCTAAATAACCTACAGTCGATATGTGTCAAATGCCATAGCCTTTAAAGAAGGGAACTTTCCTGGATGCTAAACTAGGCTACTTCCATTTGCCCTCCTTCCTATGTTTTTGTTACATGAACCATCTAATAGTGTAGATGTGGTGAATCGGAGCAATCACAATTGAGCTCAACTAATCTAAATTTAAATCAATTATGGATTTTCTATGTTCAGAATATCCAAAGTCGGAATTTTAATTAACAAGAAAAGACATGAATCCATTTCATTTGATCAACTTATGTTTGTCATCAATCTAGACTATCAGGACCTATGCAAGAAGGATTCCTTGGTCAACTTTTCTTCAGCTCACGGCATCCAAATTTTGACTTCATAATGGCTCAGTGAAATAAAATAAAAATGAAAATCAGAAGAATTACAGCACCAAGTGGAATAGCAAGTCAACATGGTTGACCTGAAGCCCCACCAGCTAGAAGCCCATCAAATTCGCTTTTCGGGTACCGGTGGTGTAGAGAAAAGAGAGATCTAGGTCGGCTCGATATTTTCTGCAGCAATGGAACGTCAGTACTGCACGCACTAACTCGCAATTCCCAACATTCTTTTTTTTTTTTTGGCTGCTTAACGCGTAATTCAGAAATATTCAGCAATGAAAGATCTACAGGCTGCATGCTCAATGGAATGTTTGGTGAATTTCTTCCGGATGACTGGACTCCTTGGAATATAATATAATGATAAATAAAGTAGAAGAGCTTCGCCATCCACGTGGAATGGAAAAAGAAAATGGGTGCAATTATCAGTTGATAAATTGCAAGCCGCCCATTAAAGAATAGTCAATTTGTGGCCTATTAGAAATATTAAAAGCATTTCAATTGGCTATGAAAACATTTCGGCGGTTCTCCTCATCATGTGACGTGTAGAAATATCGGGTGGGATGTAACAAATAGTCGATTGATTGTTGCTCACTCGTGTAATTGTTGTATTTTATTGCTAATTGTAATTGTGACATACGACCATTCAAAATTTTTTCTCATATTTAATATTTAATGAATTCTGATTAATTCAAGTTCAAGTGGATTCGGATTACTTATAAGTGGAAAAGGGTTCCAAATCATGAACAGTCTCCCATTGAAATATTAAATTCCGAGACTTGTAAGAAGTTTCCAACCACCTGTAGCAAGCCATATTGGAGGTTCCACTCAAAGAGAAACTCTTACACGTAGTAGATATATTATGTGATATTCTTATATAGCGTTACAAATTAAATAAAATCCAATTATTTCTATTTTTATGTTTTTAGGGTTAAAAAATATTAAAAATTAAATTTTATTTATTTGTGATATCGTATAAGTAATGTAATGTATTTTATCCGTTATTATCATCGTGCCCATGCTCCTAAAGTCCTCAGCTTAAAATTCAACATTCAAATAGGTAAGGTTGGAATATATATATATATATATATATATATATGTCGCTTATATTGTTGAAACGCCAGCCCTCGGAGACTGTTGTTGGGAAGCACAAGAAGGGGAGGAGGGAGGAGGGAGGAAGTAGGGCGAGCAGTCAAGATGCGTTTCCATAAGGAAGATCTGGATCTGGTGCTGGTCCCGAGCGGGCTGCTGGTCATGTTCGGGTACCATCTCTTCCTCCTTTACAGATACCTGCATCAGCCCCACACCACCGTGATGGGCTTCGAGGACCATGACCGTCGAGCCTGGGTCAAGGGCATCATCCAGGTAAATCCGCCGCCCCCCTGGTCTGCTTGCTTAGTCCCAGTCATCGGGGATCGTTCTTCATTGATCGAGTCGGAAAATTATGAACGCCGGTGATATAGTTCCTCTTTTCGTTTCTGAGATCGAAATATCGAAACTTTTGGACTGTGGACTCGTTTATTCGGTCATCTCACCCACTAGCTAGATCGTTGAAAATTCACTAGAGTCTCGTGGATGACAATATATAGTATTTTATAAAATAAATTAATAAAATTCAGTTACTTTTAGTGTTATTTTTTGGATTTATAAAAAAATCCTTTAAAAAATTAAAATTTTTTAATTAGCATCACCGTGAATATGCTGTCACGTGATAACACCATGACATAACATACATTTTTCTCTTTGTGAAGACGCTTGCTGAAGCACATCCTTGTTTGTTGTTATGGGCGTAAAAAAAAAAAAAGTAACTAAACCGAACTGTCAAACTGAACAAAAAAATAGATCGAACTGCTCGATCTGGCTCTCTAATTGTTCATTTTTGGTCAAGAAGAGGTCCGATTAGTTATTTATTATGATTAGTTAGGGTAATTGCAATTCTCGAACCGATTTTCTAATTTTTAATTAAATAAAATAAAATTACTTTTTTTATTAGAATTCATAGTATGAATTTTTTAAATGGTTGGCTCGGTTAGATTTTCATCTAACCGATCACATTTTATGAATTAAATTATATTATTTTATTTAAAAAAAAGGAATTCCACAAAAATTAATTCTGTACGGTTTGATTATTTTGTGGTTAAATGATATGCTTCAGACTTAATATTCCAAACCGAATCAAATCCGGTACATAATTCGATCCTAAACAATTTTTCGAAACGAACCACAAATGCCCCTACTTTCTATTTTTCCGCAATTCAATGATTCCCTTCCTGATCGGCCTGTTTCCTCCCGATCTATGCCGGCTAATATTCATGCTTAGCTCGACAAGAAGGACGTCGGGACTTGCCTCGGTGTCATTTCATCGAACATTTCGGCGGCGACGTTCCTTCCTCGATCTCCCTCACCCTGAGCTCCCTCATCGGCGCCTGGATCAGCAACTCCAGCAGCAACTTCTTCCAGAGCGACCTCATCTACGGCGACACCAGGCTCACCACCATCTCCATCAAGTACATCAGCCTCCTCGTCTGCTTCCTCCTAGCGTTCGCCTGCTTCGTCCAGTCCGCCAGGCACTTCGTCCACGCGAACTACCTCATCAGCACCCCCGACAGCAGCGGCTCGCTGTCCCGGAGCATCGAGCGAGCCGTGCTGAGGGGCAGCAACTTCTGGTCCGTCGGGCTCAGGGCACTCTACTTCGCCATCGACCTCCTCCTGTGGTTCTTCGGGCCCATACCGATGTTCATCGGGTCCCTGAGCATGGTGCTCTTGCTTTACAGCCTCGACTCGAACTCCGAGCCTCTGAACCAGCACGAGTTCCTGAAGAAGGTCGAGAAGATAGTCGAGGAGAGAGTCACCGAGGTCGCTTTGACAATTCGTGGGCACCATCAAGAATGAAAGATTGCGGGCAATTTTCTCAAGGAATTGCTTAAATTGATGTTAAATTAGATGTAGGAGAAAAAAAATGTTCCGGGGTCAGTTGGATCTTTTGGTCAACGGGGATGTTTGACCTGGTGTAAAATGAGATTACACAATGTAAAGTCCAAACTTTATGTTACAGATTACTGTACTGTTCTAAAATTTTGTAATATAAGAAGGCCAAATCATCAATGAATGTATAAGTGGAAAATGCGTAAGACAAGATTTTGACCACAAGGATGTCAAAGATATCATAACATCGAGTTAGTCGACCCAGCAAGAGTTGTTTATCACTTAATCTACAGTTAAAAGCGACAGGATTCAGATGGGAACCCAAGCAAACGAGTAAGGTTGCAGGGGTTGGGAATGTGTAAATTAAGATGCATGATGAATGTAAGAGAGTGTTAATCAGGGTTAACATGCACTTGAATTAAAAAAAAATTAATTTCTCTTGAAACTCTTGATAGATGTTGGGTGCAAGTATAAGGTTTCCGATGGAGTGTTAAGGGAGCACTAATAGTCATTGCAGAGAAGTCCCCGCCTTGCAAGTAATAGTAGCGACAACATAAATAATTGAGTGTTTGATAACCAAAAATATTTGGATAATATTGGATACAAAAGGGCGAATGAGTGTAGAACTATGTGCACTATTAGTAAGACTGCAAAATTCCTTGTGAACAAATTTGTGTTATCTGATAAACTCGTCGTGGTCGAGCAATTTAAGGATATGATATAAAAAAGGTGGGACCATCTTGCAAAGTGGTAGAGTTGGTGGAAACTCTCGAAACGAAGTCTATATAGGTACTCGGCCAAAAAAAAAAGTATATAAAGGTAGGAGTTGGTGAATTGGAAACTTCCCGGGAAAAGGCGATAACATATAAGAGATGAGGAGTATGCTCAAGACAGGTAGAAAAAGTAGTCAAGACATCCTCAACAAATCAGAGTTAAAGGGTTAGTGGTCTTAGGGGATACTGAAGTTGGGTTAAAGTCGACCTATCGAATGGTCATTGCAAATATGTTGGAGTACCAGGAAAGCCCAACAAACAAATCAAAGATCAATGTTGGCCGACTTGCTGCATGACAAGAGGGACATTTGCTATGAGTGCCATGCATCAAAATGGAAGTCCAGGAGAGTTAAAGACCTGATTGCGTGAGTGTAAATTGATAAGAAATGAAGTCCACTTCTAATTTTAAATTTTAAAGTTTTATAATTTCCTATAATTTCATACTAAATAAATTTTGGGATTTTTTTAACGAGAAAATTACATAATAATTGATACCGTTTTGGTGATAATATGTCTATATAAAGATGAATCAAGTCTTGTATAGGGACAAGTTTCCTTAGCATGTTCTTTTTGAAAAACTTCTGATAACAAGAGTAAGAATTTAAGAAATCAATTTTGAGACCATTTTCCATGTGGATTGCCACAGAGTTTAGAAACATAACTGAAAATTTCGATTAAACTGCAACTACACCTTTGATCTAGTAGATCATTTGCTCTACTCTTTGACCCTTTTTCCTCTGCAAAACAATTGATCATTGGATGAAACTAACAGATTACCACATCGACAAAGAGATATGCCGTGTGTGTATTAATAGAGTTGATTGTACAACTTTTATGGTTGCAAGAATGTTTTTGTATAACTGAATAGCTACAAGAAATAAACGACATATTGGACATTTAATTAATTGAAACCTCAAATATTAGAGCAATGATACCATTCGATGAAATTTTACACCTACAATCAGATGGTTTTACTACATAATTTTGGTGTTTATTTTTCCTTCTTTCTTCTCGTTTCTCTGCTACTACTTCCACTCTGAAATTCCAACATTTTTTTTTATCCATATCCACCCACAAAAAATTTAATATCAACATTTTCTGTAATTTACAGACATCGAAACTGAGTTTCCCCTAAAAACATCATGGAAACTTGTTCTTGTAAAGTGTTCTTTTTACCACGATATGACAAGTATGACCAATAGAGAGCTGAAGAGAATTGTGAATAGTTTGCCAAATGTTCTTGTTTAATTCACAGAGAATCCTTTCTAGAGATGTCGTAATTTTTTAAGTTATAAAATATGCTCATGAATCTAAAAGAGAATGAGAGAGAGTGAGAAATGAAGGCGAATTGTGAGAACTATGTTGTTGATGATACCTGATGGCCACCTAAGTTTGGGCCCAAGCCGAAGTGTCCCGGATAGATATAGCCTGGGAGCGTGGCTGCTATGGCGCAGCGAGCGCTACAACTGAGTTGAGACTGAGTCAGTTAATTCAAGGACGTGGACAACAGCCCACTCACATCATTACTCCTGTATTTCTTGGTGGTTGTGGTTGATATACTTTTACTCATATATATATATATATATAGACCCAATGTATACAGAAATAAGGCTAATGAGAATAAAAAAAATACACTTGCTCAGTCTCGACTTCCAACCCAATTGCTTCATTCCAAAGTCCTAATATACCTAAAGAAAAATGGGATTTCATGCACTGATATTGCCCAGGTTTCGAATTTGACTATCGTCAATAAAACTCTCTGGATCCCTCTATTCTCCATGTCCTACATCCCTTGCGGACTTGTAGACTTCATTCCGTCCCCATTTTTACTTACAGACGACCTTTCTGTAACCGAAAAATATAATGTCCAAGTTCATTTCTGTCCACATTGTATGAACTAATTGAGATAAGATTTCAGTGTGAACATTGCCCCATATTCTCTCAGTATTTTTCAATTGATAGCTATTCATTAGTTGTTGCCATGAATGCAGCCCATTCTGAACGCAAAAAATTCAAAGAAGGGAAATCCAACTGCCAACTGTCAAGCTTCTGGATGGGAATGAACTTTTCTGAATAATGCATTCATCCGCCATTCAAATGCGATCGCAACGCTGACCAGTCGTGTTGCAGTATCGTGTTACACGTAAGTCATCTAAAGGCGAAAGTCACGTATGTAATAAGTATATCACATGATTGTACTATCATAAATTAATAAAATTCAGTTATTTTTATTATAATTAAGGTTTTATTTAAAAAAAATTTTAAAATAGTTGAATTATATTAGTTTACGACACTACATCAGTACTGTCATGTGATATTACATGCAGTGCTCCTCCCTCCCCTAAAGGATTAAATATTTATTGTGTATTATAATCGAGTTCACATTGTGTAAATTTCTCTGATATTTGACATTGTAAACTTTTCATAACGTTTGATAATCAACTTTACGCGTGTCAAGATCTGGATGGTGAATTAGTTATTCATACAACGAACTCGTTCGGTGATATTTATTTCATCTAAAGGCAATCTGTCTTATATGTGTTGGGGAGTCCAAGATCACTCAAAACGGATTTGGCCACGTGTATTGTAGAATTATGTTGCAGAATCGAGTCGGCAAAGATATTTCGAGATTTCGGAATCTCAGTTAACAGTTTTTTTTTCCCATGTTGAATAAGATTTTTTTTATTTTAGTTTTATTTTTAAATTTTTATGTAATTATCTTGTATGATTATAAATAAAAAAAATTAGATCATATATTCAAGCTAATGAGAGGTAATCGGGAATGGATTTAAGGAGCGTGGTGGGCTATCGTTCCCCTCCCTTGAACTTTCTAATTTCAAAACACGTAAAATTCTTAAATTAAAAACGACATCACAGCCACATAACCGATGCATCAGTCACTTTACTAAAAAATTCAACACACTTACCCAAACAATAATCTCACGTTTCTGCTTATAATTAATAAAGATTTTACTGCTGTTAAAATTTTTACCATAATCTTAATATTGTCCGTAGTATAGGCATAATGGAACCGAATGCCCCTGCGTACAAGAAACACCTAATGTGACGTTACCGTTTATGATTGAGCTAATCTAGTTATTGTTTACCCAGAAGATAAAGGCAACACCGATTATACTATCAATCGCGTGCATCACGTCATATGGACAACTAACATACCAAATTATATAATAATTAAAAAATGCAAATTTATAAAATTACCAAAAATTTATATTAAAATCCATAATCAACTACTTGCGTCTCCACTAAGACAATGTGAACAGAAAAAAATGACTTGAGTGTTTGATGATCAACTGCCAGTCAACGTTCTCTTGTCCTAAAAAAGAGGAAAAACTGCTAGCCAAATGTTCCATCCGACATTAACTGAATTGAAAACCCAACTCCTTCCTCGTCAACTTCTTCTCCTTCTTCTTCTTCGTTAAGTCATTGATAACCAAGAGACATCGGGGAATCGATCCTTTAAAACCCAAAAGAAGATTCGATCTCCTAACCTCCACAGCAGAAGTTCAGGGGACTTGTTCCATGGCGGGTTTCTCGGAGGGCGATCTCGACTACGTTTGGTCCCAAGCGGGATCGCAGTCCTGCTAGCTTATCAGCTTTACTTTGTGTACATGTACCGCCGTTCCCCTACGGCCACTGTCGTGGGCATGGAGAACGAAGACAAGAAGGCTTGGGTCGACAGCATATTGCAGGTTCGTAGAAACCATACTCTTCGTATTCGATCATCCTGATCCTGTTCGTGTTGCTAGTGAAAGTGAATATTATCCCGATGATCTCAACGATAGTTCAGTTCAGACACACGGACTCGTTGGACCATGTTGAATTGATATGTACCGATCGGTTATTCCAAGTCCAAAAATTGTCCCATGAACTGTTCTCTTTTGTTGGCTTCACTCTGTCGGGTCTTCACGGTTGTTTCTGTTGTGCACGAGAGCTGAGAGAGATCTATGCTTGAATATGGTAAAACATAATTTTTTGGTCCATACCGCTAGTATCTAAAAATTCAACGGATTCTGATTAATCCAGTTCCAGCTGATGGACCTCACAAAGTAAATTACTTGACATTACTTGTGAGTGTAAACTGGAAGTTAGGTTTGGTTGTCCTCTGTCAAAGTATGATTGGAATGAGGTAAGAGATTTAGTACAGTTAGTATCATTCTTATCCTGTGACCTAAATACATTAGGTCCAATTTTACTAGTGAAATTTTCCATGCCTTTTTATTCCCTCTTCACTTCTACCCCTTCTAGTCCTACATGCCATCTCTGTACACCAAAAAAAAAAGTATGTGTAAAATACCAACATGGCTGGTTGAGGAGATTCAATGCATCTTCCTTTTAGGTAATACCTTATATAAGAGTTTTGTGGGAAAAAAAAAAAAGAAGCTTGAATGTGAGTTTTACCTCTAATGCGTTGGCTCAGTTTAAATTTAGATTAGTTTGAGTCTATTGATTTTTTCGTATCGGATTATATACATCGAAAAACATGGAAATTTTGATCATTATACAAAATTTTGTTAAAGAGACATTGGAAAATAATGAAGTTTTTTGTTAAAATTTTTGTAAATTTTTATTATTATACAATTTTTTATAATTCGGATCGATCAGGGATTGGACGAGTATCCAAATACCGGCCCTGCCCACGCCATTACCATTCATAAATTCTATGTCTATCAACATTCACATAGAACATAATCTGGCATTTATACTTGAGAACTACCCATCATATCATTTATAATATTAAAATTAATTTTTGTATATTTTGTCTACGATATTTCTGAATTATCTAATTTAATAATAGCCAGTAAACCAACTTACTGTGAAATCTTAAAATACCTCGTGCCAAAAATAATTGCTCGATCAGTAACTTTGAGATGGATTATTATTTTGCAGGTAGCAGTCGCTTCCAGGACATATGGATCAGGCGTCGTAGGATCCAACATAACCGTCGCCACATTCCTGTCCTCGGTCAGCCTTACCCTGTGCTCCCTGCTCGGAGCGTGGCTGACCAACTCTGACGAGAACCCCATCGAAGGGCTGGTCTATGGCAACCGGAACGTGTCCACCGTCCAGATCAAGCTCCTCTGCCTCCTCATCTGCTTCGTGGTCGCGTTCTCGTTCTTCCTCGAGTCGGCCAGGCAGTTTGTGCAGGCGAGCTTCCTCGTGACCACCTCGGACGTCGGCCAGGGCAAGGCCGAGTACGCCAAGGCCGTGGTCGTACGAGGAGGGCTGTACTTCTCTGCCGGCCTCAGGTCGCTCTACTTCGCCCTCAGTCTACTGCTATGGTTCTTCGGGCCTATTCCTATGTTTGTCGGGTCGATAATTCTCACGATGGTCCTCTACTTCCACGACACCAATGTTGTGCCTCCTCAGAGGCGTCTGTCTCAGAAGGCCGGGTCCTCGTCCAGCACGGACGTCTCGAAAACCGATGTAGCTTCTTCGGTCGGGCAAGGTAAGTGACGAAGGAAGAAGTCGTGGCTGCCTTCGATTACTGTTAATTAAGATCTCCTTTCTTTTGGATTACTGAAGTTATGATTGTGATTAGTGGTCAAGGGTTAGTGTTCTATATTATTTATGTATGTATGTATATATATACACGACAAAAGGACATGTCCCGTCAAAAAGTTAAGCATTCAATGAACTACGTGCAGTTGTCTTTTGTTAAGTACTTTTGTACCGTTAAATCAGTTATCCGTACTCAAAAAAAACTTTGATACAGCTAGTACCACTTTTCTTATTAACAGTTTTATGTAATGATTTCATCACTGATATTTCTTATATGGTGATACCGGTCAATTAAATTCATCCGTTTTTTTTATAAAAAAATCTTCAAAATTTATAAATTTTATTAGCTTATATCATGTAAGTACTGTCACGTAATAATACTGTTACACAAAAGATTTGCTCTTTCGGTGGAGAGAGGCATCTATCTAATATGTATATCATGTGACTGTGTTTATGTTGCATCACAAATTAACAAAATTCAATTATTTTAATATTTTTAATAAAATCTAAAAAACTACAATAACTGAATCTTATTAGTTTGTGATACCATGTAAGTACTGTCACTTGGTATATTTATTATATAGAAGACTTTGTTGACACGATGACCCTCAAAGATGCACATTACCTGGTGCTAAATATAGAGCACATCATCTTTTTAATCCTCGAAATTACGACGAGCCATTAATTTAATCCTTGAAATTTGATGGACCATAAATTTGGTCTCAAAGTTTAATTCCGTCAGTCATTGGTCCAGATATTACAGTGTCATTTATAAACCCTAACATGAATTGAGAATCACGATAAAATTATAATCATCCTTTTTTTTTATTTAGTAACTTTATGTTCGTATTTTCTTACTTCTCGATTCTTTGGTGTCGCATTCAAATTCCAAGTTAGATCCATACCAGCTTAACCACAACAAATTGGCATTGGTCTCAACCCTGGGCGTGTAACTCTTGGTGAGACTATTCACATATGTACTTTGTAAATATGCTTACTTGGATCCACGGATTGGTGGTATACTCACGGATCCGAGAAGAATAAACTTCTCGTTTTAAAAAAATGGACGATTATTTCATGTAAAGTTTTAAGAAGTTTGGTATCCCAAGACTTGTTATATCTTCAAACATGTTAAATTTTAAATGACTGGGGCAAGAAAACAATCGGGATAGCTTCGATCGGTTTTTTAGGACTGATATTCATTGGTTGAAATGCATCCGACACCTCTTCTTATTAAATAAGATTACGCATTTCAATTTTGTGAATGAAAAAAATTTATAATTGAGAAAGATTTACTCTTTTGTGAGCTGACTTAATTTGACTATTGTGTAGTCAAGAACCATTAGACTTTCATATACAAGATACATGTACATCAAAAATGGTGTTATTTTTGCTAATTTTTTTGTGATGAATAACTTTGAAATATTATTTTTGACATAAAATTCTATCAAATGAATAATTTTGATTTTAATATCTTAAAATAATTTCTTACACAAACTCAATTTTTTTAAAAAAAAATTTCTTTCATTTGTAAAAATAAATTACTACTAAAATTAGCCAATACATGTGCAGATTTCATGATTAAAAAAAATTATGATAAAATCGGAGGATTTTATGAACGATATTTATATAGTACTAATAAAAGATGTATTTTACAAATAGTACCAATTTGTAACAGTTTTTAAAACTAGTATCACTATTTAAGGATGTTTACTAAATTTTTTCATAATACCACAATTGTCCTTCGCATTTTCTCACCCACTTACCTAATAATTCTCCCGTTCTCCCCCACCCCTCCCGCTTGTCCCCCACTCCTGCCGGTCGACCGTCTTCCCGTCGCCCTTCTCGTTGTCTCCCACCGTTCACGGTGACCCTTCCATCGCCTCCCGTCGTCCTCCAGTCATCGCCCTCCAGTAGTCGCCAGTCCCGTAGCCCTTCCCAACATCGACCCGTTGCCAGTCCTTTCATCCACTCGTCGCCGATCCGGCGCCACCCTCCTATTGCCGATTGATCCCGTAGAGGGGAGAGAGAGCTGTTGTAGGAAATCACGTAGTCATCGTCGTCTCGCTGTCGAGTAGATGAAATGGGTTGGCAGGGGTGGGGGGTGCGGGAAGGGGGAAGAATGGCAAAAATGAGGCTCGGGATGGGGAGAGAATGGCAGACGAAATGGAAGGAGGGCAATTCGAATTGGAAAGGGTAAATTAGACAATAGAAATAAACCGGTGCTATTTTCAAGATTTAGTATGAATTGGTACTATTTAAGTGAGATGGGTAAGGAGTTGTGCCACTTTTTGGTACTAACACTATATCAATCTCGACAGATAAGTTTGTCAATAATTTTAAATAGCTTTCCGAATAAATACGAAGCATCTGATTTTCTATTTTGTAATCACGTTATAAATATATTAATTAGACGAAGAGTAAATAAGTAAACGATCACAAAGTACCGAGAGATAACAAGACGTTTTACCTGACGCTTCATCAACCTCTTCGTGTTGTAATGATAATCTCTTTTTCTTCTTATGTTTTTGTGCAGTGCTAATCCGTCATTTTTCTGTTTTTTTAGGTATTTTGTATATACCACGGAAGGAGAGACAGATCCAGAAAATTTGATCGGGCTAAAATTCTATAAAAAAGTAACGTGAAGAATCTAGCAGACTAATTATGTAAAGTTCAATAAAACTTGGATAAAATAAGAAAAATTTGTATTGAATCTCGTGAGTTTTCGGAGTTCATAAGGTGATCATCTTGCGCCCCTAAATCCATCCCAGTATGGACGAACCTGAATATAATTCTCATTAATAAAAATTAATTCCAAACTCAAATCCCGCTCTAAGCATAATATTATTAAAAGGAATTCTCACCTAATAAAAATTCAATGTTCTTACAATTTGGTGAGGTCGAGATCCCAGATTCGAGTCTTATCCTAAGTAATATTGCTACAAGGGAATCTTATGTTTGGGCCACAATGAATATCGGTTTCTTATACTATACTGGATTTTTGGTGGTGTTGCGTCGATGAAATTATTATTAGTACTGGTTGTTTCAGTTGATATATTCGCAGTTGGATATGAAAGTTTAAACATTATGTAGTAGGGTGATTAGATCGCCACCACTACTGTGAATCGTTTTATAGATAAAAACCAAAAACATAAGTTTTTTCCTTAACCGAATCCATTTAATTAACCTGTACTGCACGTCACAGCCAGCCCCTCGATTTGATTAATGAACAGCAATATCATATGGGGCTCAAATAGGAAAAGCATACGATACCTACCATCTGTGTCGTTTTGGATCGAAGATTAAAATATCACGAATTTAATTCCCATTGGTCACACACCTTATTTTCCTTTATTCTCTCTTTTTTTTATGATAATTTATGTGTCTTTTTTATAGATCGAGAAAATATGAACTCAAATCCATTTAGCTTGCCTTCAAAACCAAATAATTTGAACTGAACCAAGTTTGCCTATGCGCCAAAAAATTATTGGTTGAACCGACGTAACAGATAAGCATAATAGGTCAATAGGTCATCGATACATACGTACAAGTGTCACATAATTTCGTGTCACGATGACAATTTTGACAAGGACCCCTCCAGCCTCGTCCCGCTTTGGAGCGCATCTGAACTCGACTCACACTCGAGTCAGGGTAGATTTGGATATGCCTTCTGAAATAACCTGTCCCACTTCATTACATTGTATTATATTATATTATATTTTTATATTTAACATAATCCCGGTCTGCCCGGCTCCATTGCTATTCCCAATTTCGACACAAATTTATGGATGTATAACTACAAGGAAAAGAAGAAAAAAAAGAACAAATGTCCAAAATCCATAATGTTCCGGAGGGCTAATTTAGCTACTAACAGCATGTATGAATTCTTGCAAGTATGTATAGTCTACCTTACTTCCTACATATTAACAACACTATAAAACGCATGCAAACCCAAAGAAATCCACCAATTTATTCCCATTTCTTGTCTGTCAGATAATCTTAAAAATCATCCCGACCAAATCTTCTGTTAGCTGACTGTGTCTACTGTGTGTCAAGTCTTCGGCTTACTCCGCGTATCGCATCGATAAATACTCGGTCATCTAGCAGTGCCATCGGGATCACGGTCATCAGAAAATGTTCCCCTTCCCGGGATCATCTGTGCAAAACGAATTAATGAAGATGACCCGTCTCCGTGGACGTCAAAGTTAGGGATCGACTGCAGCTGGCTATGATCAAAAGCTTGATTCCCGTAATACTCGACAATGTTTGTGCTGATAGCTGCAAAACCTTCCCGAATAACACCACCTCGTTGGATGTTCGACTCCAAGACACGATTGGCTTCGTCTTTAGCTGTCGACGATGACCCGCATTGTCTGGGCTGTGTCTGGTAGAACACTTTCGAGACGACCATCTCGCCGTCCTTTTCTTCCTCGTTGTTGCCCAGGTGGTACTGGTGCATCACCCAGTTCGTCTTCTCGGGCTTCTTCTGTCTTCCGTAGTTGGTGTAGAGTACCAGGATCTTCTTGAAACCCTTCAACATTCCGTTGATGAGAACCGGCCTCGTCTTTCCTGTCTTATGCCACCTCGTTTCGCTTCCGTCTTCGCTGCTGTGCACCTTTCTTCTCTTCCGGGTGCCGGTTGTGTATGCCTTGGAGGGTCGGTGGAAGAAGTGGCGAACTTGGCCGTCCTTGCTCACTCCTAAATACAAATCATGCACCGAATACATTTCTCAGATACCCATAGAGTACTTATAGACCAAATTTGTTCGGGATCAGGCTCTATCGAGTTATCTTCTCTGTAATGGAAGAAGTAATTCGTTGAAAGATTGAAATTTGATTACCAGGTAGCTTCTCTGGATGAGTGTAGCAAATACCGTTATCCCCTTCTAGGGTTTGTATGAATTCATCGATAAAAGGATGAAGCTTCCCTGCATCTGCCACCATCTTCGCCTCCAGATGTTCGAGAATTTCCTGATCACTGGGATCAAACCTTACTCCAGCCGGTAGACCAGGCAAGTTGTGAATGATTCCACTCTGATGATCAATTGCATCAGAACACCCCAAAATCAGAACAAAAAGGGAGAAGACTAATATTAATTAGCATTTATTAATAATTCCAATGAGATTCATCACATCCGAGATCTATACAATGGAATTAGTATTCAATCACAACATCGGCTATCTATCAAGTTCGAGGAGAATCTGGTTTGTCGCTCGAGTTCTGTTGAGAAACAAGAAGCGAAAGTCTGAGGTATGAGAGTGCCGACCTGGCTTTCGAGCTCGACGCTGCGGCCACAAGAAGGGCATGTTATACTTTGAACAGTGACACCGCTCTCTCCCAGGGTATGCAATACGACTTGAACGTCGCTCTTGCCCCCGGGTTCTTCGTTGCACCATGCCATCTCTCTCATTCAGTCGATGTTCCCATTCCAAGTACCGATTCGAGGGAAATGTTAACTTGACCAAGAAGCGAAACAGGATGAGGAAGGAAGATCGAGAAGAAGAATCTACCGTACGAAAGAGAAAGCAAAAATGGAGGAGGAGAAGATGAAGAAAAGCAAGGAGGAAACTTGTTCCTTTCACGTTTCCATATATTTAAATAGGAAAAAGTGTATGTATGTGTGTGTATATAATGTTTTTTTTCTTTCTATAAACTTTTACGCTTTATCTTCCTTCCACTTCCTCTCTATATGGAAAATGTTTAGGTGATTTAAATGCATAGATGATATAGTGAACTTACTCGATAAATGCTCGACACGTAAATTAATATGATTAAAAATAAATATTTTACATGAATAAAAAAAGGTGACGTGACAGTTAATAATAACGTGTTAAATATTTATTGATAGAGTATATAGATAATGTGGTGAGCTAAGTTTACGCAAGAATGTCCGTCTCTATACGCATAGTGTCTGTTTGCCCTTAGCCTGGGCACTTCTAATTAGCAACTCTATTCTCCAGAGAGAGAGAAAGATATTTATGTGCTTGTATGTACAAATATATATATATATATATACCTAAACACATATGTATACACATTATTTTTTATATATTATAGAATATAAGATTACTTGGAGGCCAAGTTCAGCCATATTTAGGTATGTTTGCTCATGTCATAAACATACGGTGGTACCAATATAGATTGGTTGAAATAGTCTCATATCTCTTTTTATTTATTATAAATGGAGAAAATTCATAATTTAACGAGTATTATCTTTTGGTAGACCAATTCAATATGAACTTCGATTAGTTATGATCCATGGATTTCTATATATTAGGTGGTCCATGTTCGAAATGTATGTATAAAATATATTTACTAAAATATGAATACCATTTTTTTCCGAGTTGTACTACTAGTATCCAGAAGTCCAATAGGACCTAATTAATCTAGTTCAAACCAATTGGGTTCACTAAAGGATAAAATTCGCCCAATATAAATTTTTCTTCATTACTCGTACTCGAAATTTTACTCAAGGGAAAGAGACACCGTATCACCTCAGCTGATCCACTTTGATAATATGAATACCCTGTTTAGTAACATTGGTTCTAGCAGGTCCTGAAAAGATTCGAGACTAAACTGGACAAACTACCACGAGAAAATTTGATCTAATACCGTATAAAATTTTCATCTAATCTTAAAGATATTAAATTCATTTTCACTCAAAAATTTAAATTATTATGTGATGGTACGTAATTTTTTAATAAACTAAAATTCACTCTCAACCCAATACTTGGTGCCGGTTTAACTCTCGACAACACACATGAGAATGGTTTTCCAATTCCACTACACGTGTCCGACTTTGAATTCATCTATGTGTGAGCGTAGCTAAGACAGTGATACTAATCATTTCAATCGGAAAATCAAAGAACTTAACAAAATAAGGAAGTTGAAGGTAAGTAATAGGGAAAATCAGACCATTTAATTTGAAGCATGGTCGTAGAGTGGAGATTGAGCAACTAGATTCTAATTGACGTTTCACCTTTCAGAGAGAGAGGGGGGCTGTAGCTGCAACGTCAACCTAGAGTATCCGGAAAGCCATGTATATGTGTCGTGGTGGCTCTCTGCATTTCAGACTAAGCAACACAAAATGAAAGGAAGCTTACATTTTTTTTTAATGCATCATCTGATATCTGAAAGTTCGATAGATCAATCGCAATTTAGACAAAAGTTGGCTCGTAAAGGAGTATCCTTATGAATTGTGACCCTTCTCTGTGTACAACATTTAAATTCAAAACCTTGCTTAAAGGAAAATAGGGTTAAATTATTTCCGTCTTTTTTTTTGTATTAAATAGTACACCGACAGTATATTCCATCCAATCCATTTCCTCGCGTATGCTTCTCATAGTAAGCAAGGAATCATATTCCCCTTATGTGTATGTTTAAGCTAATTAAATTGGCTATTAATTTTATGTACTATATATTTAACATTTTTCAACACTGAAACAACCTGGATAGAGGAAAAGAACCCAGCTCAGTGGTGAATGTAGGCACAAAATTTCTAAACGTTATTAATCACTAGTAGAATTTGCTGTGACACACCGTTCCATGTCCCGTGATTTTCGGACTGAAATATATATCGTCACTGTTTCGAGTTAATGTAGGCACAAAATTTACGGGGATGTACAGGATCCGGCGACTTTAATTTCGTCATCGTCGTTATTCATGTGAACATCCAAGTATCGGTCAAAGATACCGGGGATGAAATTTCACAGGATTGCGTAACGTTCAATGAAACTGGACCCGGGTTTAGCTTAGCCCACAAGAAATGAAGTCCTTATCAATCCTTTTCCCACCATAAATGCGATATCAGGGGAGAACTTCTCGAAATATGTTGCAGACTAAACTTGGAATCTTAGAGCCTGACAGCTGAAATAAGGGTCAATTCCATGAGGAAACTAAAATAGAGAAGGGCGAAGAACAGCCACAGATTCAGAAATTGTGTTTCAGGAGACAAAACTCCATTGAAGATAGATGTGACGAACTCAGAGGGCGATGTAAAGAAGATGTCTATCACGCCATCAGCTTGGTATTCGTAACCTGTCGGATAACTGTAACCTTTTTTACTGACATATTAAACACTCGTTAACTTGTTACACATTTTACGTGATATATCCGTTATATATAAAAGACTCTCTCATTTCTCGGAAGGTGACGGGCAAGAATTCTGCAGAGAATGATAATGGAGAAGGTGGCTTCTGCCAGAGGGCAACTCCGTGTGTTTTTTCTTGTAATATGTTATACATTTTGCATCAGCCGCGGACAAGTAATGGGGTGTTTTTGTTGGGGTCTCCTTCTCCTTCTGAAGCAAGCCACGGAACACACCAGGCGTGTGGATGAAGCTTTCATTCTCTAGGGTTTCTTTTCCCTCAGTGTATGCAAAGTCTATCCCGTCAAGCAAGTCTTCCGTGTAACGGTGCGACCACGTAAGTGGCAATTCTTATGGGACAATATCAATTACTGAAATTCATCTATTTTTATAATTTTTTAATAAAATCTTTAAAACAAAAAAATAACGCTAAAAAATAGATTAATTTTATTGAGTGGTGCCACTACCTATGGACACTGTTACATACAAAACTTCCCCCTATCTTGAATCATGCAAGACCCACTTATTCTAAGGGGTTGTGACCTGTGATTCACGTCAAAAAATAATAAGAGAATTTTAAGAGCATAAGAGAATTTAATGCTATTACTCGTCAACTTAAAGTTTTGGATCGGGTATAGATTCAGCTTCTTATAAGTTAAGTGACATTTAATATGGTATCGGAGTAAGTTACAGTATGACCTTACATCTTGTCAAGCCCAAGCGTGAAAACTTGTGCCCCTGAATGTAGAGTTAGTGATCTGTAAATCAAGTAGTTGAATGGTTTAGAGTAAGTTATGGTATTAGTTTAACTTTTCGAATTGGATATAACATGTATGATTTCAATTTTAGCATTGAAAGCTAATAACCTCAACCTGCAGGTTAGAGTCTCTTCCTAGTCTTTTAGAACTACTAAGTCTTTTTGCTTTCCAACAAGACCCGTGAACCTAGAAGAATCGGAAGAAGATGGGATTAATGAGAGGTACGAAAAAGTCTCTTTGGTATGAATTAAATTAAGTACCTCTTAACCAAGAGGGGTTGGGCCGAGTGGTAAGCAGCTCGGTGCCGCTTAAGGAGGTCTCAGGTTCGAGACCTCACGTACGCAGACACCCCTCTTGGGAGCCTCACCCGCCATTGCCAGGCGTGCGACCCGGGGCGACCAACGGATTAGTCAAGTATGGTTGGCTGAAAGATGCCATCTCACCGCTGGTGGGGCCTGCTTGGATACCGTGGCTGGCGACCAAAAAAAAAAAAAAAATTAAGTACCTCTTAGTTCTAAATTCAAATCGATACCACTGTCCCAGGTCCTGTTTATCATTTTCGCAGTAAGCTTTTCTTTCTTCGAATCACCATGACCACTAAGATGTTATTGGGCTTACAAGTATACGCAGCCGTAGGGTTAACAGGCCCACGCAGAAGGTTTGGGCCGGAACAGTGACAAAAGGCCCATTTAGAAAATTTCTGAAAATGGAAACTATTTTCAGGACGCATTCTCAATTTCTGAGATGCCCCAGTTTCAACACATTTTCCCTTCAGATAAGCCCTCTGATTTGAATTTTGTAAATAACTAAATCTGTGATCTGAAATCTTTTTACACTGGGTTAATAAAATAATAATAATCATTATTATGTACTAAAAATGAATATTTAGTTTATTATTATTCTTGTCATTTAATCAATAGTTTAATATTAACATAATAGAGAAATTAAAAGTGTCCTACAAAAAGGTTAAAAATTAAATGTCCCGAAAAAAGATTTAGGACGAAAATGATAAAATAAGAAAATTCGAGGATCAAACGCGAACTTTATCCTGAAATATTAATTAATTTTCAAGAACAATAAATGGATATGTCTTGATTGGTAAGATCAATTACTGAGATACATCAGCATTTCATGTAATAAGACAACTTCTATTTCTTCCTTCTAATTGCAAGTTCCAAAGGCCCGTGGCTTGTACCCTTCACATCTCTCAAGCATGTGATGTGTTTTGAAAAAAAATCTCAAATCAATCCTACCTCGCAATAACGCGGTGAGGGAGAATCAATTAAATTGCTTCAGTTAGTAATAATTACGGTAATTGCTCGGATGATTAACACTAATTCGCTCACTTGTCACATTTTGATTAGTATTTACTCACGTCACGTGGTGAGACGTGATCATCTAAGAATTTCTCGATGCGTTTATGTGCAGTGTACACTTTGGTGTAGAAGTGGGGCATTGGGCCATTTAGTAGAAAGCTCTCTGGCAAGACAGCTGCACCAAAGATTTTTGCCCAATTTAGTTCCCTGTGTTGAAAATCTTGTAGGAGAGGTCTTTCCCATTTCCTTTGCAAGTTAAAATCCCTCAATCAATCACTGAAAAAACCCATCAATCAAATATCAAATGAAAAATAAACACACATTTTTTGGGAACTTTTACGGTTCAATAAGAGTAAAAGAATTCGGTATAATTGTTAATTGTTCAGTAGATATTCTCACTTGTAAAAGATTTTCATAGAGCAGTTCAACTTAACCAGTAGAGAAATAAACACACATATCTAACGCTTTATTACGACTCTACTTTGTGAGGGACCGAGGGTGTGAGAGAGAAAGATGAGAAAATCGACCCAACCTGATTCGAAAAGTTGAATTTATGGTGTTCGACATAAATTTCGAGTTATTTTAAGATAGAAAAACCAATATAAAAATTTCAGGCCCCAACTGAAGAACTGACGAGCCAAAGACTGCCCGTAAATCTTAAATATATATATATATATATATATATATACTATAATTAATAATTTGTCTTATTATTTGATTTTGAAAATAAAAATAATATTTTTATATTTTTAAACTTGAAATTCATCTATATTATTATATAAACACTCATCAACATTTTGGTTTTTTCCACTTTTTCAAATTATTCATTAATATGTAAAGGTTAATTTTTATTTGTCATTAGTCTAAGAAAAATGTGTGTGATGATAAATTCACTAATATATTTATCTACATTTTCTCTACCATCATTTTCATTTGTATCCTTTTTATTTTATGTACATTTTTCTTCTTCTACCTCATCCATTTCCATTATATAAAATCACTCAATTTTTAATTTATTAGTGTATTTTTAATATTTAATTTATCAAAAACAATTAAGTTTTCTTCATTTTATTAAATAATAAAATTCATATATAGTATGGATAGACCTCTAGTGTTTATATTACTTAACTTACTAACATACCAAAATTTTATAATTAGTATTTCTTACATATTATAAGGAATTTTATATGATTATTTTTATTTAATTTATTATAATATTAACAGTATATATAGATTTTCGAATGACAACTGAAATTACATCAAGAATCGGAAATGAAAATTTTTTATTTCACGACACAAAATCGTATTACAATAATTTAGTATTATAAATTAAAATAAAAAAGTAATAAAGAAGAGTCTAGAGACACACAACAAAAGTCGAAATTTGTGACAGTCACAGTTTCTTAAAATAAATTCATCATCTCTTTATCCTGCTAAGGACACGTGGACTTCAGTTTCTCATAATAAAATGACAACAAAGTTATATATAGCACCAAACTTGAAGTTCCAAGGTGAACTAAACAAAGTATGAACAATATTGAAGACTGTGCACGAAAAATAAAGAGAGTTTGTGTTTTGAGTTTGAAAATTATATGTCAACTATGAACAAAAGGCTTAATTATAAAGTTTATCATTTAATTATAGTTAATTCGGTTGTTATACTGTATTAATATTGTATCTTCAATTACATTACATTAATATGACTATTACAATATTAATTTGACAGTTACAATACATTAATTTATCAACTGCAGTATTAATTTGATAATTATATGGTATTAATATATCAGTTATAGTATTAATTAGGCTGTTACACTGCATTAATATGAATGTTACTGTATTAATTCACCAGTTATACTATATTAATACAAATGTTATACTGTTAATATGATCGTCACAATATTAATTTGACCATTACAGTTAAATTAATACGGCCATTACTGTATCAATGACTGTTACACTTAGATTATTACAAAATTAATAACATTTGAATAATTCGAATTAATACGGCCGTTATGCTGCCTTAATTATTTTTCCTAACAAACAATTTCTCAACAACTTAATTACCATTTTCCAACATATTATTATACTAAAAATCGATGTCCAAAAAAACTACACAAGAAGCGGTTGGTTTTCACAACTGCAAATGGTTCTTGAAATGATTTTTTACGCTTGAAAAAACCGATCCAGAAAAGTTGAGCCTGACAATTTGCATCAAAAACACCCGACCCGAACCATTACAGTGTTTCCTTTGAGAACTTTCAAGTGGTTCGCTTGTTGCGCACCACAATTAATCGTATTACCAAATTGATAATTATAGTCCTAGCACTATGTCCATATGTTGATGTGTTTTCGAGCTGACTTTTCAACCCCTGTGACATTTCCACCTGTAAAGCACCTTCACCGCCTCGAGCTTTCACTCGAGTTGGCTTTTGTTAGGAGAGCCACTCAAATCCAGAAACGAAAATGAACACTGACTCGTTATGATCCAAGGAGAGTCAGTCGATTACCAGGTGAAAAATTCCCTTTGTCGGGAATATCTCTCGATAGGCCAAGTACTCGTGAGATCTGAAACCTTTTCGGATGAGTGAACATCATTAAGAACAACGGCATATTATAATTTATAATTTATAATATTCTAAATTTGTATCATCTCATTCCAAATTAAATTAATTTATTTTTCACCAAAAAATTAGTTTATTTTCCTAAAAGATATTTAAGAATTATTCTATATTTTTTTATTATTATATGTCAATATAATAAGGGTTTGAACAGAGTCCAGTAATATGCTTGTCATTGATTTTTCTAATAAATTTTTTTAATAATATCTGGGCGTGAGACCTTAAGAGATCAAAATTTTGTGTTCTTTTCAAAGAGGTTTTTACCACGTAATTCTTATGTTTCTCGATTTTTTTTCATTACTATCGCACTCAAAATTCCAACCTCTTGATACTGCTACAATACCTGACTCATGAATTTTTTCCGCTTACAAAATATTCCATCGTACTTGATTTTCACTGCAATTGGCATCCCTTTTTCTTCGATAATAGCGAGCGAGAGAGAGGAGCGCAGAAAGTCCGAGGATGCCGCCGAGCTCGAGACCTAACAGCGTCGACACGAGATAGAGCCGCACTGCAAAGATTCATCGGATCCCATTGCCATGATGGTGCACTGGTTAAGTAGCATCATTGGGGTAATGAATGGTTCCAATTATATGTAATCGCCTTTGGGCCTTTGCCTGTAATGTCATTTTCGAGCATTATGCCTCCCACGGCCCCTCGAAAAAGTGAGGGATTAATTGCAACTTTATCATCCCCAATTGAAATATCAAGACAGCGTCTGCGTCCTTGATCTTCCAAGCCGAGCCCACTTTTAAATTCTCATTAATCCAGCCCTGTCACTTCAATCTTTTCAAGACTCTCGGACCGCTGAAAATTCGCCATTATTCTTATAGAAATTCGTTTAAATTTCACCGTTATGTGTTACGTCGTCTTAAAAACGAATTTTATTGACAGAAAGAAGAGGACGGTGCCATACTTTTTACTAATTTATCAAATAATTATAGGGCGAATTCGTGACAAGTAGTACTCTTCCGAGAATCTCTCTCGTCAACTTTGAACTTAGAAGAAATGACTTAAAGAAAGAAAGAAAGAAAAAAAATCAGTGTAAATCATGTATATTTGTATCAGACACATTTAGGAACGCAGGCAATTGTATTGATTAACTGTTGCATGATGCAGAAAAATCATGTAATGAATGCATCAGTGGTACGCGTTCTGAAGTTGTACCCTTACTGAATATTGCTGGACCACAGATCCCTTCTTCTGTCAATTTTTCCTTTGCAAAATAGGGACATGCGTTTCACGATCAGTTCAGAGGAAATCAAATAGTACGAAAAATCTCATTAACGAGAATCGAATATGGAATCTTTAAGTTATTGCTCATTTTCTCGAGCTAATTATTACTATCTTTTTTGGTGATCAACGGGATTCTAACTGGTCCATACATTAAAATTAGAGAAAAGGATTACAATCCCATAAACGGGGAATGAAAATCAATGGCTCTAGCTCGTGTGGACAAGCCACAATATGTGGACTCTTAGAAGTAGCTTGATTCACGAGTCAATCCTCACAGAAGTGGCTTGATTCACGAGTCAATCCTCACAACCATTGCCCTCCCTGAGTGTGTGTTGTATTAAGCTCTATGTTTCAACCCCACTCACCCCCTCTTATTGTACCATGTCGAATATCGCATTCGAATCTACCTCGAGAATGATCCTCCGATGCCCCAAATCCCACGCTAATTCCAATCCTGATTTCACGGCCCATAATTCAGCTACCACAGATGTTGATACACCAAGACTAAGCATGAAACCGCCCAACCACCTCCCTGTATTATCCCATATGTTAATTACTACTTCGATCTCTGATGTTTGGCTTCTTTGGCATCTGAGTGAAAGATCACGTTAGATCAATCATACTTTTTTTAGTAATAAGTGAAACCCGTAATCATAGTACGATGATAAGAAACAAAGAAGCATATAACTCTCATAGCGAGGATTGAACTCAAAACCTCTATGCTATAAATCGGAGTCTTATACCACTGCACTAAACCCACGTCCCTGATCAATCATACTTAATAATTGTAATGGTAGTTGCAAGCAATAAAGGCTCTTGCCTCTGTTTGCGCTGGAGACAAAGCGCTGCACTTCTGTGCCCATGATGCAGTACATTTGCCATTTGATCCAGCAGCACCGACAATTAAATTGATTAAATTGGTCGTGAAAACATCCTTAACAGAACAAGGTTTGATCAATTAAAGTACAGTAACACTAATTCCATTAACGTAACACTACTAAACTTATAATCCAAAAAGTTGTGTTAATCAAGGCTAGGCTCAAGAATCCCGACTCAAACATAAAACATTGATCTCATCAGATCGTATGGAAGTGAATTTTAAATTAATAAACTGGATTCCGTATCCAATAGGGAACGATTTGAACTCTTTATTGCTTTCCCGTACGACACATACAGCTCTTCCAGTTTCAACTAGATTCCATTGATGCTTGACCTCGAGTTAGGGTTAGAGGTAGCATGACAGTTAATAAGGGCGGTGGAGTATTCAATGAGAAAGATATTCCTCATGGACCCAACCCACCCACCTCCCTCTTAACTATGTCCTCTGCACTCCGTAGCTGTCGATTCTCCAGCTTAAATGACATACATTTCAAATCAAAACCGAGGCCCACACCCGGCAAACTCTAATCTAGGTCGAGTTTACGCTATTCCAGCAATATAGAACCAATCCCGCTGTTCAAGCAGTGCAGAAAAACGGCGTTCGCCATGAACCCCGCTTCAATAAGATCAGTTCTGCATCTCGTTCGGATTGATATTCACATACTGGCCTGTAGCAAGTTTTAGTTATAGTAGATAAAGGAGGCAGAGTCACTTAAACCGAAGATTCTCTGCTCTTGAGAGTCCACTTTGTACACCTTTTGAACAGCGAAGCAGACAGATTTTACTATTTCAGCTGTTGGCTAAGAAAAACCCACATCTCCATCTCCATCTCCATCTTCTCACATTTCCCACCAAAAATGCAGCAGCCCTCTCATCCCCAACTCATTTGAAACAAGTTTTCAATGATTAAAGATATAAATATATATGTTAATAATTTACTATATAAAAGCAACAAGAAGTATCCTCTTCTTCAATCTTCTGCTTTGGCGAATTCTCGGTTTCACCTTAATTCTTCACCACCGAGTAGACCAAGAATTCATCACCTGGGAAAAAATTGAGGAACATGGTTTGCTGTTCCCTCTTGTTCCGGATCAGGGCAAAACCGGGATGAAGAGTTTTCTTATGCCACGCTCCCCTGATCCGAGGCATCTTCGTAGTAGTAAGGCGTTAACTTCCCGTCTTTGGTGGATTTCTTGGTCAGGTTATCAGAGCTCACTTCCTGCAACAGCTTCACGACCCTTCTCATCGAGGGTCGGTTGATGGGGAGCGGGCTCGTGCACTGGAGACCCACATTAAGGACCTTGCAGATCTCTTCCTTGAAACAGGAGTCGAGCTTTGAGTCAATGACGTGGTCAACCCCTTTCTGGTCCAAGGTCACGCATACCCACCTCACCAGATCTTTCTCTCCGAACTCGGTGTCCACTGGGAGTCTCCTGGTGACCAGCTCGAGAAGGACAACCCCGAAACTGTATATGTCACTCTTCTCATTCACCCTAAGTGTATAGGCATATTCTGAAACAAGATAATCAACACCAGCACTTTCAAACTTTCTGTTAAAACTGATAATAAAAGATCCACTGCAGGTTGTGCCTTAGTGAGTCACATAGGTAGATTGGAATTGAGTAACTTGAGCAATGTGAACAATGTACGGAATATGGCCATTCTGAAAAACTAAAGTCCAAATGGACCAACTGAGAATCCTAATCCAGCATGTTATATCTACAGCTGATATATTGCAGAATATATGGATAAATATCATAACTGGAATTGAACATAATCAATGCTCGAGGAAGACTAATGAAGTGACCAACCTGGTGCAATATAGCCACAGGAACCGGCAATCATAGACATGGACTTGAGGCCCTTCCCAGTTGAATCAACAACCTTAGCCACTCCAAAATCAGCCACCCGTGCACCAAATTCTCCATCAAGCAGTATGTTGTTCGACTTCACATCTCTGTGAACTATTGGAGGGACACAATCATGGTGGAGATAGGAGAGCCCCTCGGCAGCATCCACGGCAATCCTATACCTCGTTGGCCAATCCAATAGCCCTCCCTTGCTGCTATGCAACATATCCCCCAGACTCCCATTGGGCATATACTCGTACACCAGAAGCTTCGCATCCTGTGTAGTACAACAGCACCAGAGCTTCACAATGTTCTTGTGCCTAATCTTCCCCAATGTCTGCACTTCCGCATCGAACCCATCATCAGGCAGGTCACAGCCTCCTTTCTCGAAATCTCTGCCCTCAGTCCCACTTTCCTTCCTAACTCCTTGCCACAGTTTCTTCACTGCAACAGCTTCGCCACTGCTAAGTACAACCTTGTAAACTTTCCCAGATGCCCCTGTTCCGATCACATTGTCCTCATCGAGACATTCTAGGATCTCGTCCTCGCTGAAATCTAACTTGTGGAAGGACATCAGCATCCACTTGGATTTATCAATAGCTCTCTTAGCATTCTCGTAGATCCTATACTTCGTGTAGAACCAAGACACCCCAACAATGAGGACTAGCCCTGCGAGTATAAAGATCAATCTGAGCATCCAAACATAACCCTGGCTCTTCTCCTCATTCCTGGAACCACAAAGGCCTTCAAGATCCCCACACAGGCCCGGGTTCCCCACAAAGCTGTTTTTATACATTTCCTTTGCGAATAGAGGTGGCAAATTCCCTGAAAGCCTGTTGTAGGACAAGTTGAGCTGGTTGAGCTTCAAATTCTGCAACTCAATAGGGATTTTCCCAGAAAACCTGTTATCAGAAAGATCGAGGTAGTTGAGCACAAACAACTTTCCAATCTCCCGAGGAATAGTGCCCGATAAACCATTACGAGCTAAATTAAGCTCATTGAGCTTCTTCCAATTCCCAATTCCGCTTGGAAGCTTGCCGCTGAGAGCATTGTTATGAAGATCAAGCCTTCCCAACTCCCTGAGATTCGCAATACTCTGAGGCAAAGATCCGCTGAGCTTATTATCACTCACAGAGAAGTCAACAAGCTTACTTAAACTCCCAATCCCACTTGGGATTGACCCGCTAAAGTTGTTCCTTGATAAACTCAAGATTGAAAGATTCCTAGCACTGACTATACTCTCCCCGATCGGACCCGAGAGCAAGTTCCCAGCGACCTCAAACAAGTACACATGGGGCAGCCCCCAAATTGAGCCCGGGACCTCACCTGAAAGCTGGTTGTAGCCCAGACGCAGCCGGGTAAGACTCCGGCAATCTCCTAAACTCTGGGGGATCGGACCAGAAAATGAGTTCCCAATCATTAGAAGCTCTTCCAGTTCACCCATATCGCACAGAGTATAGGGGATTCCGCCGGAAAATCTGTTGCTAGACACATCAATCCACCGCAAGGGAGAGTTCTTCCCAAGAATCTTCGGGAGCTCGCTGGTAAGATTGTTCCTAAATAACCTGAGCTCGTAGAGGTTCGGTGAGTCAGCGATGCTCCGAGGCAACTCGCCGGTGAAACCGTTCTCATATAGGTTGAGAGACTCGAGTGGAAGCCGAGTCAATTCGTCAGGGATGCGGCCCGTCAGCGAGTTCATCGAGGCATCAAGGAGCCTGAGCCGAGAGAGGTTTCCGAACCATTTGGGCAGTTCCCCTATCAGGGAGTTGTTGTAAAGCTCGATCTGGACCACGTTGGTCAAGCCGGCGAGGGAACTCGGCAGCGGGCCTTCGAGATAATTGACGGCGAGGTCCAAGTCGGTGAGCTTGTCAAGTTTGCCGAGGGAGTCGGGAATGTGGCCTGTGAGGGAACATTCAGTGAGCCAAAGGACCTCGAGTTTGGTGAGGTTGCCGAGCTCCGGCGGGAGTGGACCAGGAGTGAACGGGTTATATGAGAGATTGAGCATCTTGAGGGTGGAAATATTGCCGAGAACCGGGGGGATGATGCCATCGAAGAGGTTGTAGACGAGGGAGAGAACCTCGAGGGACTGGAAGCGGCCGAAGGAGTAGGGGATATCGCCGGAGAAGTTGTTGCCTGTGAGGTCGAGGTAACGGAGACTGGGTAAGTCGGCCAGGGAGGGAGGGAGAGAGCCGGTGAGGAGGTTCTGAGAGAGGTCGAGGTGGGAGAGGCGTCGGCAGGCGGAGATGTCGGAAGGGAAGGAGGAGTTGATGGAGTTGTTAGACAGGGAGAGGGATGAAAGGAAAGGGAGGCGGCAGAGGAGAGGGGAGAGGACGGGGAGGGGTCCGGCAAGGTTGAAGCTGGAGAGGTCGACGGCGGTGACGGAGGAGGTGGCGGGGTCGCAGGTGACGCCTGTCCAGTTGCAGGGCGTGGGATCGTGCGGGTTCCATGAGGACAGGGAGGAGTCTGGGTCGGAGAGGGAGAGCTTCACCGAGTGGAGGTAGAGGCCCTCTTGGTTCAGACACTGGCAGGAGCAGAAGAAGCCGGAGACGATGACGACGATGAAGAGGGGTAAGCAGAAGACGGTGAAGGGTGAGGGAGGAAGCATTGTTACCGAGAGAGAGAGAGAGAGAGAGAGAGAGATGGGGAGTGAGTGAGGAGGAAGAAGAAGAGTTGGGTGAATATATTTCGAGGGAGCAGAGCAGAATAGAGGAGGAAGGTGTACAAATTGTGCAGTGAGAATTTGAGTGTGCGAGAGAGAGACGGAGAGAGGGAGAGGAACTTTGGAATTGAAAAAGAAAAGACAGGCTTTGGAGCGTGATTTTTTTTTTCTTTTTTTGGTGATCTTGGGGAGTGTTTTTATGATTTTCGATGTCTTCTTTTTCCAGTTCCGATTTTCGATGTCGTGTTTGCGAAATTTTCCATGGCACAGTATTATTACTTAATGCCATAATACAGTTAATTAAAATCAATTATTTTTATTGTATTTTTGGATAAAGGTGAATAGATGGTAAATGAAGGGGGAAATGAGAGGAAATTTTTTTTCTTGTTTGAGAAGTTTTATTTAATGGAGCGGAAGGGGAATGTAAGAGAATTATTCAACATGAGCCCACTATTTTTCACCCATAATTTGAAGTTGAATAAGGTGAAACGGATTTCATAAATTCACATAAAATAAAATTGCTAAATTACATATTTTATGAAATCAACATAAAAACTCTAATTTTACTTTTTTTCATGTAAAATTAAAAACATACCGTCGTCTCTCCACTCTCAACCCCGATGAATATTTAGTTATTGGATTATTTAATTAAAAGTTCCTTCGATTGAAAATTAATATGAATGTGTGAACACTCTATTGATTAATTTTAAGTATATATTTGATGATAAACTCAAGTACAACATATATTCTAAGAAGTGAATACGAGAAAAAACTCGTAGTCATATTTAATATGAAGAGAATGATATTTTTATCTATTGATTAATATAAGAAGTTAATTTTTCCTCTCTTTACCTTTATAATGATAAATTCAAAGAAGATAAATATTTCTCCCCTATGCCCCTGCTTTCTGCTTCATTTACCTCATCCAAACATATCCTTAGGATTTTTTTTATATTTCAGATTTTATAAAAAAAAAATACAAAAATAATTTCATCTGATTAGTTCATATCAACACGTGTCACCGTCACGCGGTGACACTCTATTATAAGAAATTCTCCTTCTTTTTTCAGTTCCGATTTTCGATGTCATTACATCATGAAAGCATATAATAAAACAGCTTATAATATTAATCAATAATATTTAGCTATTTATAAATTTTTTTTAATTTTATAAAAATTTTAAAATATAATTAAGTTTTATTAATTATATGATCACGTAAATATTCACACATGATAATATTCTAATACAAACTGCCTTCTTTTTTCCAACAAGGCACTTCCTTATGGCTTGGCGCGTCCAAATTTACATATTCTCGATACAACTTTATCAAAACATTTATTAGAAGTGAGCTTCTTATATCAGGACTCCAAGGTCGTCCATTTCTTAAAGCGTACTAATTTTTTGGTATTATTACACTGACTGTACCATTACCGAGTACCGATCATTCGATATGGTAGAGATATTTACAATCGAACACAAAATCTTTAACATTGCATAATCCGGCCAGTTGAATTACTATTACTGTTAGCCTCTTGAAAAAAAAAGATTTTTATTGTCTTTTGAGGAAGTTTAGAATGTGGATTATTATCTTTTTATTATTATTTATTTATTTATTTTGTGTTGGGGGGCATGTGGGGATAAGGCATGATGGAGACAAGAGTCCCCATGCCAAAGATTTAACCTGTCGGGGATGGGTTTCACATTAATCTAAAGAAAATTGTAACATGATCATTGGTTACGATACAGTTAATACCACTCTCGTCCTGTAATCTGGAGGTTTTGGGTTCGATTTTACTTGTGGAACTTCTCGTACCCCGTTTACCTTATCTTCCTTACCCCTTCCAGACATATGCGCATCCACGTATATTGAAAAAAATTATTGGTGATGATTAGTTGATTTCCAAATTAAAAGTTTAAATTGATAAGTATTATAACAAGAGAAGTTTATTCCCTTGAACTCATGAATATCCCACAAATTTACGGATTCAGGTAAATCCTTGTGCAAGGCGCGTGTATGAGTGGTTTCACTAAGAGTTACGCGCGATAATGCAATTTTAATATATACTATAATTTTTATTTTTTATTATCATATTACACTCTCAAAAAAAAAACTCTAACATAGTGATGTGACATGTGGTTGTGATATACCCTTGCATGACATTAACAACTGATATCGAGTTGAGATTTATTCTACTCTCGAGTGACGGCGATAGCTGATCATGAAGCAGGTTTTCTCTTTTACACCCGGATTAACTATTCACAAGTTCGATTCTCAAGTTTAGAAACGTATGATCAAAATTATCTAGAAAAGGCTAAAAATAAAAATGATAAAAGGAAAAAAAAAAGGTTGAAAAACACTTCTGCTTAAAATAAAAAGAATCGTGCTAGGATGTGAGAAAACGGCATTCGATAATAGTAGTTCAAGCACTTGGTATAACTAAAATATATTTTTTTAATAAAAGAGTTAAGAAATAAAAAAGTTCAAAATATATAATTATGTCAAGAGATAAGTAAATTTATTTTTTTAGGTTTGCACCGCTAGTATTTAAAAGTCCCAGTATGAGTTTTCTCCATTCATAAAGTCTCGAACCTGAGATATTTATTTAAGAGGAACAAGTGTCGAGTCATTTGAATCAATTCATGTGGCAAGAAATGTAAATTATTTTTTAAAAAATAAAATATTGTAGTCCAAATAATTAATATTTTTAAAACTTATAATTGTATTTACTTGATATAATTGAAAGCAACATAGTTTTTTAATAACAAAATACATTAGATCATACATTCAGTATTGCTAAAAAATATATTTGTATTGAATATTACTTTTATTGAAGATACTGAATCATTGTATAGTAGTACAAAATATTAGAATGCTATTTGCATGTGATGTACACACAATCACAGGTTTATTTGACCCAACTTGACCCGACCTGAATAGAACCAACCAAACCAAGGACAGATTCAACTAGGGACTGATTTAGAAAATCTATCTAATGGGTAAGACTCAAGAGAAGAGTCAAATGACAAGTTTAGTATGGGTGGATTAAGATAATTTAATAAAATAAATAAATAAAATTAACTGAAATGTATATATACATATAATGCTTTATAGATTTACTCGAGCTCAATGCCAGTGGTCATCCCCGGACCCTTAAATCCATCTCTGTCTCCAATGCCATCACCGACTAGGTTCATTCGTGAATGAGGCTGCTGTCCTTTTCTTCCGATATATACTACCAGTATCCAGAAATCGAACGGATCTTGACTAATCCAATTTGAGTCAGGGGGTCCAGTAAGGGGTAAAAACTCTTCTAAGGTGAATACTCTCTATTAAAGTGACTCAAACACGAGACCTGACTTATATAAGGAGGAGTTATCCTACCGCTTCAACTAATCTACTTTGGTGAGGTAATTGTCATTTTGACATTCTAACTCAAAAGAATGTCGGTGAAGTGGTAGTCATTTTATTTTTATCTAATGAAAGGTTGAAAATTTATATAGCACCATTTGAGGAAGTGGTTTCAAAAATAGCACCACTTTATAACAATTTTTAGAAATAACACCACTATATAAGGAAGATTTTATATTTTTTCAAAAATTTCACAAATACCCCCACATTATTTCTTCTCCATCTTGCCTTAATTCCCAAATCCTCTCTTTCCTGCCTCTCCATTCCGCTGCCTCCAGCGTCCTCCCTCTAAGTCGCATAACTTTTGGCGTCCTCCTCCCTTCGGTCACAGCTCGTCCAGCCTCCTCCCTCCGGTCGCACTACCTCCGGCCATTCGGCCCACCGTTCCCGTTGCTCCCATTGTCGTCCCATCGCTTCCTGCCGCTGTTACCATCACCTCGCGCCGCCGTTCAGCCAGCCGTGTCGCTCCCATCTTGGTGGTGTTGGTGGAAGGGAAGGGGGGAGGGGAGAGAGAGTGACAATCAGGAGCGAACAGAGGAAATGAGAAGGGCAGACAATTCAAATGGGAAGGGCAAATTAGATAATATACACAAATTGGAGCTACTTTTAAGATTGAGTATAAATTTGTGTTATTTGAGTGAGATTGATTAGGAATTGTGTCATTTTTCTGTATTAACACTCCAATGAATTGTTTAATATGCACCATAAGTTTTTTCCTCGGACTGAGAGGGTTGGTAGCCTTTTTCATGTTGGACAAAAACCAGTGCCCCTTTTTTTCTGATCTGTGACAAAAACAAAGTACTCAAGGTTATGCGGAAATGGAAAGGCAAACGGCGAAAAAGAAGAAAAGACAGGTGCAATTGCGTCTTTTTCTTCTCATCATGCAGTCTCTGGTGCAGTTGAGTTGAGTGCTGCTGTGAGTAAAGAGAATGCTCGTGCAAGCTCGACCATGAAGATGTCTGGAGTATGTCTTGGTTGTCAGCTCTCCACCCGATATGTATATCTCGCGATAATATTGATATTTTAACAAATTAATAAAATTCGATTATTTTTTAAAATCTTATTTTAGGATTTTATTTAAAACTATTAAAAATGGCTAAATTTATAGGTCTGTAATATCATGTCAGCACTAGTACGTGATGTACACATGAAATACCCGATAGAAGTTATGATGCAATTGAGAGGGAGAATCCTTTTTGTTTTCATGCTCCTCTGTCGGGTCGGGCGGTTCACTTTCCACTGTTGATTTTTCACTGCCACATGATTTCCGTGCAGAAAGATTGCACCCGTTGCTTTGAATTTAATTCAGCACCCGACATCGATTGCCAATGTTGAAAGATAAAAACGGAGACTTGGTTGGATCGCATCATGTTCCGCATCTTGCATCTTTTATAGGAAACATCGATTTAAGGTATTAAATCTCTTGTCCAGTAAAGTATTCTCAATTCACAGGAATGACAGTTCAGTAATCTTCATCATCTTCTTAGACAAGGTTGCCAAAGGTTTTTAATTCTGGTTAACAACGATTTAAAAGAATGTTCCTAAATTTGAAAAAATCCTTAAGATATTATATATATTTCACTTAATTTTATATATTTTTACTGAATTATCATATTTCTATCCACAATTCTAGTCCCATGAATCCAAATTCTACAACCCTCCGCAAATATTATTTGTTCTTTTATTTTTACTTTGTTTCATAATGTTATTTTTATTTTTTCACTGTAAAAAAAAAATACACGTAAGTTTAGAGGTGATAGGAGAACTAGGGGATAAAGGGGTGCGGCAAAATCCTACTGAGGAGAACCATAGAGGTAATAGGAGAACCAGGGGATAACGGGGTGCGGCAAAATCCTGCTGAGGAGAACCAAGCATGTGACTTCTTTATATCAGGTCAAGAACGGTATCAACTGTACCAGATCAGACATTCTTTCTCTGCTAATTTTATTTAACTGATCTTGCAATTGGATCACTTCGTGAAAAGGCAGACAAGCTCTTTTAAATTTTTTATTGTGACACCTAGGCAGTGTCAACTTAGTGTGCGACTCTCTGGGGCAGACCCACTGACAATTATGGCTTGTAGGTCGGGTCCATGATTCGATCCCTCACAAATGTCGGTATGGGGATTCACTCGGCTTGCCACTGCTGTAGATATAGGGCCCCGAGGAGGGTGCAACTCCATAGTCAGACGCAACGGCACTCACAAACCTTGATTATAAAGGAGAAAAAAAAGTTAAAGGTTTCTATTGATAATTTATTATTGTTTATTCATGTTATAATTGATCAAAAACACTACGCCGAAACTTGAACGGTCGTTTAGTCATGCATTGATTTAATCATAGTAATTTTTTTTAAGATTATAAATCAAAACGTATATTTTGGGAAAATTAAAAACATATTATAATTATAAAATTTTACGAATTTAAGTTATAAAAACTTTATTAACTATGCTATAAAATTTAATTACAATAAATTTATAATAAAATATAAAGTATGTCAAATAAAAGGGGTCCAGAAAGAAAGTCCAAAGCCAACTGCAGATAGATATAGCGGAGAGTAACTATTTAAGTGGTAGTCCAATTAGTTCATAATTCATTTATATATGATTTGATGAGATTAAAATAACATATTCGAGTCACACTCTAAGTAAAATTACTAAAATAGACTCTTTGAATCTGAGCTTAGCAGACACCGATTTATTAAATTATACTGAGCATTTAGTGATTCTACATTGACCGGACCGTTATTAATACCGGTTATATAATTCGCCTACTATGTTCATGTTAGAGGAATATCGCATTAATATTGCAACAAATTACAAATAGAATTGAAAGCATACACCACAAATTCATGTTACAAAACATATTAACGTGAAATAAAAATGATCGAATCGTTAGAAATATAAAACAAAATACAATTTATATTGAATGTTCAGTCATGTAGCAGTCACAATATTTTTAACACTAATTCGTTTCCTCAATCTTGCGGAGGATGCGTGGACATCTCCCACGATACAACGACTCTTCATAGAGTTGAATCGAGGAATGGTGCGCCTGCTCTCGAAATCGATGATCCACAGACGTCTTTTTTCATGAGTTTCTTTTAACCAAATTCTTCCGTGGTTGTGCTCTCCGTGAGTTTCTCTCAACCCAATTCTTATTTATGGACTCTTTTTGGCCAAGAAGTTCTTATTTATGAATCTTAGTCCATCAAATTTTCTTCAATTTCTCAAGCACACATATCAATCTTTGAATAATTCATATTTAAATACGAAAATATAAATATTATATGATGAAACAAATAAAGTGGTTAACACTATTGTCATTTTTTTCAATGAGAGTACCACTATCATTTCATTTTTGCGGCCTGAGGAACTTTTTGGTAGAGCTGCAGCACACATTGCAGCGCTGCGTGGTACAACAGCCCAATGAAGCGTTGACACATGTTAGCACTGTACTGCCACGATGCAGTGTTCACGTGTATCAGCGTTTCACTGGACGATTGTACTGAATGGGCACTACTACGTGGTTACTCTGTTCTTCCAAAGAGATTCTCGGCCCGAGGGGTCGAGTGGTATCGAAGGAAATTAAAGGTGTTGCGGAAGTGATGGTAGAAGAAGCCAAGAACGCCGTCGCATCAGTCTCGTCATTGGGTGAGTGGGCCCAGGGTTGTCAGAGTCTCTTGAATCGTGATCAATAGAAGATATCGGAGTATTTTTCAAGTATAGCCCTCTTTTTAAAAATATTTTTAATATAATTTTTATTACAAAATATTTCTTAAACTAACTTTTTAAGTATTTATGTGATAAAAATATATTGATGTGGTAAAAAGGTGTTGATTTGAAAAAAGTGTCCACATATTAGAAATATCATTTAATTTTTTACCTATATTTTAAATTAATCTTTATATGTCTTTCAACTAATATGTACCACCTGCCGTAAATTACATTTAAAGTCCGATAAATATCATATAATACAAGTGTTTTCTTGTAATCAAATTTAGATAATACAAATTTGATCAAATTTCTATATTTTCACTGAAACCAACAAAACTCATTTATAAAAATCTGAGCATTATATTATTGGTTATGCAAATTAGATTTTTGAACATAAATCTAATCAAATCATGTTTTAATTTACTCTTTATTATATATTAATTGAATAATATTCGGTAATTTTCATAACTGAGAATATAATAATCAATTTTTTATAAATTCAATTAAGTTTTCAGATTTGAAAAAAAATTTAAGTTCAATTTGATAATATCTTTGTACAATTGGCAGTACGTCTTGCAAATTAGTTAAAAGATACATAAGGAGTGAGTTGAAATACGTGTAAAAAATTTAAACAAAATTTTTGCCATGTAAGCACTTAGAAGACTAGTTTGAGAAATATTTTCTAGCGAAAACTAAATTGAAAAATATTTTTAAACAGAGGACTATTTTGGAGAAAAACTCAAGATATTGTGTCGGAGTTCTTAATTACACACTAGTCCCTAACTAATTTCGGGTGTTGGAAAACTAATTTATAATTCGATCCCTTCTCAATTTTCCATATTTTTTGTTCTTCTTGAGGATAAAAAAACCCTAATTAATAAAAAAAGGAAAAGAATTTGGAAGCATTTGTAACATTTGGGAAATAATAATGTGTCAGGAAAATAGAAGAGAAAATAATTATTTCTATTTTTATATCTTATACTACCATTATTTTATTATTAATTTAATTTCATCATCAATATTGTCATTAATTTTTAAAATATTCTGATAATTTAGTCCATGATTATTATTCTCGTACATCCTTTTTCATACGATAATCATTTTCATCCCTTATACATTCTAAATTGTTATTTTTTTTAATATTGATGACAAAAATTATTATAATAGATTGTTTATTTTTTATACATTGATAAAGTTATTAATAGTAAAATTAGATTGGAAATAAAAATAACGACATTGTGAAGTAATGCAAAAGTAAATGACGATTTACTCAAAATAGAATTTTTTCCATAAAAAGTAATTAAAATTGAAAGATGCATCCGAATTGCGAAATAGCTGCTAATGTCGTGGGATTTTGTTAAGGCAAATAAGATTTTCCTGGGTTTTGGTAGTGGAAGAAAAATCATGCGATATTTTTAAAATTTTATATTTAAAAATATTTTATTTTATTAATTGTATGATTTAAAATTATTGCGACAATAAATCTGATCCATGGTGATAATAAATCGAGAAATGACACTTTTAATCCTCAATTTTTTGCGCTTTTATTAATTTCTTCCAAAATCTTTATTTTTTGTTATTCTCATCAATAACATGTTGAGTTTTTGTCACTTTAGTCCTACCGTTACTTTTTCCATAAAAAAACTTATTTCAATCAAAAATTATTTTTCAACAAAAATATTTTTCAAAAAAACATATATCGTCGCTAATTAAGAAAATATTAGTTACTAGAAGATTCCTCTTTTAAAATTAGAAATCATTTTTCTCACAATAAATCATGATTTCATAATGATAATAACCATTAATCAATTTTGAATATGTAATGTGTCTTAATTTTAAAAGAGATATAATCATTAGTAAAACCATACAGATACTTTCATTTTCATTTATTTTTCCCCTTTTTCTTTATTTTTTTAAAAAATATTTATTGTTAACAATAATTTTTGGATGAAATATACTTTTTAAATGAAAAAAATAATGGTATGATCAAAGTAATAAAAACTCAAAAAGTTAAGGATATGGATGATAAAAAATAAATGTTTAGGACGAAAATGATAAAATGTAAAAAATTGATGACTAAAAGTGTTACTTACTCTAATAAATCCGATTCACCGTGATGTAAAACAGCAAAATCAGTTAAAGAAAAAACAATACGACGTCAGTCCAAACCTGGCAGTCGACACATTACTACTGCAATAGTTTTAGAATATTTTGTAGTCAAAGTAAATAAAAAATTTTATTTCAAAGTAAAATATTTAAAAAAAGATTTGTACCAAATTTATAACTTAATTCATCATTTACTTAAAACCAAATTATTTTGACTTTTATTTTTACCGTTTATGTCTTATGACTTTATTTCCCTTTCTCCTATAATTACTAAGTTCACAAATCTCTCGAGCAACATTAAAAAAAAAATCATTTGTTCATGTTTCCTTAAAAATTCAAACAAAAAATGCAAAATTTTTGCCAAAATGGAATCCTATGTTAAAAAAATGTCCTTTAAATACAAAAGGTTTTATTGTTCAACTTCAATAAATCCATTAAAAATTTGAAAATGGTTTTGGTGTAAGTTATCATGTCGCTTCACGTCTTGTCAGATTCGACTATAGAATTTTTGCTCGAGAATAGAAAATATTTGGTTCATCGTCATTATTGAGAGCGAATATTTAAAAAGCACGTGACAAATATTGACCTTTATAACACGTGAGAGTAGGAGTCAAGAGTAAAATTGCGTATTAGAAATAAAATTAAAACCTTCGTAATATAAAACGAATTAATATCACCGCTTATCAACCTAAATTTTTAGAGCGAACAAATTGATGTCTCAAGAGCATTATTTAGTTTAATCCAAATTTATGTTTCCTTTTCAAAAAAACTAATGTAAAAAATAATATATATAAATGTATAAGTAACAGTAACTTTTTTTGCGAATGACTAACGAGCCCCTATTAATTCTAATTCTAGTCAAGTAGGTATATTAAATGTTTTTTAAATCTTTGCTTATGAATTCTGTCTATTTAAAAATTCGAACCTTGTACTCCGTGCAAAAATGTTCTAATATAAATATTTATTTGATTTTAATTATGATATATTTTAAGATAATCTGATAATAAGTGTCGTAATATATGGTGTTGCGTGACCGGTGTAAATTTTTAATTGTTTTCTAATTTTATTTTATTTTATTTTATATATGTATAATAGATTTTGAAATTTTGAAATAAGGTAGATTTGATCATGTTAAAATATTTCATCCATTTTTAAATAATTCAAACGTACATATTAATGCCACGACAACCACGTTTTGCAATTTCAGTGTTGTTTGCATGCCGTATTCATATGTGACGGTCAAAATTGAAGATAGAGTAGATGAGAAAAATAAAGGATAATTCATTTATGAAAAAAATTTTCTAAAATATAATAAGTAGAGAGGTCGCAATTTTTGGGCAATTAATCCACACACTAATTCTGAAAATTGAACTTCGGGCTTAGCACAATTTTTTTTTCCAGATTTGATTAAAAAATTCCTATTAGAAAAAGAGGATCATCAGCCAATTGAATAATGTAATGAGAGAAAGGCCCATGGGGGCACAGTCCCACTGGTGGGCGCCTGGGACCTCTCCTGAGTTCAATCTCCAGGAGGAGCGTGCTTCCATGAGTGGGGGCTTTCAGCCCCCTTGAGCCCGTCAGGTTCGCCTGACTTACCCGGTACACGTGGTTTGCGGGCCATTGCATGTACCCCGAGGAGGAGGTGTCGCAACCACCGCTAGTCGGGTCCGGAAGGCGCTCGGATACCTCGGTTATCAAAAAAAAAAAAAAGAGTAATGAGAGAAAGGGAATGGTCAAAAGAGACAAAACTGAGGGAGTCTGCTAAGAAACAACGTCACTGCAGTAAGAAATGCGGTATATAACGAGCATATAAGGTACTAGTGCCTACATGAAATTACAATTTAATAAAATTTATTTTTTAAATTTTATAAAAAAATTTAAAATAATTAATTTATAATATAAACTCTATCCGCTGCTGGAAGCTTTGGGATTGTAATCTATGCTTGCTAGTTGCCAGTGCTACTGGAGCGCTCTGTCCTTGTCATGTCCAGAACTCGTAAATTGATTTGGACCCCAAAATAAATTATTTCGTCCCCCCAACATTTAATAATATTAAATTCTAGGAACTACTTACAAGAAATTAATTGTTCGAAAATGACGGGAAGAAACACGACATAGTTGTGATATCTCTGTCTCTCATTAAATATGCAGTTGTTCTTTTTTTTTTTTTTTTAATATACGTAATATTTTTTGGGCCAATCGAAGCGCATATCGAGATTAATTTACGATCGGATTGGAATTCTTGAAAAAAATTTTGTAGACCCTTTCAACTTGAAATTTGATTATAAGATCATTCATTTGAGGATTTAGTGAAGAAACCACTAGACCAATATTGAAGTGGTTAATATGCGGTTGTTCTTATTCCAGGAGATAGTGTCCTATCTAACCGATAGATTTTATGATAGTGGTTACATGTTTAAACAAACTAATAATATCATTAAAGTTTTAACCCTTTTAATATTTCTTATAAAATTTTAAAAATAAAAGAAAAATAAATTTAAAACTAATTGAATATTCTTAATTTATCACAACACGTGATGTATCTTATTATATACAGGAGTTTCTCATTCTACCAGTAGCATAAATGATTATGGGCTGCTATATTCGTTTTTTAAATATATTTTGTTAATAATACATCGTACGATTAAACCGTTAAATAACTCGAAAACTGGTGCACGGAAGTTTCCGCGTCCGGTCCATATCTTGGTCAGTATTAGTTATGAGGGCACATTTACTTGTCTGCTATGATAGGCTCTTGTTGATCTGTTTTCAGGTCAGTTGGAAGAATCTAGTCTCGTTTGCAGCAGATGCTTGTGATCTTTAAAAACAAATGCGCAAGAAAAAAATAGAATAAAAAGATGCAGAGAATTTGATTCATAAAAATCGAATCCAAATATTTGGAGCTGAACATTGTTGATTCCATAGGGAACCCTTTGTTGAAGTTTTGCTAAACTCTTTAGATTACAACGAAAGCCCATTATTCTTAGGTGTCGAAGGGTCGGTACGGAATTCAAATTACGGATTCGATTTCTTTGCAGGTATCTGAAAATCATATCCTGAGCTCAGTACCCACGACAGGACCCAAGTATTGAGAATATAGAAAACTCACGTTTGGGGAATTTTGCCTCTTAATAGGCTAACCGGACCCGGACATGCATTAGCTTGGCTCATTGGACTTTTAGATACTGAGTGATATATACTACTCTCGACTTCATAAATTTTCGTGTTAGATTCGGAGTGTGCTTGATTGGTAAAATTTATTATAATATGGATTAAATAAATTAAATTTTTTTTTTATTTTTACTAAAATTCTTATGTACAAAACATGCTGAATTTTTAATCTATATCCAACTCTACACTTGTACTTGTCAAATTTTAGTATTAATTTTAGTTTTTTTAATATTACAATTTTGCATTTTGACTAATAATCGAAGAAAATTTGGCTATGGCTGAAATTTTCCTACTATCTTAATATCTTTCCCTAATCTAACAAAGTTAACTGTCCGTACAGTTTATGCTTCATGCACTCAATTTTGTTTGAAAAATTAAGGGAAAATGACACTTTTGGTTCTCATTTTTTTACTTCTTTTTATCATTTTTGTCATGAATTTTTATTTTTTTTGCGACTTTAATCTTACCGTTACTTTTTTCATAAAAAAATATGTTCCATCCAAAAAAGAATATTGCATCCAAAAATTATTTTTCAATAAAAATATTTTCTAAAGAAGTATTTTTATTATTCATTAATGAAATATTAGTTATTAGCAGGTGTTCTTTTGAAAACTAGAACTCATTTTTCTCATAATGAGTCACGATTTTATAATAATAATAATAATCGTCATCAATTAATTTTGAATCGGGAATGTATCTTAATTTTAGAGGAGATATAACCATTAGTAAAACCCTACCGATATTTTCATTTTTGTTTTTTTACTTTTTCTTTATTTTTGAAAAATATTTTTAAAAAATTTAGGAAAGAAATATTTTTTTGGATGGAATAAGCTTTTTTGGATAAAAAAATAACGGTAGAACCAAAGTGGTTAAAACTCAAAAGATTGAGAATGTGAATGACAAAAAATAAAGGTTTAGAACGAAAATGGTAAAAGTGAGAAATGTTGAGGACTAAAAGTGTTATTTGCCAAAAAATTAATAGTTTGTTTACAAAATTAAAGATTATCTATAAAAGTAAAGTGAATAAACGAATTTTACATGAAAAACATCACATAAACAGTAGGGATAAAAATTCATTTTCTGCACCATTTTTCTATTCAATACATAAGTTTTATCGAATAAATATATTAATGTAGATACATATTTTGCTATGTATGGAAAGGAAATAAAAATAAATAAATGTGAAATACTGGAATGAACTCGTATAATTAGATCATTTATTTATAACATATTGTGATTCGATTCATTTGAAATTCGCTAACTTATAATGGTAGGTAGAGCATTCCCAGTTATTATCAGTTTGCTATGTCAATTTTAACATTTCAAGTTTACAATTTCAAATCATTCATAAAAAAAAGAGAGATTTTTACTACTGAAATTGTAGATATAGAGTGATATCAAGAATCTGAACAGGTAATAAAAGATTTTTGTTATCACGAATGCTGATATTGAGTGAGAGAAAATTAAATAAAATTATTATTTTACCATAAATCTTGAGAATTTTATAAAGTATATACATATTATATATTTTAATATGTAAATTATATTAATGGTAATATAAAAAATAAAAATAAAAACCAAATCTCTCCCTACCAGAATTAGTATTTTTTTTTTTTGCTATATTATGATTTTCATTTTCTTATTGTCTGTCACACTTTGATATAGTCTTTTTTCTAAATTTATTATTTATTCCGTGTTAATTATCTATTTTCATATTATTTTTGTTTTCTTATTTGAATGCCGAATCATAGCATTTTTTTCGAGACAGTTACATGCTAATGTTTGTTCCCTTGTTCATTGCTCCAGCTTGAAAATCTTTTTTTAAAAAATGTGTAAAATTTCCAGTGAAATTTCCCATTGGTGAACATAATGTCCCTCCAATTGCACAGGAACAGTTGCCTGATTGGACGATGGTCGGACCAACTTGACATTTGAGCCCGACACTGAAATCTGTCCTTTTCAATTCACTTTTGTGGACTTTTGTGATATAGATAAACGTCACATTACATGTTGGACGTATCTCTTAGCTGGGGAGCTTCTACCATCTCGATAGGAGAAGATTCCAGATGCCTAATTCCCCTATCTAGAGTAGGATTAGCAACCGAGGAAAAAGTCTTCTGTGTAACGACATTATCCGGCTGAGAGAATTCACTGTATAATATATCGAATATATTATATAATAATACTTGTATGGTGTTATAAATTAATAATATTAAGTTATATTAAGTTTTATTAAAAACTTAGAGATAACTTAATATTATCGGTTTTAACTTAATATTATCGGTTTGTGACACCAATGACAGTCCTTACGTGATCGTAATAATAAGTAAAATTTAATTATTTTTATGATATAATTTTTCATTCTTATGGCTTTATATAAAAACTTAAAAATAGCTTAATTTTATTATTTAGTGTAACCGTATAAATATTGTCACCCAACAATGGGTGGTCTACTCCTTGCCTTGATTGCATCCATCAACATGAATTCTATTGTTAAATATTTTTCAGTCCAGGTCACGGATATATAAAAATCCAATAAACTTGGCAAGTTTAATTTCGGGTCAAATTAATCTAATAAGGATAAAAACTTTCAAGTCATGTACTTAATCTATTCACAAGAGTCGAATCAAATATCGAGCTTACAAGAGTCAAATAAAAAAAATTGTCAGACTTAATGTTAATTGTCTGGATATTTTTACATGAGTCGAGCTCACTATATTTCATCCATTAGTCGATTGATATGATAACAAAAAAATGCCACATCGTCTTATGATGCTTTCTTTACATAGGTACCACTAAATATTCAAATATATAATAAATCTCAACAGTTCAAATCAGAGACGATCTAGAAGCTTGGTTCAGTGGCGAAACTCTATAAGACACTAACATAAGAGTTGAATAACGGCGAAACTCTATAAAACACTAACATAACGAGTTGAATCAGTGAAATATGGTGGTTTAATAAAAATTTGGATAAAATCAAGTGAAATATGCATAGTATATCAATGATTTTCCTGACTTCAGAGGGATCGCCCCCTCGCCCCACCATCCAACTCGAGTTCAAATTCAAGCAAGATTGACCGATCCACTGAGGAGTAAAATTTTCTTGATCGTGAATTTTCTCTATTTATAAAATTTGAACGTAAAATTTTATTTAAGAGAAGATTCGCTAAAGTAACTCAGTCGATAGTGTGTTCTAACCCTCTCCTTTACCACTCAAAGTGTGCATAATTTAATTTTAGTAGAAAATTGTATTATCTAAACTTTAATTTTAGCATAAAAATATTAATTAAATTACCTCAAATTGGTCCAAAAGGTCTGCTCTTCATGTAACACACAGCGCATACCCAACTTAGCACCTCCTGAGCTAATGATGATCCCATACTTTATCACTAACATTAGGATAAAACAAATATTTAATTTGTATTAATTAATTATTATATAATTAAGAAAAAAGGATGGCCAGGATTTAATGGTCCCACAAGGCAGTATCCATGGGACAAAAAATTTGGTACACTTATCATAGTTAGGGGTGATCCGCGTTCGGGCACCCTATTTTTTTTCATAGTACTCGTATCTTATTATGTATAAGATCGGTTCTTAAATTTTAAAACCGGACCTTACCCTGTTAAATCTTAGAGCAGAACCTTACCCGGAACTTATAAGATACCATAGGTTTCGAGTATCATGTTGAAATCTATTTATTATTTATCTTTTAACCTCTATAATATGAATTACTTTAATATTTTTCTTAATTATAATTATTTCATTTCTTTATCATAATCAAGTTTGTATATATTTAAGTAATATTTATTACTCATTTTAAGTTATAATGATATTTTAAGCATGAAAAATTTATCAATTATGTATAATTATTATGTCAAATAAAATTTAATTGAGATAAGAATACAAGGGTTTAAAAAGTTTGTAAATTGGAGTTCAAATGAGAAAATTACGAAAGATTAAAATTAACTATGTGATTAAGTTAATAGATACCCTATATGCTGAAACCAGAGCCTACCATATTTTCATTGAGATCTACCAAGAATCTACCTAATATGGTAGATTCCTACAAGTTCCGGTTCTACCCTATATCCAAGCACACGCCTAATCATAGTCACTCCTCATATGTACATGGATAACACGAGGAAAAAATAGTGTAAATTGTGGACAAAATTATACCAGATGGCCCGTGTAAATACAAGGATGATTACGTATTGAGATCTATCAAAAACCTACATAATAGAGTAGGTTCTTAACGGTTGCAGTTCTAATCTATATCCGTGCACATTCCTAAGCACAGTCATTCCTCATACGTATATGAATAATATGAGAAAAAAAAGAATAATTTACTGTGTAAATTGAGGACAAAATCGTACCGGATGGTCTGTGTAGATACAAGGATGATTACGTATTTATGTTTTTCCGACAAACCGTGTCCCGTAAATAATTTTCTTCTTCGGATCGAAATCTGAATTGAAACAAAATCGGACGTTAGGGACCAAAGCTAGCTAGAGGATGGAGTTTGGGTCTTGGAAGTGAGAAAAAAAAATGGAGAAATTTAGGAGATGAGAATGCGAAAAATTACGGTAAAATTCTCTCGAACAAGAATCGACTAAATCAATCAGTCGAAATTTATAAGTTTATTGAGATACTTCATCCTATATCCAAAACCCTTTACCAAATCTTTTGCTAATTCTCATGTAACTGTGGTTATCGATAATTTCTCATATATACTTTGAGGTCGATAGGGCTTGATTCACGACCCGATTCTCTTATTGATAGGTCGATTACGATAAAGCATACGCCAATTAAAAAATCACAATAAAGTATACTAGAAAATTTCAGATAATCTTATAGAGAAATTCGAATTTAATTCTGGGTTAGATTTTAAAATGACTTGATTTTCTATTCAGATAAATAATTCATCAGTGGGATGGATGGAAGACTTCACAATATTCTATTATTCCATTACCCATTTCTTTTTTTTTTCAATGCATTGGGAACATGAAAAGTGAATTTTCCTACTCAAAAAAGCAAAACACTGAGAAAGTGAAAAGACCTTTCAATAACGTTTATTCAAAAAAGTTTGGGATGAAAATTTCAAATGATCTTATCAAATATACTGTGAGTAATTGTTAGAAAATAATTTTAATAGATAATAATTATAATAAATATTTATGTAATTAATACAAAATTTATTATTTAATACAATTTGCTTAATAAATTCCTCTCATTTCAAGATGAGATGGAATAATTTCACTGCACTTCAGTATTCCACTCTAATCAAGCGTCTTGAACACCAAATGACTGACCCATGAAAAGACCTACATTTGATGTTTATACAGCACAGTAATTGAACTACTTATTGATTTAAATCAATAACTCAAGACATATTAAAGAAAAAATATGACGACAATCATTTTTTTATCCACTTAACAATCCGGCAATGAAGCTGGTAAATTTCTCCGGACTCTATACTATTACTGTTATATCGCTATAATTTAAATCAGATACCTATTTCGCTGTGGATCACGAGGCGTGATGCACGATTGGCGAATATGGTTCGATGTGTGTGTGGCATGCATAGCAAGGGTTTGAACCTGCCAGATGGAAACGTCTTCCGGTCATATTCAAGCTTATACATGGATGAAATTAGGGGATGCATGGGGTCGCTTCTAAATTTAGGAATATCTGTAAAATTTTATATATATTTAACTTATCTTTGTCATTTTTAACAGATCAATTTTTTTTCCTTGAATTCTTGAATTTCTAATCCATTATATTTCACCCACTTTACAGATTTTTTGAATCCATACGAGTTTATGCAAGCTATTCCACTTCTAGGATAGTGAGCTTGTATTCTTTTTTTTTTTTTTTTTTTGCTAGAAGTCAATAATAGTGAGCTTGTATTTGTGGACAAAGAAATGACCAGTGTACATTTAATTTAGACAAGTCATTTCACTTCAAATCACGAATTGCTGTTAGCCTAACAGTGATTTGCTATGTAGTTGGCAAACATTGTTCAACCTTACCATACCGTGGCAGTACGGTACCTTGGTCCCATGCAATCACAGCACCGCGGCATGACATGTTTGTGCACCATGGCGCCCAATTATGTTGTGTCGTGGCGCCGTAATTGCATGGGGACCAAGGTACCGAACCGCCAATATTTTTATAAAATTTTCCACGCAATCTTCTATCTTCTTCTTTTGTCTATTCTACGATGTCGGAACACGCCTTCTTCTAGTTGTTTTTTTTTTCAATTTTTTAAATTATCTATTGACACGAAGACTTTAGTTCTAAATACCTATCAAATCAAGAAAAAAATAAAGTTATGATGATAAATTTACTGAATGAGATAAATTTATTGAACGGGTTGGAAGAACAGATGCAAAAACTCTCCTACTCCGAGAAAGGGAATTCGATGGAATGACATTACGAGTAATCGAATGTTAAGATATTTTAATTCGATTTTCACCCATAAAACTTTTCATATTTCTTTATTCATATTTCCCTAATATTATGTGAAACACATTAACCTCCTTCGTAATTATAAAATCTCATGGGCAATCCCATGAGTTGTGAAATAACTGTGGCTCTTATTAAGGAAAAAATTAGACTATTAGAACCGACCTTTCATGTGCCAAATAAAAGAATCTAATGTTAATATAACCAATTGCTCTTAAAAAATTAATCTCATTAAATAACGGCATGATTTATTATTTATTACTTGATATTTCTTATGCATGGTTGCATTAATCGTGGAGATCCATTGCATGCAATTGGAACAGATCTGGAAAACTGAGTCAAGTGGGTAAAATTAAGAAAGAGTTGAAATAAAAGATTTTGGAGGATGGGATAACATTGTATAGTAAAAATACAAATAAAATCAGTGAAGGTTCACGAGTTTTCTTGAGTTTAAGAGATGATCCTCGCGCAGTCCCTAAATCCATCACTGGCGTGACATTTGCTAAATTAGAGAATGTACGTATACGGTGGTCCGAAACTACTTCGCTGCAGTGGCAGAATTTGAAATTACCGTATCCGTTTATTCTAAAAGATTAATTCCATTGGATAATATCATAATTTATTATTTATTTCCTGATGGGAAAGCCTATGAATTTCGAGCCACGCAAGCGAAAGGGTCCCCTTTTTCACCTAATGCCACAATGTTCTCATAAGAAACTTCTTAATAATGATTATATATGTCCTGAGAGAATCAAGATCCCACTTGGAATTTTTTATTTTGCCAAAAAAAGAAGAGCATGAAAAGGTACAATAAACTCCAAATTTGACCTTGAAAATGGCAGCAAGAAGCCAAAATACCAATCCAGGAGTCCAACTTTTTCCAAGTCTAGGACTCTTTATGTTTTATCGGAGAGCAATAATAATGGAGATATTATAATTCTCAGCATTCGGGTTCGATCTTTTCTATTTACTCATAATATATCGGACGAACTGAATAATCAGTGCTTGGCACTGATCTTGTTAGTGTAATATTGTCAAAATCTCAATATAGTCAAAGAAAGCGGTATTTTTCTAGGCCCAAGTTGACACAAGTAAGAGAAGGGATCGAACCTAAGAGTTCAGACTCGCTAAATCACACGGAGATGAGTTTTTGAACGTCTAAATGACTGCCATTGATGCGCATCAACGAGTGCTCCTGCGTTATCTTGTTAAAACGACAAAAGGAATGGAGCATTTGGAGGGAACTGACCTGAGCCCGAAGAAAGGAAAATGGGGAAGAAGGAGAAAATCTTACGTAATTTTATCTCACCACGTAGTTAAAATGTGACAAAACGAATAAATTCGTATTAATTACTTGAACAGTTACAATAATTATTACTAATTAAAATAATCTAATTGACTTTTTCTCACACGTCATTATGAGTAGGATCTTCTAAAATTTTTTCTATTATAAAAGAGAGAGAAAATGAATGATTTTGCATATTTCTGTAACGAAGGTATTGGAAAACTCTTTGGCAGGAAGCGTGTAATGTCTCATATCATGTAAACGAGAGATTCAAATGTTGGAAAACTGAGAGATTCGTTTTCTTTTTTCCCATGAAACAGCTGGTGTGGTTATTTCACATAAATGATGAGAAATAATCCACGCAAAAAAAAAAGATGTAAAATTAAGATAGCATCGGAAGGACGGCTGCAATCTGCATGTCCTTTTTTTTCTTCCCTCGTAAAAAGGAAGGCATAGGTAGTGGTTACCTAATCACCCGTCATAAAATATTCAAATTTTCGTGTTTAATTAATGAACGTTACAGATGAACTGAGTAACAGGCAATAATCTGATCCCATCAATGCAACAATCTGCATGTGTTTGAGCGGAGAGAAAGTCTTGGTTATATCGTGTCAGCACAGCTTACTAGTACCACAAGTTACTAATAATTAGTCACGTAAACAGATTTATGAGAAAGAAATTGAGCGATAAAACATAAATTCAAATCCTAGGTTATAAAAAAAGTCTTTAAAAACCTAAAAAATTGTATTTTATAATAATGATCAACATTCTTTTCCACTTCTTGCTAATTGATATCGTGACTCATTTAAGGTCCCTTAGATTTTTCAGGGTTTTACGTAAATTCTCAGAAATTTTCTATTTTACCGTTTAATTTCTCTCTTATGAATCTACTCACATAGCTAATCCCGATTACTTGTAGCACCACTAAATAGTACTAATGTGACATACCCGTGACATACAAGACTTTCTCTAGAGCAGGAGCAGCCATTGTATTGTCTATAAAATGAGGAAAAAAAATACAGAAAAATATTTTTAGGAAAAAAAAAAAGAAAGAAAGAAAGAAAGGGAGGAGAGCTTTGAATGGAAGCACTCCAAAAGCGTGACCATAGTAATTGCATTTACAAGGGCCCCTCCCTCCTGCTAGTGCAACAGAAATCAGATTCATCTGACTGCTTGCTTCCACCAGACATCCTTAAATTTAGTGCAAAGTCAGCAAATTGAATTTTTTTCCAATGATGATTTGAAGTGTAAGTTCTCATGAGTTATGATTGAAGGTGACGGGATTTGAAATTCGGAAACTGAAACTCGAAGCAAACTCATGGTTAATTAATTAGGATTTTTTTATCGGTTAGTGCCAACTGATCTAAATATGAGGAAGTTGGCCCGCTGAAAAATAAAACTCTTATTATTGCAATTTTTTTTATTTGTAAAACTGAATTTAATGCCTTACTTAATATGTTGAAAGAGATAGAGATCAATCTCACCTTTGGTGAAACTAAGGGTGCAAAAGAGCCAAATGGAGGTTGAAGCAATTTAGAATAATAATGAAGGAGAATGATAGAGATAATGAAAAAAAATCCAACATGGTGTCTATAAGTTAAATCACGGATTTTAGTATATTGATCAACTCATTTGATTACATAAAGAAACAATCTACTTATAGGCAAAGGGAAATGAATAATATGTGAAATATATAATATAAAATAATTGAAAAAAAATTAAATAGATATTCAAAAATCTAAAAAATATTAGCTAAAATATTTGATTGATATGATCTCATCTCTAAACTTAATAATGCAAAATAATATCTATTATAGAGGTGAAATAAACTTCTGTTCAAACTTATCTTATTCAGTGATTTATGAGTCGAGGCAGGCTTATTATTCCTATTTCGAACTTAGCTCACTGTAATAGATGAATGTTCAGTTTCACTCGTGTAAATTCACAAAAGGTTGGTTACTAAAACTAATGATGAGTTCTTTTTTTCCCGTACTCGACCAATGAAGGACAAATTCTACGAGTTAGGCTTTTTCTTTCATTATTGAGCTAAAAACTAATATGAATTGACCTGTTTTTAGTACTTCATTTATTAACGGCAAGCTGGACATTTTACTACAGTTGGATTTTTCTAATGAGAAAGTCATTTTGATCCTCAACCTTTTACACTTTTACCATTTTGATCTTAAATTTTTATTTTTTATCATTCACGTCCTCAACCTTTCGATTTTTTACCACTGTGATCATGTCGTTATTTTTTCCATCCAAAAAAGTATATTTCATCCAAAAAAGTATATTCTATTGAAAAATTATTTTTTAATAAATTTTTTAAAATAAAAAAAATGAAAAAATAAATGAAAATGAAAAATATCGATATGTTTCACTGGTGGTAATATCTCTTCCAAAATTGAGAAACATTCTTTATTGAAAATTGATTGGTAATTATTATAAAACCACGACTGATATTGAGAAAAATGAGTTATAATTTTAGAGGAGGCACTTACTAGTAACCAACAATTGCTTAATTAGGGACAACCTTATCGTACACCTTATTTTTGTTTGAGTTTTCTGTTTTTAATTTTCATAAATATTTATATTAAAAGTTATTTTTTGGATGAGAAAAAATAACGGTAGGATTAAAGTGGTAAACACTGAAAATGTTGAGGACGTAAATGATAAAAAAAATTTAGAATGAAAATGATAAAAGTACAAAAGGTTGAAGACAAAAAAATATCATTTACCCTTTTTTTTATCACGTGGCGATGTGTGACAATAAGGCAGCATACTCTAATACAATGTAAAATTTTCATATAGTTTTTTTAAGAAATCGGGATTATATCTTCTCGATGTTAGTGGATGGATTACATTGGAGAACATAATGACGAACTTTACTTGTTGAGAGTTTAAAACGATGGCAATTTAATCATTAATGTAAGAAAGATTGATATTTTTCTCGATAAAACTAGGCTGAAATAATAAAACATCTCTCGTCCTTAAGTAATATTTTGTTTTGAGTCTTGTGAATAAAGAAAATTCTCAATTTTACCCTCTTAGTAGGCTCACTCAACTTCAATCTTGATTAGTTAGGGTCCATCGGATTTCTAGATATCGGGTGATACACACGAGAAAAAAATTTATATTTTTTTATGATGAGGAGTTTATTCTCCTCCTGTCCATGAACACCCTACAAGCTCTTGGATCCAGTTCAGTTCATGTTCAAAACACATGTGTGGGTGGTATTGCCAAGAACTACGTGCTAAGGGGTATTCGAACCTCCAATTTCGTGGATTTCCACATGAGTCGTACGTACGTCCTATCCACTCGATCTGACTCTCGGGTTAGAAAAAATTCATGTTGAGGTAATACTAAGAGGCTTATTGGTCGTTTTCACTCAATTAATCAAGAGGAACTCGAAGTGGTTATGTTATGCATTAGGTATAGCTAATTACCTAGTCTAATTGACCCAGATATATATAATCCAAAGAATTATTTAGATAAAAAATTTATAGATGAACCGACAATGAATAGTTACCTAAACGCTATGACCGGATTATGTCATATTACTACCGATGTCGTGATATTCAGAAATCTAATATGCTCTGACTAATTTAAGTTTGGACCGAATCTGCTCACAAAAGGGTATAGCTCCCCCTTTCTTGAATCTCTCTCATTCACAAGATTCGAACTTGAAAATTTACATAAAGTAAAGGGATGTCGAACTATTTTCAACCTGTTCCTGTGGATTAAGCTTTGTTAGATCTAGTAAGTTAGGTTTTATGCCTTTTCTCATCTACCATATTAAAGCCCATTTGATCAAATAAGCTTCGGGCCGTCAGTAGCTTATACTCTACCGGTTGCTTAAACAACTCGCAGAAGGAAATTATAATAAGAGATTTACATCATTAGTTAGCTGACCAAGAAGAACAGGAACTCTAAGCAATGAGCATAAGTTGATCCGGTTCTGCATGCCATCTCTGCTCCAGGGGCAGATTCAGAAAATTTCGTTCTGTGTAGCACGAAGAATTTTGAGGTGAAATAGGATAATTCAACAAAAAAAAAAGAAGAAAAAATCGAGTAAAACGTGCATAGTAACTTGAGAATTTTTTCTAGTTCAAGGAGTGATAATCCCGCACTCCCTAAATCCATCGCTAGCAGGGTCTTAAATTCGAGTTTTACGATTAGAAAAAACTCACGATCGATTGAATTTTACCTCTTGATGGGCTTGCTCGGGTCAAGTCTGAATTGATTATTCTTGATAACACGCGTTGCACATCGAAAGAAGAAACAATATACTTTATACTGGACATGTCTATGCCAGTAATTCTGACCTGTAACGTGCACATAGTAGGGCTTTCTGTTGATCAAATGGGCTGGCCCGTGGGCTTAGCTTGGGCTAATACAGTCATTGAGTAAAAACATTTTCTTTTTCCTTTTTCTTCTTCTCCCGATTTTCATTTACAGTTTGTTAAATAGTAAATGACGCTTTTAGTCTCCGTCTTTTTCACCTTTGACATTTTTGTCTTAAACCTTTATTTTTAGTCATTCATTTTTTGAGTTTTTATCATTTTGGTCATACCATTACTTTTTCCATTCAAAAAAGTATATTTCATTTTCCATTTAAAAAAGTATATTCCATTTTCCATTCAAAACAGTATATTCCATAAAAAAAGAATATTTAATCTAAAAATTATTTTTTAACAAAAATTTTTTTGGTAAATAAATAAATAAAAATGAAAGTATCAGTATGGTTTTACTAATGGTTATATCTCCTTTAAAATGAAGACACATTTCAAATTTAAAACTGATTAATAATTATTATAAAATTATAACTCATTGTGAGAAAAATGGGTTTTAAGTTTAGAAGAGGAACCTGCTAATAACCAATATTTCCTTAATTAAGGACGATATATGTTTTTTTTTGAAAAATGATTTTTGGACGTAACATTTTTTGAATGGAAAAAGTAACGGTAGCACCAAAATAGTAAGAACTCAAAAGGTTGATGACGCAAATAATTAAAAAAAAGGTTTATGACGAAAATAATAAATGCGAAAGATTAAGGACTAAAAATATCTTTTTTCCTTTATTAAATGTTAATTCCAGTCATATTATCAATAATGACATACTCAGTTTATGCGTTTTCCACTGGTCATAAAAACTCTCTCCCTCTCTCATTATCATTTCCTAATGTTTTATCATATGTATTTAATTTTATACTGACAAAAAAATGCATTTATTTTTTTTGTTTGCATCACGGAGTATTTCGGACTAGTCGAAGCGCAACTCGAAACTATTCCGTTGGGTGAAAATGGTATGGGTTGAGTATTTATTTTCTTTTATAAATGGTCTGACTCCGATTTTCTTGGTCCAGTTTTTTTGAAGTCTAAAAAGTTATACCAAGAACTGTTCGAATTATAAAAATTCGATAGTTTTGGATACGATTTTTTTGGACCACAGTTATTATTACAATTAAGTTAGCAGTAGAATCCGCATTGAACAATTCGAAACTTTTACACTGACTTCAAATAGAAAAATGTTTACATCTAAAATTATAAATGAAAATTACACTTGTTTCCTCAGTAAATGCATACGTCCATTTCATTCAAATAACCATATCAAAAAACTACAAAAAAAAAAAGAGAAGAGATCAGAGAATGCATGAAATTGCACTTCAATTATACTTTGAATCACAATATTAAGGCCGGAAGTAAAATGCCTGACTCGAGATCAGTTGTTGAGAGCGGGTATTGAAGAGTCAATCCCACATTAGGTAAATAAGAATTGAAACATAATTTATAAGAGAATGAATACCGCTAATCAATAAGTTTAAAATTTTTTATTGGACACAAGTTCAATTTCTTATGAGCCAAATGGATATTTTATAATTCACAAGGAAGGCCAAACAGCCCAAGAGTCTTAGATATAATAGGTATATTATGCAACAATATTTACGTAAAAAATTGTAAAATGACTAGTTTTATTGGTTTGTAATATGACATAAATATTCTCATGTGATATACTCCTTATTCGGGAAGAGAAAATAAATAAATAAAGGGATATGTTGAATCTTATTTACAAAAATAAAATTCAAAACCGCTTTATCTATTAATACTTTAAGTAACTGCCCCATTTTTAGTGTCAGGTTCAACTTTTCATATGTGCCACTTGTGTATAGCAATTAAACTTTTAATTACTTTTAGATTTGGAATCAAAGAGAGGGTAAGATATTAATTATAATATAGATAACTATCCACTCACATTTTTTTCTCTCTTGCCACTTGCCCTCCTCTATTTTCTCCCTCACCTTTCTTTTCTTCTCTCTGCTTATTATTTTTCTTTTCGGCAGGCTCCATTCATTCTTTTTTATATGTATTAATTATATTTATTAACTCTTTTCAACCATGTATGAGTTTGTAATTAATTTACTTTTATTAATATGATACGTACCTGTTCGCGATTATTTATCGTCCAAATGCAAGTGCATTTGTCGAACGAGTACCATAGTAATGAGAACGAGTGTCGTCCCATAGAGACCTAACAAGAATTCAATTAATTATTGAAATTATGACAACTCTCTCTTATCCAAACAGTCGATTATGATTAAAAGTAAGAAAATTAAAACGAGAACAGTAGACAATGAAATTTCAATCAATCAGAATTAAAGGCCCTAATGATCACAACTTCATTTATTCTCAATCCCAATCATAGTTCCCTCCTACCTATGCCTTGAATTTAATTTCGTTACTAACTTAGTGTTCACTATCGTCTTACACAGCTGTCGCTTGTAATAAGACTGTATCCTCGACTATTCAATATGCTCTATGTCTAGGCGATCAACAAGTTAGGACCCATTAAAGATCAATACTAATTGGTTGCTTAGGGTGATCAGGTATATGTCTATCATTTTCACTAAAAATCCTGTCTTTCGGTTTGGATTAACCTAAGCTATGCTTTCCCTAGCTTAACCTAGAATTCCTCTGCTGAGTTCAACTAGATTACTGGATCAACTTAATTGGTGGCCAGTCAATTAAATCGCATTAAGTCCGAGACAAGCATAAGCAACTCAATCAAATCCATAGACATAGGAGAAGTAAACTAAAAATCAAGATTGAGAAATAAGATCCATTGATCACCTTAGGAAAAATATGATTAGTTCATAGCGGGAATTGAGTCAATCGTCGACATAATCAAGGAATACATGAAGTAAACTAAAGAGAAAAGAGAAGAAAACTCTAATCCGGTAGCAGGTTGTAATCCCGTCTTTTAAGTTCTCCACTTTCACTTGTTGTCGACTTCTCCCTGTTGATGTCGGTGCTGCCTCTCTAAAAGAAGAGAAAAAATAATTCCTCAGTAATTGCCAAAACACTTCAATATATAGATTGATTTGTTTCCTCCCATATCTCTCAAAATATTCCAATGATATCTTTTGTTGCTCCCGCGAGATCTCGAGATATTCTTCTTCTTCTCTCTCTTTTTTTCAGAATCAATCTAATCCAAAATATCACGATTTTCGTGCTTCGAAAGTCTCGGTCTTTAAAATCTTAGCGTTCATAATCCCGCTACCTGCCGCGGTACACGCCTTGGCACAAAGCATCAAAATACATACTGTGAAAGTACGCCTCGGCAAGTTGTGCTCAGAAGTCTTCTGCCCTTGTGTGCCTTAGCGCATCTTTCTGGGATTTTAACGTACATTTTTTGGGTGTGCACAATGGTATCCAGAAGTCTATTGGATTACCGACTAATCCAGTTCGAGCTGGATCGGTCCATTTAAGAGGTAAATCTCTCCCAGCATGAGTTTTCTGCATTTACAAAGATTCGAACCCGAAATCTTTACTTAAGAGGAATAGTGCCTTACCACTTGAACCAATTCTTGGTTCTCGTGACTTCATACAATCAAATAAGCTTGAATTAAGTATTTGCAATTGAAGCATCACAAAATACTCGAGAAACATCAAAAGTCAATTAAACTCAAGAGTCCACATCAGTTTAAAGCCTAAAAAATGTGTTAAAATATGTAATATATGTAGAGTTAACAATAGCAACACACAGGTTTCCCGCCTATTACAATAAATTAAGGATGAGTGCCATTGTATTGAATACTTTTCCTACATCCATTTGATTTTCCCAACTTCCTTTCATTATTTAACCTATAAGCAACTAAATTGATCATCGTAATATACTGAAATCATTCGATAAAAAAATTTCATTTATGAATTTCGATAATCATGTATTTATCTCTCTCCACTGCATAAAATTTGTCAAGACAAACATATTTTGTGTTTACCCTCTTAAGGGGAATCTAGTTTGATAGAAACTGCTCTGCGCCATTCTAGAACTCCTCAAACCTTCAAAAAGTAGTTGTTTGGCTGTACTAGACACCAAGCTTTTAAACGTTATTTCAATTTACATCCCAAGAGAAAATGAAACTATCATCAAATACATGAGCCAAACAAGAGTGCAAGAAACGAACTCATTGTAATGACTTCTCCCATCAGCATTCCTTATTACTGAAAAAAAAAAACCTTCTACGTGATGTTCGAGCATATTGCATAAGGTTCTTATTTACGGGGTGTTGAGAAGTTAATCATATATCGAGCAAATAAAATATTGAAATCTAACTTATACAATAATTGGATATCACTACCTATCAGCTTAGACTTTTAGGTGAAAACAGACCCAAGAGTCTTATAAGCCATGTGGATATTTTACATGGTATCAGATGTGGTTAATTCAGAACTCACACTATGCTAGACCGGAGTGTGGAACTCGCGGCCTATTAAGCTCGAGGACGGAAGAGAATGTCTGCCTCATAATAGTTTATCCCCTAGCCCAAGACCGAAAAAATGACCGGTTCGAGGTCAGTTATTGATGACAGGTGTTTGAGGACACGTGTCGTGTATGAGCATGTTCCGCGTAAGTGTGATTGTTGAGAAATCAATCATACATCGAGCAAACCTGATTTATAAAAGAATTAGGTACTACACCACTGTCAGCTTAAACACTTTTAGGTGGAAATGGGTGGGTTTTAAGGGCTCATGAGGATTTTAGGGTTCTTTTAATCTAAAAAAAGTTTAAATATGAGTTTTATATACAACGTAAATTCATTATCATAGAATTGCTTATCAATCTGAATAATATTAGCATGTAATATAACGTGATAAAGGTGATGTATTATTATCGTTGTACTATTGCTTTCTCCTAGGAGAAAGTCTTGTATGTTATGGACATATTACGTGACAACGTCTATATAGTGTCATGAACCAATTAAATAAGTCATTTTAGTATTATTTTTCCTTTAAGATTTTAGTTAAAAACTCTAAAAATAACTTAATACTATTGGTTCGTGATACCACCTCAATACTGTCACGTGGTATACGCGTTCCTAAGAAGTATCTCTCTTCTCCAGGAACACGCAGCGCGCGCTTAATAAAGAGAAGTTTCCAAGTTGGTACGGCACGTCCCGAGTCACCGTAGAATTTCTTGTCACTTTGTTACATTATAACATGCATGAAAGGTGAAAGACCTAAATAGATAGAAATGTGATTTGATATAGTCGTACCATTTTTTATTTAAAATCAAGAGATTTCGAATTCAATTCTTATCGGTAGAACTTTTTATACTCTTTTTTCCTCCTTCTCCTATCAGTTTCTAGGTTTATGTGCCTTATCAGTAAAAAAGAACAAATCAAAACAGAAAATTTTGGGGAGTTATTGATGGGTTCAAGAGGAAGCATGGGAACTAGAGGAACGATAACGACAGCAGCTCCCCCGAAATGGGAAAGGGAAGCTGTTTCTGCAAACCTCAGACTCGGTTCCTTTCAAGGGACATGCAGTGAAATATGTTCGTACGCATCACTTCCCTTCCCTTCACTCCTTTTCCACATTCAGCTCCTTCCCCATATATAATCACTAATCCCCTGCTCAACACAATACGATCCAAACATCAACACAAAATTGCATCGTTGCATCGTGTTTTTTGAAGACATGGAGATTCGGGTTCGGGACGCCGAGAGCTTGATCGGTGAGCACAAGGAGGCTCTCTTGCCAAGGGACGATGGTGTCGGGAAGAAGACCCTGGTGCAACGTGCGATAAGCCAGACATTCACCAGCACCGCCCACCTGGCGAACCTACTTCCGACAGGGACGGTCCTTGCGTTCCAGCTGCTGTCGCCGATCTTCACGAACCAAGGCGTTTGCGACCCGGTGAGCCAGGCCATGACCAGGGTTCTGGTCGTTCTGTGTGGCCTCTCGAGCTTCATACTGTGCTTCACGGACAGCTTCAGGGATGCGACCGGGAGCGTGACTTATGGCTTCGCCACGCTGCATGGCTTGTGGGTCATCGATGGATCAACTCAGCTCCCGCCAGAGCTTGTGGAAAGGTAATCACTTTCGAATCATATAACAAGAGTGCGCAAGAAAACGGTTCTGAACCGAAATTGAATTAAAAAGATCGATTCTAATCAAATCAATGCTATTTCAACTCAATTTTTAGGATTGAAACCATTGGTTAATTTTTTTTTAAGTCTAATCAATTCCATTAACCGGTTCAAACTAAATCGGACTGCTTCTAAATATAACAATTAAAATAATAATGATAACATATATATATATATATATTTAACAATATAGCATATAATATACGTGTGTATGTGCGTCCCTCTTAGAATTGGAACCGAACCAAACTTTCTTTTTTCTCCAAGAAACGAACAGCCTCCTTCACCCCTTCAAATCAATCCTCAGAATGACGAGAAAGTCTTGTATATAATGAGTATACTATGTGGTAGTGTTTATATGATATTATGAGCTAATTAAATTAAACTATTTTTAGAATTACTTTTTTTCATTTTAAGTTTTATTAAAAATTTTAAAAAAATTTAATCTTATTAGTTTATGATACGACGTCAGTATTGTTACGTGGTGTGCTCGTTACACATAAGAATCTCTCCAGAATGACATAGTACAACAATAGAGCTGCAATTGAAAAAGCAGTGCTTTTTAATATTTCAATTCAGTCCGATGCAAATATAATAGAACAATTTTATCTTAGAAAATTTTAAAAAATAAAAACTAATTAACCCGCTAACGAACTGTTAGAACCGGTTTAAAATAATTCGGTTGTTTCGCTTAAAATGATTTAAGTTTGGACTTAATATCTTGGTTTTGTTCGGTTCGAAGCTAGTTCGTCACTGAACCGGTTTTCGTAAATCCCTATCATATTATGCTGCTACAGTATCCTTAGGAATACCTTATCAATAACATCATTCTCGAATTGAACTAGTCACTTTTGTAGCTGACAATTAATTACCGTGACCATTTACGATCTATTAATCTCATGATTTGATTTGAACAGGTATCGCTTGAGGTTCATAGATTTTCTGCACGGCCTCATGTCGGTGCTGGTTTTTGCGGCGGTGACGCTGTTTGACGGGAACGTGGTGAGCTGCTTCTACCCAGCTCCGTCCGAAGAGGCGCAGGAGGTCCTCACCGCATTGCCAGTCGGGATCGGGGTCGTCTGCAGCATGTTGTTCGTCTTGTTTCCGACGACCCGTCACGGAATTGGATTCCCGCTCTCTTCAGTTTAATCGATGAATGGAGAATGTGTAACCATCAGATTTCTTTTACAGCCGTTGCAAAGAGGCCAATTGAAAATATTCATTGATTTGATAACTTTTACATTCATCCGTTTTCGATCATTCACCAAGGATAGAAATCGGTGCCACGTGTATAAATTGATTTTAGGAGAGTGAAACTGATCAATGTAAAAGTAAAAGAATAAGATTAAGGTGATGTTTGGTTGGTTGAAAAGTATGGTATAATCTCATATTACACTACATTATACACTGCATATTATAATATTTCGTTACAAATTGCAGTATAAAATTATATTGGTTAAAACTTTACAGTAAGGTTGACAGAGGCTTTACATTCAAAACATGTCGTATTCTCAAATTACATCTATTTTATCACCTTTTACTTGTACACACCAAATTTTACTATTAACTTTACATTATTTCAAATACTATAATATCAAATTTCAATCCATTTTCTTGAGAAGATTTTACTATGATTCAAATTTTCCATAAAAATCTTAACTTTTTCTATAGTATAACAACACCCGAACCAAACGCCACCCAAGTAAAAAAGATAAGTTAATTTCATGAAAGGAATAAAATAAATTGGTGAAATTTATATAAATTTTTAAAATTTATTCGGAGTCAAAGAGGCCGTGGTTAAACCTGGCGCCCTTTGAAATCCATCTTGGATAACATAACAATTGTGGAGCAAACATAATTGTCATTCAATCTATTGGAATCAAACTACATGCATGGTTATGGCTATTTCACAAATTATCGCAACATATTAAAAACCGCATTTCGAATCCTAATTAAAATTGGGTTTGAATTGCAACAAGAATACTTGAAGTCAGGCAATGTACGCAGAATGATATGGACCCATGTGTGAGTCGGTATCGGTGAACGATTGAAGTATTATTGGCTGATAAAAAAGGGAGTCTCGATGACTCTGGAAACGAGATAGAAATGATGGTCGACACACAATGAAATAAGGAAGAGGGTTTGTGTTGGAATATCCTGTATATGCGTAGCTTCCCTTGTAACATCAGACATATATGGATACCGATTTTAAGACTAGTTGTGTATTTCCTTTCTAACTCGATACTTTCCTCATTTTTGTACATTGTTTTGGCTATTTATCTTGTAATTATCTAGCAAAGTATGAATGAAAAAAGAATAACCAAATTCTAGATTTTGTATGGTATTGGAGCCATTCGTGTGAGCTCACACCATGTTAAGCTGAGTGTGGATCTCGTCGCTCATTAAACCTCGGATAGAAAGAAAAATATTCGGCTCGTGGTCAAGTTTTCCCTTCACCTGAGTACGAAAGAAAAATACTAGACTCGAGATCGGTTTGCCGAGGGAGGGTGTTTAAACGTACGTGTTAAGTGTGAACATATTATTACATAAGTGCGGGTGTTGAGAAATGAAATATCACATCGGATAAATAATAAAAAGAAGCATGATTTATAAGCGAATAGACACAACCAACTTATCAGCTTAAACTTTTGTATTAGATACGGGTTCAACCTCTTATAAGTCCGGTGGAAATTTTACAATTTGATGTAGTTGATACCTCTCTTAAGTTAGAACTAAACCAAGACATATATCTACATATGTCTATACATATATAGATATATGTAAGCATGGAATTGCTCCAAATCCTACCCAAAAAAGAAAAGGAAAACATTTCTTGTACTACACGATTCAATTCTCCCTTCTATTTCGCTTTCTCCTAACCAAACGTGGTGGGATGGACGACTTCGGTCAAAATAAGCTGTGGTGAGAACCCTCCTTCAGTCCCTTTCATGTTCTATTGACTTTTTTTGCTGTCGGTATCCTCCCACCGTAGGAAGCTTAATTCACATTCCAACATTATTCATTTACTTGTTTATACAAACCCCGGCTCGTTTGATCCCGACACTCTACCTCTCGATCGACATGGATTATTTAAGATGATTCGACATATCCTCTTCTAAATAAGATCTTGTACACGAGCCAAACGAACAAAGTTCAGAATCGGCAAAGTTCTACTAATTAACAAACTGAGTTGACTCGAGCTTAAATTAATCACGACATGCAAACCACAGTTTCGCAGCCACCCGAAGATTAAATATTTATGCACGAGTGCTACATTAAATCCGAACGCGACTCCCGAGCGGGTTCTGTGAAATTCGATTGTCATGCAGAGACTGAGGCATGGCAGACGATGATCGTCAACATGGACGGAACTGGAACGCATCGACGGATCAGCATCTGGGGGAAAAGCTGTTCATTGCCGCTTGTCGGCTCTCCGGGCACTTGTTGAACCACATGCCACTGGGATCATTCTTCCGCTACAAGATCTTGTCGAACGTTGCATTGTCGAACGTGGCCCTGACGACCATTTTCGTGATCGCGTGCGGGTTTGGGAACATCATGTCGTGTTTCACTGACATGATCGAGGAGGCTCAAGGGACCGAAAATAGTGCCGTGAGGATCCGATACGGGTTTGCTGCGGATCTGGATGAGAAGGACTACATTCACGCGGTTTCGTCCACAGCCTTGTTCGCGGCGGTGGCCCTGACGGATCAGAACTCGGCCGATGCTTTCTACCCGGGCAGGATGTCATACGGAACCGTGGTGCTCTTGCCCGGGGTGCCGATATTGGTCGCTTTCACGAGTGGTTTTGTGTTCGTAAGGTGGCCGAGCAATCGTCGGGGGATCGGCTTCTGGGCTACTTGGCTAGCAACAGATCGGGCATGGCTAGAAAAGATGGTCCGGGGCCGAGGTGAGCCGACATGAGCACGTAGAAACATCGTTGCACACAACCTAGTGCGACAAGGAGAGATTATGTCGTGTTTCTTCTGGTTAAGAATACGTACCTGATGGGTATATACTGTTTGCTCGAACTAATTTCACCTCGGAGCCAATAAGGAACCCTCGAGTCTGAGTTGTGGAATAAATATTCAGTACGCAATATATAACGAATTTATTGTGTAAATCAATATTCATATTTTAATACGTGTAAAGTTAATGACCCTTGAAAATTGTGAAAATATATATTACAGTGTCAAAATATGAAAGAAATTTATACAATGTACTCGTTGTGTATTACACATTGAATATGTACTCTGAATTATCAGTGAATGTATACGTTTTTTTCTTTTAGTGAGGAATGATTCCCTGGTTGGACAATCAATGGATATAAAAGAATCGAGGTACGAACACCTACAAACTTAAATTTTGATGTGTTAGAATATATTGCTATGTGAAATAATCACACCATACAAGTCTCGAGTTTAAAACCTGTGGACAATTAAGCTTGAGGGTGGATCTCGGTGGTGTGTGTAGGGTGACTGCCCCAATTTAAACTTAAGAAAGTTTATGAATACTATATAAAATTTCATGCAGTATCAAAGCAAGTTCTCACGTGAACTCATACAATGCCAAGCTCAATTGTGAAACTCGTTACTAGTTTAGTGCGAGATTGGAAAAAGATGTCCAACTCGTGGTTGGTTTACTAAGTGCGGAGAAAAGAGTTTGACTCATATGTTAGCTCGGTGTCAATTACAAACACGTTACGATATGAGGGCGAGTGTTGATAATGAATATCGTATTGGACAAGGAATTAAAATAATTCTAACTTATAAAATAATTAGATATCATCATTTAATAACTTAATTTTTATGTAAAGACAGATTCAATCTCTTATAAACACAAATTGATATTTTACAGTGACATTTTCTGATTATGTGGAATGTAAGAATGCTCTTTACTAATGTAGATTGGTTGGTCACCGCTGGTGGGGCCTGCTTGGATACCGTGGCTGGCGACCAAAAAAAAAAAATGTAGATTGGTTGGTGATAAAGGAAAAATATGTTAGTAGGGGTAAAATTGTCTTTATAGCATTTTAGGTTAATCCGTACCGTCCAATAAATGACACATGATAACCAATTTACTACAATTTTGATCATTACCACTATAACCTTCTGAGGCGCTTATAAACGTCCGAGGTAATCACTGGGGACATGACTTCTACTGAGAGCTTCTGCCTTCGTTTACAACTTTCTCTCTCTATATGCAAGGGTTGACTTGAGTTTTAGAGGATCGAATCGAATCGTTACCCCAACTCGACTTCCTTTCAAGGTGCCCCAGGTCCTTGCGCTCTGGCTCCGAGCCACTCCATGCCAGCCCTGCCACTAAATCTCACCGACACTTTCATGAGTCCGACTTAGGTGAATCACTCAATGCCAGTCGTGTCCTGTTGGAGGGGCTCGATATCGCTTCCCATTAAGTAAAATTTCGGGTTCAAGTCTCCTGAATAAAAAAATTTATATTAAGATAGTTTCATCCGTTTTAGTAAGCTGACTCGGCTTGAATTTACATTATTTAGAGTCCGTCAGAATCATAATATAAAGTGATCGCTGTTTCGCTTCTTTTCAGGGCCGGCCCGCCTGCCCTCAGCTTTTCCCTATCATGGGTGCATAGGGTATAATTACTACCAGCCCATTAACAATCTCCCTGCCCTCAGGCAGGTCTCTTACCTTTCCCATTCGCCGAGGGCTTTTTGGTAAAAGGGCCGCAAGTTTGGGCCTCGCCTCAACCGGACACGATAATACCGTACTTGGACCAATGGTTATCGGGCCGAGCCCATGCCTAGTACGTCAGGTCTGTCACTGGTCTGATAAAAAAAAATCAAGAATATTAAAATGATACGGAAATTTTTTATTAAAAAAATCTAGGTAAAATTAGTCATAACTGGTCGGGCCGACACCGCTCGATAAAATGTGATGTCGCTGTCAGGCCTGATTTTATCGGGCTCCCTTATTATGAAACTGTGTCGGTCTGATCATCCTATAACCTTGTCGAGCCATGCTGGATCGAATTACAACCTGTAATTTTTCTATTGAGTGACCTTGTTAGAAGACCTAGCCTTATCTAAATGGTCCGGGCTTATCTAAGTACGATTATTCATCATCGCCAACACCGATTTTCTTTTCTCGTCAAAAAGAAATTTATAAGTTTATAAGAAAATAGAGGGAGAAATAAAATAATAACGGCGGACTATTAGTTTATGGTATTAATTTGTTATCCCCTTCAACTCCGAAAAATTCTTTAAATTTTTACATAAATTTAATTAATTTTATTTATATTTTGACTAAATTATCTAGTTTGGATTCCATGAAATCCATCATGTAACGCTTCGTTGAATTTTGTGCCCATCATAAAAGGAGAAAGGTCGAGGTTTCAGTGATTGGGTCAATTCTACTGAAAATCAAGGCTCTGCCCTTCGAATGGAGAAAGTAGTATCTAAATTAATTATATCACGTGTTAATAATAATATTTTACATCTATTTAATCAGAATTTAATATATAATTAATAATTATACATATATAAAAATGATATTAAATGATCTAATTGAATAAATATATAAATTGTGGATTCTAATTAGACAAATATACGACGTCAGTATTATCTATATAATATTAAAAACTTTCTTACTCGAACGGGAATAAGAAATAGACTTCTAATCTTCTTACAGTTGTTTTACTCAGACGCCACTTTAAAAGGTGAAGAAGAAAGAAGAGAAATGATAGGGAATTTTTAAAATTAAAAAGAAAATTAAGAGTAGATACAAACCACGAAAGGATTGGACAGGACATGCCCTCCCTCTCCAGCCAATCGTCGGGGATAAGGTTTCTGTCCGCGTACCTCTCCCTCAATCTCCAACCAGAAATCACCGGCATCCAATCTACGCGCCGGCTCACGAACACTGACTTACACTCTGTCATCTCCACCGTTCCTATTGAGTAATTTATGTCTTACACTTTTAATGGAATGATCCAATGGTGGAGAGTAAAAGTACCCGTGTGTCGCAGTGTTGGAGATCCTTGGAGGGGTCTGATTACATAGCGCGCCAACTCGGCTGGGCAGTTGATTTCTCAATCGCTCTCTCTCTCCCTCGCCCTCACTCTGACAGTCTCACCTCTCGAGGCGATCATGGAGTCGAGAGTGCTGTCACGCGCCGCCGCCTTCTCGGGCATGCCGCAGCTCCGGAGGCCTCCTAGGGAGGGGAGCAATCGCGGCAGCCTCTGCTTCGCCACCGCGAAGCCGATCGGAACCGTCGCGGAGGGCGGGAACCTGATCTGGGGGAGGCAGCTCCGGCCATCCCTGCTGCTGGAGAGCTCGACGGCTGCGGGCGTCCCGGCGGTGATGAAGCGGGAGATTCTCCGGCCTTGCCTGGCCGCAAGCTCCGCCCCCGCCGAGGGGAGCGATTCCGACGGGTGAGGTCCGTTGCCTCGATTCTGACTCAGCCGACTCCGGCGAGTTGACTCGGACTAAGCCTTTATGGTTCTTCTGTATTGCAGAGCTCCGGTGTCATTCTTCAACAAGTATCCGGCGCTGGTGACCGGATTTTTCTTCTTCATGTGGTAGGCATCAAAACAAATATCAGATTCTCCATTTCCTTTATACTATTGATTTTAAATTAATTTCCAAATAGGAAAAAAAAAACTCTCACTAGTCTCTACAGTAAATTTACTAATAAAAAAGTCTCTTTAGTAAAAAAAAAAAAACATTCTATGCCGTCAACCTGACATGAGTTTGGACAGTGATTTCTTTATTAGACTTTGAAATGGGTGATTTATGATCGATTTTTCAGGTTGGTAGGATCGATAGAAATTTTCTCAGTATTCCCGGCCGGATCGCAAATTAATGTCGATGTACGCTTTGACCTGTCCGGAAATTTCGTGTGATGCAAACCCAAAAAAAAAAAATATCTTAGACCATCTTAGTTTCAGTAAAATTTTAATAATTTAAATTGCAGTAAAATTAGTTTAATTAATAATAATTCGGCAATAAGTAACATTGTGCTATGTGCCAAAGGGGTCAAAAAGTCAAACCCATGGTCAAGGTCTATGTTGATTCTGGATTGTTAAATAACCTGTTCGTCCCTCTGCAGGTACTTCTTGAACGTTATATTCAACATCCTCAACAAGAAGATTTACAATTACTTCCCGTATCCCTAGTAAGTGGTGCATAATTATATTAATTAACTTCCGGTAGGGCAAAAAAGGACTAACACTTTAATGGAGGAATTTTTGTTTGTGATTTGTGTTCTTTCTTTCCTTTTCCTTGGGCAGCTTCGTGTCGGTTGTGCATCTGTTAGTTGGGGTTGTGTACTGTTTGGTCAGCTGGGCCGTGGGCCTCCCCAAGCGTGCTGTAAGTCCACAGAGCCCAATTGCCCATTTTTCATATGAATTGCTAGCTTGCTGTCTTGCTTGTAAATTGTTTATCGTTGAGAGTGAAATCCCGCATTGCCCATATCGGCTAAATTGAAAAAGAAACTTGGACTTATAAGAGAATTGGATTTATAAGAGAATTGAAAATTGGAAATTTAATATGTACGGTGTATTAGGTAAATTTTGCCCAAGTGCTAGCAAGATCATGTAAATTAAGGTAAATGACACTTTTAGTTCTCAACATTTTGTACTTTTATTATTTTCGTCATAAATCTTTATTTTTTGTCACTCATGTCCTTAACTTTTTGAGTTTTTTGCTACTTTAGTCCTACCATTATTATTTCAATCCAAAAAAGCATATTCATCGCAAAAAAGAATATTTCATTCAAAAATTATTTTTTAACAAAAAAATTTTTAAAAAAATAAAAAAAGGGGAAAAACAAACAAAAATGAAAAGTATCAGTAGGGTTTTACTGGTGGTCATATCTCCTTTAAAATTAGGACACATGCTTGATTCAAAATTGATTGATGATTATTATCATTATAAAATATGACTCATTCTGAGAAAAATGAGTTCTAATTTTCGAAGGGGTACCTGCTAGTAATCAATATTTCATTAATCGAGGATGAAATATACTTATTTGAAAAATATCAGATTAGCAAAAACTTAAAAAGTTAAGACTAAAAGTGTCTTTTTCTCAGTAAATTATTGTCTGCTTATGTTTCGTGTTAATTGTAACACGTGGGTTAGTTTAGTTGGTTTGTCCTTTCTCCTGAACTAAGATATCCAAACCAAATCTTGTAATTGTAAAAAATTCATGATCGAAAGAATATTACTGCTTAGTGGGACAGTCCAACTCAAACTGGATTAGCTATAGGGCCCATTAGATTTTTTAATATATATCAAAAATATGTTAAACTGTAAAGAGAGACAAGTCAATGCCACTGAAAATCATGCAGTTTCGTCAATCACCCTAGTGGGCATAAAACTTTTACTGCTTAAGGTCAAAACGGTGGCCAAACTTGATATTCTTAATAGGCAGGAATCATATGATCTGTTTCTGCTCCTGAACACTCGGTGGAGAACCAGATGAACATCAGTTTAGGGAACAATTCTTAGGTGTTCCATGATGTTTAGCATGCTGCAGCTTGGAACTTTGTCTGCTGCTCGCTGCCTACTTTCAAGCTGATTGACACATTTTTACTAGGCCTGGCAAACTGTGTCGTGTCGTGTTTAAACGTGTCGTGTCTAAACGTGTCCGGGTTAAAAACTCCAATGATCTGGATAGACACATTTATTTTTCGTGTTTAAACAGGTTCGTGTCTAAACGGTCGTGTCTAAACCGTGTCTAAACCGGGTTGACCCATTTAATGTAAAATATCGACAATATATAATTATACTCTAATAATATACGATGTAATTACTAAAATAATAATATTTATTGATAATTAGTACAATAAATAAGTAAGATTAATCAATTATTGATCATGTAATGCATGTAATATTTTATATATCATAAAATTTTCATATATAAATGTATTAAATGAGTCAATATATGTATAAAAATAGTTAATACATTTAATAAACGTGTTTAATCGTGTCGTGTCGTGTTATACAGGTTCAAACCCAGTTAAACACGTTTATTTATCGTGTCTGTACAGGTTCGTGTCTAAACGGGTTCGTGTCGAAATAGGCTTGACCCAAACCCGCCTAACTCCGTGTCGTGTCGTGTCGGGTTACCGTGTCGTGTCAATAATTGCCAGGCCTAATTTTTACTGTCTTCTCTTAACAGCAGAGGATTAGACATAGATCATGGTTGATCTATCTCCGGATCTGAAATAATATTTATAGCACATCAGTTGTTTCCAATTGTTGAATTACCTACCATCTGACTTTCTACATGGATTGAGATAATTTTAGAAATTTAACTCTGGTTACGGGATACAACAGCTGCACCAGAGACTGCTTACCTGTATCTGCTACCCGATCACTAATAGTGCTGCTGGTGATGTTGTTGGTGGAAACCAGAGTTTCATTTTTGTAGACGTTGGAAGTGTTCTGTGCTTCTTGAATGTTGTATTTGCAATAAACTTTTGGGAAAAAATATTTCTTGAACAGTTTCGAGAAAATTTCTGCTGAATATGGTGCGAGTTTGTACTTTATTTACTAGGCAGGGACTATTTTTTAAGATCATTCTCAACTGAGCCACGGTTTCTTTCTTTTGTGCAGCCCATTGACTCGAACCTCTTGAAGCTGCTCATCCCGGTGGCTGTCTGTCATGCTATAGGCCATGTGACCAGCAACGTCTCTTTTGCTGCTGTTGCAGTCTCCTTCACGCACACCGTCAAAGGTAAGCAAGGACTCCAGTCTGATGTTGTTTATTCAATCTTTGTAGACTAGGAGCAGTTAATCCTTACACTGATGTAACTCCTGATTCTCGGGTTTGGTCCAATTCAGCTCTCGAGCCATTCTTTAATGCTGCTGCCTCTCAATTTATTCTCGGACAGCAAATCCCTATAACCTTGTGGCTGTCTCTGGCTCCTGTTGTCATTGGTGAGTTGATCTGCTTCTCTCGATATGATTAGTGCATCAGTTGAATCCTCGACAGCTCATTTCATATGAAATGATATGCAGGTGTTTCCATGGCTTCATTGACCGAGCTGTCATTCAATTGGACTGGCTTCATCAGTGCTATGATTTCTAACATCTCTTTCACTTACAGAAGCATATATTCCAAGAAAGCAATGGTGAATTTCTCTCATTCGATCCTAAATTATGATTAACTCATCAAAAGACCAGCTAATGACTATCTTGTCTATCAACCTTAATCCCGCAGACTGACATGGACAGCACAAATGTCTATGCCTACATCTCCATCATTGCTCTATTTGTCTGCCTTCCACCGGCCGTCATTGTGAGTTCATCCTTGATTTCTCTTCAGTTGAATGCTCGAAACTCTTGAAGCTCATCAGTGTTTCTGGACTACTGACTTTTCTCCACAGGTGGAGGGACCTCAACTGTTGAAGCATGGATTCAACGATGCGATTGCTAAAGTGGGTATGACCAAGTTCCTCTCCGATCTCTTCTGGGTCGGCATGTTCTACCACCTATACAACCAGGTATCGAATTCTCAATCAAACTTTACTCCTTCACCACGACTTTTGCTAAATGATTTGGATCATAACAACTCCTACCCTTTGGATCTTAGTTGGCTACGAACACCTTGGAGAGGGTCGCACCCCTCACACATGCTGTCGGAAATGTGCTCAAGCGTGTGTTTGTGATCGGCTTCTCCATCATAGTCTTCGGTGAGTACAAGAACTTCTATTATACGGGTTCACGGACTCATTCTTTCCCATCTATTTCATTTCATTAGTGTTAAGCCCTTTCCTGCTTGTTTTACAGGCAACAAGATTTCTACTCAGACCGGTATCGGCACTTGCATTGCGATCGCTGGGGTGGCCATCTACTCATTCATCAAAGCCAAGATGGAGGAAGAGAAACGGGTAAGACATTAATGTTAATCAAACTTTCAGTTTTCTTTGGGGGGATGATAGGAAGATGATAATGAAACCTGATGTGAGTCGGAAATCGGCTTTTGCAGCAACTGAAGTCGACCTGAGAGGGAAGAGCAGGGGATGGTTCTCAACTTTTCTTCGTCGACATGATAATGGCATGTTTATGCACTGCTGTTGTGATAATGAAGTTAAATTTTTTGTGACATTGATGGATTAGTTTCCTTTTGATTCAGGGCATCGAGCAAGGTCTAATGTACAATCTTCCTCTACTGAATAAATGATAAATGATTGTGTCTTTGCTCTTCAGTCTCTCCTAACATTGGAATGCCGATAATTAGCTTTTTCGTACATAATTAGAATCAGGGATCGATGTAGTCCACTTGGATTCAACCGAACTGAATACGGCATAGGAGGTTATCCCGAGCAGGACTGTGTTCTCGATCTCGTGCCCATCGGGTTTTTGCAGAAAATCTCACTTCCCATGCCAGAGCGGTCAACCTCTCAGAAAATTTAAACTTCCTTTCCGTTCTCTTCCTCCTGCAACGGTCCAATCTCTCTAGATCCCTCTACAGGTGAATGTAACTTCAGAACCAGAAAACTATTCTAAGATTTTCTCCAGTAAATTCGAAAAAATTCATGAAATTTTATATGCATTTAACCCAATTTTTACTTTTTTTAATGAATTATCTTATTTTACCACTTGAATTTTTATATTTCTCATTAAATTTCATTTCATTTGACGGATTTTCTGGATCTCTCCACGGCATCTTCAATCCTCTGCCCGGCAACCGGCGGCAATCCACCAACCAGGCCATCTGTCACCTTGAGCCCTCCTCCGGCGCGTGCAAGAGAATTGGACCCCTCTGGTTATCGCAATTTGTTTATTCTGAATGGTCTTGATCTCTACGACGTGACCTTAGACCAATCTCTTATCGGGCTGGGTCAATGCGGTCTGATAAGCTTAAAGGGCTTACGACCGGCTCGGGTCCCGGCCCGATAAGAATAACACGAGTGGACCTCACGAGAGTGCTCAACGGAAGCAAAGCACTGGACGTTTGAGAGGCGGAGATGGCGGATCCCCAACTTCTGCTTTCCGCCATTTTGATCTCTGCCTGCGCGCTCTCTGCATCCTCAGCTGACAGCGAACAGCTTTCCTGTTCGAGTCAGTGCTCCGACGGTCGCAGCTTGAGCTGCGAATTGCAGGATTTGAAGCTGAAAGTAGCTCAATTAGGTATTGTGTTATTGACCCTTTTCGCGAAATCTGATTATCTTGAGTTTGTTCGTGGAATTTGATCTGTAGTGGTTAATTGCCTCGATGTTGAAGCGTCAGCTTATAGCAACTATAATAGGAGTCGTAGAATGTAAGCAAATGGACTGTGCCTACTCCTGTGATTGATGAAGATTCGATAGGGGAATTGCTGATGGCTCTAGCTTTTGTTGGTTGTTTTAGTAAATGGAAGCACTATAGTTGATCCATTGTTGGTGTCGAAGTTGAGATTTTGCCAAGTACTCGTTAACTCTATATGACTTACTGTTGATTAAGACAAGTGTTAATTTCCATACAAAGTGAAATTTATGGTGGTGGATGCTTAGCATAATCATGCCCACTTTCATTTTTCTAGATTCAAAGTGGAGTAGTGCTCCTTTTGGTTTCCTTTCATCAATATGAGCTTCTTCAAATAGTATTTTTCAGTTTCGGTTTTCTGCTGTAGCTACTGGATGTAGTGTGACATGAGCTTATGCGATGTTTGGAACTTTTGATTGCAAACAGTAGACATCTTAGAATATTTCTCCTTTTTTTGAAGCTTTAGCTGTTATCTGTGTTTGGATACAACTCATTAAGGGGAAGAGAGGGAAGGGAGGGGAAGTGAGGCGAAGTTTTAACTTTGTTTAGATATACTTGATAAGGGGAAAGTAGGGATAAATTTTTAAATTAAGTACTATGTTATCGTCCAATAGGGGTTTGTTAGGGGAAAAAAATATTAATTTTAAATTTAATTTGAACTTTTAAATATCAAGAAGAGGTGAAAAATTTTCCCTCCTCGCACCTGCTTCCAATCAAAGTGAAAATTCATCTTCATCTGAGCTGTTCTGCTGAAATATTTGATTTCTCTCATCTACTTAGTCATTAGGGATTTTCAGTTCTTAATTCTGTCTTTTGATTGGTTTATGCAGAATCAATTCTCCAAGAGAGCATTCAAAACCTAAACATGAAAAGTCTATATCTCGATGAGCGTGAGGAGCTAATTCAGGAAACACCAAAGAAAATCCATTTCCTGCAGTCTACTCTGACCAGTACCAATGTATGCTGTCCTGTTCTGTATGAAATATTCTTCATTTGTATACTGCTTTTTGATTATCTTAAAATGCTATCTGGTCTCAGCTATCAGAGTGATGAAGAATAATGGTTTATCAATCTTTATTTTTGCCCGTGCATGCTTGTTTCTTGAGAAAGAGGAGAGTTTCAAAGTTTAAGTTGATTGCTCTTGATGCACGTAAAAAAATCGTATGATTTGTGTTGGTTCACTGTCATACTTTTATTTCTTTCCTTTATAGCAGGATGAACCGGCAGTTCCTGATAAACGCCTCAGCAGTCTAGAGGAAGAGGTCCCTTTCCTTTTCGGTTTGGCTTCTGTTTCCTTAATATGCTTGTGCTATTTATTTTCCATTTTAACAGGTTTTTAAAACATAATCCTTCTTCCTGATTTGTGTTTTGAGTTTTATTGATTAAACAGATATTCTTGGGCCCCTTTACTTGCTTAGGTACGATTGCTATGGGCTGCTTCTAGAAAGAACAATTTTGATCTTCATGTTTTGGAATCCAAAGCAAAGGACACTGAGGATGCATTGGATGTTCTAACTTCACAAGTTGAGAAGGTCATGACCCATGACTCCTGCTAAAGCTGTTTTCTGTTCATTTTTTTCCTTCATTTATAGTTAATTTCTGGCTTTTATTATGAACTTATTTGCATGAACTGATGGTTGAATGAGACTTCTAATATTTATTATCAGTATGTGTCTGGCTTCCCTTTAATTTCGCCATGCTTGGACAAAATTTCTCTATCCATCTTGAGTAAATTTCAATTGTGTATCAAGTTAGACTGACTTAGGAGCTAAACTATCTTTCAAGTTATCTTAACAAGTTTAAATAATATATGATTGATTTATATTTCAGCTGTCAGACATTGTTTCAGAACAATGGATTCAAATTCAGCATCTGGAGCAGGCTCTTCAAATCACAAAGGTAGAGAACTGATTGCCTCTTCACTTATAGTACTGATTAGTCAAGCCCTATAATAGCTGTGCTTGTTAAATCTTTTCTTTCCCAATTTCCCAATTAACCAGATGAGAACTTTGGAAGCCCGAAGGCATGTGGGTTCTTCAAAATGTACATTCTTAAAGGTAATACTGAATGATGTGGAAGCAATAACAGAAAACTGCCCTAAAAAATCTATCTTGCTATCATCAACTAATATTTTCTAGAATCAGAATATACTAATGCACTTCATTTTCTTGTTTCACAGTTTGTGAATAGCCTCTACGACAATCAACTAAAGAAAGTGTTTGAAATGCTTGATCAATATTTATCATGCAAAGGGGCTACCTCAAGCTCCTATGCATCCCAGGCTCAGCATCACTTGAAGAATGTTTTCTCCAATCTGAGGAAGTATCACCATGAGGTTTCACATCACTCTGTCTAACTTCCAAACTCAATATACAAGTACTTCTGCTTCCTGGGTGACTCAAAATCCATACGGCTTAACAGAATTTAAGTTGATCTTTTACCTGTTCATGCGAAATTTGCCATACATCAAAGTTTGGAGTCAATGGTTGTGAAGTATAACTTAGACGCTTTAATTGTTGAAAATGGGCCGGTCTTCTCAGCTTCGTTTTTCACATTGATTAACATATTTTCCTGTGCGGGGGCTACATCAGTATGGAGATCCCTGGCAATTGTCACTAAAATTAGAGTTGGGGAGAGCGGAATGTCTGATATTGGGATCGTCAGCAAATTTCTACATATGTGTTTCACTCTAAGCTCTTACATTTAATTTTAACCACTATAAACATGTCCTCACTCTTCAATTCTAGAAACCTTTGCTGTCTCTTTTGATACTGTAATTTGATGATTATTATAATACTAGCTCATAATGAATGCAATCACTACATTACAGCTGCAAGGTGTTATTAAGAAAGGGATGGAAGGAAACGAAGTTACCGCCACTCTGGCCAACAGGGAGTTGGTCTTTTTCATGGTACATGATTAAAACCTCTGTCACATATTCTTTCATCCTTTCCTTTATCAAAAGGTAATGTGATAATGTGATAGCTCGTGTACATCTTTAACAAAATGCTATAATTTCAGGCATCTGCTGCGGTAGTTTTCCCGATAATGTCTGCCTGGTTGTGGCTTTCCTCCTGGCTCCACTAATTCAAGGAATCCTCCTCTGAAGGACGAAAAGGTCTCCTTCCTGGTTCTTTTGACAGCAAATGTGGTACATCAATCCGAGTATTTCTCATGCTTTTGGAGTAACTCTTTCACACAGGCTCGGTCTCACTGCTGGGTCATGTGGGATCCAAGCGTGTCGGCCGAATGATGCAGATACATCAGGTTGAGTGGTATGGACGCCATCATTCTCGGGTTTCAGGTATGCTCGAGGTGCTTTCTTTGGAAGCTTGAGCTGCTGCTATTATGGTCACTTTTGAGGGACCATCCATATAATCATAGGGTTCAAATCATGGAACGGCCCCATCCACATTCTAATCAATCATTTGCCATTGCTCTTGATGTGTTTCCTTTACTCGGAAGTAACATGATGTCGGTATTCCGGTGTTCGATCCCTTTTCATTGGATCCATGCGGTTTTGATTTACCCGTCTGAATCCTGTTCATATCAATTTCAATGCAATCATGTCGAGTCCGATTGCAGGTCTCGAGTGAGATCGACGGATCCATTTGATATTAGAACGAACACAATGCAGCCCAACAGTGGAGACCAGCAAAATTTGATTGAAACGAGGAACGATAATAATACACTATACAAAAGTTGTAATGGATTTATCCAAAAGATATAAATTAATCCCATTTGACATCTCGCTTACACAATCCGGGTTCAAAAACAGATGATAAAGCAAGTAGTTGGTCTCCGACACCTACGGCAGTATTCTAATAGTTTAAAATTTACTCTAATGTGATTTGGTGAGATCGTGTGAGTAATATTATTAGAAGATGCTTTTAAATTTTTGAACTTGTACATTGACGGACTCGGTTCCTTAGGCTATATTAAAATTTCGGTGGTGTTATGTTGACGGGACCGGTTAGTGCTGGTTGTTTAGTTCTATGGTATGTTCATGGTTCAATACGAAAGTCCGAATATTATGTAGTTGGCACGACTTGTTTGAGAAAATCCTAAACGATTCTTATCCAGTTATAGAGAGAGAGAAAGAACAAATCTTATTAATATTATAAAATCAATTACATGAGTGTTTAAACAATCAATTAACCATGCATTGCATTTCTGTTGGTTCTTTATTATATCATTCATTACGTAATGAGATAGGATGGTATGAGATTCTTTTAACAGCAGAAGTATAGAAAAAGGGCTTCTTGTTTAAATTTTCAGCTACTAACATAAGAACATAAATTCTTAAATGATTGTAATTTACAATGGTACGATAAAAAATTTAATAATTATTATTTTGAGTTTATTAAAAATAATTATTGCAATAATTTATGTGATTACCATTCATAACATTAGTATCTAAGAATTTGATTTTTTAGCCATCCTTGGTTATGTGCAGATACCATGGGAGATCAGGAACATTATCTATGATATTAAGCTAAATTTTGTATGTTTTGAAGTTTGGAACTGTCAATGGATACTCAGGAAAGATGATTGGACGGCGCATAACTTCTAGGGTATTAGAAATAGTCCAAATGGTTTCTGTATCTTCAAGCAATGAAACTTACATTTTACGTTTACTGTATAGTAACAAATTATTCAGCAAAAAAAAAAAAGGAATTTGATTTAAAAAAATAAAAGACGAGAAATTAAGTCCCAGAAAGTTGAAAAGATAAATAAGGAGAAATTTTAATATGAATCCAGCTTACCGTGAATCCATTAGAAAAAGCATTAGAAATCTACCGTTATACGTAAAATTCACTGTATTTTCCTCTAGTAGGTTGAGTTGGCCTAGCAATCTCTCGATAAACAAGAGCATAATTACGAGCTTAGGATGCTTTTCCTTTGATTATTCCGGCAAGTCTTTTTTCTTTTTCTTTTTCTTTTTACTTTTTTTTTTAAAAAGTCATAGTTGAATGACCCACATAAACAAAAATATAACCGAATTGAAAATGTCGAAATCTCTCCCGTCAATCGCGCCGGGAATCCGACAACTCGTAGCCTTTGTTTAAAAAAAGTGCACAATAAAAAAGAAAAAGAAACATAAGAGTCAAGTAAAAGATTAAACTCCTGAACTGTTTGGCCATGCACCAAAATCTTCACAGAAGAATTCCTTAACTTTGTTATTACGTTTTACTTTGTCCGTGTGTTTGCAATAGGAGAAAGTGTCCTATATAATAGATATATCGCATAATAATGTAAATACAGTATTATAAATTAATAAAATTCAGTTATTTCTGGAGCTCATATTTTACTTTTAATATTAAAACAGTTAAATATTATCTATTTGTGACACCGCTTATCTGGTATGCCCATTATACAGAAGATTCTCTCTTACAACGGACACCGATGAGACTAATAGAAAAGAAGAGAAACACGCGAGGTTCCGTTGCATACAAATTGATATTGCGGTTGTTTTGAGATATCTTTCTTTTAAACTTGATTTTGAATTCATAATTTGCGAATGAAAAAAATGTAATTGAGAGACTACTGAGAAATATTTGAGAAAATCATGAAAATGGTTAATGAAATATCAAAAGTTAATAATATAGATAAGTACACTGAAATTATAAAAATAATGAAAAGATCAAGTTCGTATCTTTTATTGTTTTATTTTAAATTAAAGCTGACCAATTATAAATTAAATTTGAGGGCATTTTTGAAATTTGAAAATAAGACCAAAGTTGTTTTGAATCTGCTTAAAATAATGAAGATATTTAATTCAACTTATAAAAAAAAATATTTAATTCGTGTTTCATGTACATTTCTAGAAACAGTTGCAATTTAATACTATCCAATCTTACCTGTTATTCAGAAGAAAATAAATTCGACGGCTTTCTTAAACTTGTCGATTTCGAAGGACACGTCCACGTATCCTCGTTTTCCAGCTGAGACGGTGATCGAGAAGGAAATGTATCGATCAATCTAAGTCATCCAACGAACTAAAGGCACGGTTGATGGAGACCCACAATTCTCTGCACAGTTAGCAGTCTCATCTTCCAATCTTAAATGCATTAGTGAGATCGACCCCGACAGTAAAGACCCCATTGCAGAGAATCGGTACAGTGGCATTACCTCAAGAAGTATTCCTGAACACGGTTCTTGTCAGTGAATCTTTTTTCTTTCTCCTATTTCCTTTTAGCCCGATGAGTATTCGTCCTAACCCACAAAACAGAGGAAGCAAAACTGATGAGCTCTACTATGGTAATCTGTAACTGAGGAGAAAATCTTCGGTGGAGCGTCTGTACAACATAAGTCATACTGATACGGTACATCTGTTAAATCAGAACTCATCATCTATATACATTTACCCATTTAGAATTCATCTATCACTCGGTTAGTTTTTTTAATATTTTTTTAGGATTCAACAATCACAATTACATAGTTAATAATTACATGTCAAGTTTTTATTTGACGGATATACTTGCATGCCATTTATAGGCTCTGTTCTTTTTCCCCTTCTTCCTCCGCTTTTACTTTTTGGCTTAATTAATTGGCCCCCGAATTAGTTACACCTAAAACCTCCCATGGCTTTTAACCTAAAACGGTACACATAGTAATTGCCATCTACCCTCTGTATCTAACTTTTCGATTCCTTTTTTTTTTTTTTTTTTTTTTTTTTACCTTCCTTCAAAACGCACCGTACTCGCTCCTCGTTCTGCAGCGCATCAGCAGTAACGAGTTCTCGAGTTAGGAACATACGAAGGGTATTATTCACTTTGACAATATCATATTTTTAAGAGATCCTTTGGGTAGGATAAATATATTTTCAGGAAATTCCTGGAAATGTAACATTGTGATGATATCCACGAAAAAAAAAAGAGTAAATTGCTTGAAAAATCACGACGTTCGATGAAATTATCTAACTTTATCACAACTGCCAATAATACAAGACATTACCACGCGTTCTTTCCCCTTTTTTTCCTGTCAAACATAGCGGAGTTGGCTCCGTCAGAACAATTTGTTTAATTGCCGATGCGGCGTGCTTACGTGGCATTGAATTATACGGGGCATAAAAATTGTTGAAAATTAATTTAATTACTGGACAGATAATAAAAAGAATTCTAAAATATGATAGATATGAGAATAAACCAGCTACCACTTTAAGTAATTATGTGAATGTGAGTCCAACTTTCACAGTTAATTGATATATTTTACCTTGCATCAGAATAGTTTTAAAGTAACAAATCTGATATCTTTTTTATAACAGTGATAAATGTGACATCATCTAGTTAGATTCCTACATGCTTCTATATGTATATATAAATGAAAATGTTTGGTCAGCAATAAAGAAAGCCACATCAGCATGCCAAGTGAACAGCCACATGAGCAATTCACAAAAAATTCTAACAGAGTTAGTTCCATGACATTTGAAAAGAGAAAAACACTTGATAATTTCTTGTATTATTTAGAGTTACATAAAATAGGAAATTTTATCAAACGTCATGATTTAATAGGTAATTTACCTAAAAATATAATGCCAGTTGTAGAATTATGAGAGTATAAGTTAAATAGTCACATAATTAATTATAAAATTAATATAATTTGAGAATGCTACTTTTTTATATAACCGATCGCATTATAAAGTTTTATTAACTCATATAATATCAATAAATTTTTTCGTCTGATCTATCAGTATACAGAAATTCAATGAATCATGACCAATCCAGTTCGAGCTGAGAATGCTCAGAAGGGAGTAAGGCTCTCCCAAGGTGAATCTTCTCCATTTACAATAGTCAAACTCGAGATCTTACTGATAAGATTGGATTCCAATTTAATTACTGATAAGAATAAAAAATAAGAAGAAACACACACTCCCCAAGTGCCATGATTTTTTATGCCCCACCCACTCCTAAATCCACGCATAATTACTCGGCCACCCCTCCACCCCCACTCCTCCCATGCCATCTTTGATCTCTTCTCTCTCTGACTACATGAGCTAAGAAACCCTAATTTTACCCTCTATTATTTCTCCAACCTCATGAGAAAGTCTTTTATGATACGGTGTCACTGTTTACGTTATAACAAAAATTAATCAGAGTCAGTTATTTTTAGAGTTTCTTTTAAGTTTTATAAAATATCACAAAAATGTTTATATTTAATTGGCTATTATCACCACTAACACTACCACGTGTTGACTATATTTTATAAAAAATTTTCTCCAACCTCACCCTATTTTTTGAATTATAAGAATGACATGTTCCTTGAAAAAGGTGGAATTAAAATAATATATATATATGTGAAAAATATCATTTTATCAAAATTAAAATTAAAATCTCTTAGTAATAGCTAAATGATGACTTTTATGTGTGTTTGTTTTGCAAAATATACAATCTTTTTCTTTTAGCTTTTCTTAGTAATAAATGGTAATTATTAGGCTGATTGGATTAGGAGTAAGGCACAAGCCACATGCATGACAAGATCAACCTTTTAACATCAGGGTCATGGCTGACATTTTCATCATACACAAAGAAACTGCCTCTCGTCTTTTTTTTTTTTTTTAAATTTCACAAGATATCCAAACTCCACCCGACTAATTCAATCCTCCTGTACGCACGCCTATAAGTACACAGAATAAGGTAAACTGAGAGATGCATGCTGATTTCAAGGGAATTCGAGCATTCAATGTGAAAATACTGGTACTTCTCATTGCCATTAGACCCGTACCTATTTACAAAGAAGCTGTTTTCTATTGCTTAGGAAGTGAGGCTACATTTTCAAAAAGCAAAACAAAATTATTTAATTACAACTATCAAGAAAGTGAAAGGAGTATTGCTCCTCCTATGCAATGGAAAAAATGGACCCCATCATCCTTTACCCGCTCTTCCTCCTCCCATCCCTATTCACACCTAATTTATAATCCATTTAAATTCTCTCTCTCCCCTTTTTTATCGAGATGATGATTTTTTTTATTTCATATATATAATTAATTTAATTTCAAATTAAATCGATATATTAAAGGACAAATTTCTTCCTACAACAATTTTTCTTCATTTAAAATACTAAAATACAAGTAACTAGGAAAGGGAAAAGAAACGCGTCAGAACCCCATTAAAGAATTCATTGAGTGTATAAAAGAGCACCATCTCCCACAAACCATTAGTCTACACACTGCCACTGTCATCCCCCTAGCCTCTTCCCTTTTCCACTCTCTCCAATGGCTTCTTCTTCTCCAAAGCATTTCTTCCTCATTGCCCTCTTCATAGCTTCCCTTGCTCATGCAAGAGAGAGCCAGTTCTTCAGCAAAGCCACCAAGGAGACGACCACAACTCAAGTAGTCCCAATCAAGGAACAGCAGCCACAGCAAGAAACCTTGTACAAGCAACAAGACCAGCAACAAGTCGATGAGCCAAACTTCATCCAAGACACAAACCCTAATGGCTATGGCCTCTACAGGCACGAGACGGGACAGCTCCCTCCCCCCACCACCACCACCATCCCAGAAGAGTCACTCTACAGCAATGATGAGCAGAACAATGACAACTACGAGCAGTACAAGAGCAATGGCGAGAATCGCTACTACTACAACAAGGACGCGTACATGACCGATGAGGAGAGGGCTGCAGTGTTGGGAAACCGCTACACCGCCACCGCCGCCACTCTCGGTGACCGGAACACCTTCTACAGTGGCGGCAACTCCTATGGAAATGTGAAGCAAGAGGGCATGAGCGACACCCGGTTCATGGAAAATGGAAAGTACTTCTACGACATTGACAACGAAGAGAAATATAATCCTAACTACAGGTATGATAAAGCATCTAACTCTATCGCAAATGTGCATAAGCTTTCACTACGGATTGAATATGTTCCGAATATTCATTCAGGTACGAGGATGCTAGAATGACAGCATCGAGGAGTGGCGAGTACAACGCGAACATGGTGAATCGAGGGTACGACCAGAACAACTACAGGAACCCGAAATACGAGTACAGTGGCAACTCGATGGGAGCGTTCGGGCAGAACCAGGAGGAGTTCCAGGAGGTCCAAGATGAGTTCGTGCCCTGATAGGACACTATGAAAAGGAAACAAGTTATGGTTTTCGAATGATGGGGTTCGATATTTTGATCATATATAAGTTATGGTTCAAATTGAAACGTGTTCAATCTCATATGTCTCCTGCAGTTCATTCTATATACTTGATCCTTTCGCTTTCATGAATTTGAATTTTTGGTTGACTTATTTGGTAAATTGAAGCACAAGAACTTTGGCCTAATAAAAGTGTAAGTGGCAGAAGATTCTATGATTTTCTTCCTCGATTCGGTTTTTCCTATTATTTCTCGTCACGGATAAAAATCGAACACTCAAAACCTCTGAACTTTGATTGACGACAGTGTACGTAGCAAAAAAAAAAAAAAAGATTGACGACAATGTCATTTCATTGAATCTCTATTTCTCTGCATATTTTTCTCCTTTCTGAAGATATTCCGCTTAGTAACAACAATTCATTAAATGACCTGTTCACTTAATCAAATCCTTCTGTGGTTGTCGGATAAAAATAACCTTCGGATTGTGCATATTAAAACAATACCCAAAGAAATAAGAAAGGGGCTGTTGATTTCTAAAGAATTAATTTTCGGTAAGCACTGCCTGATACACAGAAAACAAGAGCGCATAATATAAAACGACATCTACATCTGCTCTAGCTGTATATTCAGCTTATTTTATCAGTAAATATCTCATGTTCGATTTTTGTAAATTAAAAAAATTCATGATCGTGAGAATTTTATTTCTTAATGGACTGATTCAGCTCGACTCTGAATTAGTTATAGCCTATAGAATTTTTAAATATCAGATAATATATACCTAATTTTATTATTTCAAACAGATAAGACACTTGGGCGCTACACTACCAGTGTAGCCAGACTATAGTGAGGGGTGGGTTGCCACTGGGTACTGAGAATAATTGGTGGAAGGCCATCCTCACAACTGCGTGGTCCATGAAACCCTAAATAACACCTAACAATATTAATTCCCACAACACTAATTTTCAGAAACAAGACACCAGAAAACGGCACAGCCCTCTGGTGGAGCATTTAAGGAGGATGGCGTCCTTTTATGAATCATCTACAGCACATGGTCCTTTCCTTCGTTATCTTGGTTTCCCCGATATCGACCGATTCATCTTCTTCGGGTCATGCCTTTTGCAATGGACAAATTGATTGTAACTGGCTGAGATTGTCGAGTTCTTGAATTATTGCGGAAGTTGTGTCGCTGCTCCGGCTTGTCTAGCAGTATATCTGTGCCAGCTCGAATTGGTAGGTAAACACACATATCTGTGAGCTTAATCGCTTAGTTGATTTTAGAAGAAATATTCATTGCATGTGTTCGAGCTATATTATCATTAAGCAAGTAATTTACGTACATGGTTGCTATTCGGGTGATTTTCCTTCGATCCCTCCTCCATCTGAACGTCATGGATGAACCGGGTTTGAAAAAAAAAAGATCCGGTTCAAGTTGTTTCAAATGTGGCGTCTGCACCCGCACATTGTTACAACTTGGTATAATCTATGTAGGAGACAATGACAGCGGAAGTCTTATATGTTTGCTATTTTTAGTAATTGAATCATATATATTTGAAAATAACTAATCCATTTATGTAAGATCAGTTCCATTATACTATCACTTTGAATAGTTACTATTCTGTTAACGGAACTGTTAACAGCGTCATATCCACTCCAGGGAAATAGTGACGATTCAAACTGAAAGTGTAATGAAACTAATCTTATTGGATCGAATTAGCTATTTTCAAATATATAAAACTTAACTATAAAACAAATAAACATATAGGATTTTCACAGTTATTATCTCATTTATGTAGTGTCTCTCATCATTGGGGCTCCTCTCTATACCTCGAGAGAGTCTTGTGCGTAACCGATATATCACGTAACAGTACTGACGTGGTGATACGGGCCACAATATTCAATTATTTTTATGATTTTATTAAATAAAACCTAAAAGAGAAAAAAAATAATCTAAAGATGGCTCGTTTTAATTTACTCGTGAGTACCACACAGACGTTGTCACGTGGTATGCCCGTTACATGCAACACTTTCCCCTACACCTCCTCCAGTACTTGTTGGAGCTCTTCCTCAATGAATTCTCAGACAATAATCAATGTGGTCTGTCCACACAAAGGTTTGGTCTGTTTCAAATAATGAGATCTGGATCCCACACGTTGTTAAAGCCCCGCATAATTTATGAAGTTTGTACCGTGATTAGAGCTTCACTCTCTACCTCCTCCCACACTGATGTCCTCTCTCACTGAATTCTCGGACGAGAATCAATGCGATCTAACCACTCAGAGGTTCGATGTGTTTCAAATGTCGCGATTGGACTTCACACGTTGTTATAATTGAGCAGAATTTATGCTGTTTCCCTCACCTTAGCGAGTCCTGTATGTAACGAGTATATCATGTGACAACACTGAACTGGTATCACGAATTAACAATAAGATTTGATTATTTTTGCGATATTTTTTTAAAATTTATTAAAAAAATCTTAAAATAACTGAATTTTATTTATTTATAATATCATATTGACACTTTCAAATGACATACTTATTACTCACGGTACTCTCTCCACTTCCTCCCCGTTAGAGTTCTCCTTCAGTGAAATCTTAGATGAGAATCAATGTGATCTACCCTCTCGATTTCCACAATAATTGATAGGAAAAAACTGACATAATTTGTCAGAAATTACAGTCGTTTTCTTAATGTGTAAATTCAACACACAACCCCAAAATAAATGTAAAGAGAAATTCAGAAAAAGAACATCGGCATTTGAACGTGGAAAATAACCCTCGGCGTAGGAAAAACCACAGACCAATAATACAAAATTTTCACTATCCATAAGTAGTAGAATACACAGTTACTTCTTTTATACAATGGAAGGATACAATGCCAATTGGGATAAACCCTGGTGTAGCACAGATTTATCATTCAAAATAAAGGGATGAATAATGGGAACAATCTCACTAAAATGGACCAGCAAGAGAGGTGGCAAGTTGACAGCTTAATGAGTGAAGCTCGAAGAGAAAAATCTGTCAATCTGAAACTTGTTCTGTTAGGTGTCACCCCCTAAAGTTTTATAGAAATTGAACTACATCTCGACTTCCAGATGATTCGCAAAGCACATCATGAAAAAAATGTAGAAAATGGACTCTCTAGAGTATCGGATATATTGTATTGTACTCTGATGTGATGTATACGTCTAATCAAAATTTGACATATAACCAAATATAAATAGTCATAATTATTAAATCCTTAAAAATAAATAAAAAATCAAATAAAATAGTGAATTCTAATTTGATGAATATTTCATTTCAGTATTGTCACGTACTTTCTTACCCTTCAGCTCTATTTCTGCTATGTTAATTGCTGAATTTTGCCCCAAATGACAAGAAATTCTTGTATGTAATGGATTTATCATGTGATAGTACTTATATGACGATATGCATCAATATAATCGATCTATTTTAGGGTTATCAATACTTTGTTCCAAACGACAACCATCCTCTTGCCGGGCGAATAACTCATAAAATCCACGCAATTTTCTTATATTTTCTTTTATTTGTCAGGTCCAATAAATAAGAATAACCTAATAAATTCTTCTCGTTACCCATGGGACGACTCCACTAGACCTCCGTGCCATTGTACTAAGATCGCTTCTATACCCTCGAATCTTTTCTTAGACGCATGGGAAGTTTGACGATCTACATTGGTATATCTGTAAAAAGAGAAAAGCACGATCAAAGTTGCACTCATGATGTTGGAGTTAGAATGGGAGAAAGATGATGACAGAACGCGACCAGCTAACATATATTATTATCACTCCCACCTTCCCCCTCTTCCCTTTACTCATTATCATCAAATACACATATATAACTGCATACAGTGTGTGTGTATATATATATATATATATATAATATCAACTCCTCAACATCGAAAATAATAAACTATATTATATATGCAATCGTTGGGGAGTTTGGTCTCGTTTTCAGTTTCCCAAATTGCCCATTAATGTATGAGATTTAATTTTTAATATATATTAGACCAAGAAAAAAAACGAATATATTGGTAAATTAAATTAATGTTCAACTATCAAATCTTTCTCCACTATCACTTTCTCTCTTATTTCACATAGAATTTTTCTCCAACTACATCTTCAGTAGTTTATTATATATAAAATCACCCCATTTTTCATAGATGATTAGCTAATTTCATGTCTAATTTATCAAAAAATCATACATTTTGAGCATCAATACTATCGCGAGACGTGATGACAATCTTGAATGATCCGCCTTCTATTGTAAGTTAATCCAATTTTATTTTAAATAAATTAAATTATCAGATGTTATGAATTAGCAATCTAATAGTGCGATTGCTTAATGTTTCATTTATTTATTTCCATACAAACCAGGTGTCCTACAATAATAACAATGATAATAATAATAGGCTTTGGCTCAAAATATGAAAAATGAGCAATTTAGTTTTAATCACTCAAATAATTTTCATAATTATTGCTAAACAGAGTAATTTAATTGATTCTTATTTATCACGTTATTGTGAGATAGGACTACCTAATATTTTTTTCTTGAAAGATATGCCAGGAGAAAATTTTCAGTGGAACGGTTATACCACGTTAGCATCGCTTACGCGATATATCTGTCAAATAAGAATCCACTAGTTATATAATTTTTCAATTGGAGCAGTCATACCACGACAACATCGCTTATATGGTATATCCGTCAAATTATGACTTGACATGTAATCAATAATTATACAATTATGGTTATTAGATCTTAAAAAATCTTAAATAAATGGTGAACCCTAATTAAAAATAATATATAAATAGTGAAAAATGTTAAAAAAATCTAATAAAATGGTGGATTTTAATTGGAAATAATATGTAAATAGTGAATTTTTATTGGACGGATATACCATGTAAACATTACTGGTGTCGTATAACCACTCCACTGAAGACTTTCTTCTCATTTTATTGCGTTTATTTGTGCTTGTTTTCTTTATTTATTGAGCAAACCAATATTTAGCATAATATTTCATTCTTATTCGATTCCAATATTTCTTTGTTCAGCTAATTGGATTACAGTATTCTATCTTTGTCATTTGTTTTTTACGTCAGTCTTTCTTTTATTGATTATAATATCACTGTATCGAATCTCTTTTCTGTTCTTGAGTCCATTTTGATCCATTTATCTTCTTTTGCGGCACTTCTTCTCTAGAAAGTATTTGATTCATCGGTTGTACCATGTGGCAATGCCGACTTGGTATATCTAACTAGTTTGACATGTAATCAACCTTATAATTATCAAATCCTAAAAAATCTAAAGAATATTAAAAAAATCCTAATAAATATCCTAATTGATCGAAGATATTACATTAGTATTATTATATAATATATCCGATTCATCGAAGAATTTGTTTTATTTTTTCCCCCTCATATTGCACCTAGTTACGCTTAATTACTTATCCTTATATCCTTTGCTCGCACGATGCCGACACTCACATCTGGCTCTCTGCTGGTGAACAAAATGATATTTTTTTAATAATAATATTTGTTATTATGATCCCTGGAATCTATATCTATATCTATATATATATATATATATATATCTACGTCTATATTTATACTGTATATTAAACCTGATGCACTTCATTCTACTGGTGATACGTGTCCGTACACTTTATTGTATATATGCTGCTTCTGTCAAACTGGAGTTACACCATTGCCTCTACAGAAAAGATGCAAGTTCGAGTATCCGTGACTACTAGACCTTACCTTCCACTTTTCATTATTGCCTCCCTCGTTGCATAGCCGGCGGCCCATTCAAACTCAAGGCTTTGGTCTGGCACTTTCGAACTCGCGGCTAGTTGGAGGCCCTTTGGCTTTCTCCTTTCCGCTTTCCTGCTAGGGACGGATCGTCAAGAGGGTAATTGATGGATGTTGAGGGATGGAGTAGGATAGTTTAATAAAAATATAGTTAAAATTAGTAAATTTTATATAAGATTCCACGAATTTTCTTGAGTTCAAGGGAGGCGATTGCCAATCACGCACCCGCTAAATCCGTCCCGGTGCAACACCAATTCCACATTTCAAATGCTTTTCACTAACTTAGGTTTCACTTTCGTCAAATCGTCAGAGAAATATCCTTAAAAATATAAGATTTTTTATTCACAATACTTAACATTGGAAACTTATTTGAAATGAGATATTAAATCATTTCATTCAATTTTCAATTACATAGTCGAACTATTGAGGCCCATTTAGATTATTCAATGGGTCCTATTTCAAGCATTTTTGGGATGGATACCTGTGTTTTTTGGTAAACAGTTGCCCTGGTCACTGCGACCCCCTTGTGAGGAGGCACCCCTTCTCCCAAAGTTACGGGGCTATTTTGCCATTTGTCATCTTCTCTGCACTCCAATGTTTTGGACATAACAAGAACTATTTTCATCGTATATGAAATATATAATTTTGAAATGTTTTTCATACTTTAATACCATCCATTCACTTTCTTATAAATACTCATTATTACATTTACTATCATAACCCGTAGGACTGCACGGTTTTCCAACTAGTGAATCATAACGATACGATGAAACCGAACGTTTGAGCTTTCCATCCAGAACCGAAGAGAGTCTTCTGTGTAACGAATATATTATGTGACTATGTTGACGTGGTGTCACGAGTTAATAGAATTTAATTATTTTTAGGGTTTTTTTAATAAAAGCTGAAAGGGAAAAAATAACCTACGAATGACTTGATTTGATTAGCTTGTGACACTACGTTAGTACTGACACGTGATATATCTATTATATATAAGACTTTTTCCCAGAATCAGCGGAAAAAGAGTTATAGTTACGGGCTACCAAATGGGTTATTAGTATAATGCTTCTGAGACATTATTGGGAACTCAGTCCACCGTGAATACATTAGAAGAAAGTGCTTGTACTTTTACAATGCTTCAAAAAATACCTGTATTTTTTTCTAATGGGTGCACGACTGTGAACTGGGTTCATCTTAGAATTTCTGGTGCGCTTATATATTGTAGTGGTCGATAGTAATATGGGCTGTTTTGGACCGGCTGGGGTTCATGTGAACCTCTTCGAGTCTGATCGCATAAGCTCATCGATCTTTGTCCTCAACTGGTCACCGGCCGTAGCCCGTAAAGCTATCAATCATTTACTTAAAAAATTATAAATTTAAATATCCATTTTTAAGGTTTAATTTACACGTTTTTACCTGGTTGCTAAAAAAAAAAGAAGAAGAAGAAATCCAAAGATTAGGTGACTTGGGCCTAAAGGGCACTGCCAGACTTGCAGGTTTACGTGAGTGAACGGACTACATGGCGCAGTTTGCCAATGCTACGTGGGACTGAGAGGGTGGAAAAGCCACCCCACACCGACTATGGCAAGAAAACAGCATTTATACGCAATTGGAGACTAGGCCGTGACATGCCCATGAGATGAAGCGAATGGGTCCATTGACCCCTCCATGTGGGCCGGGCTCTGGTAATTCCCCGAGCTAGTTTCTATATAGATGCGGACCCGGGAACGGAGGGTGTTAGTTCATTTGCCCTGCTGCCTCTGAGGCGAAGGGCTGAGACGTATGTAGCTTGGTGACCCTCCAAGCCCAAGTTCCACCGGCCGGGATGGAGGTTGGTTCACTTCCCTGGAACCAACCAGAACGGGGCTTACACTCTCGTAGGGCTCTTTTTCATGTCCCCTTTTTTTTAAGGATAAAAGAACGAATTTTCGTTCCTTTTCTCAAAAAAAAAAAATTAATTTTTAGACAGTGGTACAAAATTTCTCTTATAAATCATGTTTTAGTCCATTGACAGTCTAATGTAAGATTTGCTTCTCAACACATGGTCTCGCATGATAACGTGACTTGCACTTGCCACGTACTGTTGAATAACAGTCCCTAATAACTGACCCGAGCTGGGCAAGGGGGGACAACTCTACTACAAGGTAGACTTTCTGTTCCGTCCTCTTGCTATATAACTACCACGGGCCGTGTATTTTTTCTTTTAATCTCAAGCTAAAGTGGTGTGAGCTCACGTATGTAAACTATAAATATGCACATGGTCCTAGAAGAGATCGAGTTCATTTCCACTCAAAAACTAAGGTTTTAAGTAGCGGCATTCAATTCTCTTATAAATCGGACTTTAATCCATCCAGTGTTTGATATGAAATTTATTTCTCAACTCTCGGCCCACCTAATAATATTGCTCGCAATTACCACGCAACCTTAAAGAGTGCTTTGTCATCTTAGGATGTTCCATACTCTAAGAATACTCGGAACCAAATGTGCCAGGAAGATACTGAATATCAATTAAGAAGTTGTAGATTTGGTTTGGTCCTGCACACGAGCAAGTATTTACTGACACGATTATATCATGGGTCAATGATAATATGATATATCTGTTAAACTAGAATTTGATATATAATCCATAAATATTTATATATAATTATTAAATTCTAAAATTCACTTAAAAATATAAAAATTCTTAATAAATAATAAATAATAATTTAATAAATATATAAAGATTAGATTCTAATTGAACGAATTTACAAAGCCAGCTCCATACTTTCTCCCTGCACAGAGACAGAGCAGCCCGCCAAACAACGAATAGAAAAAAGCAGTCTAATTTCAGCCACAAAAAATAAATCCATGACTGCATCAAATTATTCTTGACAAAAGTAAATAAGACAACCAGAAAAGATCGAAAAACACGAACTTTCGGCATTCCCTTCCATTTTCTCCGCGTCAGCTTCAGTTACTGCCAGACATTTTTCTCTCTCTGCACTCTCTCTCTCTTCCCCCTTCCCTTTGTCCGTCGTTGCTTTGAATCTTCCTCAACCTCTCTTCTTCGACCTCCATTGTTCTTTCGGTAGCGGGTCAATACTCTTGAGAAATTTCTCACCAGATGTTAGAACGGGATAATAACATCACGCAAACCCATAAACAGTTTTTGACAGATGAAGCTCCACCAAACAAGCCAGAGAAGCCACTGTAAACCAAAGAAATTACGAAATATGGGGCACCCAATAACTATCTCTTCTGGGCGAATCCTCAGAGGTCTGTAAACGGGGTGGTTACTTGTTGCACAATAAAAAATTCGATCTTTCGATGGATTCAGATTTCTGGGCAGCTCGCATCGCCGCCACTAAGCGCCAATATGTGTTGCGGCAGCACAATCACAGGTCCCATTCAGGTCAGTTGCTTTATGCTTGGAATTTTATTCTCGTTTTGGGTGTTGGATCTGTTTTGCCTGGAGATCTTCGTTATATTGTAAAGAATATCAGTAGGGGTGAGGTTTTGATTGTTGTTACTGGAGACTTTCGATTGATTTCGTGGTCAGACAAGCTCGTAGATGGAACATAGACGAGCCTTCAGGAGCAATATCTTGAATCTTTGCGGCTTTCTTAGTTTGCTTTTGATTCGTGATGTTGCAGATACGTTAGGCATAGATGGGTTAGAGGTGGAGGATGATATCCTGCCTGATTTTCCATGCCCATATTGCTACGAAGATTTCGACATCGCTTTATTGTGTGCACATCTCGAGGAAGAGCACTTGGGCGAGTCAAAGATCACTGTATGTTTAAAGGATCTCGTCAGTTGAACAGCTTGTTGATATAAATTCATTTTGAGGGCAGCAGTTTGTCTATGTGTCTTGTCTCAAAGCTGAAGAAATTGGTTATCATTCAAGTATCTTTGTGATTTATTACTAGCTTTCCTCTTCTGTTTACATTATGATTGAGAGCATAATTTACATTTTTTAATCATTGTGGATTTGGTAAAAGAATTTGTTCTCCATTCATTATTTATGATATCATTGCTTAGTGTCGTTATTGGTTCTCTTGAACTATGATGATCTCTGAAAAGCAGTCGCTTGTTTAATAAGATCACCACAGATCAAGTAGAAATTCTGCGCAGTATGGATCTTGTGGAGAGGTTGAGATCATTACCATTTTCTTGATTCAAGGCATTGCTCAGTCATTAAAAAGGAAACAATCTGAGCACCTCTGCATTCTTTCTGAAACTTAGGGAGCCCGTATTCATATTTAGAGTTTTCCACTATGCCATATTTCACCTTTTCACTGGTCTTTTTGCTAGAAAGAAAAGAAATGTAAAGTGACTCGATGTATTTCATGAAGAAAATATTAGAAGAGACTGGGCCCTTTGTTTCCATGTTTATTTCTGTGGTTATTTTCTTGGAAGGAGAATGATCCTGCTATGCTTTATCTGGTTTGTCCCACAGGTTTGTCCCATTTGCTCCATCAAAGTATCAAACGACTTGCTGAATCACATAACTCATCAACACGGGCACCTATTAAAGATATCCTTGGAAAAATGGTTTACTTCTGACTTTGTTTCTGTCTTTATGTTGGATAACAAATATGACATTTCCTTCTTATGATAAATATAACAGCATCAGACAGACGTAGTTCTTGTTTGTGTTTCCTTAATGAAAGTATACATGCAAAGGCGCCATAAACTGCGTAGAGTCGCGATTCCAAACAGTCAAGCTCTCTTATTGTTGGGCCGTGAGCTTCGTGAAGCCCATCTTCAGCTCCTCCTAGGAGGCAGTGGTGGGTTGAGGTCTGATAATAACAGTGGTCCAGCTACTGCTGCTACTGACCATTTGCTTTCTTCCCTTATTATGAACTTTCATGCTTCTGAAGCCGAGGAGATCCCGAAATCTGTCAGTTCCAGTATTGACGAATTGTCTTCCAAGAAAACTGTCCCTTCTCGATCATGGCGAAAAAGGTACCGGTCTTTTTCCTTCTCAGTGTTAATACATCCTCTCTTCGCATGCCCAGTTAGTTCCACCATGAAAACTACCCTTCACTTGAATGATGCAAAATCCATATGCATTAAGCTAAGATGAGCTGCAAAGTATTTTTTTTTCTGGAAGTGAGTTGTAAGCAGAATGTCTGTTTGGATATTGATAATGGATGTAGGTTTTAACTCAATTGAATTCTAGGCAGACAGTATTAATTCAGCCTGATATCAATCCTGAATCAACTCTCGAAGTCTTGTATTTTTTACATCGACAGGGATCTGGGCTTCGCCTAACTGATCTCTGTTAGTTTTTTCAGTTAATCCTTGTCCCTGTAAGTGCTTGATTCTAAGCTTAATGGGTCAATTGAATCAACTTGAATTCTATAAGTTGGACAATTCCAAAAGGCGTGATATAATGTTGCCATCCTGGACCAAGGAGATTTTGGCTTCTTCCACTTGATGACCCTGTTAATACGATGTAGTCCTGTGGAACCCTTGAAGGACTAATAAGGTGAGACAGTGATAAATCATTTTGTAATTGGAAAAAAGAAAAGAGCAAAGACTAGATTTATTGGTCAGTTTCAGGACAACCATTTAGCTGATGACCAGAAAATGTGGAAACACTGCAGCATTACTTCAATGTGGAATCTGTATTTCCCATGTTATTGCAGAACTTTCCTTCTTTTCAATGAGTGGCGCATTCTTGCAGAAGTCTTTGTGTACCCTCTGCTTATCCTGCTCTGCCATTATTTGCTTTGCAGCAACTACGATCCTTCTCTAAGTTACGAGGAGCGGGAGAGAAGGATGAAACAGGCTGCTGAGAGAGCGGGATTTGTGCAGGATCTGCTCAGTGCCACTCTATTAGGAGACTGATACGGAAGCACATTTCTTGTTCAGTGCATGAACGGGGCTGGAGCTTGTGGTGTCGCTTTGGGTGCAACTAATGATTGCAAAGTTTATGTGCTCAGGGAAATACTCGAGGAGCATTGCTCCTGATGGTAAAGAAGATGTGACGGCAAGTGCGAAGAAAGATCGGTTCTTTTCCTCTCCCTCTTCCTCTTTTACCTCACTCCATGTATGGATAATAGTTGGTTCTTGTGTATCGAAGCAATTGTTCAATTGGTCCAATGTTATATTCCCAGTGTTCTGCATTAACAAAAGATGGAGAAAACACAGCAAGGACAAATCAGCTGCAAGAATAAGAGACTGTGACCAATTCATTTGTCATTTTCGTCCAAAAATTCAAATTGAAAGATAATTTTTAACAAAGGAGGGGAACTCAGAGATGGAAAGACCACTAAATCCTTTCTGATCCTTCAATCCAATCATAGTGTTAGTGTAACAGTTATACTACATGGCGATACTAATATGATATATTTGTTCAATAGGTATTTGCCATTTGTTAGGTTTTTTAACCTTTTTTAAAGAGTTTTTATAAATTAATAATTATAGCTGCATAGGTATTTATTATATATCAAACTTACATGTCAATATATTATAGTTTGTATTTTCCTAAATTATGTGGAAAAATTCGTGTTAAAAATGAGAATTTGGTCAAAGTATGTATACAATTAGATTATTTACCTTTTATATAATATGTCATTTTGTAATCCATTACACGAAAAACTCTTTGGATTTAGGCATCTTCTTTTATCTCGAGGAAAATGTCAATTGGACTGAAAAGGAAAAAAGAGTAAACAGTCACGTGGTATAATGACATCATATTTATATTTTGAAGCAAAGTTTACATTTCAATTCCTAATGTTTTAACGAACTCAAGAGTTCGTCTCCAATTCCCTTCTACCAATTTGATCCAAACATCTAGTATTTTACCATTAATTTAGCCATGCTGATAAAAAATTACTATGCATAAACAATGTTAAAAATATTATTTTTTGTTTCCAAAGAATGTAGTTACTCTTTTTTCTCTTACCTTTCATCAAATATTCATAGAATTATCATTTAAACACATTTTCACCACTCCTAATCTCTCAATTTTCTCCTTTAATTCTCTTTTTTCTTTCGTTTTAATGGTTTCCCTCATCTTCCTCAACAAGGGGATAGGGAAGTGGATAAACGCACAGTGGTTCGCGTAGGCGGACACCTTCATCACCCCGTTGAGCCACTTTGTAACCCTTGATGGAGAGGTTGGAGATGTCCACCCACACGAACCACTATGTGATATCCACCCCCTCCAGTATGTCTTGGACGAGCGTTGTGAAAGGAAGTAGCTCGACATCCTCAAAAGAAAGGAGATTGTCAATGCATTTCGGTCATGCATATGCATGGTTTGTTGTAAAAAATGTAAGATGAGTTGGAACTTGAAGAAATATTTCAAAAACTTACCAGATAGAAGGCAAGTTGAGATGGAAGTATCGTGAGAAATATAATGTATGGAATCATAAGTATAATGATGTTGCTCGAGTTCTGGTTCGGGCCATGGTGGGGCTGTGACCTGGCAAGGGAGTTGATGAGGGCTGGATTTATGTAAAAATAGTAGTAGTTGACTGGGCTCTCAAGAAGTAACTCTATGGGTAGAGAATCAATTGGTTTTTCTTGGTAATTGATAATTTAGGCTTTTTGAATATGTTGAGAAAGATGGGAGAGCCATTAAAGTGGAAGAAAGATGGAGTCTAAAGACAAAATTGAGAGATTGTGAGTGATGGAAGCGTGTTTGAATAGCAATTCCTTGAAATTCAATTAATGGTAAGAGGTGAAAAGAGTAATTACATGCTTTGAAGATAAATGGATATATTTTTAACTTTCTTGATTTCACGTTGGATTTTTAACAGCATCGCTAAATTGGTGGCAAAATATTAGATGTTTTGGTCAAATTGGTAGTGAAATAGATTAAGGACTAAACCGTGTTTGCTAAAATATTATGAATAAAAAAGTAAGTTTATGCTTAAAAATATAAAATTGATGTTATTATGCCACATAAGATTTTTATTGTATTTTAATGGCTCTAACTAATGTGGTGGCATGAATGTTTGGGTTAAACTAATGACAAAAAAAATTAGGGATTGAACTGTTGGTTAGATCAACATCCAAGACCAAAGTTATTGCTTATTCAAAAAAAGAAACAGAGCTTCCTCTATTGCTTTTCTTCATTATCTTCCTTTTATCTCTCAAAACAGACAAAGAACTCTATAGTATAGGCCCTATAGTTTGAGAGAGATGATGATGGAGGTATTTTTACCGGTTCACGCATGAGTTGTTGTGCCCATCCACCGAGCCAATTTCTTCTTCCACACTATCTCCTAACACTTCATTATTCGACCCCTCAGGTGAATCAACCGCTCCCCTTCTAATTCCTTACTGATAAGCTGAATTCAATCATTAGTAACTCTGAGTTTTCGTAATTCAATATAGGTTGGGTGTGTTGGGAAATGAGGACCCAAATGTAATAGTCTGAAAGTTAGAGATGATCAGTTTGTAAAGAAAGGAATATATACATGTGAGATTGTAAACTTTGACAGTTGAAAGAGGACAAAGGTAAATGGTTCAAAAAGTTGCTAGAATACTTAGAGCTAACACAAGTAGAATACTTAGACCAATATTAGTATTGACTATTCAGTTTGTTTGATATGTTCGTGGTTAAATATAAAAGCTCAAACATTACACAATGGGGGTGGCTAGGTCACTATCACTACTTCATCCCTTTTATTTTATTTAAAAAACAAAATGCTTGAGACATTGTTTAAAGTTGCGGTGTTTCAAAAAATCCTAGTAAGGTCCCAGCTGTGCAGAGTTGGCCTACACCTACTGATACCAAGCAATTACCTGTCTTGGTTTTAGTAGGACATTATAAGTGGTTTACTCAAAATTAGGGCCTCAGTTGCCGACCAGTTCATGATCTACTATGTGAGGATTGTTTCCATTGGAATGCATTTGTTGAAGTGAGCAAATATTAGTTGTGTCTCACATAGCCATAGTGGCTGTGTAAGTCTCAATCGCTGCTTGCTATAGGTAAAGTGTGTTGGAAAATTTTTCAACCACAAAAGTAATGAAAAATAGATGAGAAAAGCAATTTAACGGAGATTGGGCTGACGAAGGAACGAAGACGCGGGGTTAATGTTTCTATTCAAGATTTCTTCATTCCACTTGATCTTTCATATTGCTCTCCCTCTTCCTCTCTCTGGAAACCCCTCGGGCTAGGGTCATTAAAGGCCAAACTGCTCAAGATGAGTTCTCAATCAATATCGGCCTTCCCTCCGATGTATCATTTCACTTTAGGGTCCTTCCATCATGATCTTGATTCTGATCTCCTTCTTCCTCTTCAAGAAATGACCGGGCTAGGATTATGTCAGTCTTACCTCTGATTTTTCAATCAGTTGAGGTGAGCTTCTAGTGAGATTTTGGTCTGTCGATTTGTTGATCTAGCCTAGCTCTCGAGGTGAATTTCCCATCAATCTCTCATACTTTCTCGGTATTCAATTTTCTATTGTCTGATAAAATTCTAAGATGCTAAATCTAATGAAGGTATAAACATCCATTTTTCTTTCTTGTGAAATTTGAAAATTTTACCCGCCTATGCCTTGTTTCCTTGATTTGTTTGAGTACTGAATGGTTGACTGTGCAGAAAGTCTCTTGTCTTTTGGGCTTGAAGTTCAACTATTAAAATACATTGACTAGTTGTTTTATCTTGGTTATATTCTAGTTGCCTTTTGTACTTGAAGTTCAAGTATTAATATGCATTATCTAATTGTTTTATCTTGAGCATATGTTGGTTACCTTTTGTGCTTGAAGTTCAGATATTCAGATGCATAGGCTGGTTGTTTTATGTTAGGCATATGCTAGTTGTCTTTTGTGCTTGAAGTTCAATTATTCAGATGCATAGGCTGATTGTTTAATCTTTGGCATATGTTGGTTGCCTTTTGTGCTTGAAGTTTAGGTAATGAATTTTTTCATTGTCTAGTTATTGAGATTTGAATTGCATAAGCAATTGAATTGTCACTTCATGATAACTAGATCTGGTTATTGAGACATGTCATGTTATTAAATGGTTGTCTATTTTCTTTGGAAATTTTTAAGTTGCACTAGTTGTTAGATGTTATTAAACTTGTCACTATATTAGGTGTAAAATCACAGTATGCCAAAATAAGTACTAAATCAGCAAATGGGGAGTTTTATATGATTTCGAAATTGTATGAAAGTGAAAGAACATGCTTACATAGAGTGAAAGCTTGATTGTTGACATCATGGAGTAAGAGGAATCCAAGACGAAGGTTTTGCGTTGTGCATTTTGGAATGTATGTAATCTCCTAAGTCTTATTGTCAATTGGTCTTATTACAATACTTCAGTTTTAAATATTATTAATTGTCTTACTAATACAGAATGATGATTGTAGATATTAGAGCATACAAAGTAAGTGTTTAGATCCATGATTTGTGAAAAAGAAGTTTTAAATGAGAAAGTGAAGTTGCTCGAGGAGAAGAATGACGTTCTTCTATGCTTGAACAAGAAATTGCAAATGGAAATATAGCATTTGAGAGGTTGATTAAAATATTTTGAAAATGATAGAAAACTATCCTCAACAATGAAGGCTTGATAATGATATGCGTTTTAGTGAGTATGTTAGTGTTATGCAATTCATTTTACGAGAAGTTATTTGTTAACATAAGTTGTAAACAAAATACCTACTGTAATATGTGTTTGATATAGTCTATATAAATATATTTATGATCATGGAGTTGTTCAATGAATCAATTATGATTATCTCTTAATTGATTTAATTTAGTATCTTTGTTCTTCTATTTTTACTAATGCTCCATGAAATAGAAGTAGAAATGCATAATTATTCAAATAGAGCAATGAATGCAATGAAAACAAAAAAAAAAACTATTTACTATACGATCAAAATGTCTTCTACAAATTAGGACTCAATTCTCATCGTAGCAAACAAATCATTCTAACAATAGGGTCCATTTAATGTTAATAAAAACACTATTGGTCCCCACACAATTACAAGAATATGTAAATAGAAAATGTCCAACTATTAATTCTACAAGAGCACTATTGGTTTGATTTAGACCGATCCCCGTTAGCTCCATCTTGAATATTATTGATTGAATCAAATGAATTCTGGATAATTAAGGACATGAAATAGTAACATATATAGAAATGGCATAATCATGTAATAAAATGAATCACCAATTTAACATTTAAAATACCTGAGTTTAAGGGTCGCCATGGTTCAAGAACCGGCCGGTTCCGGTTTCAAGGGATCATGGAACCGGCCCTGAGCCTTCTTTTGGATAGTTCAAGGGTAGTTCAAAACAAGACAATTCCGGTTTGGAGTCATGGTTCTACGCCGGCGACTTGGACCCAAGTGGTTCAGTTTCTATTAAAATTTAATTTAATATATATAATTTTAAAAATATATAATTAATGTAAAAATAAATTAAATTAAATTAATTGGCTTGAACTTAATTTTATTACCAAAAAATTAAATTGTCTACGTATCCTCTTGTGATTTAGAGGAATCAAAACCAACGTAGTTCTCTTATTTGGCCGTTCTATATTAATCTAGTGTAAAGTTAAATTCCAAGCAGGTTGGGCTAGGGAGAGGGTAAGTTACAATGTGTGCGGCTTTAATTATTACCATGGGGTGGCAGAGGTTGCATTGCTGGCAGTGGCCGGTGGGGGTGAGGGAAGAGTAGCCTTTTTTGGCTTCCATCAAATCAATGACAATTCAATTTTTTTTTTTTTAGTTTTTCAGTCGGTTCCAGTTTTTGAGGTTGGTGGAACCGACCCTGAACCTTGGGCTTCATGGTTTGGGGTTAGTTTGGGCTCGGTTCCAGTTTTGATAGTTTTTAATCGGGCCAGTTCTGGGCCCAAACCCATCCCACGGCCACCACTACCTTAGTTAACAATATTATAAATGGAAGATGAACTTGACCAAAATTGTATGAGCGTAGGACCCGTATAATAACAATATTACTAACCATATGTATTATAGTTTTATATAATAAATTTTAAACAAATATACGATATTAAGAAGCTTTGACACCATATTAATAAAAATGAACATTGAATGTCATGGGCATGGTTTGATTCATTGGGATGATTTGATTGATGGATAGAGTAATGAAATTTGATAATCATTTAGATGATTCTTTGCATGATTAATCCTCCTCCTCCTTCTTTCCCTCTTCCATCACACTTTTAAATACACTCGTTCATACTCCTTTTGACTTTCTTCGAAGAGGATTAAGCACTTTCATTCCACCACTTCCAGAAGTATCATCATCAGTAGTGTCATGTCCAGGAGCACAATTCCGATTAGCCTTAAGATCTGTTAGTTCATTCTCCAATTCATCAAGTCTCTTCTGAGCAACATGTGAAGTGTCTTCATCTTTCGCAGCTATATTCATCGCACTAAAATATTTTTCCATTAATTCCTTCAAGCGCACTATCGTCGTTGATATCAAATTTTCGAAACTTGGAGTACTATAGTCACCTACAGAAATACTTTTTCTTGCACTTTTTGTCCATTTTTCAGAAGATGTTGAGACGGAATGCAAGTAAAATGGACATGATTGTTCATTACACATAGCACATGTATACATGGCTATCATCATGATTCAAATAGCTTGCATGTGCATGCAATAATATGCTCTCTATAATTGAAATGAAACTTATACTATTAGCGCATAGATTCTTCAACTATTACAAAGGTATGGGAATTCTAATCAGAATGTTTGTCAACTATTTACCATACCATGCTAGCTATGTATTCATCCTAAAACTTCTTGAAAATATTCAAAGTGTAAGCACTAGATGCTATTTCAAAATACATGTATCCACAATTATATTAGGTGTACCTCTACTCTAGCACACTCAAAGTCATCCTCATTCTGCGCTTCACACATCTTCTTAGCCCATTGCTCATAGTGATTCACAGAATCTACTAATGTCATTTTTTCACATGATATTTGCTTGAAAATATTATACGTGTTCTCACTTCTTTGAGTAGATCTAATACGAGTTGAGAATATCACGATTGAAAGCTGAGCATCACTTATGTCTTAACTAATATAAGTTGTTCAACCACTTATTATCTATAAGATATCATTCCTCAGATAATTCCCTATGGATGCACTCCATCTCTTCTTCCATTTCATAAATGTACAATATTTTACTAAGGTTCTCCTTGAAACTTGGTTTTCGTAACAAGTGAGATATATGTTGCATGTCATTTTTAGAGATGTGCCATACACACAAACGATGAACGACTCCAAGAAAAACCACTAAGATAGTATTTGTCATTGCACTATCTTGATCTGTGACGATAGTTTTCAGTGTCTTATTTCTCATAACTTTTAAATAGTTTCAAATATGTAGATAAATGAAGGAATTGTCTCAGAAGTCAAGAATACACACTGAAGAAAATATTCTCCTAATGATTGTTAACTCCCACAAATGGAGCAAAATCATATTATACTTGTTGGTATAGTAGGTTGTGCCAAAAACAACTATATCCCCAAATTATTCATAATCACGTCTTGATGTGCCATCACGTCAAAAGAAACTAGTCATTCCATTTTTATTAGGGGTGTGCACGGGTATCCGATAGGGTAGGTTCCGGGTAAATTCTAATGGGAACATGGTAGGTTCCAAGTAGAAAAATGAGGAATTAATTAAAATAGGTTATGATTCCGATTCCATTAAACGTGTGCTTGGGTACTCCTGCACACCTTTAATTTTCATCATCGGCTTGATAAGAGTAGACCACATCATTTCCACTATACTGTATCTCTTGAAAATGGTATAGAAGGCTTTGAAAATTGCCGGCACTAATTGAACTTGATCACCTTGTATAAAATTTTGAGAATCTTGCAAAGTGAACCCAACACTACTTGAACCCCTACATCATTCGACATATATAAATATGCTAATGTTGATCTAATTCTAGAATCGACCATAACTTGTATCATACTTCTCTTATCCTTGTTATTTTTTGAAATAATATCATCAAGTGTCTCTAACTCCCATGAATAAGGGGGTGATTATGATTATCATCAAATTCAATAACTTCCCACACACCTCATTCGATTTCAAATTTTATACAAGCTGGACAACCGCATCTTTTTATGGCAAACTTACTCTCCTCATGCAGAGAAACCTCAGGAGAGCCTTCACAATAACATAGAAATATACACATTTGTAATTCCTTATTTCTTTTGTAATTTATGTTCTTTCCTTATCATGGGAAGAACTAAGTTTGGAAAAAGGAGAAATGGGTGAGATGAAAATTGAAAATTTTGAGATGCTTTAGACAAAGAAGTACTAGAGTTCGTGAATGGACAAAAGAGCAAGAAGAGAGAAATTGAAATTTTTTGGCAGGTGCCCTGTTCATGTTCCTGTTCCTTCATTCATCTAAGTTAAGTTACTTTTGTCATGTAATTTCCGTTATTTTTTGCTGTTGGAAAATTTTCAGACCCACTTTACATGTGTTAAGCAACGATTGAGCCTTACTAGCCACTTTGGTTGTGTGAGACACGGCTAATATTTACTCTTGCTGAAGTAGCCTTTGAACCAAATGCTGATCAAATATTATGGCTATATTGCAACGCTTTAAGAAATCAAATCCTTGAATTATCGATCATACTATAAAATATTATTGATCTTGTTATACCAATATGATTACATATAATAATAATTTTTATAATCATACACTATAAAATCTATAATATAAAGATTACTGTATGCTTTATAACAAACAAACATAACCTTATATTTTGCAGTTATACATATCTTATGTATATGTATATGATAACAGTGGTGCAGCCATAGAAAATACGACAGGACACTATAATTGGTCAGCGTGCTTCAGGCCAGAGATGCCACAAATCCAACCGTCCTCGCTTTGCTTCGCTGCAGCCTACTTTGAGTCAAAGTCAGCTTTCTTTTCCTACTTCATGTCCATACATAATGTGAGCATTAGTCTAATTTCTTTTCCTGACATTAATTAAATATATTAATTTTTAATTATATATAATATTCGCAGAGTTCAGTTCCTTTGATATATGGTGGGAAATTCGATTATTAATTTATATTTATTCGCTTATATATTTTTCATGTATCTTTAATTCTTTTCGCACCTCATGAGATAAAATCACTAGAAAATTTCTATTTTTTTATTCAATTAGCATTTTTACACATCATGTATTCATTTATATTATTTTAAGGACGAGGTGTGTAGTCTTAATATGTTTTTTATTACTAAAATTACGCTGATCCTAACTTAGTTACATGATAGTTCTAGACTCTTTATTATCATTTCAATTATTTTAAAATAATGACCATTTTTATTCCAAAAATGGGGGTAAATCTCTCCACAATCATGTTTATATGAAATTATTTATTAATAATATGTCATTTTACAACTGTATTTAGTACAATTTATCATTTTCAAAAGTTTTGATTTGTGAAAAAGGAGACAGTCCAATTAATTTATTTAATTCACATATAATAACATTTTTATTTTTCCTAATTATATTCAATAATATTTACTATTTATAACACAGTGATTCTCTGGCTATCTATTTAACATTGAATATTGAGACCGATTGGACTGGGCAGTGGGTAACGTATTTTGATGCCCGGAAGATTCCCCCCACGGGGACAGCCAACGTGCCACGCACCACGACAAAATTACCAGATTGCCCCCACCGGCCTCCCTCTCAGCCGCCACTTGCCCCGACACCGCGGCAGTCAAATCAAAGCCCGCGCTGGACTCACATTCCCTCTCTAAGGCCAACAGAAATTCCGCCGCTATAAGTACTCTTCCTCCACTTTCTTTTCGTCCATTCTCACACAACTCAGAGGCAGGAAAAATAAATAATTAATAAAAATAATAAACAAGGGACCGTACGGATACTACGCAGACGAGGCCGACGATGGAGATCTCGAGGGCCAGCGGCAGCGGTGGAGGGGCCGAGGAGGTGCGGTACAGGGGAGTGCGGAAGCGGCCGTGGGGCCGGTACGCGGCGGAGATAAGGGACCCAGGCAAGAAGATCCGCTTGTGGCTCGGCACGTTCGACACGGCCGAGGAAGCCGCGCTGGCCTATGACGCCAAGGCCGTGGAGTTCCGCGGCTCCAAGGCCAAGACCAACTTCCTCCTTCCGCCCTCCGCGATCGATCTCAACAGTCTCATCCTCCGTATGGCCGGCGGCGGCGGCAGCATCCCCAGCCCCAGCCCCAGCCAGGGCAGCACCATCGAGTCCTCAAGCCAAGAACCAGCTTACAAGGTGGACTCATTCCTTCTAGAGCTTAACCTCGCGTGCCCCGGTGGTGGCTTCCCGGCGACGAGCGGGAACGTATGCTTCAACTCCACGGTGAATTCCATGAACATGAACGACCGGCTCTACCATCAGCTCATCACCCTCAACGAAAGCTCGAAGCCAAAGGCGGCAGCAGCAGCCACCGCCGCACTCAGCGGCTCCGACTCCTCCTCGGTTGTCGATTTGGATGATCAGGAGCGAAGAGTACTGGATCTGGACCTGAACCTCCCGCCGCCGCTAGAGTCGGCCTGATCTTAACGGGAAAATCAACCAACCGTCTCGATCTATTATCTACGTCTTCCTTTAAATAGATTTTTCCGGGAGAGAAAAAAGAGGAAAAATAAGTAGTTCATTGAATTGCAAGGATAGGCGGCCGGTCGGCCCTTTTTTGCGGCGAAGATGGACACCGGCCGGTTTCATCTTCGCCGTTGTTAGCTTCAGCAATCTCTTTTCTCTGGCTATATTTTCTACCCACTTTCACGAGGAGTGATGATGAGGATGATGATATAACCCTAGCAGTATGTTATCAGCTGTCTCCTTTTACTTTTCCGTGGAATAGACACACGGTTTGGTCTCCGGCGAGTCCTAAAATCTTCCCGTCCGGCAGCCGGCGATGATTCGCCGGAAACTGGTCTAAAGATGTTGCTGGCTGTTATGCTGTTTCCTTTTGTTTAATTATACATTTTATATAAGCAATGTTTTTGGGTGCATGAATGAGACATTCAAACCTATGAGCTCACCGAATAGAAAATAAAAAGGATTCAAAAAATCCAACTAATAAGATTTAAATTAAGGGCCTCTTAATTACAAATCGATGACAGTATTGATCGCATTAAACTTCCTTTCTCAAGTTTTAATATATTTTATATGTATAATTTAATATTGGAAAGTTCTATTAACCTCGATTTTTCATATTCAAATTGAGGGAATACTTCTCCATTGATTAAATTTGAGCCCGTGTGCTAACTTAGAAAATATCATTGCACCACCGCAACAGATCTACTTTGGCATAAGTTTTAGATGTTGAGCATGCTTAGGTAGAAAAAAAATTTAAATGATCATATCTTATAATAATGTAATAAGAAAAAATTAATTAAATTATTCTAATTAATGATAATTAAATTAACTGCTCTGGTGTTTTACATCGGTTTGTTCGTTTGTTATAATCTGAATAGTATTATCTCGTTATAAGATGAGATATGATCATCTATGAATTTCTCCACTATCTAGGATGAACATAGTGTAATCCCTATTATAGGTTTCAATGTACTTTCTCTTTTTTTTTTATTGGTTTTCTATTGTATTTCTCCCAATTACCTCTATTTTCTACCAAATCTTTTCGCTATGTTTTTTTCTCTCAAATCTTTAAAAAGAAATAATTTGGACAATAAGACCCGCTTGTCGAGCAAGAAATTGAATGGCGCGTGATGACGACTTTCGGTAGAGCAGCTTTTGGAAATGCCGCGTTGACCAGCGCTCTGGCGCGTGTGTTTACAATGCCGTCCAACTTTTTTAAATATTATTTTCATTACCGGGAAAAAATAAAATCGTTTTTAATTCAACAGGAAGTTTTTTGATAGTTAAATATACTTATATTTATATATCTAATTACGTGGAGTCTCAAAAAAAAAACTATGCCATTAGTGTTATACAAAAAACCTGCCCGATAGAGATTGTGTGCTATTTGATTCCTTGATCGAGGTATCCAAGCGATCTCCCAAACATCAAATAAAGATCTTACACATGAAATATCAAAAAAAAAAAATGCCGCTTGATTCCTAGGTTGGTTTGTGACTTTTATGGGCTACATTGACCACCTGCTGTGCATCACTGTAGATTGTAACATTCTTCCAATTCTGCTACAGGGCAATCTCTCATGCTACTAATATGGCCATTGACTCAGCTTGATCAGAGGAAATGACTTTCATTTGTTGTGTCCAATGCGCCCTCTGCCCCTCTTCCGTGAAAGCCACACCTCTACAGATTCATGCCAAAATAGACATAAAACACCAGCCTTTTGTATTGCATCCACAGCGTGCATCTGACTAAAGCCACACTTCCTTGCTAGCTTTTCACATTTTTGGGAATTCACTTTTGTCTATGTCAAAAAGAGCAGATAGAGTTTGTGTTCTTGGAGGAGCAATTTAAGAGTTTGAACTATAGGGGGTCCTCCAATTCCCCTACAGTTCCAGGAAAGGGGACTCATAGCGACTGGGGGGCATGATAAGGCCCGCCTCCCCGGTCGTCATGTTATCAGCGGAATCAGATTGGGATTTTCCAAGGTCCTCCCATGTTCAAGAATGGATTTATCATGACATAAATTAGGACAAGAAATAGATGAAGGATTACTTTTGGTAATATCTCTTGTGACTTCCTATTGAACCATTTTACCCAGTTCAGTAGCAAGTTTGCCTAGCACGGTTGAATAAGGTGGAGCAAAGAGGGAATTTTCAAGTTTTCTCTTTTTGCCAATGAGGAGGTTATCTGAAAAATCAGAGACTTCCCCTAACAGGTTTGAACACTCTGGAGATAGAAGAGTGAAAGTCTGTCTTTTGTTTTGCTTCCTACATAAGTTTAAGCAAGAATCTGTGCCCGAAAGAACTTTTCTTGGTTGACAGACAAGAGGGTTCATCAGTGACTGGGCAAGGTTCCAAGTAAGGACTTTTCTAGGCTTGGAATATAAATGGGGAATTTTTTTGTGGTGTGTCCACCATGTCAGCTCGGGATCTGCTCTCATCAACAGGGAATGACGGAGCTATTTCATCCAGCGGGTTAGATCTTTTTCCTGTTGAGGGTCCTACAACGGCACTAGGTAACTGCCATGAAGAAGATTAGGGAATCAACTGTAATGGAGATGACTGAGACCTAAGAGGTAAAAGGCTAGGCACTGGAGCATCACTATTCGACTCAAAACGTAATCATGAACCATATTTTAGTTCGATTTCTAGGTCAGGGAACTGACACAGCTTAGTTTCATGTCCTGTTCAACCGCAATTATAATAGAAAATGGCTAGTTTTTCGTATTTGAAATGTATCCATATGATGGATCCATTTTTTTGACGTGATCGAAAACCTGGACAAAGGGGTTTTTTAGTCTAAACTCTGACTAAAACTCGTGGAGTTTTAAAATATGATGGAAGCACTGGATTAGTTTTTCCTTCAACCTCTATTAACTCACCAACTTTCAAAGCAGCTAGTCGAATATTTCGAAGATTGATTGCTTCAGGGGGCATCCCACATATTCTGACCCAAAATAAGATAGTTTTGAACTCTAGACTCTCAATGGATTTCCCAGGAGACCCTTTTCGAACAGTAGGTGATAACCCCGTACAGACCAGGCACCCTTAAGGACCCTTTCTAGATCTATAACATCGGTAAACATGCAAATGAAGATATCCTTTACTTGTACCATAGGCGGAATGACGAATGGTTGCTTTTTCCTCCAGATCCCACTCAGATGGCCGATTATGGCTTTGTGATTTGGGTTTTTACACCCAAATGGTTTGAAAATGAGGGCTTGCTCCACAGCTTGCATGACGCCTTCGTCTTCATAGGAGAGGTCAACAAACTCCTCATCATCAGCTAATCTCGTTTGCATGTTGATCGGGTTTGCCATGGATTGATCTGGCTTTTCGGTTGCCAACAGTAGCAAAGGATGCCGAGAAGCTTCTGGGTTTTCATTTGAAAGAGATGAGGATGGGAGAGGAAAAGTTGGAAGAAATGAGAAAGTATTCATTTACTTTTTTATTTTTTCCGTCGGGAAGGAATAGAGATCGAGAAGCTTCTCGGTGAAGATTTGATAGCAATAAATGCCCCTCCAGAAAGGAGTAGATTTGCTATGGGGAAAATCCCAGAAAATACAATCCGTCGTCCACTACAAGGCGCTAAATCCTCCACACAGGGAGACTGAGTTTTTAGAGAGATAAGAGAGTATTTAATTCTAGAGAGAGACTGTGTTTTCCCGGATACGTCAGACCTTAATTCAAGAGGAAGTAATCGGGCACTTAATTCGACCCCTAAATTTTCTTTTAGTTTAATATTTCCGCATTTAATTTGTTATTATATTAAAAATTGTGGTTTGAAAAAATCAAATCCGAAGTGATTGTTTTAATAACTTCTAAACGGTTCACAATATAATTTTTTAGCTTAAAAAATCATGTCGAAAAAAGTCGATGCCCAACAATTTTTTTTTTTTTAAAAACCATCCAACCTAACTCATTTGCATCAATGCCATGAGCAGAGGTACCAAACAACACCAAGCAGTAGCACCAGACAGCCACAAGCAGTAGCGAGCATCTATCTCCCATTGGTTGGGTGCTGTCTTAATTGATGTTGAAGTGTTAGTTACTTGGGTGATCGTTTGTTGGATAGTCTGGTGTTGATAATTTTCTAGTAACGTGATTGATAATCTGGACAGTTTGGTGTGGTAATCTGGATTGAGACCTATTTATATAATATAAGACCTTGTGTATAATGTATAAGAACTTACCTAAGTTAAGGGCATATGATTGATAATCTGGATAGTTACCAAGACTTACTTATGAAGTGATAGGATGCAAGTATGAAGTACCAAAGTCTACTAACTTAAGCTAATGCGATGTGTTTGGAATTTGGACAATTGTCAGGATCTATTTGTATTATGCCATCATTTATTTATATAATATTGGGGCATATACATAACTGTATCATGATCTATTTAAGTTAACCCCATGTGTTTGAAAATCTGAACAATTGTCAGACATATTTATATAATATTGGGGTTATATAAAATTGTATTGGAACCTATTTTAGTTAGTGACATTTGATTGGTAATTTGGACAGTTATTGAAACCTATTTATATAATATCGGAATCTATTTAAGTTAACATCGTGTTAATGGATAACTATTATGGAGCATGTTTGAGCGGTGATGATTGGCAAATGAGAGATCACGATGGATGGAGAATGTCAATTTCCCTGAGCCAACTACTGTTAATTGTTCCAATGAATATCACATACCGATGTGTTGTATAGAAAGCTACAGATAACTATTGTTATTGTAATGCGAAATTAAAAAGTCAGAATCTATTTATATAAGGCCCAAAACTATTTATATATGATACTGACCTATTTATATATATCGGAACTTATTTACACATGAAGGAGACCCATTTGTATATATCGAGACCTATTTATGTAGGAATCAGAGCTATTTATGTATGATCAGGATCTATTTATATCTGAACATAACTTAAAAGAAAAATAAAGATAAATTCCATCAGCTCAAGATCAACTCCTTTTACTGTTAAGCATGGTTATGTGAACCTTTGTAATTGTTTTTTCTTTTTTCCCAATATATAAATGAGGCATATAAGTCACTATAAGAAAGCTGCCGACTACCAACAGATACTCCCAACAAATAAACCGTCAAACAAAATCCGTTGGAAATACCGACGGAATGCAATCCGTAGGAATTTCCGACTGATAATCCGTAATGACTATCAATGAAGTTTCCTGATGGATTATCCATCGGTATATCATGGCGGGAGTTTTGCCGATGGATTATTCCGTCGGTAAATCCATTAGAAAAACAAACGAACGACATCTCCATGATTCACCGACAGATTATCCGTCAATAAATCTCCCGCTTTGTCGGCCCCTTGAGCCCAAGCCTCGCCGCAAACGACCACCTCAAAATTTTATTTGTATTTTTCTTTTTTTGATAAATATTGTAAATATTTCCAATTAATAAAATTTACTTTCTTAATTGGCTCAATATTTTATATTAATGATATTTTATTAATTTATATGACTAATAAATTTAACATATAAATAGTTATAAAATAAAATATATTAATATTTGTAAAACGCACAAATGCTCGAAATTTTCCAATGGATTTATCGATGGATTATCCGTCGCTAATCCATCGCCAGAGGTGAGCCGTCGGTAATTATCTATGAATATATTGTTGGCAATTCTTTATTTTCCGACAGATATCCGTCGGGAATCCGTCGGCATTAAATTCCCGACAAGGGAAAATGCGATGGATTTATCCATCAGAAAATGACAGTTTTCTTGTAGTGGGTCTAGAAGGGCAAAAAAAGAAAGGATAAAATGGATACGGAAACTCTCACCGGTAAAATTGAACACGGGACCAACCTTTAAGTCATAGGGCAACAGCTGACTAACCATATCAGGCCCTCGTTCCTGAATCTTGTTATCTCAAATGGCTGAGATTCATCACCAAGCAAAAGTGATGGACTCATCCAACAAGAAAACTGTTTATTAGACAAGTATATCTTTGAATAATCTATTGTCAATCTGGAACTTTTCAGTAGTGATAAAATGCTTATGACATCCTACTCGCTCGGTCCTGACATATCACCTGCTTACCGATAGAAATGAATTGCTCGAAATAAGCATACCAATTGACTTGAATGTTAGCTGTTTATTTCTCTCCAGGAATGTTCCTCTCTCGAACCCTCGGTTCTGTTGCATGACATGTCCTGCAAGGAGACAGGACTGACTGGAACACTCCGAACCCGACCTTCTTCTCCTTAGCTTTGTTTCTTTTTCCTTGATTCGCTTCAGCTGAATAGCCCGGTCTACCCTTGCCCTTCTGATCTGATGATCTCTTGCTGCTGGTTTGCGCCGTCTGAGCCTGAGTCTTTGATTGAGGTAGGAACGCATGCGGGAGAAGCTGTCCATTAGAGATCAAAATGTCGGCTGATGAACTTTGAATAGGATCCCTTACGGTCGAGTCAAATTCGAAATCTTGGTCTTGCTTGGTAGTCTTCACAGGGAGCCTTTTTGGCTGATCCTGAATGCTCATTAGGCCACTGCTGTCTGCAGCGACATCGATGGTGATCTTGTTCTGCTTACCTTTTCCCATCTGATTATCCAATTCTGTAAGGTGCATTGTGCAGTTTGTCTGAATTTATACAGAGAATACTATGAACCGGTGTATGTTTGGAATGGCTTGTTTGTTCTATTTGTTTCCTCCTTCTTCATGGTCCGGTGCAAGTTGGTAGGAGATTGGGAATGGACATTCCAATGTTGCAGGAAGATTAAACTACTTGGAAAGCCGGACATGTACCTTGCAGTTGCTGATACGAACAGGAGGTGGGCTCGTTGTGTAGCTCCGAGTAGAGCCAGAGGTCTGTCCCATCAGCGAAAGTGATGTTCTAATTATTGCAAGGGGGCGGACATTCCAAAGGTTCAACATGTCTTGTGAGTGTTATGTCGATCCTTTTTCACAGGACTGCCAAGCATCCCGGATAGGTCGTGTCTGGTGGTGTCTCTCACAGGCAGAAGAGTACAAGTGCCATTGATGTTGACGATGCTGCAAGGGAGAAAGACCAATACTACGCGCATTTGTGCAATCCCACCATGAGCCATGCAGGCAGCTTGAAGAGGTAGAAGGGTTGGTGCTACTCTTTTCTTTTCTTTCTTTTTTTTTAATCCAATTTATTGAGAGAATTCTCATTTTCACGGTGAATTATGATTCCGAAAAAATCTTGGGACTATTTGAAGTCAAGTGCCAAAGATTGATGTCTTCATTCTTTTTCTGAACCAACCAGAAAATAGGAGAGAAAATATATAAAAAAGAGGGGTCAAAATTTCCTAACATTTGGAATAAAAATGAAAAATTATTTATTTATAAGTAGCTATATAACATGAAAAAGCATGCTATTTTTCGAATTTTCTTAAAAAAGTCAAGCGTTCGAATTTTAAATTGTAATAAGGCACAATATTTTAAAATTTTCTCCAGCGAAATCATTGGATTTCTCACAAATCAAGTGACGATTGTGATATCTTTTCTGTTTAATGTCTTACTGATGTTTTGAATTTTTAAAAAGTGGGAACAATATTATTTAAAAATGAATACATGATAAAATATCCAAGAGGAAATATATTACCCATTGAGAAAGATGGCTTAGTAACTGCCCTCATCTTGTGACCTAGAGATCTTGGGTTCGATCTTATTAGTGGAACTTTCCGTGTCCCTTTTATCCCATCTTCCTTCTATTTTTTCTGAACCTATGTGTCCATTTTGTACACTGAAAAAAATATATTGCGCATTTCTCGGCAAATTTTTAAGAATAATAAGTTTTCAAATTATTTTTATGAATATTGTTTTAAAAGCACATCTTCAACGTGTGTTTTCACTTTTATATCGAAAACAACTGTTTTAAAATTAGCGTGTATTAAATGTGTGATTTTCAATTTTTTTATGAACATAAAAGAAAAAATGCATGTTAGACATGTACTTTTAAAATAATATTTACCAAAATATTTTAAAATTTACTATTTTTTATGAATTTCTTGTCAAATGACTAGCATTTTCAACTGTGAACTTGGTTCGAGTAATGTTTTATTACAGAGAAAGTTAGATTATATAAAAAAATTATTATTTTACATGAAAATTAAGTTTTAATATGAAATTATTATTTTTTAAAAATATTTTACATTATTGAGAAATTATTTGAAATATAATATTATAATATTAATATAATAGGTAATAAATACAATGCTACAAAACTGTCCTCATTTCTTCTCCTGTTGAACACACTGCGAAGGGCAAAAGGGGTTTTTGCAGGAGGGAATGTCACTACGCAGAATTTTTCCTCTGTAATCAGATTGTAGGTAAAGTTAGCGAGGCTTCTATCAAACCTTGCCGTTACCATACCTTTGACCGTATACAGTCACAACGCCACCGCGTGAAATCACGTCACGACGTGGCGCCGTGACTGTATCCTGTCCAAGGTCTGGTACCGGTAAGGTTTTTTTAAAATTTTCCTAAATTTAGAGGGCCGGCAAAATTGAGAGGCTCGGGAAAGTAAGGTTGAGTCCTCTTTGCAATCAACCAAACACCTAGTAATGTAAAGTAGGGATATGCACAGGTACTCGAGTATATATTTAATATAATCGGAACATATTTTAATTTATTTCTTATTTTTTACTCTAAATCTATTATGCTTCTATTAAAATTTATCTAGAATCTACTGGTATCTGTGTACTCCTAATGTAAAGTTGCTTTTCTCTGCCTTAAAAGGAGAGAGCAAGTGAAAATTTTGACAAAGATGCCTTGCCTGGACATCTGGACTACTCGAAGTTTGCAGTCTACTGGACTGGGTGCCAGAGTGCAGAAAACCCAAAAGCTGAGAACCCATTATGGTAAATTCCTCATACACGTGTTTAAAATGAATGCACTATCCATTCAAATATTTTGACGGCTTAAATTTAATCACGTCCTTTAAAAGATTTCAAGGATTGAGATTTAATTTTAAGAACCAATCAAATTATTTCTATTAATATTAATTATAATAATTGCTCGAATTGATCAATTTATCACATTTAATTATTATTTTTTCATGCTAGGTGATGAAGTATGATCGCCTAAAAATTTCTCTAAACATTAGGGTCCAAAATACTAAACTTAAAAGTCGAGGGAGCAAACTTAAAATTCCGCTTGTCATCCCCTCTCGCTCTCGTGTCATCCCCATCCGCGCTGACGGTGTCTGGAGGCCGGTTTCTGCATCTTCTTTAGAAAAGCGATTCATCGCCACTGTCGTTCTCTCTGTTTGGGGGTGAGAAGTTGTCGGAGTTTTTTGCAATTCTTAGATCGGAGAATTGCAAAACTTTCCGGTTTCTCGAAGATGGGTTTTCCGGAAATCGTCCAAATTGTCCGTCATTTCGCCGTTTTGGTCCGAGTTCAGGGCCCGGTATCTCTCTCTCTCTCTCTCTCTCTCTCTCTCTCTGTCGTCTCTTCTAGGTAGCTACTTCCTTATGTCTTTTCAAACAGCAGCAGCAGCTTATGTTTAGCTCATTTTTCGCCGGTCAATTTTCAAATGTGGAGCTTTTGTGGAAGAGCCCCAGTTGATTTATAGGCGTGTTCCACTCGTGGTTTGCTCTTTGTGATTCTGCAATTTTCTGTCTTTCGAATTTCAGGACCCAAAGGGCCTGAAGATGCGAAAGCATGCCTTCCATAAATACGAGTGAGTACAATTTAATGTGATTTTTTGAATTATTAATCATTGCAATCCAAGTTGTGATTCATTTATCTAGCACGCCAAGTAGGTAATGCATGAATCGATATTGAAAGTTGCAATTTTAATGCTGTAAAGCTATTTTCGTGAGAGTGTCTAGAATTATAGGCAGCTTACTTTAATGGGTCTTTCTTGAATTTTGCGTTCCTGGACATATCCAGTTCTGGAGTTACCACACTTTCGGCTTCTGGGTTTCTACTTCCAGATACCCTTCATGATTCCAAGGCAGCAAAGCAGGTTTTTGGTGATACCGAGTCTAGTGTGGCGATTGTGGTCACAGTTGCTTCAGTGGTTGAGTCGTTTTTGTCATCGAATCACCGGGGAAACATTGTTCAGGTTGAAAAGCTCTTTAGTTTTTGCTTCATTGATTGCTTGATTTGGTGTAGAAATGAGTTTATAAGGCAATGTTTTCATTTCTGTTTCTTGCAGGGCAGTCCTCAGTTGATACCCGGGGCTCAGATAAACATATTGATGGAGGTAGCTTCTTGTGTGTTTGCTTTTACTTTTGCATAAAGATTGAAGTCAGTTCACTAGTTGAGGTCTTTGGTTTCTGCCGTGAAATCTATTGCAGGACAATGCAGGGGCGGGGAATGAATTTGAGAAATTGAATATAGGAGATTCTTGCTGGGTTCCTGCAAAGCTGTTGACTTTGGTGAGGAACATAGCCCTAGCAATTACACGCATGAAAATGACCAGTTCCCAAATCTTCAGTTACTTGTCAGATACTTTAGTCCCTTCAAGATCAACGACATATGTCTTTCTGCAGGTTGATGTACCAGTCTCTTCCCGTGCTCTCCAGTCACTACTTGATACATCTTTCGGCTCTTCGGGGCATGATTGGGAGATCGGTTGGTCCATAGCCTCTGAAGAGAGCATCCCACAGTCTAATTCTGACCTTATTAGGGCAGAGGTATGACTCTTTCTATTCTTTCTTCTTTTCTATGGTCATCTTGCAATTGACTAATTGTTGGGGATGGCAACCTAGCAGTTGATGAGCTTTTGAAATCTTCATTCTACAAGAATACCTTTCAAAGGTCTTGTGCATTTGATCGAGGTGTTGAGTAAATCGTTCAGATTGAGCCTAAAAATGGATCTTTCATGCAGCAACAGAGGCATATGACTATAGAGGAATGGACTAACACAACTTCTGCTTCTATGAGCAAATCTCTTACTAAAATTGCTATTCTTGGAATCTCGCTTCCTCTAAAGGTAAACAAGGCATGTCCTTTCCCCCTTCCCTTCCACACTATTTCTGCATGCCAGAAAGTGACTTTTGTCTCTCTCTCTCTTTAGAATATACCAAGCATCACCGTATCACCATCAATAAGAAGTGGCGATTTTATCTTAGCAGTTGGTTCTCCCTTTGGGGTCCTTTCACCTAAGCATTTCCTGAATAGGTATCACCATTTAAATCTGACGGTTTATGGAAACCGAAGGGGAAAAGAAAGGAAAACCTTCTGTGGTTCATTTTGATTTTTTTTTTATTGTACTAATTAGTCCTCTGGCTTTTGGATCAGTATCTCTGTGGGATCTATTTCCAACTGCTACCCTCCAACTTCAGCAAGCAAATCTTTGCTCATGGCTGATATTCGCTGTCTACCCGGTGTGAGCATATCTCTGTGATATATAATCAGTTGAGCCTGCAGAAAGTTAGAAGAATGTTCTGTTTCCGGCTTTGCTTCCTTTGATGTTTTTTTAGACAAAAGTAAAAAAAAAAAAAGGGTTTTTGTTCTTTTAATTTCTGAAAAGATTTAGGTAGAGTAAATCTATTTTCTGGAAACTGTTTCTGGTTTCAATCTTCCATATTTCTCTTCTTGGAAACTTATTGAATATAACAAAACAATTTCCAATGACTGAAAGTTCTGTGTAAAGTTCAATTTAACTAGTTTTTGGCTTCCCCCTCCCCCCCTTTTTAGTGAATTGATAGGAGACAGATATTAAATTGGAATTCTTTCATCTATCGAAGATTTGTTACCAAATAGAGCAATTGTTTGTTTAAGTGAGATATGGCATAATAAAGCTTATAATTGTTCTCATTAGCTCCATGGTTTTTGCTGAATTGATGCTTATGAGGCTCAGTATCACCGACTCATTTTTTCAGGTATGGAAGGTTGTCCTGTCCTTGATGAGAATAGCAATCTCATTGGGATTCTTCTCGCACCGCTAAGGCAAAAGATTAGTGGGGCTCAAGTTCAGGTAAATGAAGGACTTATATCTCCAATGTCATACATCTTTTTGTGTATCTCCTGATTAGTGCATCATCGAAAAACCTAGCCTTCGGTAACAGCTGTTGATCCCATGGGAAGCCATTGTAGCTGCATTCAGCCACATCCTTCGGAAGGAACCTGCTGGGGTGTTCTCCAAGCAACTCAATAAAACTGGGAATGAGTTTGATAGCATTTGTAAGAATCATCTGTTTGGTTGTTCAACTATCGAGAAAGCAATGCGTTCTGTATGTCTTGTGATGGTTGGTGATAGCATGTGGGCTTCTGGGATAGTGCTCAATAAACAAGGCCTCATACTGACAAACGCTCACTTGTTGGAACCATGGAGATTTGGTCGGAATTCTCTCAGCGGTGAAGAAAATAAGATGGAATCTCAGCCCCCTAGGGCCTCTAGTGGGGATGAGAATGGTACGTTTGGGACACACAGTCTAAGTTCATCCATTTTGAATCATAAGAAGATCCAGGTTCGTCTTGATCATAGAGAACCTTGGTTTTGGTGTGATGCAAAATTAGTATATGTCTGTAAAGGTTCCCTAGATGTTGCTCTTCTACAACTCATGAATGTGCCCGATGGACTTACACCGATCACGGTGGATTTTGCAACCCCACTCCAGGGATCGAGAGCATGCGTGATTGGACATGGACTGTTTGGGCCCAGATGTGGTAAGCAACTCCTTATCCCCTTTTTCCTTCCTTACATCAAAAATGGAACATATTCACTGCTTAAAAGAGAGCAAGTCCTATTCTTCATTGAATACTGTCTGTCTTGGAAGAGAAGTGCTAGTTGTCTGATTTCTTGCATCGGAAATGCACTTGGATTCTGTTCTTTCTTATTCTCAAGTAAAATTAGACAAAGCTTTTCTGCTTTTGTCATGGAATGAGTATTCAGAAGTCTAATTCAGCTTTCATCACCTTGTTATTTGTTTTCCAACATGACAGAAATGAGAAATTGGCACAGCTTTCCCTGGCCTATTCAATCCACTTGTTCGATAGAATATGTTTTGATGGCAGAAGCATGTATGTAAATTAATGATGCATTTTTAACCTGACTGCGCATTTATTCTGAATGAAATCACACATGTTCATTTTCTTAATCTGGCCAGTTACTTTTCTCATCAGATTTCATTAACTTTATGTCTTCAAGTGATTTCATTCTCTAGTAGTAATTATTCATCTGCCTCTTGCTATTTTTTATTCAAGGAATGATGATTCTGAAGATTCTGTTCTTTTTGCTATGGGATGTATATTAAGCAGAGTTCTCCCCATCTGTGTCATGGGGCGTGGTGTCCAAAGTTGTCAAAACAAAGTTGCCTGAATCCTACTGGTCTATTAGGCATGGGGATGAGTATGGAGAGTTGCCGGTGATGCTTGAGACGACTGCTACTGTTTATGCTGGTGCTAGCGGAGGTTTAGTTGCTAATTCAGAGGGTCATATGATCGGACTCGTTACAAGGTACTACTTATTGTCTGTGAAATTTGATCTTGTGCTCTGTTTGGATGAGTTGAAAACTCATTCTGTCAATTTGTGACAGCGAAACTCTACTTGAATGGATCACGCTATGCAAACCGAGCCTAATTAATTGATTTCATATTTTCTGGCTCATTTCTTTGGTTCGGTTGGGATCTTTCATTCTTTCGGTACACCCATGATCAGAGTTGTGTGTGTCTCTTGCAGCAATACCCGACATGGTAAAGGGGCAATTATACCGAACCTGAACTTCGCCATACCTTGTTCTGCTTTAGCACCCATCTTGGAGTTCTCACAAGGTAAGCTTAATAATTTGTTGCCCTCAATATTTTGACATTTATCGAGTTACTCTTTGTGCATCAATGTTCTGACATAAGCAGCACGTAAAATTGCAACCAGAATGACCTTGGTATACTCCTGATGATTTAGAAACATCCTCCTCGTGAGATTAGATGACAGTTCTTTTGCTTGCCTGAGCAGACATGACGGATGTTTCGCTCCTGCGAGATCTTGACAAACCGAACAAACAGCTTTCCTCTGTCTGGGACCTGATGCCTCAATTATCTCCTGAGCAAGACCCAACTTTACCCAGTGGTTTGCCCCGTACCCTCCTCGATGATGGAAAGAAAGAAGGGAAAGGCTCTCGATTTGCAAAATTCCTAATCGAAAATGACCTGCTCAGAAGATCGAGGCAAATGAGCGGAGGAGGGAAATTGCCTGGAGGGGCTTTCCCTAGTAAGTTATGATACCGAGCTCCTGCCATTCTTTTGAGTCGAAGAACTGTGTAACGAGATCACTGTATGCACAGATAGTTGTACAATGAGTTGGGTTTTCCTATCCTATCATTTCTACGATTGCTTTCCGATTTCCAATGTAGCAGGAAAACATCATTTTCGTACTTGGATCCTGTGAGTGTGTTACCGGGTCACGGGGGGGTGATTCCTCGCTGGTCATGTTCTGGCAATCTTTTCACAGATGGGGTTATTTGTTTCTAAGTACAGTATGATTGTACCATGTAACACCTCATTTTATATGCAAAATATAATGTTCGGATGCAAAGCTGAAGATTTATATCACGTATTACAGTGTTTGGTTGTGAAAATTTTTGAAAAATCTAAGCATACATGTGTTTTGTGGAATTTTTATTCTTACATTCAAAACACGTGAAATTCTTGAATGACAACTAGCAGTTTTACGTTTTTATCCCACGAAATTTTTAAAATTCCCATCATAATTTTAATATTTTTCCTAATATAGTAATACTCGAATTTAGAAGCTCAAGAGATTGTCATCTAATGTCTCCATTAATAAAGTGCCCGACAACACACCTTAAGTTTGGCTCTAAACCTGATGTTCCTCGAGTTTGATACAACATGTTTGGTCACGTTACTTACGTGTAACCCTGACCCTCCAAGATGCAGGCACAGGAGCTCTCGACCAGACGCTAGCAATCTTCACCAATAAAAACCCAACAGTATCAAAATTGGTCACGATAGATTGTGATCCCATATAAACTCCACTCCCCGTAGACCATATAAACTCGATTCCCTGTGGACTCAATCACAAGAGTATCTTGTGTAGCAGGAATACTGACACCAAATCTAACTCTTCTCGAATTGGTCACCCTAGATTCCTTTCAAATCTAACTTCCCCAAACTTGGTCAGAGGTTGGTCACTATGGTCAATGATCCCATGTAAATCCAGTTTCCACTAGATCTGGTCCTGCGAGCACCTTACCTTATGTAGTACATAAGCACACAGGCTCTGACTCTTAACACTACCCAAGCTAATCACAATGGCCCCCAAATCAATGTACGCTTGGCTCCATCGGACCCGATCATAGGAGCCCCTAGCCATGCGCTACACGTTCTCCATCGCAAAAACCTAACTGCCTGGAGTCAGTCACGATAACCCATGGGAGCATCTTGCAGCAAATATGTTGATTACCAAGTCCGATTCTCGCCAAGTGGATCACAGTAGCTTCTAGGTCCATGTAAACCCGATTCCACTGGACCCAACAATGGGACTATCTGACCACGTGCCACGTGTTCTTTATCAGGAGAAAAAAAAAGCTCAACTCTCAAGGAGTTGGTCATGGTAGCCCATTATCCTGTGTGGACCTAATTCCCCCGATACCTAGTCATCGGAGCACCCTGTACAATACACATACTAACATTAAACCAAACTCTTACCAATTTGGTGACGACAACCCTAGGCTCCCCTAGACTCAGTCTGAGAAGCTCCTCACCTTTTTGCGCTGGGCTCTTCGTAAGTGAAAATTAAACTCCCTGAAGCTGGTCGCGACAGCTCCCGACCCATATATAAACTAGGCTTCCCGTAGGCAAAAAGATCACGGTAGCGTCTTGTGCAACACATATGCTAAAGCCAAACTTGACTCTTCTCAAGTCAATCAGTAGCCCTCGACGTTGTGTAAATTTGGCCACTTCAGACATAGTCACGGGAGCCCCAACCCTGTGCTATGCATTTTTCATCAACAAAGATTCAACTCCCCTGAAATTGGTCACGGCAACTCACAGTCTAGTGTAAATTAGCCTTCCCCTGTACTCAATCGTAAGAGCATCCTGTAGTACATATGTTGACACTAACTTGGTCAAAGCAGGCTCTCCCAGAGGCAACTACAATGACTGATGACTCTCCAAAACGAAACTAGGCGCCTCTGTAGTAGCTGAGTCCCTAAAGTCAACTGATCAACTCTCTGGTAGTCACCGGTGTATTCCTTACATAGTCAGCGATATTTTTAATTGCCAACTCCTAAACATTTGCTTATTCCCTTTACGAGCATCCTTTCTAAAATCAGAAAACAAACATTCGCAGTAGCACTGCTATATTTGACTCCTTAAATCATTATTATCTCGTAAGTGCACCTCAAATGACATAAAAGTTACATTAGAAATCAACTACGTCGGTCAGCTCCTTTGCAGTCAATAGCAGCCACTCTTTGCAGACTACGTGGCCTTATCAGACTCCATGACATGTTACCTCCATCATCGCCCTTGGCTTCATGTTTTGAGTCCTCATATAGACTACCATTTACAACATTCAAAGCCGAATCAAGTATCTCAATGCCTTACAATTGCTTCAACACATTCCGGACCCAAAGTTACAGTCACTAAAGAACTCCGGTTTGAGTGATCCCTTTAGTAATACAATCGACACAGCTCACTTTGCAAAACTGCCCATAGTTGGTACATGGCCATGTAACTTTAGCTGCAAGAGCAGCATATTTTCCAAACAATGCAGGTTCGTTGTTAAAATACAGCCAAACAAGCAACCTAAAATTATCCATGAAGATACAACACAACAACTCTCTTCAAGCCGACCAAATCGATTTTTATATCAAGTAATCAAATCAGTCAATTCACTGCCTACCCATGACACTAGTTACAAATGTCAGCTAATTCACATCTCGACCAACAGACAGCCATCGAATTAGGTTGTCCTTCATGGACTCAAGTCAAATTAACCCTTACTCAAGGCAACTCTCAAAAACTTAATAAGTCGATATTTTCTTAGGTCAATCCTCGTACTTGGTCAAGTTGGTGTTCACTCAAGTCAAGTTGGTCCCTACGACAGTGGCCATTTCGACTTTCTCTAAAGCATCCTATCTTCCAAAAACTTAACTTGAAAGTGGGAAAAACATGCTCCGGACCTTAAAACAAAAATAAAATAATAGAAAATACAATAGCAAATAACCTCCACCTACTTCTTGATGTCAAATGCTACACTGGTGTGTGATGTAGACACAGTCAAAGGTTGCTAACCCAGCTTAGAACTTAGACTAATTATGCAACCTCGATCGATTCTTTATCTCACTCCCCTGCTCAACTTATCCAACTCATCACAAAAAATGCAGACAAAAATTGAACGAAAATGCAAGTGCATACTTCCTGGAATTAAAACATCCCTAGAATTGAGGACAACTAATGTGGATAGCTATAATATCAAGCCAGCTGTTCCTTAACCAAATGCCAACCCGATTGCCTCCCAATAAGTTGTATGCCCAACCCTTAGTGTTCGCTTGCACAACCAAATCCTCAGAGTCAGTCTCTCTTCCTTAATCTGCTCTACAACTGCAGAACATTGAAGACTCACCATGTCATGTCAACTGTATATCAGTAAACTCCGATAAGAACCTACAAATCCTTCGTAGTCCACGCATCCCTTGTCTATATTCACCCTAAGCTTTCTCTCATACACTCTCCTATTTCTCCTCTCATACCCAAAGCACTTCGAGCCCCAAGGGTCCTAGACAAACCCGCCAACCTGAAGATCCAGTAAGAGTGCTTGAAGGACCTCATCAGTTATGAAACTAAAAATTCAGGGGTGCATATTGGTGACATTCAATCTTCGGGGTGTAAACTCTGCCTGCCCCCAACTTGAAATTGCATGTTTCAATAGTAAAACGCGACCTGCAGGCCAGTACAGTGCAACTTCAGGATGCAGAGTAATTCTTTCTCGACCAACATTGAAATAAATATATTACTCTCTGCTCAGCATGCAATACTAACACAGATCACACGACCATACAATGTGGAATCACAGTTCATCAATTGTCCGAAATGGTGGCATGCGGCTTCATACTGCTACTAATTAGCAACATTTGCTTACTTGAGTGATGATATTTGAAGAGCCGATACGAGGAGCATATATATATATATATATATGTGGGGTTGACAGAAGAGAGAGAGCACTTTATCAGAGAAGAGTAAAACTTAAAATCACTATAAGTTTTCTCTCTGCCTTTAGTAGTCTGTCATTTCAACTGGTCCGCTCAGCTCGATCCTTCTCCATGGAAGTCGTAGGAGCTTTTCCGACGCCGCTCATTGTGGCCAGCCAGCCTTTTCCGGCAGCTCCTCTTGGCCTCATCGAACTCCGAGAGATCGTGGAACCTGTGGGGAGTAATTTCCAGTCAGAAGCTCGATAGGCTTGGGACATCGATGAAATTACAAGAAAATTACCAGTCAGTATAGTTATGAATAGAGTTCCAAATTCACTAAGCTAAATTTGGCGTTTGTCGAGAAAAACTGAGGTTAATATGGTGCAATCATACCGTCAATTGAAAGGGCAGAAATCTAAAAGGTCAAAAAACACAGATATCTAAGAACATGACTTATAATGATAAAAAACATAACTTATTTTTTTAACAATCTAGTCATCCTTGTTACATTTGAGTTTTCGTTTTCGTTTTCATCCTCAAATATATTAAACGAACTGATACATCAGTGATTAGCATGGATCCCGTGAGCCTATACCACCAAAAGTATATTATAGTCTGAGAATTTGGAGGCTTCCAAGATTCAGACCCGAAGAACGCAACTTCTATCTCATATTTTTGACACAAGTGTTAGAAGTGATTCAAACTTAGGATTTCGAATTCAGCAAATTGCATAAGAGTATGTTTTAGAACACTCGACCACCACCCTTGCTGATCATATATCAACATGGCTTGATTGAATTTTGGTTGATAACTTGTTTTATAGAAATGTCTCATATTTTATTCTTATAAATAGAGAAAATGTATGATTTAGAAAGTTTTACCTTTAGTCTATGCTAAATTAAATGTGATTCATTGTATTTATGGATATTAGATGATACATCTCTGTAAATGCACATTGATATATACAATTTTTTTTTTGCTAGATGATATATGTAAGTATGAAAATAAATAGAAGAAGATTCTTGTACTTTGTAATTAACGGAAATTCTGCAGAAGTCTTACTATTGTTGTTCCTCCTTTAGCTTAATATCACAACATGCATTTAGATTCTTTACACCGGTGGATTAGAACATCGATATATGGATGAAAGCAAAAGATTGAAGCTTTCTTTCTGAAATTCTTTTACACGGATGTCGTTTATGCCTATTCAAAGTTGATGTTTCAATGGACGCTGGCGAACTGTAACACGTAAAAATGTTCGTTTGCAAATTGTTCTTTTCAAACCCTAGGATGCGATACAGCTAGATCCATTCCATGTACAATTCAGTAGCTAATTTTAAAGGGAAACGTGCTCACTTCCCAGCGGTTGTGCTTAGTATGATAGAATTAGTGGATCATATGAAATCGAATGGAATGTACTTGCTTGTCAACATTTTCGTTTACCTTTGCCAAAAACGACACAAATTGTCTTGAAAAATAAAACGTGCTGCTGATAATCAGTCCAAAAATTCCAGTTCAATTAGAGGACACAGCTGGGAAGAATTAATAGACATGGAAGGAGCAAGGACAATCAATTGTACTTCTGTCAGACACATAACAAAAAGTCTGTGAAGCCTTCAATTCACTCACTTGACTTATGAAGGTACAATTTGTTTTATATAACACAAAAATCAAGTAAATTTAACAAAGATTAGTGCTTCTATGATAGTAACCAGAAATGGGGAAAAAAGAATTACCAAAAGGACGGGCGAACTTCCAACTGCCATGAGATGAAGATATATCCGGTTTTTGTTAAATGAAAGGAGGGCTTATTAATAAGATCTGAATTTAATTCCCTCTTAAAAAAGGTTAATTTGGTCTTAGTAGGCTCGGATTCACTGTTCTGTGTACATTTGAATTGGCCCCTTACTTGGATATGAACAGTAACGGAACAAGTTGCGATTCATCAGAGAGTCGACTTAAGAGACTGGATATAATGAATTTTACGAACCAGCGATATCTGTTCAAAAATTTTACTCGGAAGTAGCAGAGGTCGATGTCACCCAGAAGGAATCGAAGTGGTGTTATGCAGATGAATTTGTGAATGGTGAGATCACTTAAAAGTGGAAAAGAAGACGGGATGGATCGATTCGTCCCGAAATATGGGTGAGAAGCAGCTGTTAGGGTTTCTTACCTGCTGCATTGCTGACAGAAACGCTGGCGGACCCCGACAATGAGGACCACCGGAGCCTTAGCGTGGAACTCGCACACCTTGTGGCGACGGTGGTACCGCTTGGCCTCGGACATGTTGGCCGTGCAGTTATCGGCCTGGCAAGCGGTTGCCCGAGCCGGCAGCGGAGCCGAACCACCAGGGCTGGTGCCACTGGAAGATCCAAAGTTCTTGCTGGCTCCCGCAGCTCTTATTCGTTTGCTCTCAGTTTCCTCTTCTTCCTCTTCATCTTCCTCCTCCTCTTCCTCCTCCTCGTCAACCGCTTTGAAGCTCTGCTTCTGATCTTCTAGGTTTCTTCTCGACCCCATTCTCCAATCGTCAATGGGGATCAGAAGCAGGGGAGAACTGGAAATCTTGGGGGATTATAAGGCAGATGAAAAGGTGAGCTATGAAGGGTAGATATGAATAAGTGAGTTATGAGGACCACAGGGCTCCAATTTTTCTTTTGCTTTTTTACATATCACGCGGAGAGGAACTTGAGATCTTATTCAGGAATCGTCGTGTATGTATACGTACGATGTATGCGAGCACAAGAAACTACTATATGTAGCAAGATTATCACGTGGTAGTGTGTACACATAAAATTCGGTCAGTTCTAGAATTACTTTTTAATTTCTAATATTTTATAAAAAAACCTTAAAAAATTACGTGGTAATACTATTTAATTGAAGTGATATGACGTTTTTTCCCTTAAGCAAATATTTTAAGTTCGAGTTTTTGTAAATGAAGAAAACTCATATTGGAAGACTTTGCTTCTTACTAGGTCAATCCGGCTCAAACTGGATCAATTAGTAGTCCGAAGAATTTTTGGATACTGATAATGCACACAAAAATATATAATAGATATTTACAGATGTATGTGTGTGTATTTATGTACATATGTATATATATCCAATTCTCTCTCCCCCTTCTCATGTTTTTAGATTCCAGGGTTTTTAAAAGCAACCAAGATAAGGCAGAGTTAATATCAGTGGCTGTCAATTTGACCAGAACAAACACATTTTGAATTTTAACATTTCTATATTACGTTGTACCATGCCCCGATTGTGCCCGCGTTGTAATATCGTATGGTAAAAAGTCAAATGCTTACTAGTATAAATACATCCGCTATTTGCGAGTGTTTTAAGGGGAGAAAATTGAGAGTCTAACCCCATGTGAGTGTATACCGTGCTAAGTATTATCCAGTAAGTATTATCCAATATGCACTACTTGATATCTAGAAAACTAATAGGCACTGGCAAATATATGTTCGAGTTATGTTGATCCATTAAAGGAGAAAGACTCAAGTGAAACGGTCGTACCACATGGTATTGACGACGTAATATTCCTCCTAAGGAAAGTACTGGTATTTTGCAATTATAATTTGGTTAAGTGCTCGTACTTTTCTCTCAGTAGAAATACCATGCAAGCCGTGTAATTGTTACACATGAGACTTTCTCCCATTAAAGTGTAAAACCCTCTTAATAATAAGTTTTCTTCATTCACCGGTTTCAAGTCCGAGACTTCCTAAAGAAAGATGTGTTGGATCTTCTCATTCAACTTGCTCAGGTATTTGATCTTTTTTAGTTTGTTTTCACGAAGTGATAAATGTAAGGGATATGGGAGATATTTTCCTCTGCTTCTTTTTTTTTTTAATAGAAAATCCTTCAGAATGAAGGAATAAACAGATATAAAGAATTTCATTATCAAAAATTGAATTAAGAACTTCTCTATTTTAAAATAAGGATGATGTTACATAACCGAACCCTACGTAGTATCATATTCGATTTTCATTTGCTACATACAAGTCCCAGAAAGTTCTGCGTACCTACCTTGAACTTAATATATTGTTTTTTTAATATTATTTACCAAAAAAGAAAAAAAGATTTTTATATTACCGAAAATAAAATAAAAGTTATTTAAATGAATTTGACTATCATAATAACAATTCCTGAATTTTGAATATTGACTAATTTTAATAATTCTTAATTAGTTCAAATCGAATTTAGCATTGCTAATTTAACCTGCCATGTTTTCAGCAAAGCAAATCTATATACAATTCTTCTCGAACTCTCGATTTCTAATAAGTCCTTGAAATATATAAATTTGATACCCGATTTCTCGAACGAATTCTGAAGTACTGCAATTGGCAAGAGTTTTTCATCGATTTACGGCTAATGTATAAATTTGATACCCGATTTCTCGAACAAATTCTGAAGTACCGCAATGGGCAAGAGTGTCTCATCGATTTACGGCTAGGTTCTTTTTCCTTCTGTCCTTTCTTTTATCACTTCATCGCACATCAGACACTCGCCATGGAACCATGGGATGTAGCTGCAAGATGGAGAGGCATACAAAGAGCATGCCACTTATTTCTAGCAGACATCTAGAAGGGGGGGAAAAACTGAACTCCATGAATAGTGAAATGGGTCAATGTCGCCCATCAACATATGCCCCGCGAATTCCTAGAATGTTCATGGAAAAAACCTCGGTCTCAATTTTCTAATTACTTTTTGGTTGTGAAAGAGATTTGCAAGTCTAAAAGATGCTAAAGAAAGAAGGTATTAAATCTTCCGTAAAGTTCTACCAGTGAGAATTAGATCAATGATTTTTTAGTTCGAAGTTAGAAGACTACATACCAAACTCCATTTCTCTCGTGTTTCTAAAAATTTTATCAAGGAAAATGACACTTTGATCGTCAATCTTTCGCGCTTTCATTGCTTCATCCTAAATTTTCATTTTTTTTTTGTCCTTACCCTCAATGTCTAGCGTTTCATAAACTTTAGCTCAAACATTACATTTTTCATCCAAATATAATATTTAATAAAGGGAAATTTCATATTTCCTTGTAGGTTTATATTTTTTTACGTCAATTATTTGATATTCAAAATTCCAATTCCATCTTTTTAATTTAAATTCAAATTAGGTTGATTCACAAATTCAAAAAACTCCCCAAAGTAGATTTTTCTTTGTTCGTGGGACCTCAATCCAAGACGTTTGTTAGTAACAGGAGAAAATATCTAACGAATATATTACATGGCATTGTTTTGTAGTGATATCAATCGATTAAATTCACTCACTTTTAGAGCTACATTTCAATTTTTTATGTTAAATAAAAAATTCTAAAAATAATTAAGTTTAGTTTATTAATATTGCCACATTAAGTATTATTACATATTAGCACAGTGACACATGATACCTTCTCCTCCATTAATATAACTTATTAGATATGCTTGTCGTTAGTGGGCAACAGAGATCCCAATTTGCCAAATTAGACCAACAGTTTCCTTAAAATATGTATAAGACCATGGAATTATTGGAGAGAAACCGAAGTAGCTTCTCGGGGAAGACTTCCATTTCCTTTTCTATTGGTACAACCACGTGGCCTCCTTTTTCTAGCATTTTTTATTTACCGTAAATAAGAAATATCCGAAAAGGGAGCTTGATACAATGGTACTCTTCTTGATCTGGTGCTAAGAAATTTTGAATTTAATTTTTTCTTCGAAAACATCCGATAAAACTGGAACGATATAAAGAAGATTAACATGGCCTTGCTCATTGATGACATGCACGAACTGGATTTAATTATCTCGTGTGGGACTTAGTCTATTCCCTTCTAAGTTTAAGCGTCTTATCTGTACACCGAAAATAAGTAAAATATAATTAAAATTTATTTAAATAAAAAATTGGTCCTATTATAACTCACATCATCATTTAATTCAACTCTAATCCGCTCTGTAACAAGGTAGATGTGCTTTATTTTTTTTTAATCCTTTTCTTGAGAAGAATTTCGGCATTCAAGTTGAATTATTGGGGAGGTGGCCCATTAAATAAAAAAAAAAAGAAAAAAATGTTGTAAAGGAGAAAGATGGGAACCAATTAAATATTGACACGTTTTTATGAAACCAAACTATAGTTATGCCATTTTAAATGGATTAGCTAGGAATGCCTCATGGCCCCTACCCCATTGATCTTATGGAAAATTTTAGAAGTGGTACTTTCCCTTGATCCATCATGCTTGGTAAATTTTGATGAAAATGATGTTCCATCTAAACTCTTTTGACTATGATTACAATCTGTAATTTGTTCAATACCATTAAAGGGAAAAGGGGTTGCGTGCGTTGATAATTTGGAACTTATTCTCTATAGCGAGTAATTGTTACCACCAGGGACGGTTGTTTAGTAGTTCAGAACTCATTCTCATGCGATTTGATAAGGTCGAGATCTCTGGTTCGAATCTCCTCTAAGCAAAATTTTCTAGGAGTTCTTAAGGCTTAGATCTTGGTGGGCACCGGCTTCTTGGACTATGCTGTGCTTTTGGTAGTGCTACGTTAACGGGACAACGTGTTAGTGCTGCTTATTCTGTTCATCTAATTTGCTCTTGTTGAACACAAGGTTACGAACATTACATAGCAAAGAGAAACTGGGCTGTCACTACTGTTGCCATCCTTTTACTGGTAGAAAAAAATTGTCTTGAGAAATATATCCATAACAGTGACACTCAGTATTTAGCTTGCCGAACCTAAGCTTGTAACCTGATTAAGAGCAAGAGCTCAGAAGTTGCCTTTGGCCTAAAACTAAAGATTTTGAATTTTATTCTCGTTAATAAAAAATTTAATTTTCATTTATTATTCCGCATTTTCTTTACTCACATGTTACATGATTTCTAAACCTCCTTTATAACAAGAAAATATTAAATTGATTGTAAATGAATTTTTATATAGTGGGATTCCACCACACACACACATATATATAGTTTTCGTTATGACAAGTTGAATGAGTATTATGATAACTAATTATTGGACATCCACTCGCGTTATGTGCGAAATTATAAATTGTACCGGAACTACCTGTTAGGCCCATATAGTTACAGATAGAAAATATTATGAAATTATAATTTGTTCCAAATATCATGTTGTTGCATTTTGCACATAGTTTTCACTAATAGAATCCAATTATAAATATATATATATATATAAATCTTACATAAGATAGGTTATTATTATAACTACTTAAAAATTAAAAAAATATATATAAATAAGATCGTATGAACTTTTATATAAGTTGCATATGTTTTTTGTTCTCTTACTAAAAAGGCAAAAACTTGGATTTTCTTGTTTTCTTTTAATTTATAGGAAGCTAATTAGTTATATTCTATCAATTATACTCATATATATCTTTCTCTACTTGTTCAATTATAAGATACCTCGAATGGGTACGCATCTAGAAGATCGAGTTAAAGAAGCGAAACCAAACTGAAGGCAGAGCTAAATGATAGATTTCGGCGACAAAATGAGATAATTTAATAAAAAGATATATTTTATCAATAAATCTTTAATAAAATTTTACGATTTTCTGTATTTCAAGGGACGATGATCCCGTGCATACTCCTAAATTTATCCTATGCTTACGGACATGGGAGGAAAGTAGAAGGAGAAACAGGAGGCCTCTCGAACCACAAGCAAAGAATAATCTTTTAGATAGAAGAGGAGTACAAATATCACTGCATTAAACTTATTCTTTATAATTTCATATTTTTTGGGTATTGACTGCTCAATTTTTAGAAATTCAATGTGTTCTGATCAATTTAGCTAAATTAATCTGTTAAGGGTTTTCAAATAACAAATTTTCTTCATTTATAAGATTTAAATACAAGAACCTTTTCAACGGGATTATGATGAATCGTTTGAACCGGTCCACGTAACTTATTTTCTTTCTTCGTCATAATAGGTTTTTCTTTTTAAAAAAAGGAAGAAAAGAGAGAGAACAAAGGAAGATGGTGGGGGCATAATTGGACAGCTGACAACTTGGGTGAGTTACTTCTTCCACAACCGGACACAGAGAAGAAGGGACAGGAGAGAGAGGACCACATCAATGAATGCAACAATTTATGAGCTTTATATTGGTCCCCCACATGTTAGTACGAGGGTGTCGCCAGTGAGCTCTCAACATGATTTACAGCGACAGCTAAGTCCTATTCCAACAGAAAAAAAAAAACAGAATTTTTATATTAAAAAAAAAAACAAGAAGCAGGGTTTTGTTTTCAAGCATCCAATGTCATGGAGATATGGGGGGTTCAATGAATTCATCTTCAAAACAAGTCTCTTCGTTTAAAAGGTCCCACCAACCAAGTAATTTTTTCTCTAGCTTGAGCCAAGTTGTCCTATTGAGGGATGAGATTCTCCCGACTATGAGTTTTTTTCGTTCATATGACTGGAACTTGAGACTTTGTTCCGAGAGAGAAATGATGCCTAATCACTTAAACTAGTTCACGTCAGTCCTGCTCAAGTGAATTTTTGTGTGTGTGCACCACTGGCATCTCGAGGACGTCATTTGGATAATTGATTGATTCAGCTCAAATCGGGTATGCTCAACATGGATAAAACTCTTATAGCATGAGTTTTCTCTATCCAAAAAGACTCTAACCCGATACATTTACTTAACGGGATTTTCTTTGTTCATATGACTCGAACTTAAGACTTTGTTCCAAGAAAGCAATGACGCTGAATCACCTAAACCAGTCCATGTCGGTCCTGCTCAAGTGAATTTTTTTGGGTGTGCACCACTGGCATCCCAAAGTCATTTGGACAATTGATTGATTTAGCTCAAATCGGGTCTGCTCAACATGGATAAAACTCTCATAGCATGAGTTTTTTCTATCCAAAAAGACTCTAACCTGATATATTTACTTAACAAGAGTAGGTATCTTACCATTTAAACCAATTTATGTCGGTCCTGCTCTAGTGAATTTTGATGCCGTGCTAAAGTGTCCTTTGTTTCTTTTTCTCTCCTCCTGTTCTTTCTTACCTTACTAAGCTAAGTTTCCCACATCACCCTGTGATATCATGGCAGCTGGTCAGCAAATGAACTCACTGATCTTGACGGTGGGAAGATATTTTTTCTTGCCCTAGCCTCCTTGATCAGTAACCATGGGGCGTAGGTTCATTGACAAAACCGTGCTGCCAGTGGATAGACGACGCCTGTAAATTTACGGGTTTGAAAAACTCACTAAAAAACACTTTGAGATCAAGATAAGTTAAACACCCGTGAGAGAATAATTACCAGTCTCGGCAATATGTGCTGATGGTATCTTGATTGGGTGGATTTCCAAGCAGTTTGTGTTGCATCCATGGGCCATGGGATTGTAAAATTTATCGTGAAATGAGATTCCATGGATATAAACTTTATATTGTGGCCGGTAAATTATTTATGTTCAAAAGATATGAAATTTTAAATTACATTCAAAACACATAGAATTCTTAAAATGTAGATAGTACAGTGACCTAGTTTTTTAAAACAAGGATGTTATAGAAAAAGAAATGACTAGCTAGTTTTCGACCTTGGATTTGTGTTTTACTGTTTGACAGAGGCCTGTGAGTGAGAAATGACACTTGATGTAGTGGTATCGTCTTCGGCCTGACGCTTCAACAGGGCTAACAGATTTGGGATTAGGTCCTAGGTTTAAACTTCATTAATAGTTGTCTCATTCTAAGCTTATATATCTCATTTATACAAAAAAAGAAGAAGCATATATTCCAGTTGTGGAAATATTAGAGAAAGAGAAAAATAAAACTGTATAAAAAATTTCATTGATGAGAACAAAGTGTAAAACTTCCTCATACTATATTTTGGCCAAAGAAATATAGCTTTTTTCGGTGTGCACTGGTGATATTTAAAAGTTCAACGGCGCCTTAATAATAATGTTCGAGATGGGTCAATATATTGAGAGGTAAAAAAACTCTCTCGATCTTGAATTCTTTTCATTTAGAAGATTTATATTACCAACTTTATACTAAAATGGTATCGAATAATCTCTAATAACCAGTACATGGTAAAGTGAGCTCTTCCAAAGCTTAGTATTCAACCAGCAGGTGTCAAATGGAAACCATTGACCAGAAATAGACAGACACAGATTAGTCCTTTGCTTCTTATGATAATTATTAATTTCTATTCAATTCAATATGATTTATTCAAGGACATGCACTATTGATTTTATAATTATATTTTCTACATTTATACAGTGTTGTCTATGATCTGATTTAAAATCCCCTTTTTTTTCTTCTGTCTAAATTACTAGTATTCAAAAGTTCATTAGACTCTGACTAATCTAGTTCGAACCGGGAAGACCCACTAGGGGGTAAGCTCTCCCAATGTGTATTTTTTTTATTCACAAGACTCGAACTTAAGATTTTACTTAAGAGGAAGAGGAGATCTACCAAATTAATCAATTCACTTTAGTAAAATCCATTAATTGTTATTGTCGAAAAATACTATTATTTTTAGTACCAATGATGAATAGATCTATAATGATATGTTTGGTTCACAAGAATAAAATAAAAGGGGATAGAATGGAATGGGAAAATGAATAGAGAGAGTAATAAATATAATGATGAATAATAATGTTATTATTTGATTAAAGGGAATAAAATAATATGAAATACCACTTTTAAAAGTGAAAAGATAAAGTTGTCCTTATTATATATTTTTTAAAAACATACAAAAATAATGGTAAAAATATTTAAAATTTTGAAAAAACCCCATCATCTTCTCCCCGTTGTCCCCACCAACAAGCCCACATTGAACCACCATAAGCCACCACTCGAGCTCTCGAGCCATCCTTGGCTCCAGAGCCATCCTGACCTCCATAGCCATCCTGACCTCCCGAGCCACCCCTTCCTCTTCCCTCCATTCCTTCACTCGAGCAACCAATAGAGAGAGATACTCAATAGTCGAATTCGTGATGAGACGAAGGGGTACGAGAAGGTTCGAGAGGTTTGGGAAAGGCACGGGACAGTATAGGAAGGCTCAAGGAGACATGGAGCCCCATGAGAGGGTAGATGGATCGGTACGGGAATGCTTGGGTTTGCACGAGAAGGCTCTCTCCGGCATGGGGAGGCTCGGAGGAGGTTCGGGAAGGTTCAGGGAGGCTTGGGTATGTCGGCGGCGCGTGGCCAGTGTAGCAGTAAAGACGAGCGGATGGGACGGTGGCATGAAACCAAAATTTGATGAATAGTTGAGAGTATATATGTAATCTAGTCTCCTATTCTGGGTGGAAATTCCTGTTCCCGGCTGAGGTGGAAGGAATGTCTTAACTTCCCCTATTCCTCTTCTATTACCATTCATAAATTCTATTCCATGTAATCAGCGAACCAAATGCTGGAATAGCTACTCTGTGGAATAACTTTTTTTAGCAAACCAAACATGCCATAAGAGTTCGTAGAATCAATGGAATAAAAAGTTACAAGGAATTTACCTACTGATTATCAAATGCATACTCTTTGGTCTCACGTGGTTGATGATATCATTGTATTAGACCTTATTTGTTATTAAAATCTATTATTAATGTGCATTACCATATATTTTTAACTCAACGAACCCTCACTAATCCAAATCCGAGTAGACCTAGTTCACTGATCAGTAAAACTCTCCGACTCATGGATTTTATTTATTTACAAGACTAAAATATGGGATCTTAGATTTGAACCATCTCAACTAGTCCATTGGTATTATTAATTGCTGTAATAACTCTGCTTTATTCGTCCAAGCTGTGATCTAGACGATAAGAGATCAGTACCATGTTCTTAATCAAGCATAATTTAAGTTATCCCTTATCAATTTATTTTAAAAAAAAACATGGGATGCTTTCATTGCTTCATGCTAGCCAGGATTCACTTTCATCTCCATAACTTCTGGCTAGTCACTAGTATATTTGTCTTATATTTCAATCTATTTACTATCTAATACGAGATTTATTTTACACTTGCCTCACATGACATCGTATACTTGCCACGTACCCTTAGACACATGCCATCAACAACCAACTTCAAACTAGGCACTTTCTCTTCCATACTCCGACATCGAGGGAGGACGCATGATCATGACCTTGGCTTTTCTTCTGTCCTCGGGTTGACATCTGATATGATTTGGGCTATTTTCTCCCATGCTAGATAAAATTGTCCACAAACTGAATACCTTTCTTCCTATTTCGAACTTAACCAATCATAAGTTTCACACTCGAGCCTGATATTGTCCGAGCACACACAAAAAATCCGTCTTTATACAATGTAAAGTTTCCATCCAAATATACAAAAGTCTGAATCCGTTTTCATTTAAAAGATTAAGTAAATAAGTGGTGTGACACAAACCATATTATATTTTAAGTCCAAATGTCTTTATAATGTAGACTAAATTATAGAGAAAATGACACCGAGAGTCCTATATATCTGTCAATTCTTGCAAGTGAGTCATACATGTTTTAAAATATTAAATCAAGTCCTATATGTTGTCCACATTATAACATTGAGTCCTTTCTGTCACTTGCCGTTACTTTATGCTGACGTGTATTAGTGCCACGTCAGCGCTACGTCAGCGCCACATCATATTAAAGTAACAATATGTGACGGAAAGGACTCGATGTTGTAACGCAAACAACATATAGGACTTAATTTAACACTTTGAAATATTTAGGACTCACTTGCAAGAATCGACAAATATATAGGACTCCCAATGTATTTATCTCCTAAATTATATAATAGAATAATCATCTTCTAGGATTGATTTAGTTAAAAATGAAATGTTTGGGATTCAATGGCAAAAGAAGGCAAATTTATAAAACATACTTTTACAATGTCTAATAGGAGAAATTATTAGATGATCATCATATCTCACCATGTGGCGTAAGAAAGTACCAATTAAAATAAGACAAACGAGTAAATTATTATTAAACACCTAAGCGAAGGTCATAATTAATACAATTAAAAACAATTTGATTCATTCTTCCTCACTACGTTATTGTGAGATATGATTATCTAATATTTTTTGGTTCAGAAGATAGTGGTGGTACGATTAAAATGTATGTGCTTAATATATATATATATATATATGCCTTTCTATATATAACGAGCGGGTAAAATTAATGTTGAGTGATTCCTTGGTCTTTTGCTTTTCAATGTGGCAAACTTTATCATTATTGTTATATGTGAAACCTTAATACTAAAGTGTTCGATTTTGAATTGACAAAGATGGTAACTTTTTATCTTGTCCCATGTACAAAGCCAAAGAAGGAAAGAACTCTAAATAGGTTAAATGCATTTGACGAGACAAAATTAATTAAGAAAGCTGATTGTACTAGATAACATTGATCTTTTTTTTATCAGTATCACTGGTATCCAGAAATTTAACGGGTCCCAACTAATCTGGTTCGAGTTGGGTGGGTACACCAGAGAGTAAAACTCTCTCAGGACAAATTCTCTTCATTAATAAGATTCGAACCTGACACCCTATTGAAAAAAGAAAAGACATCTTGTCGTATCAACAATCAACTTTATAACTGGCAAGTATCTGTTAAGGTATTACGATGTTCGATAGTTCTTTCCTTAAATAGGATCTTGGTTCATACCTTATACATAAGAAAAATCTACAAACACAAGAGTTTTACTCTTAGTGGACTGAACTTAATTCGAATACGAATTAGTTAAAATTCATTAAATTTTTAGATATGTCTCGCTTCACTTTTACTGTAGCATGACTTTTTTTTTCCTCATTGGCCCACTTGATGGACTCGGTGTTGTTCACTGTTCAGGTCTGTGGCTGGCACGATCAGGTCTCTAGCACTCTTTTTGTACTGCCCAGAGAAAAAGAAGATAATATTAATTTTTTCGTGACACTGTTACCCATCTAATATATTCTTAATTTTCTTAATTACCATCTTCGATAACAAGCAAATCGTACGGCATCAAGGGCCGGCGCCGTCCGACAAACCTCGTTGTAGAAATATCACGTGGTATTATTTATACGACATTACAAGTAAATAAAAACTTAATTATTTTTTGGATTATTATCTTTTATTTTTAGAGTTTTATAAAAAAAAATAATTCTTAAAAAGAAGAAATCTTATTAGTTGGCAGCACCGTATAAGTATTATCATATAATATATCTGTTACGGACAAGACTCTCTCCTGACAATGAGGGTGGTCGGACCCGAAGGAGAGCAAAATAAATAAGAAAGCCACTGATAAGGAATAGAATAATCTCAGACAATGCTAGGGCACGAAAACGCACCGGTAAGCTCGAATGTTAACTGACGGGAGCAGCAAAATTGTATTACCATAAGTTTCGTGCGTACTGTCGGGGACGGGGTGCGCAGGATCAGAATGTGAATGTGTAAATCTATGTGGAATAAGCGAAGTTGTTGCTGCTGAAACATGGTAGTTAGTCCCCATGTAGCCTTATCTAGCCAAAGTGTCCAAGGTCGGTGCACTTGCAAAATGGCCAGTTAATTGAGTGCAGTAAATTGTGGTGAATTACCGCATGTCAAATATTTAAACTAGAGGGGCTAAATTGTAAAAAGAAAAAGACAGAAAAAATTGCTAAATTTTAAAGATGAGAACAAACATTAGACAATATACAATCAAAATGAGTGAAAAGTATTCAAATGGATTTGTTGATATAATAGGATACATCTTCTCCTCAAATAATGTCTCGGGTTCAGTCATGTAAATAGGGATAATTCACATTTAGAGAGTTTTATCCTTTAATGGGCTCTCTCGACTCGAATTAAACTAGTCATTATCACAATCATCAAACTGATATTTAGGATCATAACTCTAATTATCATCATTTGAATGATCATTACTAGTGACTTGTTCTTTGATGATCCGCAAAATACATATGTCAATAATCTTTAAAAAACTATTCCAAGAAAAACTTGTCTAAAAATCAAGATTGGAACCTTCATGCCCTAATGATAAAGACAATAACCTATACTTATATCATGTCACTGAATGAGCCACATCCAATAATTTTTATCAAAAGTGTTGTGAGGACATTATGGTAGGTAGCACATCTTTCTCATTTACCACCATGTGGCCTCCATGAGTAGTAGCCATTACAGACTTAGTCTCCCTATTCTCTGGGGCGTGTTGAGATGAAAAAGATTGCTGCAAAGTCGATTAATGATGATTACGAAATGAGAGAGTGTGGCAGGGAAAAGGGAGATGAATGAATTCAAGATTTTATTTACGAAAAATATAAGAATATTAAAACTTTGAAAGTTTTGTATTATTCTATAATATTTATTAAAATTTATGCCATATTATAATATTAGATCATGCTTTTTGTACTATTGATAGGTTTTTCCTAGAGGTTTTATTGCCATTCCATTAACTTTTCCAAGTCAACATCCATGTAGGAGTCACGTTAATGATTGCTAATGATATTAATAGATAATTAACCGTCTGCACTATTAATGTTAACTTTAAAAACATTTTGTACCATTTTGTAATGTTTTAAAAATTTTGTACCATAATATAATTTTAATCTACTATTGATGCTTTTTTCCCAGAAGAAAATATAGAGTATGAGAGGCTCATCGGTAAGAATTGGATTTATGATTTTTATTTCATTTTAGATTAAAAATATCTCAAATCATGATCACTAGTTAAAATTCAAAAATAGGCTCGAGCGATGTATGAGCTCAAGTTTTACATCAGTTAAAAGGGTATGTAGTAGTGGCGGCAACTTGCCGCTCCCACTATATGCTATTTGAACTCTCATATTCCATTACGAACATATCAAAAGAACTGAATAATTAAATAAAATTTTAAACCGTCAGTATAATACAAGCAAAGATGAAATATATTTCATATCCAAACATTGTTCTCTTTCTTTTTATTTTGGTCCCTCGTGAATTAATTAAAAGCTTTTTTTTCCTTTCAACTTTTCTCATTAAAAGTTTTGAATTTACAATATTGGACAGCAGAGATGGACAGCGAACTGTGGCCTTTAAAATTTTTTTTTTATCCTTCTACTACATCGTTGTCCGACAAGCTTCTTCACCTAATCATCTAATTACATGCCTCCCATACATTTTCCATCAATTTCCAGCTTTCAATTAAAGAAGCCATCGATGTCGGATTTCATGAACTCGAATGAGGTCCTCTGTGTCAATCGAGACTGGAGGGGTCTCAGCTGTGGAAAGAGACCCTTTATTGATTTTGGATCTTTCAACGTCAGTTAGGACAGATAAACTTTTATCAAGCTTGTGGATGATAAAAGTCTTGCGATATTTGATTGGATGGAATTATGAAGAGGGATGAAAATGAAAAAGGTCCCAAAAGTTCGGGGACCAAAACTTAGATAAGCATGCAGTTCACTTTTTAATAGGAGACTAATGTGGGCCATCTACTCGTACCTTGTGGGCTCGTCGCTAACCAATGGGCCATATCCATTAAAAAGGAGACTAATTAATGTTTTCGGCCTTTACTTGTAAAATAAACCCTTGAGTTAGCAAAAATTTTATACGTAATGGTGTCATCACATGATAATACTTATATAATAAAAACGATCAGTTAAATTAATTTGTTTTTACAATTATCTTCTTTTTTAGTAGCTTTATAAAAAAATGCTTATTATAATTGGTTGGTGTCACTACGTAAGTACTGCCAAGTGGTGATACCATTACATGCAAGATTCTCTCATTGAATTGTTGGTGCTATGAGTGACTCTATATGAGTCTATATGAGTGCCATATTGTTGGAACGTTTCCATCGACCCTTTGGAATTGTATTAGTCTTCTAAGCATAAGTCGATTTCAGTGAATCTCGGTTTTCTCTTGTAAGAATGTTCAAACACTCCTCACCATTCCTCTACCCTCTACCTTTTTTTGGCATCCAAAAATTTAATGCATCCTTACTAATTCGGGTTCGAGCAACCTTTTTATCCCTTTCTAACCTAATGGGTATAAGCCCGAGTCCACGAAGAAGAGCAGCCCATGTGCGAGGCCCAGGCCCGGGAAACAGAGCCCAAAGGGATAGCGGGTTTGAGTGTTGACAGTTTGAATACTCGAACGAGCAGCACTACTAAACCTCCCATTGTCCATGTATTTCTCAGTTGTTATTGATGTGTTGTCACAAATCAGCCGATGTTTAACAAATCAGTAAGCTATTCGTATCTTGCCAGATATTTACAATTGTTTTTGCTCTGTGCTAAGCACTTATTAATTTGTAATATATGTGACGTGATATATAAGACTTTTGAAACCTAATGCGGTGCTGTGAATCAGTTTCTGGGAATCTTTCCTTTTTGTCGGATAAGATTTTCTTTAGGGCTCTCATGGGCCTTTTTCCTTTGGAGTCCATGCCCATAAGATCGACTGCATTGGCTTGCAAAAAGTGACACTAATCAAATCGTCTATGGAATTTCAAAAGTTTCCATGAGTGAGTTGTGTAGTGTGGGCTATAGTGTTTTGAGGTATAATTCTTACTACAACATGATAGCATAAGTTTAACATTTTACAGTGCGGTTAGTGAAATCTTTACATCTCAAATGTAGAATTTTGAATTACAACCAAATTTACAATTGTTACACATTTATTAATTTTATACATCACCTATAAGTTTAGACTTTTAAAGGGATAAGTATCTGAATTTGTAAGCTCAAATAGTCAGACCTATGTAAGATCTTGATCATTATACAAAAGAAGGTCCGAGACTGGAAGAAAAATTCAGGACACTTATAAGTGCAAACTTGCTGTCACGTGAGGGCAGATGTAGAAAAACAAAATCTTACAACAACATTAATAAAAATAATTCTAGTATATAAGCGTCATTGTCTATAAATTTAAACTTTTATACGAATATGAGTTCAAATTCTTATAGGTTCGATAAAAATTTTACAATTATATTTTTTCAGTCACAACAATCTTACATTTTATCCTATAATGTAAAAAAAAATTTTGCTGTATCTAAAATTTTCATTGTAGTATTCCATTAACCATGATCTAACTGTACCCGAATCATGGGCCCAATCCCAAAATAACGTTGCAAAATCATCAGGAAAAAGTTATTAAATCAAAAGAGACTGACTTGAAAGGTTTATGATTTGAATTTTTGTAAATGAAAAAAGTTTATTTTGTGAGAGTTTCACTCCTTAATGAACTGAGTCGGAACTTGATTAGTCGGGATTCATTGACTGTCTAATACCATTGATCCACTAAATTGAATTATTATGTTAGCTTACCTCATTAATAATGAGAAAAATGAAATAAATAAGGGGATGATGTTACGAGAAAATAGGCACAAAGAAAGAGGATTTAGTGCAGTGGTGTCATTCTCAATTTGACACCAAAGAGCCGGACTCAAGTTCCACCGGTGAAACTTCCCATGTCACTGTATTCACTCTTCCTCTTATTGCCTTTTATGTTTACCTGTCCCTTTATAAATTGTAAAATAAAAAAAGAGGATAATATAATAATTGGTCCCATGAAAGAGGCGATGCGGCTTGATTAATGGCTTTTTTCATGGGTTAATTGGGCTATTAATTTTATAGTTGACCCAACGTGAAGCCATGATTACACACCTTTCTATTTTAATCAAGTAAGTTATTATATTTTGGTACATAAGCGTGAAATCTTTTATTGATTTTTATATAATTACTATGATTGCTCCTACTGCCCGGATTTGAACTTATTAACCCTCTTATGGGCCGATCTAGATCCGAGGATTTAGTTTAAGAACTTTTAAAAATTGAAGTTCTATTCATATTTTCAAACAAGATATATGTGTGTTTATATATATATATTAATGATGGGATAATGACCGCAAAAGTCCTATATATGTACCAATTTACCTTTTTTGACAGTTGAATCGTATACGTAAGAAATTGACTATTTCAAGTCCTATAGTACCGGTTTTATTATATTTTCAGTTCGAATTCTCATTATTTTGTTAATATAGATTTTACATTGTTAACAAAGCAACAACGATCCGCACTGAAAGTGTAATAGAGCTAATTTTATGGGAGTAAATTAGTCATTTTCAAATGTATAGGACTTGAGTGACATCTTCATCTTTCATGTTAATTACATAAGATATGGTTAGTCATAGGTATTAGAGTTTATAATCGGAAATTGAAATACAATAATTGAGTAAAAAATAATTAAAAAGGAAAGGGAAAGTTTTGTGATTCTCCACATTCGACTTAAAATATAGAGATAATTTATTTAATTCTTATTTGTATGACTCGCTATGTTTCTTCATCCTAATATGAAATTAAAATGAACTTTTAGTTGAGTCAGGTTGGGATATACACTTGTCTGCGATCAACAAATTATGGATGTTTTTACATGATACATTAATCTACCATATTATTCACAACCACAATAAGACCTAACGATTTTAATCCTTTTGCTGAGTTGATTTTCAACCTCGGCCTCTGAATTCTTGAACGCATCCAAGACCTTAAACTTCTCATTGATTAGATACAATTACTTATATTGAGAGTAATTATCTAGGGACATGATAAAGCAATGGCGACCATTCCAATAGCCACAAGGAACGATTCACAAATATCTATCTGTATCAGTTCTAAAATATTTGATTTTCAGCAATCGTCTGATCTACTACAGTGAATACAGACCTCGAGGTCTGTTAAATTAAGGGGATTGAGAGCTCCATCGGACACAAACTCTTAATTCATAGTATGGATCCTAACCTAATCGCTTGTGTCATAATTCAATAGAACTCCTACTGTAATTTGTATTTTGTTCCACATGAACTTATATACAAGATTTCATTAAATGACAACCGAATCAAGCATAAAAATGTTAATATAATAAGACAAAAGAACTGGAACCAACACCATTTGAATCATGAAGCAAACTAAACTAACTTTTTCCTAAAAAAAAATATAACTGAATTTGTCCAAAATAAAAAATAGGAACCTAAACCTGCCCTAAAAATAGTACAATATGTCTTCTACAAATTCAAATAGCAATTGGTTACAATAAAACCTAAATGTACCTGAAACCTCAATTACAACCGATTCATTCTCACCTCATATAGATGAATCTTTTATCACCGATTGGTATTTGACAGCTTAAGCAACCTTGCATATACACATTTATGTGGGTAGGATTACTAAAATCTATCCACTATATGTTTGTACATAATCAAAGTAACTTTAAGATAAATTATAGTGAGAAGTGTAAGCATAGTTTATACTAATTACTTCAAAAGAAATAGGTAAACTCTTAGCTTGTTACTTTTGTTTCCTCTTTTGAGGTGGAACACTCGCAACTTTCTTACTCTATCCTTTTTCTACTATAATTTTTTAGAGTGTGATGCCATGTTAGTATTATGTGTCTCACTTCGACCTCTCTTCCTATTGCGCATAATGAGAAAGGAATTTACAGAGGCTCTATTTCTCCTTTTAGCGGCTGCAACTGATTTTAGACTAAATTCATCTGAAACCAAATGAGATAATAACTTGGTGAAATTTAAAACACCGTCGGCTAGATGTCTGCTTCAGCTCGTAGATGGATTCCAAGAAGATTGATATAATAAACTCGTTATGTATTACACGTTTAATATTTACTCGTGAAGTTCATCCATCTTAATTATACACCCAAGACCTTCTTATTAATATTTCAACACAGGATTCACCTATCTAAAACCCATGAGAAAACTACACCGGACTTGACTTGTTGTGACCCCTCGCCCACTAAAAAAAATAACAAATACATGGTTAAGGTTCGAAGTCATGTGGGAACAGGCTATCATTTGACAAGGGGGAAATTGTTGTGAATACTGTCCTGCCGAAGAGAAATTTAAACACTTAAGAGCATAATAAAAGAGGATACATGAATTACCATGACACTACCATATCATTTGACGTTTATGAGAAACTTATAAAAGGGTAAAAGGCTATGACACGTGCAAGAAACAAAAGAAATGCCGAGAGAGATGAAGAAAGGAGTAGTGTGGCATCCCAAGATAGAATTCGAGGAGGAAGTGCCTTATGTTTGTCATTAGCCATCGTATCCAACATATACTTAAACATCGCCATTAACAATTGAAGTTGAGGCAAATAGCTGTTTTCAGTACGTGTGAAGGCGCAAATCCATTCTCGAACTTCGGTTTCTACTTGGTCACTAGTTCCACTCTTAGATCTTGCGAGACTGGGTTCAAATAGATACCAAACAAATATCTCAGCTAATGCGATTAAATTCATATTCGACTGAGAAAATTTTAGATAAGATTGATAGACAATGCTGCTAATTTTTCTTGCACTTTTAATATTTTCTTCATTAAAAAGCTATAATGCAATAATTATTTTTAAAATTTTAATTTTTGTTCCCCACAATTCAATAGTATTCCGGTAGCCATCTACCGTACTTTGACAGTACCGTATACATAATGCCCACATGTTATGCACCACAGCGCCGTGATCGAATCACGGCTAAGGCTAACTTACACTTCTGCCAATGTTCAATAAAATTTTACGTGTTCCTTCACGAGCCCAGCAAATTGCCAACCTGTGAATTTTTTGGACCGAAGCAAAGACCGACCGACTTATGTGTCCTTACCGGTCAATCAAAGGATTAGATTTGCTAGCGAACGCACTACCTAAATAAAATTTAAGGTATTGCAACGGGAATTATTGAGGTAATTTCACTCCTCTTTTTCATTAGTAATATATCGAATTTTGAGTTTTGTAAATAAAACATATGATTCAAAGAGTTTTGCCCCTTATTAGGTTTACCCAACTCGAACTAAGATTGGTTAAGATTCGTTGAATTTTTAAATACCATATAACATACATCGAAAAAAAATTATAATATTAGTTTCTTCTCTTGGCACGAGAAATTAAAGTACTATTCTTTGATGGTGGCCGAAACATTCTCATGGTCCCACACATACCAAATACCACTTGAGCATGAACTTAATTAATCAGACAAAAGAAAGTCGTACACATTAGAATTAAAATATGATTATCATGTACAGCAAAGTCTTTGGCCAATTACATATTTTAAGGGAAAAAATCTTATATATCTTATTTCACATAAACGTGGTGAGAGAAAATTGATAAAATTAATTTCATTAGTAATAATAGATAAATGCTCCGATTAGCATTAGTTCGCACATTATTACAATTTAATTGGTATTTGCTCATACAACGTGATGAAATAGGATCAATTGTAGAATTTCTATATTTTATGGGACATAATAGAGACAGCGGGAGAGAATTATTTGAATTTCCAATTAGGGATGGAATATTTGGCGGAAATTCCATAGGCATATCATATGATGTGATGTGAATATAAAATAGTACAAATTGTAGATGCGCGTGCCGACGGGAAAATCTCTGTGATATTCCACAGATTAAATAAGGATCATGCTCTGGCAATGTGAAGTTCATGTTCTCACTGTCGATCCGCCAGGTCGATATAGTTTTCTAAAGCGAGTCGATACAATGAGATAAGAGTACGATGTGTCATGATAATGAGAGGATAGATTCAGAAATTTAGTTTAAAGGGTGAAATTTAATTAAAGTTAAAGGAAAAGGTAAAATGCAGAGTTAAAGCGTGATACGAGACTAGACTAGATGAGACGTGTAAGGCAATAGGACTAATAGAATTTGGCCTAACACTATTACCATATTAGAATATTTGTTGGACTAAATGAGAATTGAACTCATTTTTAATAAAAAATTTAAATTAACGGGTGGTGATCATATCCAATTTTTTTCCATATGTATCATCAGTTTTCTGAAGTCCAACGTACACTAACTAATCCAGTTTAAACCGAGTGGGCCCATGAGAAGGTAAATCTCTCCTAGGATAGAATTCTCTCCATTTACAAATTTTGAACCCGATACCTAACCTAAGGAAAATATACGTCTTTCCATCTCAATTAATCCACTTTGATATGGTCATATATTTTATATATTCTCATGGTTATCCTTATATTTTCTAAAAAATATGATCTAAAAACTCAGTGCAGAGAGTATTGTGTGTACTGGGTGTATATCACGTAGCAATACCAATGTAGTGTCACAAACTAATAAGATTCATTATTTTAAGGTTTTTCGAATAAAAATCCTAAAAATAAAAAAAATAACATTATAAATAACTAAATCTTATTAGTTTATGACACTATGTAGGTACTGTCACATGGTATGCGTGTTACATAAAAGACTTTCTTAGGTGGGTAAGTTCAATGTTTTAGATTTAAATCTCTTTTATGCCGTTGCTTTTTAGTTTTGAATTTGAAGAACACCAATTTCTCAAGTAATATCAAACCTTTATTGCCCACAGGGGCACAGCCCCACTGGTGGGAGCCTGGGGCCTCTTCCAAGAGGTCCTGGGTTCAATCCCCAGGAGGAGCGTGTTTCTGTGGGTGGGGGCTTTCAGCCCTCTTGAGCCCGTCAGGTTCGCCTGGGTTACCCGGTACACGTGGTTTGCGGGCTATTGTGTGTACCCCGAGGAGGAGGTGTCGCAACCACCGCTAGTCGGGCCCGGAAGGCGCTCGGATACCTCGGTTATCAAAAAAAAAAAATATCAAACCTTTACTGATCTTATGCTGAAGTGACGAATTACTGAACTCTGGCAATTTAGTATGCACGATTGTATTGTCGCTATTGCTACTTTATTTAGGAAAAAAACATGGAATTAATTCCGTTAAGAGATAAGCTAGTTTCATAAAATGGGTTAGCCTACTTAGGACGCATATGTAGCCAATAGTTTTGAATAAACATGTGATACCGACTTTAACATAGCTCTCAGTCTCATTTAGATTCAATCATGAAACGGACGGTTCAATTGTATCGCACTGTTGACTTCCCAGCATCCCTGGACTTCAAAATCTCAATATCGAAGTCGAACAACACAGCAATGGGGAATCGATCGAGATAACCTCATGAAATCCCAAAGAAATCTACCGGGAGGAGGACCCGACAGTGAAATAATTTGTCCTCGCATTGCTTCGATGGTGGGAATTGCAATTTTCGCAGCCCTTTGATGGGGGGCACCCTCGGCCAAGGATGTGATGCTCTCTCTTGGTCCCCTCAACATATAAAAGAAGTTGCAAGCAGACGTGCTTGTTGGGTTTCTTTCACATATTTGTCGAATTGGAATCTGATGTCTAGTGGGTGGTGGGGACAGTGGGCCGAGGTAGACTGCAGAGGGGCCGAGCATGGATGGCTCGGGACCCACCTCGGTCCCGAGCCCCACCACCTCAACCACCAACCCCACTCTTCATACATTTCATGTCTTTCATATCTTTAACCATCATCGATTTGATCTTTCTTTGTTTGTAGGCAAATATTGTTGGAAAATTTGTGTTCGTGTGAGTGAGAAATTGTTTTCATGAAATTGAAGGAATATTAGATGGGCCAATTAAATTCACGGGTTAATATATGTGATGAAAGATTGGGTCGAGAGCAACTCGTGAAAAGTTGAGCCCGTGAATTGATAAAAGGAGAGGTAAAGAAAGTTAATTCAACGTTGGAGAGGTAAATAAAGTTTTGAAAGCTTATAAGGGATGTGTAATCTTTATACATGATAACTTTTATAATTACATTATACGTCGCATGCCCAACTCGTACGCATGTGTGGGTATATGGTCTGGTCTCACTTGCGTGCGATTGTATGACGTGCGTACGTGAAATTGCGTCCCTAAATAGGTGGATTGTAATGTTGCTCGATGCTACTTTCACAGCGAGAGAGTATTTTGTGTAATGGCTATATTAGGAGAAGGTGTTGGGATAGTATTACGAACTAACAAGATTCAGTTGTTTTAAGATTTTTTTAATAAATTCTAAAAATAAAAAATTAACTCTAAAAACAATTTAATTTCATTTATTTGTAATATTATATTAGTACTGTCACGTGATATACTGTTGCATTCACGAGTTTGTCCCTTTCACCATGAGAAAACCTCTCTCTCTCTCTTATAATTTGATGGTTTCCCTAGTTGCAGAGTCTTTTAATTTCTCACAGAAAGCTGCCGGATATATCACAAAAACCAAATGTAATCTATTTTAGGTATATCTGAACTATACTTTCAAATCAATCTGTCTCCCTATCTGCTTTACTTTTTTACTCTATTAACGATAGATTTATTCTCTCCAAACTCATGAATAATACTTTACAAGTGTATGAATCCAGACCAGTTCATGTATAAAGTATATGTGTGGTTAGTCTCACCGAAGATTACGCTCTCAAGGGGATTCGAACCTCTGACCTCAGGGATTTTCACACGAATCGTACGCACGTTCCATCTGCTTAAGCTAATCCTAGGGGTTATTTGCTTGGCTTTTCTCTAATCTTTTCTAAATTCTTCCCTGTGTTTATTTTTAAAGAAGATCAGTAAGTTTAGTAGGGAAGGAGAATGAGGAAATAAGGGGAAACGTGAAGTCTCGCTAATAAGAATCGAACTCGGGATCTCCTTACTCCAAATTATGGATGAATCGACTTACCAGATCATCATTGTGTTTTGGAAACACTTAACCTAGATGAATTTGGGACTATTATATATTTTTGTACGGACATGTTATGATTTCCTAGTTGCCCCGAAGTGTCTGAAATCTGATCATGACAACAGAAGAAAAGGGGGTGCTCCGAAGGGTAGTCCTCAGACAATATCCTTTTCCTAACGAGGGATAACGAGGGACAGTAGCATTCGTGGTTTCGCTAATAATTAAGGTTCCTTTTACGGATATTACCAGAATGATTTTGCCTTTGAATGAATGAATGAAAGATTTTTACATCACATGCTCCCCATATGAGACGAAAATTCTTCATTTTCAAGTTACAGGTTACTCATTCAATGGTAAGGAGAGATCCCAAATAGTTTAGAGTATGGAGGTATAAACGAGAATTATGTAATTAGAAAAGAGAGTGAGCGATGAATATATTTAATTATTGAGGAAAAAATTTTAGGATGTCTTATCTCACAATTACGTGATAAGAAAATACAAATTAAATTACTGCGGTTAATGATTAATAATTATGATAACTACACTAAGGTATAGACATTTATTTACTCATTCGTTACAATTTAATTAATATCTCTTATGCGATGTGATAAGAGTGGAACACCTAAAAATTAATCAATTAAATTTTTTTTTTACTTTCACAGTTATTCTGTACAATTAACCTACGGAATTTTTTTTTTTTCACATTTTCACGTAGACTAATAGATTTGATATTTACGATTTACTATAAACTTGTCCAGAGTTTGTGGGCACAGTTTTTCTTTAATTTTCTAATAAGAAAATTAGGAACTTCCAAAAATCAATATTTAATTAGAAGTGGGAAATAATTTCCGCAAATTATTTTGCCTGCGTGTTCATTTCGCACTCTAGACAACTAAACTCCAAAGGTCAGTTCTGTCATGCCATAGATTTATAAATCTAATTGTCTTTTGTCTCATCCTCTTTGAACCGACCTGAGCTGATAACATTTATTTAGTATATATCATAAATATCAAAAAAATCTAATTATTCCTAACTGATTTAGATTCGAGTATGGTTAGACTATTAAGAGAGTAAAACTCGCGTAACACGAATTTTTCTCTATTTATAAGACTTAAATATGAAATTTTACTGAAGTTAACTTAGCCTCTAATTAATTTACGCAAGTCGGAACTAGTATATTCATTTGAAATTATTCCACATGGTCTTCCAAGCAAATTTTGTACGTTTCTATGTTTTATTGAATTATTTATATGATGTTTCTAAAAGTTTGAATGTGAATCGATACATAAGTTTCCTACTTATGTAGAGGTCGGACCTAACACGTATTGACCGAATAAGGAAATAAAACAGAATATAAGCATACAAAATTGAACAGATGGAACGTGAAAGCAATAGCTCATGGCAGGAATGTCTCTTTTTTTTTTTTTTTTATAGAACATGTGATGAGAATGTTTTTTCCAATACCATGTTAATTAAATAAAATGGTAATGAGAATATTCTTATTTAGTTTTCCTAAAAGTTCAAAAAAATAAAATGGTAAAAACAATGCTTCTCAACTAAAAAAAAATGTCAAATCCTCATTAAAGTGCATTATTATTAATAATTTTCAAAATATACATTTATAATTTATAAAATGTTTAAATATTTATGAAATTACAACTATGCTATTAAGAGTAATACAGAGTACGATTTATTTTTTCACGTACATTATTTACTCTAGAAGGATACAATTTCGAAAAGAGAGTCGATTTTTATTTCCAATCTTTTGTCCAATTATGCAAAATACTTTTCAAAAAATTCAAATTTTTATTAAAAGAGAGATAAGAGGGATCGGTAAGCGTTTCGTCGACAGTTACCACCAGACCGATCGGATCGGCGTTGCATGGCCATGGTGGTTAGTGGAGACCTCATTGGATCGGTTGTGATCGTCAACGATGCCTCCGATGACTGTTCTCTCAAATTGTTTTATATTTATTATTATTATTATTATTATATTATATTATTATTATTATTATTATTATTATTATTATTATTATTATTATTATTATTATTTTAAAAGTTTCATTGAGTCTCTTACCGTAGGAGTCGTATCATGCACGACGACCATAGCTTGGACATTGTCACCGACAACACCATTTTGAGAGGGTAATGGTTGCAAGTGAGACTCTGTCATGTTAACCCTCTTCTTCCCGTACAAAAAATAAAATGCAGCTCTTCTTTATTTTGAATTTTTCAGCACATCTTATTAATAAAAGAGAAACAAAATGTGCAAGATTGAAAGCTAAAAATCAAGTTGTAACATTTAAATAAAAAGCACACAAAGCAACATTTTCCTTTTAAAATTTCAGATGCTTATAAGAGTAAACATGTATTTATATTAGTATTGTCACCAGTGTTGCTGGTCCAGTAGTCTAAATCTTACTTTCATATGATTTGGTGTGGTTAAAGTCTTAGATTCGAATCCCTCTACGCAATATTTACTAGAAATGGTTCTTTGAAGTTTGATTATACTGGACCTTTAATAGTGTTATGATGACGAGACCGGTGTTATTGCTGGTTATTTATTTCGACTAATATATTCACAGTTGAACGCGAAAATTCAAAGATTACCTAATAAAAAAAGTGGCTCGATTACCACTAAAAACCGTAAGTGACCAAAATTTTTTTCGTCACTAGTTGTCACTGAAATCTCCGTAGCTAATAGTATTAGTGACAATTATAATAAATCAGTGACTAAAAGTTCAGATGTTCTGTGACTAAATATAATCATCATTAAAAGTATTAAATTAGAGACAAAAAATTTCATCACTAAAACTTAGTGAAACTCTCACTTTAATTATAGAACCGTCAAATACGTAGGCTAGAATTAATGTCCAATTGTCTAGGATTCGAGACATCAATTAATTATTATTATTTAAAATAATTAAAAAATTTAATGTATGCGATTTCTTCCATCCACTTTTTTTATATATATATTTGGTAGAATTTAAACGTAGAATAATTTTTTAGTAAACAAATTTTTATTTAGCCTAAATATTAGTATACATGATTTTTTTTCTATTCAGCTTTTTTTAAATATTCTGAAATTGTTTAATGCTGATTATCTCTTCAACAAAATGCAAAACATACTTACAAATATAGTTAATATACATCTTACAATCGAAAGAATAATCATTGGTATTGACAATTATTCACATATCATATGATAGTATTATAACTCATATGTTATATAATACAAGAGAAGTCATAATTACATGAAAAACATATGCAATTGCAAAGTAAAATTGAAAAATACAAAGACCAATTTTCATATCTATGCATAGCATCCCGTTCTTCCATGAGTCATTCATAGATTTGGAAAAGAGGAGGACTTTTGGATGCCCTAGAACGTGATTGCCGAAACGGAGCAGGAGTCCACCGATTGCATTGTCCCAATTCCAGTGCTTTACACTCCAATCAAGCCCTTCTCGGAGTTCCAATACTCCCTTACTGATCGCTCGGCTACGACGCACTCCTGATTGAGGACTTTGCTGCCAAACTCTAGATCTTCCCTTGCTTCAACTCCGCTTGCTCTGCAACCATTTCACTGCTCAGTGTGTAAAACAAACGAAAAAGGAATGATATCTTAAAATACAAATTTAAAATGTGAAACTTTTAACTGGCTTCTATGTGCACATTAATTTTGGTAATCAACCGTATTTTGCATAAAATTTATTTTTTAATGAACAAATAGCATATTATGTCTTCTGGTGAAGATTATATATAAATTTTCTCATGTTGATTTAGAGTTAAAGTTAAAGTGATACTGTCATTTACAAAATGGAGTGCAAAAAGTTTTTCTTCCCAACTTCTAGTTCATTCAATGCTTATTTATCTAATATAGAAGCATATCGAATAATCTTGTGGCCAAAATAGAAAATGCTCATTAAATAATTTTATATGTAGTGGTAGGATATTAAAACCGTCACTAAAATAAAGTACTTTTTTTGTGTCAAAGTACAGTTCCCGACAACTTTACCATGCTTTAGAGGCAACTTTTTTTGTGACAATTCTATTTTTTTCTCTCAATAAATGTGAAATCAGTGGTCATCTTAGAATTTGTAGTTCTGACAAAAAATATCTTTAATGACCATATTACATTTTCATCAGTGAAGACAAACTCTTCAATGACTATCTAAGAAATGGTCAATCATATTTCATCGTTAAAAACCTATTTTCTTGCTAATAAAAAAAATGGCTCGATCACTACTATTTCAACCCTCCTTTCACTTAAAAAAAACATATATTTATGTTGGTATTTGTAAAATTAGGGAAAGAAGAAAAAAAAGGAAAAGCACTAGGGAATGATGAGGGGGATGCATGTAGGGAAGAGAAGAGAAGATCCCTTGGGAGACTACAAGATCCGTTTGTTCCCTTCGCCATGCTTATTCCTCTTCTCTATTATCAGCTCTGCCTCTTTCCATATTCCTTCCTTCCTTTTTCTTCATCACCACCAATGCCATTGCTTGATGAGCTTAGCCTTAGCTGCTGTCCACATGGCTCCTCTCTCTCTCTGCCTCCATTAATGGCGTTTTTTAAATCTATAAAGCAAACTCAGCAGAAGATGAGATCAAGAGACGATAGCTAAGCTCACAGACACACATTCTCTCTCTATTCCTCCTCACATGGTGCTCCCTTGTCCCTTTTCTCTTGGAGTTATCGCTCTCTCTTTACAGCCAATGAATAGTTCTTCATGTCTTCATTCCTCCAGGACTTTCCATTAATTAAATGTCCCCCACATATTATACTCTATATATATATATATATGTTTGTATATATGTATGTTTTCATATATGAATATACATTTTTATGAACATTACTGGAGAGATTGTTAATTTAACAGTCAGTGCCTTTGCACTGTGAACAATCGCGTAACTCAAGTCTAAAATTACATATCTTGACCAACACGGTTGGTTGATATAGTTCGTCACCCCTCTTCCATAAGAAAGATTTCAAATTCGTGTTAGCAAAATGGAGAACGTTCATAATTGAGAAAATTTTACTCTAATAAGATAGCCCTGCTTGAACTTTGAATTTATAAAAAAAAAAAACTATGGGATTTCTAAATGATAAGTTGTATATGTGCATTGAAAAAAAATCAGCATTTCATTTAAAAGGTGACTATTATTACGTTGATTATGATTCAGGAAACAAAAAAGACCATTATTGCTTTGATTATGAGTGTATTAAGAAAATACTAGATCAATGCGAAGTGTTCCCTTAGGAATATGGATTGAAAACAAGCCTTTGAAGGGATGATGGGGCTAAAAACTCTAAAAATTAGAAATACCAAAACCGGAATAATCCTTGATATTAATGCCTAGAAATACCATATTCATCAAGCAGAAAGATAGACGATCGAATGAGAAAATATGCTTGATTAGTCAACTCAACCAGATTTAACTGTCTAAGACATTAAAAAACAGTAACTTTTATGTAAAACTTATTTTATTTTTTTACATTTTAAATAAATTATTTTATTTCACCTACTTGGAACTTATCTTTTTACTCTTCTTGTAAAATTTGAGTTCTGTCTCCTTAAATATAGATTCTGTAAATCTGCTCCTATGATAAGCAACCTCCTCTAGAAGAGACTGCTTAATTGGAATGCCCTTATCGTCCAATTCCTTCCTCATCTCTCTTTAAATTTCTTATAAGCAGAAGAAAAGGACGAGGTGGTCTACTCGGGGAACCCTAGTGGCGTGTCGGGCCACCCCTCCAGTCTTCAAATTTAACCAAAGAGAAAGGGATGAGTCCCTCAGTGAGGTGTACCTACTGGGGCCATCTCCTATCGTCCCTCGGTAGGGTCCTCGGAGGTCTATGATGCCATCGTCAATCCTGTCAGGGTAGGGAAAGCCCTGTCGTGGCCATCTTAGATGTCACTGATAGTCTGTCCTCTAGGATGGGGCGGGTCAGCAAAGAGCCGTCACCCCCTCTTCATCTTAGATGTCACTGATAGTCTCATCTAACATGTGTCGGTCACATCAGTAAATGGAGAGTTAATGAAAGTGATGTTATTATTACATTATCATCTTTTAGTTAATGGCTCATCACCAAGTGAACTAAATTATATGCTAGAATTTTTTTTTTTTTTTTGGTCGCCAGCCACGGTATCCAAGCAGGCCCCACCAGCGGTGAGATGACATCTTTCAGCCAACCATACTTGACTAATCCGTTGGTCGCCCCGGGTCGCACGCCTGGCAATGGCGGGTGAGGCTCCCAAGAGGGGTGTCTGCGTACGTGAGGTCTCGAACCCGAGACCTCCTTAAGCGGCACCGAGCTGCTTACCACTCGGCCCAACCCCTCTTGGTAATTATATGCTAGAATTGATGCTTTAGTACTAGCTTAATTCATGTGAAATATTTAGTATTATGTGTCAGAAAACAGCAAATTTCTATGACTTCTCATGTAATTTTACCATCATTAAATTATCAAAAATGCTTTTTTTCCAATTACAATGTATGTTCATAGATCTCAAAAGGGGTAAGAAAAAACAAGAGGAAGAAAATGCGTTAAAAAATTTTACCGATAATAATTAAATTCATTAGTCGGACGATATCAAAATATCTCTTGATATATCAAAAAAAAAAAGATAAGAATTGGATCTATTACTATTTCCTGTGACAATGTTAGCTGCATCGGGACCTTTTCTCTCTATTACAGATTCAGGTATAGAGCTGAAGAGATGTATGCGTACACAACCCAAGAAAAAACAAATCTCTCTTGGAGAGATCAATCCACCCCATACACTAATTAGTAAATTTCCTAAATTGCCTATTTTTTACTAGGCGAACATTAGTCATAATGAGATGAGAAAGAGAATTTGGTACAATCGATTTCGCTCTCATTTTATGATTTATAAGTCACAGATTAATCTTTCAAGTGAGATTTTTTATACTCTTTTATCCGCTCGTTTTTCTATCCTTTAAAACTATTTATCTTTTTTATGCGCAAGGAAAAAAAATCAGTTGTAAGATTATTGGAGACATGGGAGCATTAAATACATAAAGTGAGAAGTGAGATTTGCTGAGTGCAATTGCATCGGGCAAAGAGCAATCTGCCGGGGTCTCTCTAGGGATTCCCTTCTGTCAAAATTCCCTATCCATACGCATACAATATAATATATCTATATGCATACGCGTTCATATAATAAATATAATTTGTTGTACACATTGTTCTAAAAAGAATGTCACGAAGTGATTGAGATCAGCAAATAGAACCAAGGGAGGTTGAGCCGAGTGGTAAGCAGCTCAGTGCCGCTTAAGGAGGTCTCGAGTTCGAGACCTCACGTACGCAGACACCCCCCTTGGGAGTCTCGCCCGCCATTGCCAGGCGTGCGACCCGGGGCGACCAACGGATTAGTCAAGTATGGTTGGCTAAAAGATGCCATCTCACCGCTGGTGGGGTCTGCTTGGATACCGTGGCTGGCGATCAAAAAAAAAAAAAGATCAGCAAATAGTATTGTGTCTCTTTCTTGAAGTTGCTGAGATTCATCTGTGCCTCCCCCGCACTTTACCCATCTGTACTCTTCTTGGGTTTCCAATATTCTCTTTTATTCTTTCCTATTACATTACTATACTATCATCCTCTTCATATATATGTATATATATATAAACATATTCATAGTCATAGTCTTGTTATCTCTCGATCAAAAATTTTGTGTAACTAGTATGAACCGCCAAGTTAAATTCTGCTAGGGTTTGAGGCTAGGAAAGAGTAGTGTCCACCTCAAGGGTTTGTTTATTTTGATGGGGTCAAATCATGCATCACATGCAATTTTTTTTTATGAAAATGGTTACAGTCGTGATATGATGATCTTGTATGCTTCCATGTGTGTATGACACTTTCAGAAACTCGTTTTCTTTGTGCTCCGGTGCTACTTTTTATGTTTTCTCAGTGGTTACGGTTTCGAAATAATTATAAAAAAAGTGAAAAGTCTTGAATTCAAACAATGCCCATAATGCTAAATTCCTTTAGTACCATTCTAAAGCCCTTCAGTTGATGTACCAAATAGCAAAAAAAAAAAAAACCCAATACAATTTTGTTTGGGTTTCAACTTACAACAGAGGTTTATTGGCCAAATAAGATCAAGAGCAAGAAAAAAGACATGTAAAATTCCAGTAATGATAATTAAGTTCATTACCTACTTGGCTTTAAATAAAAAAAATATCATTTTACTAATCCCTCTCTCTGAACCTAATAAGGTTTTTTTATCCTATTTATATAATTGATATTTATAAGTCCAATAGACTCCGACTGATACAGTTCGAGTCGGATAAACTTATAAAATTCAAACATGATTTTTTTTTTCAAAAAGAAGAGCCATTCTCCCACATCAATCAGTCTACTTTGATAAAACTAACAAGGGTTTTGAACCTTAAAGCCATGGATCACGTGAATTAGATTTGCATTAACCCTCATGAGGTGACTAATTATCATTTAATTAATTCATTAAGCATTTGCTATAGATCTCTGTCTCATCATAAACGCCCACTATATCAACCCAACAAGGAACCCTTCCTTCCACCGATCGCCACCTGCTCCAGCTTGTCTGCTACCACTTTGTTGTTTCAAACGATTCTCTCATCTTAACTTCGATAGAGAGAGAGAGAGAGCTGTGACATTGCTAAATCAGCTAGTTTATGTTATTCAATATCCCCACTTCTCCCAACGCATGCTCACAGGTAAAATTCACTCCACACATTTCCCTCTATCTCTCTATCTATCCAAACCTCAATTATTACCTTCGACTCCGCAAAAAATAAAAATAAAAAAACAAAAAAGAAGGAACACGACTATGTCTTTTGTTTCTTTGCTCTTGGATCAGAATAATCCCTCCACCAGTCTCTGTCTCTGTCCCTCTCTCTCTCTCTCTGTGTCTGTGTCTGTGTCTTTGTCTTGCTATTTTACCCTGAACGTTCCATTCTCAACCCTTTCTCTCTTGTTTCCTGTGTCCTCTACTACCTCTCATTCTTTTGCAGGCTGAGGAAGTTCTAGATGGTCATCAGAAGCTTATGCTAATGGCTTCTTCCTCCACTCGCAGGCTTCCTATGGAAAAACCCGGCCAGCATCCCGACCAACAACAGCAAAACCAGCAGGCGCTCAAGTGTCCGAGGTGCGACTCCTCGAACACCAAGTTCTGTTACTACAACAACTACAGCCTCTCCCAGCCCCGCCACTTCTGCAAGGCCTGTAAGCGCTACTGGACCCGAGGCGGAACCCTGAGGAACGTCCCCGTCGGCGGCGGCTGCCGTAAGAACAAGCGGGTCAGGCGGCCCTCCGCCTCCTCCAATGCTATTTCAGCTGCCACTGCCTCGGAACCGCCTCAGCCGGTGGTGGCGAGGTCATCCGTGGATGTTTCCACCCCTGGATCATCGGCCCATGTCAACCCTCTTTTCTTCGATATGGGTGGTATTTCATTTCCTAGGCTTCATTCAACCGTTGATCTCCCTCCTCATATACCCAGTGCTCTAGGGTTGGGGTTTTCTTCACCAGGGTTCATGTCTAGTGAGCCTGGATGCGATGACAATAATTACATCCAGGATTTGGTGTCTTCGGGCCAAGTTCTTTCGGGTGGTTTTTCCTCTGACAGGAATCGGTGCACCAATCCGAGTATGATTGCACCGATCCCGGGGCCTTCAATGACCACCTCGAGTGTTTTTCCTACCATGGCTTCCCTTCTTGCTTCGACAATTCAACAGCAAAAGTTCTTCAGCACTGATCTAAAAGAAATTCAGGCTCCGGGTGACTTCAAGGGCTTCTCTTCTGAGAATGAGTTAGCTGTGAAAGATGTAAAAGTGGAGGGCTTGAACTTGCCGGGCTGGAGTTTCGGGTTCCAGAATCAAATGGACCTATCCAATCCATTGCCACATTATTGGAGCATGTCCAATAACATCGGCACCTGGCACGACCCTTCCAATACCGGATCTTCGGTGACTTCTCTGATCTAGCAAAAATACAAAAGCCCTTCTCTTAATTAGAACCATCTCCCTCTTTCGTAGTAGTCTTGGTTTTTCTCCATTGTCTAGGTTTTATTGGGTAAAACCCTCGGTTCTTTCAACAACCAAAACACTAGATCAAGCCCTTTGGTTCGACTGTGACCTCTAGGAACACTTTCCAAGAGCATCTCATCAAGCCCGCTGGTAATTCACTCAGTGAAGATGGGACAATAAGTTTCTGGTTGAGTTCGACTAGTGATCATGGGAAGAGTGAGGATCGGAGCGATCATGTCAGCAGCAGAAGTATTCTGGCCTGTTGGGTTTTTTCAATATGATTGCAGGTTGAGAGACCCACGACTGCGCTGAGAGGAACCTCGGATCCTTGTCTCGCCATCCCATCACCGCATTTATGGATCGATTCTCCATGAAGAGAGTGGATCTTCCTTCACAGCCTTTCAATTTCTTGGAGTCACGTCTGGGTATGTACATATATGTATGACTTTACCCTTTTCTTTGCACTCTACCTGTTCTAGATCAAATTGGGATGGGGGCTCTTTTCTTGTACTTGGTATAGTTACGTCCTCAATTTTGAGATGGTCAAATTGAGGAATTTATTTTTTTTTAAATTATTTTTTTTCAATTTATTTTCTTGAGACATTTAATGGGGCAAAATTGGGTATACTAGTGTAATGTCAAGAGGGAGATGATGTGTTATTTGCAATTACTGGCTTTTTACCATTATGTTTGTGGTTGATCTGAACTGGCTAATTTGATTTTAGTCTGCATATGCTATTAATTGATTGTAAAGGCCGATGCGTTTTATTTGATTTTTTTAGCAAATATTGCGAAAAACAACATCAAACAACAGACGAATAGAAAGTTTAGTGCATTTTGTGAGCAATATATCCTATGATTTTTCATGTGTCTATGCGCTTCAGCTTCTTCGTTCATTTTCCTTGTTGCAATCTTCCCGAATCCCGAATACAAGAAATTTTGAGCGAGGTCTGGTGCAGAAGTATCGTTCTTGATTTGAAATTAGCACCCGCGTTGATATTGGCTTCAAACTTTCCCAAAGTGAAAATCTCCTTGTATGTCGCTCGAATGAGTAAATTAAATCACTGGACATTGTTGATATCCAAAGTTTCAGGTGTGATTGACCTCTTGGAGGATACCATATCAACTAGCTACATGGTAATTAAGTTACTAAATAGTTTGTATCAACATAGCTCTTTCATGGATGAATTATTTTCCGAATTTTTCTGATGGCCTCGAGGCTTGAAACCTCGAAACAAAAACTGAAAAAGTTACAGAGTATGGAAATGGGATAGATTTAAAGTGTGTTCGAGTTTACATGTCAGAGAGATGAGAAATGTTCTTGCAAAGCTTTCTTTTCGATATTGGTCTACAGTTTGAGAGTGACGGTAGGCCTCGGAATGAGTATCCCTTGATCTTCAGTCGGGATCATCTATTCTATAGCAGATCCTAACAAAAAAATTATCTGGCCACTGTGCATATGCCTGTATTTTAAGTGTAACTTATGAACAGTTTCGGTATTGCGTAAGGAAGACCTGAACCTGCAAGTCCACACTCCTTCCACAGTCCTCTGGCAGCAATAAGCAGTATGAAACAATGGAATGGAATGGATTTTATAGTGTAAACTGTAATAACACATTGAGAAAATGACTAATCTTTATTTTCATTTTGAAAATAACAAAGAGTCTAGTTACGAGAATGAGAAGTGATCCAATGATCATTCCTTTTTCCTTTTTCATCATTCTATCAACCTAAGGGAAAAATTTACACCAATCAAATGAATATAATAAATTTTGTAAATGCAATCAAGTAAGAAACCGATCAAGCATGGATCCATTCAATCTCACAATGCATCTTAACAGTTTCGTACTCCACTCTTATAAATGGGAAACCAATGTACTACTTTAAACCTTCAAGGGGCATTCGTCAGGGAGACCCTTTCTCGCCCTTCCTCTTCCTCTTAGCCACTAAAACCCTCTCTAGGCTTCTCACCCATGAGGAGATGCTGGGAAACATCCAAGGAATGAAAATGTCTCGGGTTGTCCCACATTCACCCCACCTTCTCTTTGCCAATGACTTATTCCTTTTCGCCACAGCCACAAATCAGAATTTGCAAACTCTCTTCTCATTTCTAGATACCTATCAACAATGGTCGGGCCAACGAATGAACAAGACCAAGTCAACCATTTTCTTTAGCAAGAATGTGGCACCTTCAAGACAAGACCACATTTGCCATATGTTGCAGCTCAAAAAAGGCCAAACTGATTCAAAATACCTTGGTCTCCCACTGCACATTCAAAGAGCCAAGACTACCTCTTTCCAACCCCTCATTGATAAAGTCTCAAGGAAGTTGGCCTCTTGGAAAGAACACACACTTTCACAAGTAGGGAGAAGTGTCCTAATTCGATCTGTTGCTTTCGCAATCCCTACATACACTATGGGAACTTTCCTCCTCCCAAAGAACCTACGCTCCAAAACGGACTCCCTTTTTTTCGAACTTCTAGTGGGGTTCAATAAATGGTACTCCAAAAATGCACTTAAAAGCTTGGAATGCTCTATGTCAGCCTAAGGAACTAGGAGGCTTGGGTTTCAGTCGCATGATGGACCATAACCAAGCTATTCTCTCCAAACAATGTTGGAACCTTGTTCACACCCCATCATCAATTATGTCCCAAACTCTAAGAGCCAAATACTCCCTAGATTGCCTAAACCTGCCATAATCATCCTGTCCCAATTCATCCTTCTTCTGGAAAGGGTTAGGAAAAATCAAAGATTTGCTCCAAAAAAAACCTTTGTTACAACATTGGATTAGGGAGGTCAATCAGCATCTAGGAAGGCCCATGGATTCCCAAGGGGCAGAATTTCAAGCCCACTCTTGTATCCTTTGAGTTGATGCACTCAAACTTCCAATGGGGGAATCAACTCTTCCTGCCAGATACTAGATCTTGGAACACTGATCTTCTTCAATGTTTATTCAATCCCCAAATAGTGAACAACATCTTATCTATTTGGCCAAAGCAAGGACTCCACAATGCATGACTTGCTATTCTGGACCCCCAAGGCAAATGGTTTCCTGACATCAATACATCAAAGTCAACCTAATTGAAAGACCAAGAGCCCCGCTTCCAACACTTAGTTTTCAATCAAAAGGAGTGGAAAACACTATGGAGAGCCAAGGTCCATGACCACCATAGGCTGCTTATGTGGAAGATTGTCAACTCCACATTGCCCTTGAGAAGCATTCTATCCTTAAGAATGCCAATTCTAGACTCCTAATGTGTTCTGTGCAATCAGGAGATGGAAACAACTGAACATGTTTTCCTTCAATGCTCATTCAGATGCATAACTTAGTCCCTTTTAGGAATTCCAATAAGAGTTCAGGCTATACAAGGATTAACAACACAAAAATGGATCGAACTGATTTTAGGCCTCAACAATAGCTTAGCAATCCCAGTTGAGTCAAATCATCATTTTTGCTGTAAGCTGTTGTTACATTTGATGTTATTTGGCAAACCAGGAACTCTTGCTTGCATGGAGGCACAAGTGCGAATCCCAGAGAAGCGGCAAATGAGATAAATAGATGAACAAGCTTGTACCTCAAAGCATGGCTATCGAGCCAAAACTCCACTAGTACCAGTAACTGATGCACTCAGCTTGCCCAACCCAAGTTATTTTTTGATGTTGTGATTACAGACTGTGATTCTTAGCTTGTAGCAGTACTCGCTGATTCTTTGGGCTCCATACAAAATGCTTGGACAACACAATCAAGCAATAAAGACCCTTTTAGAGGCGAAGTGGAAGCAGCTCAGTTCACGATTCACTGTGCAAAATCGATGAAGCTTTCTACATTACTTCTTGTAGGAGACTCCAAAGACAACATCGAAGCATTGACGCTTGGTTCCTCCATAGACCAACCTGCAGTGGATCATCGTCTAGCCTCAGTTACTGTAGATCTGCAAATATTTGATAGCTGGGAAGCACTGTTTGCACCTAGGACCAGTAATTTTTTAGCCCATAATCTAGCAAAGTGGGCATCATTTTGTAAACACTTCGAGCACATTCCTCTTGCTTCCCTCCCAGCGGAAGTGACTACTCGAATTGATGTATGACAGCCCAGACCTCATTTTGTACTTACTTATATTTCAATGATATTATCGTTTTCAAGCAAAAAATTAAAAAAAAAGGGCTAAACTACTCCATTCCATTTCTTTCAATTCCATCGCACCGAACACAACAGAATAGTAGGAAGTATAGTGCTTGGTATGGTTGGTACTTCTATTGCCCTATGACCTAACTAGAGGTTTTGGATTCAATCTCGTTAGGATTCAATTTCAACAGTAGAACTTTCCGTATTCCTTTTATCCTCTCTTTCTTTTACCCATTTAGATTTACGTACTCTCCTTTGAACATCAAAAGAAAAAAAAATCATAGTCTCAAATGCTCGAGCACACGTAAGTTTCAGGTGCAGCATGAGCACACGTCCTAGCCAAAAACAGAAGTACATATGTATTACAAGTTTTTCACAGTACACAAAAGTCCGTTGTCCTAATCAATCAAGTTGCAACCTTATTTGGAGACTCTAAGTGGAACATTTTGTTCGACCTATTGTGGTCCATGAACAAGATACAAGTTTATGTTGTCTCTTCATTTCGAGCATTGTTTTAAGTTTGAATCTTTAAATAAAGAAAATTCACGATGAGTGTGTGCGCTTTGCTCTTCCAGTTGCACGGTAGAGCAAACACAAAAAAAAATAGTGTAAAGGTTAAGAAAAATCCACCAACATGGGTTAATCGGGGTACTCAGGCTTGTGAACGAAGAAAATTTTTGAGTAGAAGAGTTTTACTGCTCATTAAACCAAACACAATTTAGACATGAATTGATTAGATTCATTAGACTTCTGAATATTATGAATAAATGTACACCCGAAAAAATAAAACCCGACTCTCTGTATCGTGGGTTTTGGTGTCAGCCAGTCTTCTCGTCTTTTCAGGTCATTCGGCCCACTGACAAGCTTATTAGCTCCAACAAACATGGCCCATTTCTGAATTACAGTGGAATATTTTCCCAGAAGGTGGACAAGAAAATCTCCATTGGAGCTATAGCTTGCTCTTTTTTTTGTTTGTGCACACTAGTATTTAGAAATTCATTGAGCCACCGACTAATCGAGTTTGAGTCCGGTCGGCCCATTTAAGAGGTAAAGTTCTCCCAACATGAGTTTTCTCCATCTATAAAAACTCGAATCCGAGACCTTTACTTGAGCGGAACAAATGTCTTACCACTTGAATCAACTCATATTGGTCTTGCTTTTATTAAGTAGATCAATTTGTACCTTAAAATTCAATGGATCTAAACTAATTTAGCTTTTATCATGGTCGATCCATTAAATGGTAAATTCCCTTCCCTCTTAATTTCTGTAGGTCCAAACCAACTTTCTGCAAATGATTCCAGTGAATTTCGAAATACTATGAACCCATAAAGAGTAGAGTTGGCAACAGAGGTAGAATTTCGATAGTGAGTAGGTCTGTGTTAATTCTGAGTTAGTTGAGAAGATTCAACGTCTATACATTTTTCATAAATAAGGTTTTGGATTGAATCTTGTGGATGAAAATGATGCATAATTGAAGGGTTTTATTCTTATCGAAACGAACCAACTAGTTCGAACTTGAATTAATTGGAAGTCATTTACAATCATGGATACAAGATAATACAAATAGGGGAAGAGAGAAAAGGGCAAGGATTTTTTTTTTTAATTTATGATTGAAATGGAGAACAGTAGTAGTCACTCACTGATCAATCTGTATTGGCAATAAACCCAGTTATGGTGTAAACGAGCCGAGCCATGACTTACTAAACTCATTTAGCAATTTGCCAGTTCGGTTCCCTACTTGAGCTTCATTGAGCCCCATATTTTAAACTCGGGCTTGATTTGTTATGATAAACAAAGGTTTGGCGAACCTCTATGAGCTAAGCCGAGGAAGAGGATGTCGAGCGGGGGGTGGGTTAGCATGTAGATACTGAAGTGCGAGGAAGGTTGAGGAGGAAGATGAGAACTAATTATGATAAGAGTTCCGTGAGCGGGTGGAAAACAAAGGAGAAATCATGAGAAAAACTGAAAAAGCAAAGTGAAAAACTATTTTTTTTAATTTTCTTAAAGTTAAAAATAATAACAATTATTATTATAATATTAAAAAAAGTTATTTAGGCTTGCAAGTTTTTAAGTAGAATATTATTGGGCATAACTCAACTCGTTTAGTTGACAAAGCAAGCTAAACTCAAAGTCATTATAATTAGTCGAATTCAAGTTTTTATCGAGTCAAATCCAAACTATTCGTGAATTGTACTATATCATTTACACCCCTAATCCCAATACCACCAAAGGTCCGTAAAGTTCAAAAAATGTGAGCCTATTGGACTGAGACCAATTTCCATATCAATCATTTTTCAATGCACCAGTCAACCAAAAAAAAAAATCAATTAAGCTTCTTATGAATATTTTATAATTTCCCATCCCCTCTTTATCTTCAACCGTTCCTCACATACATATCCACTTCTTTTTGTACTTTTCCATCCTTCCGTCAATCTTGCTAAAACCCACAAAAACGGAGAGTTAAACAGAGAGAAAGACGAAGAAGTTGGGAGATAGAGAACTCAGGGATGGTAAGAAAAAATAAAATACGATATAAATAAGATTCGTTTCAAGTTTAGTAGATTTTATTACTTAATAGTATATTATAGTTAATATGATTTGGGCATAAAATATGGATAATAGGGTATGTGGAGGTACTAGGGCTATCATTGTAGAGTAAATTAAACTTCATAAATATGTATATATATACACACACATATACAGGTAGAGAACACTGCGGACAGTGAGGGAGAAGTTCGCGGAGACGACAAAATAGGAGAAAAATTGGAGGTAATTGAGGCCCAATTCGAATTAAATAAATTATGTTCCTCAATGTTATATACATAATTTAGTAAAATTTAGTTAGATTGACGCATTCCCATAAATTTTAACTTGATAGGTGAAAATCATACGGTCAATAAAAGTGCAATAAATAGTGTCTTGGAATAACTTTTGGGGTCATTTTTTATATAAATATGTATGATATATTTTAATTTGTCATGAATAATATTATAAGACTTGAAGAGATTGGAAATAGACATCCGGGAGAACAAGATCAGTAGACCGAGTGAAGGGGTGGTGAGTACTTGTTTCTGTTATAGAATAATATAGCGTTTGTTACATATATAAATATATATTTACACGTACACGAAAGCAATTTATCTTATACATATCTAATTACATACTCTGATGCAGACCAACCTCTCGTGTATTACCGATAAAAACATATATGTTCATGCAGATACTTTGTCTGTGATGTTAGCCCATTCATTTCTTTCCTTTCTAATTGAATCCGAACAATGCATGAAATCTCTTATCACACGGGCAAGAAATGAAATAGAATAATTGTATCCCCTTTTCTTTCAATTATATATGTATATATAAACAAGCCGATTACATGCATATATATATATATAATCGTAATTCATTGAGTTATACGGATATTAAAGGAAAAAAAGTTCAATAAATACGAATGAGATTGCTTTCGTGAAATTAGTTAGTCAATCTGTGCATTGTTGTCCATATTTTGCGTTAATTTTATATGATTATAAATAGTCATGGTGAGCGCTAAGCCGACGGACTCTAATGGGACAAAAAAAAGACAGAAAGAAAATATAAATCAAAGAGAAAAGAGAGAGATTTAATTTACCGCAGATAGTCGGCGGAATATAAAAATAAGATAATTTAAAATCGCTCTTATTGTTAGAGAGTAATGGACGGCCCTTGAGAGTGTGATGTGTGTAGACCAAGGGCACCGGGAGATTGGGAGGAAAATTGATATTGATTATTTCATGGGGTCTCGGTATCGTCGAAAGTGGAGTATCGATACCGTTATAATTCTGTCACAGAGGGAGTGCGATCCCATGGCTATTGTTTGTTATGATTGCTTTCTTGCATTGTGTGTGTGTGTGTATATATATATATATCATATTTTAGCACAACAGTTTGATGTTCTTCTTGTGGTGTAAATATATAAATGTAATAATCATTAAGAAATTATATTTATAATATTATTATACTTTAGAAATTGTACTCACTAAACTCGTAGCTCACCCCCTCGAAAGTTTTCGTTTCAGCAAAATAGGAGAAGGACGAGCCGCTGGAATTACCATTTTGGTTCGGGGATCAGCGTAAGGCCTCTTGTAGATAGGTATCAGATATGTAAGTTAGATGTATAATGGTTCTGTAGATAATATTACGACTTGAATTTTTAGTAGAGATGATTTTTTGGTTGGAAGAAAGATGGAATATGGTCATGAATATGATGCTGGAGTATATATTATCTTGATGGATATTAGAATACGTTTTTTCTGATATGAAATATTGTAAAAATAAGAGGAAACTCTGTCAAATTTTCGAGTCGTAACAATTTTGGTATCGAGCTTAGGTTAGGAGATTCCGTAGACTAATGTAGATGTAAGATCCTCGCATAGTTTTGTGATAGGTTAGATATTCAGCGTTTGAGTTATTATTCATTTTATAAGTTATATATCTTTTATATTTGGATAGGGAATTAGTAATGAGGCCCCAACGTGCTCAACGTGTCCCACCGAGATACCGATCTAGGGAGGGTGCAAGTGGTCAAGAAGCACCTCCGGTTCCGATGGAGGATCAGATCTCTCAAACCAGCTCTCAAGAAGTCCCTGTTCACCCCCCTGAGAGGAATTTAAATGTTCAGAGCACTTTGGACGCAATGGCGCACTTGGTTGAAGAACAAACAAGACTAATTGAGCAACAAACAACCTTTTATCAGCAGCAAACAGGTGCACAAGCGAATCCTGAGAGGATCCCGTATGAAAATTTCAGGAAGTTAGGACCTCCTTCATTCTCGGGAGCCGCAGAACCTGAGATAGTGGAGAACTGGGTTGCTGATATTGAAAGGATCTTTTTTGTTATGGAGTTCTAGATGCACAACAAGTCATTCTTGCGGCCTTTATTTTGACTGGAGACTCTAGACATTGGTCGGAGGTAACTAGAAGACGACTCGATCTGACCTCCACAGGTACTATTACTTGGGCCTAGTTCACTGAGGCATTTTTTTGAGAAGTATTATCCTGTTTCATATCGGCATCTTAAGGAGAGGGAGTTCCTGAACTTGAAACAAGGATATGAATCAGTGGCTGAATACGAACTGAAGTTTACCCGTTTATCTTGGTTTGCTCTCACTTTGGTTACTGATGAAGCTGCGAGGTGCAGTCAATTTCTCGATGGCCTAAACATCAAGTTGAGATCCCGACTGTCGATTTTCAAGCTTTTCAATATTCTGAACTCTACAATAAGGCTCTCATCACTGAACAAGATTTGCGAGATGAGATGATAGAGATAGGGCAATGAAGGAAAACTCGACATGATCCAATTTCAGAAGCATCTTTCAGGACTTCGAAGTGAGGCGGGTTTGTCTCGGGTTCATAAAGGGATAAGTCCATTTATCAGTCAAATCCAGTCTCATCTAGTCATCTAGCAGGAGAAGGACATAGTAGACTCAATCTCCCTAGAAATCGCTCTTGCCAAACATGTGGTCCTATGCATGCAGGTGAATGTCAAATACGACCTAGAGGGTGTTTCCATTGTGGGCGGCTTGGCCATATCAATATCCATTGTCCCTTACTAGTAGGAGAAGATGTGATTTGTGATTTTTTTTTCAATGTGCAATGAAAGCACACTTACAGCAACATTGTCCTCGAGCTACCTCCTCAGTTGGCAGTGCTAGTGTAAGCAGCAGGACTAGAGGGAGAATATTCCCGAGCAGAGGAAGAGGATAGATGAGTGGATCTAGGAGTTACCAGGGGCATGGAAGCGAATCAAGTGTGAGTAATATAGCCCAATCGACTCCTAGAACAAGCCAGGCAGACAAGCCCGTGACATAGGGAAGGGTTTTCACCTTGACAAGACCAACGCAGATGGTGTCCCGTTGTTGTCACAGGTAATTTAACTCTCTTTAGTAGGTCTGCACAAGTACTAATTGATCCTGGCTCTACTCATTCATTCATATCATTAGACTTTGCGATACATGATAACGTACCTCAAGAGTTATTAGATTTTCATGTGTCCATAGCAACACCTATTGGGGGAAGGGTAATAGTTGACAAGATATATCGGGCGAGTGTTATTCAGCTTGGAGGGAGGGAAATGTTAGTGGATTTGATCACACTAGATATTCGGGATTTTGATGTTATATTAGGTATGAATTGGTTTTCTTCTCATCATGCATCCATTGAACGCTACAAAAAGGAAGTCATATTCAAGATATTGAATGAGATTGGGTTTAAGTGGCACGGAGATCAAAAAAGTATTTCATTTAGCTTTATATCCTATATCAAGGCAACCAAATTGTTGAGGAATGGCTGTGAAGGATATATAGCTTATGTCATATCTGCTGGAGTAGAATTATCGAAGAAAACTAAGATTCCAGTAGTTTATGAGTTCCAAGATGTATTCGCAGATGATCTACATGGGTTGCCAGCAGATAAAGAGATTGAGTTAACCATTGAACTAGAGTCAAGACTACACCGATTTCCATTACACCTTATTGTATGGCTCCAGCTGAACTCAAGGAATTAAAGGTTCAGTTACAAGAATTATTGGAGAAGGGATTTATCATACCGAGTATGTCACCTTGGGGAGCTCCCGTGTTATTTTTAAAGAAGAAAGATGACACCTTGAGATTGTGTATTGATTATCGACAATTGAATCAAGTCACAGTATGTAATAGATATCCATTGCCACTAATAGATGATTTGTTTGACCAACTCAGGGGTGCCAATGTGTTTTCAAAGATTGATCTTCGATTAGGGTATCAGCAATTGAAAATAAGAGATTCAGATGTTCCGAAGACTGCTTTCTGTACTAGATTTGGACATTATGAATTTCTTATGATGCCTTTTGGTTTGACAAATGCTCCTGTAGTTTTCATGGATTTGATGAATCGGGTGTTCTAGCCCTACCCTGGTAAATTCGTGGTAGTTTTCATTGATAATATTTTGGTATATTCTAGGGACAAGAATGAGAATGAACAACATTTGCGAATTTCATTGCAGACTCTAAGGGAGAAACAACTGTATGCCAAGTTTGGTAAATGTTAATTCCGGTTAGACCGAGTTGAATTTCTCGGACATGTGATTAGAAGGCATATCAGTGGATCCTGCCAAAGTTGAAGCTATCTTGAAATATTGGAATCGGCCTAGTAATACAATTGAAGTGCAGAGTTTCCTAGGATTAGCGGGATATTATCGAAGATTTGTTGAGGGATTTTCCCTTATTGCCAGCCCTCTGACAAAATTGACCCGGAAGAATGTGAAGTTTGAGTGGACAGATGCTTGTGAACAGAGTTTCCAAGAACTGAAGAGTCGGTTGACCACTCCACCAATGCTTATTATTCCATCCCTAGACAAAGGTTTTGTGATCAACAGTGATGCATCTCATCAGGGATTAGGCTGTGTTCTCATGCAACATGGTAAAGTGGTGGCTTATGCATCTCAACAATTGAGGAACCATGAAAGGAATTATCCTACACATGATCTTGAGTGCAGTAGTGTTTGCCTTGAAACTTTGGAGACATTATCTTTATGGGATGAAGTGCAAAATCTACACTGACAACAAGAGTTTGAAATATTTGTTTTACCCAAAAGGAACTTAACTTGAGGCAAAGGCGATGGATGGAATTGAAAAAAGGCTATGACTGCATGATTCATTATCACACAGGAAAGGCTAACGTGGTCACCGATGCATTGAGTCGTAAATCTTCTATACAGGGCACGTTGTTCAATGAGTTGAAATCTTTGAGAGCTAAGCTGGAGGTGACAAAGAGTGGATCATTAATGACTATGTATGAGGTGAAGCCAGTTCTGATTGATCGAATTCGAGAGGCACAACTGGAAGACTCATTCTTGATGAAAGTGAAGAGCAAGATAAGGGAAGAAAAGAGAGCTGACTTTGTACTTACTGAAGATGGTACATTGATGTTTAAGGCTAGAATTTGTGTACTAGATAATGATGAGTTGAAGAAAGAGATTTTTACAGAGGATCATAGCTTACCCTATGCTATGCACCCGGGCGGTACAAAAATATATCATAATCTAAAAGTAAGCTACTGGTAGAACAACACGAACAGGGACATAGCAAACTTTATTGCAAAATGTCTAGTGTGTCAACAGATCAAAGTAGAGCATCAGTATCCATCTGGATTACTGCGGCCACTACCTATTCCTGAGTGGAAATGGGAGAGGATCACTATGGATTTTGTTACTAGACTTCCTTGAAAGCAGAAAGGCCATGATTCTATCTGGGTGATAATCGATCGATTCACCAAATCTGCTCATTTTCTACTAGTTAAATCAACATATGGGGCTGATAGATTAGCATAACTTTTCATTAACAAGATAGTGAGACTTTATGAAGTTTCAATATCTATCGTATCAGACAGAGACTCATATTTCACTTCAAGGTATTGGAACGGTTTTATAAGTGCTATGGGAGCAAAGTTGAATCTAAGCACTGCTTTTCATCCCTAGACTGATGAACAATCAGAACGAACCATTTAGATCTTGGAAGATATGTTGAGAGCTTGCATCATCAAATTTTCAGGTAGCTGGGATGATCACTTACCTTTAATGGAATTTGCTTACAATAACATTTATCAATCCAGGATTGGTATGGCTCCATATGAATCTCTGTATGGAAGAGTTTGTCGGACCCCAGTGCGTTGGAATGAATTCGGAGAACGATAGCTTACTGGTTCTAAGATCGTTGACTTGACTATTGAGAAAATAAAAGTCATCAGAGACAGGCTAAAGATAGCTCGGGATCAACAGAAGAACTATGCAGATAGACGAAGGAAGGACTTGGAATTTGAAATGGGGGACTATGTTTTTCTGAAGGTGTCTTCTTGGAAGAGTGTTATGAGATTTGGTAAGAAAGGAAAACTCAATTCAAGGTACATTGGGCCGTATGAGATCCTTGAGCGCATTGGTAAAGTGGCATATAGATTGGCTCTACCTCTTAATTTGTCTCTTATACACAATGTGTTCCACGTCTCGATGTTATGCAAATATGTCCATATGCTTCTCAGATTTTGACCCATCAACCAGTGAAACTGAATGAGAATTTGACATGTAAGGAGGAACCAATGGCGATACTCGACAAGAAGGAACGAGTGCTTCGGAGAAAGAGGACCCCATTGGTAAAAGTCTTATAGAAGAGTCAATTAAAGGAAGAAGCGACTTGGGAATCTGAAGAGGCTATGAGGATCAAGTACCATTACCTTTTTCCTGAGTCAGGTAAATAAATTTAGAGGACGAAATTGTAGATTAGTGGGGAGGAATTGTTAGCCCGTAGAGCCAGCCCATTGGACTTAGGCCAATTTCCATCTCAATCATCCTTCAATGCACCGGCAACCAAACAAAAAAAAATCAATTAAACCTCTTATGAATATTCTATAATTTCCCACCCCCCTCCTTATGTTCTACCGTTCCCCACATATATATATCCACTTCTTTTTTACTTTTCCATCATTATGCCATTCTTCCTAAAACCCACAAAAACAGAAAGTTAAACAGAGAGAAAGACAAAGAAGAAGTTGGGAGATAGAGAGCTCAGGGAAGGTAAGAAAAAATAAAATATGATGTATATGAGACTCGTTTCAAGTTTAATAGATTTTATTACTTGATAGTATATTATAGTTGGTATGATTTGGGCATAAAATATGGATAATAGGATATGTGTAGGTAATAGGTTGATCATTGTAGAGTAGATTAAACTCCATAAGCGTGTGTATATATATATATATATATATAGGTAGAGAACACACAGACAATGAAGGAGAAGTTTGCGGAGATGAAGAAAAGAGAAAAATTGGAGGTAATTGAGATCTAGTTCGAATTAATAAATTATATTACTCAATGTTATATGTATAGTTTAGTAGGATTTAGTTAGATTGACGCATTCCCACAAATTTTAATTTGATAGGTGAAAATTATATGGTCAATAAAAGTACAATGAATAATGTCCTAGAATAATTTTTGGGGTCATTTTTTTTATAAATATGTATGATATATTTTAATTTTTCATGAATAATATTATAGGACTTGAAGAGATTGGAAATAGACTTCCGGGAGAACAAGACTGGTAAACCTACTGAAGGGGTTGTGAATGCTCGTTTCTACTGTAAAATAATATATCGTCCATTATATATATAAATATATATTTACACGTTCATGAAAGCAATTTATCTTATACATATATAATTACATACTCTCATGCAAACCAACCTCTCTTGTATTGCCGATAAAAACATATATGTTCATGTAGACACTTTGTCTGTGATGTTAGCCCATTCATTTCTTTCCTTTCTAATTGAATCCGAACAATGCATGAAATTTCTTATCACACGGGCAAGAAATGAAACCGAATAATTGTATCCCCTTTTCTTTCAATTATATATGTATATATAAACAAGCCGATTACATGCATATATATATAATCGTAATTCATTGAGTTATACGGATATTAAAGAAAAAAAAGTTCAATAAATACTAATGAGATTGCTTTCGTGAAATTAGTTAGTCAATGTGTGCATTGTTGTCCGTATTTTGCATTAATTTTATGTGATTGTAAACAGCTATGGTGAGCGCTAAGCCGACGGACTAGAGATTGGCCAAAAAAAGAGAGAAAGAAAATATAAATCAAAGAGGAAAGAGAGAGATTTAATTTACGACCGATAGTAGGCGGAATCTAAAAATAAAATAATTAAAAATTGCTCTTACTGCCGGAGGGTAATTGGCAGCCCCGTGGGTGTGAGGTGGGTAGAAGAAGGGCGCCGGGAGATTAGGAGGAACATTGATATTGATTATTTCACGGGGTCACAGTATCGTCAGAGAGCGGGGTATCGATATCGTTGTAACTCTGTCGCAGAGAGTATGCGACCCCATGGCTATTGTTTATTATGATTACTTTCTTGCATTGTATATATCATGTTTTAGCACATTGGTTTGATGTTCTTCTTGTGGTGTGATATATAAATGTAATAATTATTAAGAAATTGTATTTATAATATTATTCTACTCTAGAAATTGTACTCGCTGATCCCACAGCTCACCCCTCTACGGAATTTTCCTTTTCAGCTAAACAGAAGAAGGACGAGCTGCTAGAATTACCATTTTGATTCGGGGATCAGCGTAAGGCCTCTTGTAGATAAGTATCAAATATGTAAATTACATATATAATGGCTCTGCATATAATATTATATCCTGAATTTTTGATGGAGATGATTTTTGAATTGGAAGAAAGATGGATTATGGTCATGCATATGATGCTGGAGTATATATTATCTTGATGGATATTAGAACAAGTTTTTGTTTGATATGGAATATTATAAAAATAAGAGGAAACTCTGTCAAATTTTCAAGTCTGACAAAAAATTAGTGTTCTTTAAGAGCGATGCCAAAAGGCATATCTCCACCCAGATGTTTTGACATAAATGCATTAAACGGATTTGAATTAGGGATCTTGAATTCATCAAACCGCTTAAAAATAAGTTTTGAAATATTAGATCATCGTAGTCGTCGGTGGTGCGAGGATTTGTTTAAAGGGTAGCGTAGGGATAATTTAGTTCTCTTATACTTTCCATTTATAAGTAGGAGTGAGCATGGTTCGGTTCGGTTCGAAGAACTGTCCCGAACTAAACAAACTACATTTTCAGTTCGGGCAGTATAGGGGCCAAACCATAACCATTTGAGTAAGAAAAAATTGAACCATTTAAAACCGATTCGAATGATTCGGTTACTCGGTTTTTATTTAAATAAATAAAATTTAATATAAAAAGACAATTTGATTCTGTTCGGTAATTTCGGAACCAAACCGCAAAATTAAGTAAAACATACATTTTTTGTTTAAAATTTTATGTTTTAATTTTATTTCTTTATTTTATTTAATTGTTAATTAGAAAACAGTTAAATTTTGTTAACCGCAATTAACCGAATCAATGATATCAAGTAACTAATCGCCCTCTTCTCAACCAAAAAAAAAAAAAACAAAGCCGTTAACGAACCGGTTCAAATGATTCAATTATTTTTGGTTCGTTTTGGTTCAATTAACTAGTTCGATCCACTTTTATGGTTTTTTTTAACAGCCCTATTTATAAGTAATGCTTGCCGAAGAAGACCAGTTCTTTTGCTAAGGTGAAGTCACACTATCGTAAATCTATAAGATAAAAATCCTGATATTTTCATACCCCTTATAAAAGTGCTAGTATTTTCCTTTAATAGGTTCATGGTGGATCGGCCCACTTGAGAATATATCATCTTTCAGAGTTTTACCTTTCAACCATCAAACGCTCGATCTTCGAGAAAAATAAGGAAGCCAGAAGAAACGGTCTCCACTCCGCACTCCCGAATTTCACGCCGAGTCACAAAATCCCCAGCCTATCATTTCTATCCTTTCCAAATTCAGCTCTTCGGTCCCTACTTTATTGTTCTCAAGGGCCCCTATCTCAAGAAAGCCAGAGCCCATAGATCTTGACAAACACATAAAGCATCTCCTGACAAGCTCCTCCTCCGCAGCTGCGCCTCCGCCAAGAAAATGGAGTTCCGGCTCTGGCTCGTCGGCCTCCTCCTCGCCATGGCCGCCGTGGCGGAGTGCTCCTTGCCCGATCCGCACTGGGACATGGGTGATATGTATCCCCCATACATGCCCCACGTCGTAGTCAGTGACATCGAAGGACTGGATCCTGCGGAGACGTTGATGGACTCTGAGATCAGCCGGCGACACCTCGCTGCCGCTAGGTACTCGCAGAGCTCAATGTGTCCTCCGAATTCTCTATCGATTTTCCTTTACGGAACTTCTTTATCAGTCTACAACGCATACACGATTCGCTTCTTCGTATTGATCCTATCATAGAACCTGAAGTCGCCCTAATGTGCCAAGCAGCCACGATTGTCTGACCGTATTAGATAACTGCATTGCATGATTTAATGTTTATTTCCTTTAGTTTTGCAGGCCTGTTACGTGTAATCAATTATATATGAGATACATGCATTCTAATACTGTAATAGAATTCGATCGTTACGGTTCTTTTCTCCAAAAGATTAACGTTATCAAATAATAGTATGATTTCTTATTTATTACTTAATATTCTTGAACAGATACATCAGCTACGGAGCCCTGAAGAAGAACTCGGTCCCGTGCAACCGGCGCGGCCAGTCTTACTACAACTGCAACAAGATGAAGAGGGCTAACCCGTACAGGAGGGGTTGCAGTGTCATCACGCATTGTAAGAGGTTCACCGACTGATCAAATAAGAGAAGAAGAGCAAAAGAAGAGAATTTACAAAGCAAAAGCCAGAAAAAGAAAATGTCAAGGCTATGGGCAATTTGTAATCTTCTTTTCCTCGAGAAATTCCATGTGAAATTGTTCAATAACCTAAATGGTTGATGGTTTCTATGGAATTTCATCGATGTTCTAAATAATATATGCGACGTTGTATCAAGTCCGGAGCCTCTGTGTTTCATTTCTCATGTTTTGTGGGTCCTGTGGTCACATGTATTAATCCAACTATGCATCTATTTTCCTCTTCTTCTACGAGAGAGCAGGGTAACCAGTATATTATATGACAGTACTTATATGATATTATAAACTAATGTGTATCAGCTATTTTAACTTTCTTTTTTTACTAAATTCTAAAAATAAAAAAATGATACTAAAAATAACTAAATTTGTGATATCACACAAATACTATCACGTAATATATCTGTTATATAAAACACCATCTTCTTCTACATGTCTTATCTCATTCATCAATACATCCCATTTGATAACATGTAAACTTCATTAGTATAACAATATTTCCTAATAGAATTTGGCCATTTGATGGAAATCATCCCCATTCCGTTGAAATATTGCATGCCTTACCTTGCTCAGTATTTTACGAAATCTTGTATGTCTTACCTTACTGGACATTTTATTTCTTATAACAACATTTCAAATCATGACACATCATTGAAAAACTTTTCCTGAATGTTGATACTCGAATTTCAGCCTATTGCTGTAAAATGTTTACTGAGGTGATAAAATATTCAGATTATCGTGCCTCACGGCGACCAGTCTGCAAATTTGAACGATGGTAAAATGATTGGAGAGCGACAAATGCATGGATGATTATCCCAAAACAAAGATAATGTGGATAGAACTAAAAGAACATAGAAGTTGACTGGTCAAAACCTAAAGTTGAACTGCCGAAGTTTAAGCCAAACGGCTAATCATCGCCCAAGAGTCGTATATGTGGTCTCATATAGTCGAACTATTGAAGATTCATCTTTTATCCTCGAGGAATTGGAGTGTTAGAGAATGTAAAGTGTTCTTCTCGTCTAAGGTCCAAATTTTTTTTTTTGGGAGAGAGGCCTACACGTTTAAATTTACCATGCCATGTGCGCTTGTACATGACTGTGAAAATTAGTCTGGTGGAACCCGAATACCCTTGATATTAAAAAAAATAGAAATTAAAGAGTCAACTTCACCGGAATAGCTAATGCTTTAAATGGACCCTATGATCTAAAGGTTCTAGTTTCTATCTTACTAATGAGACTTTTTGTGCTCCCTTTATCCTATCTTTCTTCTTCTAAACTTATGTGTCTCTTTTGTACACTGAAAGAAAAAAGAACTATTTGTCATCCAACAGCCAAAGATGGGGGGATTCAGGAGCCTAACACAATGTGTCACAAGGAGTCTTACCAAATTGATTCCTGCAGTTTATATTTTGTTCTCTCTTTTGTGTTTGTTGTGGTTACTTACGTAGGATAGACAGTGCAGTGTAACCTCATTTTGGGTCGTGCTACTGTCTTTATATTCAAACGGTGTATACATTAAGAAGTGGTAGCATGCAATTAGACAAGCAAAAATATTAGATAAATGTAATATCTAACTGTGCCCAGCATATATTACAATGAAAATTTCTCCATTCTTCATTTTGATAATTCCACCAGTTCGGTAGAAAAAGGATCTACCAGTGTTTACATAGTCTGATTATATATGTGAAGCATGTATGCTACATAATTCTCTTTTAATAGAGTCGCCCGCCCCGTAAGCAGAGGAATATCCTTATTATCTAAATATAACACTCTTATCCTTAGTTGTAATCACTAACTATTCAAATACAATTATTATTATGAAAATATTTTTATCTTATTGAACGTATGTTGAGTCCCTGCAGCGAAACGTGAGCATCTAACCTAGTATGATAGGGATATCTAAATTTAAAGTTCAAATACTAGAAAAGTATAATGCATTAGAGGTTCTCAGTGAGCTTGCTAGGGACAATGCTGGTAGGCATTCGGACCCCTAGCTCCCGTCTCCTCGTTAATTCATCCTTTTAGAGTCTTTTTTCTTTTCAATTTTCTTAGTACAATAGTGTTATTTAGGAAAATAAATTTTCTTATTTTTTATATATATATATTTTAAATTGTATTGTTAGCGCAGCGAAATTCTTAGTTTATGGAAACACCTATTACTTGGGAAAGGGACTTTATACTGGCAGTATAAATTGTTGACTTGGAACCAAAATATCTCGGGTTTATTTTTTATTAGAGAAACTACAACGCCGATATCCTTTAAACGTCCACAGACCTCCTTCACCGCTGACAATGTACTATGAAGTCTCATTCGTGATGTGGGTTATACCTTGTCTTAACTTTCTCTAGTAGAATGAGTTGCAAAAAATTGGACCATTTGTAGTTGAAGTCCATACACATAAAAGCAGCTTGTGACACAGTGCTCTCGACTTGATATATATCAAAAGATCTTGTGTTCGATTCTCAATGATATGAATCTTGTACCTACTATTCTCTGTTCTTTTTAAATTTATATACCTCTTTTTATAACTTATCAATTGTGCTATATCCATGAATTTTATTGCAAATATTCATTAATTGAAAATGAAGTTTCTGGGGATTATGCCCCGTATTCCACCGAAAAAATGAAGTTTCAACTTTTATTTTGGTAATAAGGGAACTTATGGATCTCATACAAGAATATGATATAAATAGAAATAATATGCGGCATAGAAATCACACGGTAAGTATTAAACCTACAATATCTTGTTTATAAGTTGGATTGTTGTGGGACTCCAGAAAAAACCCTTCGCCAGATTCAACCTCTTTTTCCCCTGATAGGAAGACACACTCGATAGATTAGATCTCCGCCCAAGATTGAAGAAAGGAATATTTAATGAACCATTTGTTTATTATCACTAGGAAATCAAAGTACAATGTGACACCTCGTCATTTTCCAAACTGATAAAGCTATTTGCATGCCCACACATCATTTTATTCAACCTAAATAGCATGCATGCATATGATCTCCAACAATTCATGACACGCTATCATGGGCAAACAACCACATGGAAGTATTGAACTCATAAAACACAACTGATCTCCGGTCTGAATGCAGTATAGGATCTCATGGGAATCATCCTTAGCGAGGGCATGTGGGCTCGAAGGCGAAAGGTCCGACGGAGTAGAGGACGAATGGGAGCTTGTTCACCACGAACGACTTCCTTGGCTGCAGGACGGCGCCTGCTGTGCCACCGTTGAGCGCCGATGGCTTCTTGCAGCTAGCCAGAGGGGACGAGACGAGGGAGACCTTGCACTTGCGATAGGCGTAGCTGGTGACGGTCTTCGGGGCCTTGATCAAGAAGTACCCCTTATTGTCGGTCTTTGCTGTCTGAACTGTCCTGTACTTGGTGTTCTTGCACTCGAGCTTCACTACGGCTCCTGAAACAGCATAGATGGAGATAACAGAAGCTTAGATATATAAGTAGTTGGAGAGAGTTTCAAAAGATTACATAATCACAACACTTTTAGACACGTTAGCTCAGCAATAGTAGTGGAGATCTAGCTATCGTTTGGATTTCCTGTTCAATCGTAAACATATCAAACAAGCTAAACAATTAATACCTAACACCGACTACGTCAACACAGTATCATCAAATGTCTAGTATATCCCAAGAAATCATTGTCCGTCAAATCCTGGGCCTAAAGAGCACATTTTTTAAAGATATTTTTTGTAAGTGCACATAAGTAGTTTGAAGTTAAGAGCTTGACCTCATTGAACACATGAGAGTGAGTTCTTGACCATCAGATTACCATCGGTCGTGGTTACATGTATGCTAGAAGTTAACCTAGCTTGTGAAACTATAAGTATGAGAACTTTAGAGAAATGAAATATCAATAACTATATACCGGCAATCGGCTTTGCGTCCAAGAGGGTATCCTTTCCTCTGTACTTGCAAGATTTGCAATATACGACGCCCTCAACCACTATGAAGCTCCTCACCGGAGGACTCACGGGAGGGTGAACCGGGGGCTTCACCGGTGGCTTGACAGGTGGGTGGACAGGAGGGTGAACCGGGGGCTTGATGGGTGGATGAACCGGGGGCTTGACGGGCGGGTGGACCGGAGGGTGAACCGGGGGCTTGACGGGTGGATGAACCGGGGGCTTGACTGGCGGGTGGACTGGAGGGTGAACCGGAGGCTTGACAGGTGGGTGGACCGGGGGCTTCACCGGTGGGTGTTTATGGTTTGGGGGGTGAGCAGGTGGGGGAAGTGGAGGGTGCACGGGGCCATGATGGGCGGGGGAAGGGGCGGGAGCAGGCGGCACATGGAGCTTGCCGGCAAACTCGGAGTCTTGCAATTGGCCCGAGGCACTGGGGAAGAAGCAAGTGCTGATGCTCACAAGGAGCAAGAGCTGCAAAAGCACATGGCCTAATTTGTTGGGGCCAAAGAATTCCATTACCGTAGAAGTAATGGAATAGTCGATGGTAGCCTCTCTAACCCTAACAAATTACAATCCTTCCCCTATCCTACTAAAGAGAGGAGAGAAACAGGAAGGTCTCTGAGTCTTCACAGGCAAGGGAGTTGGGTGGTCTTTATAGGCGTTTATGGGCGGGATTCTCTGCGGTTTTCACTGAAAAATGTCCAATTTTCAAGTCAGGGCTATCTGTTTTTAGCCAAAAGAAGGGTTTTGCTAGGGACGAATCCACTTGTAACATGAATCAATTAAAATCTATTAGTTCATGAGTATGAGGTAGTGTAAAAGGAAAATGGTTACTTGACTGGGGCTCCAAATATAATATGGGAAGTTTTAAAGTTAACCATTTCTAACCTAACATGACACGAAAATAGACAGGTGAAGATTGAATCTAAACGTGTTTTTTGTTTAAATTGGTCAAACTCGTTTGGACATAATAAGTAGCTTGTACTTAATTTTATGTGAACCTTATCACTAAAAAACCATATATGAACTAGCAAACTAAATGAAATACGATTAAACTCATTTAATTAATATATTTTGTTATAATCACCAGGAGTAGTGGCATTGCACTTTACAACTCACATACATGTGATTTGGCGAGTTTGAGATTACACTTTCGGACCCCTTTACACACTTGTTTTAAAACATTTGTAAAATGAGTGTTCTTTGTGCCAAAACCTGGACGATACTGAACTAGGCCTCTGGGTGGTCGTTGTTGGACCGATGTTACTGCTACTTTCTTTTTATTCAGTAAGAGAAGTGTTTTACTATCTCATAGAAACATTTTACTTCATTCATAAATATTGTCCTAAGAATTTTAACAACAATTATCCATCATAAAATATTATACATTGCAGATTTCATTTAATTGTTATTCAAGATTGCTTTTGACTTTATACAAGACCAAAGTTTGATTAGTTGGATTTATTAGCATGTCATGGATACATAGATGTCTACTTTATCATTTGTATTTGATATTCTAAGAGTATGATAGCATGCCTGTTTATATTATGAAATTAAATGAATTAGGGGAGTCGGCCCAACTTATATATACTCCCTTTACACATGAACTGGATTGGATTTTCCTTTTTTTAGAATTGTAAATCGTCAGTCATTAGTTAAATCATTGAAATCGGACCGTAGAAACCTCCACGAATTGTTACACATTTATGCGTACCATTCTAATAATGGTTGCGGTAAGACCCTGATCAGTACGTGTCCTTTTCAATTCGGTGGTCTAGAAGCTTATCTACAAATCAAAATAAATATGTTTGAGTTTACATTGAATGCTGATTATTCAGTTCAATATAATTTATTCGCGATTAAACTGGAAGTTTAAAAATTATATAATTGGATAATTTGATCATCACTAGTATTGTTTACCTTTTATCCATAAAAATAAAATAAATATTAATTACCCAATAATATTAGAATGATATCGATCTTCGTCTTCCTAGCATATATAACGACTAGACACTGGTCCGTGTTGTGCGTAATATGTACTATTGACTTAATGTAGCCAACTAGATACACTGATTTATAGATAAATGAATACGTAATTAACTAGTAAATTAGATAAAAGGTGGGAAACGAGAGGGATTCAAATCATTAATAAACAAAAGTCTAAATAGTACATAGCAGTTCCACTGCTAAATATTTCTCCGAGTAAGTATTTTTCTATAAAAATCGAAGAAAGAAAATCTAATTGAGAAGTCTTATTAAGTGGTTGGGTTGATTGATGGTGACCAACAGAGACCAACAGAGAGAGAATATAAGTGAAATAATTGACTTTATAATCTTTTTTAATAGAAAGAAGAGTAATAGTTTAAAATGAGATAAAAAGAATGAAGAATAAAATGCTATAAAAAGCATTACTTGTGAAAATTAAATACATGATCTCTTAATTTTATATTAAGAATTTAACACCATTGCACCAGACTTTCTTCCTCATGATCTTCTGACGTTTTGATAATAAGTTACAAGGCTAAAATCATTGCAGCAAAATGGTCTCTTTCCGCTTGGTAATATACAAAGTCACCTGGGCAACCCACTCAAAAAAGGATTTGACATATATGTACATTATACGTACGTTATATCCATTTAAATTAATTATGGATTCTTCTAACTTCCATTCATAACTCACATATAGCCGATACCGTGATTTCCCCACCCTTCGATTGAGAATTATGTGACTAAGTTGAAGCGGCAGAAAAATATATTTTACATAGCATAAACATATATATAATACACCGTCACCAAGGGGAAAGCGTATTTAACGGTTTTATTATATAATAATATTTATACGATAATATTAATTAATTAAATTCAATTATTTCTATCATTATTTTATTATTTCTAAAATTTTATAAAGATATTAAAAATTACAAAATTTTGTTAGTTAATATTATCATATAATCATGTATAGAGAGGAAGGCTTGCTGGCAAGTTGAAGAGCTTTGGGATTGGGATTGCGTAAAACGTGCGATCAAATGTTGACAGCTTGCCTTCGATAACGGAGAACTTTCGCGAAAATATATGTAGCAATGCCCTCTTATCTGACATTGAAGAGAAATTTTAAGATAAATTTAATTTATCGTAAATTTATTAGAAGAAAGTACTTGTACTTTATTTTTCACCGATAGATATATAGAGTTCAACTAATAATGTCTCCATAATAGATCGTAACTTCCAGGGGCAGTACCGGGATAATAGAACTCCTTGAATCGATATAATGATCAGATTGGCCTAACTGGGAGTGATTAGAAAGTTATAAGTAAATGGTTAATATTGTGATATTACATGATAATATTTATATAATAATGTTAATCAATTAAATTCAATTAGTTCTAAAATTATTTCATTATTTTTAAAATTTTATAAAAATATTAAAATTACAAACTTTATTATTAATATTATCATATAATTGTATCTTGCTACGAGACCGTGACACAGGATACTTGCTGGCAAGTTGATAAGCTTTGGGATTGGGATTGCGTAAAACGCGATCAAATGTTGACAGCTTGCCTTCGATAATGGAGAACTTAAGCAAAAATATATGTAACAATGCCCTTTTGATATCTAGGAGAAATTTTACGATAAATTTAGTTTATCGTGAACTCATTAGAAAAAAGTATTAGTACTTTACTTTTCACGTAAAAGTACATATATTTTCCACCGATAGATTTATATTGGACTGAGTTCAACTAATAATGTCTCGATAATGGATTGTAACTGCGAGAGGCAGTATCGGGATAATAGAACTCCTTCAATCGATAAAATAATCAGATTGGCCTAACTGGGAGTGACTGAGAAAGTTATAATAAAATGATTATAAAGATATATAATGAAGCATATGCACTTCTTCAAAGGTCAAACAAGGTAAACTAAATTAGAGTTGCTAAAAAGAATAATAAACTATAGGATAAAAGAATGAAATAAAAAAAGATAGTTTCAGTTAAATGATGAAATGTAATGTGTTCGAAAGAATTGGTGATTGCAGTGAAGTCATTTTATATATTCTTTTTTTTTTAATATAGAGGAGATATATAGGTTTAGAATAAGATAAAAGTAAAAGGAAATAAAAATGGTACGGTAAATTCAATCAATAACAAATGGACCCAAGATCTCTTGTCTCAAAGTTATTAGTGGTATTATTGTAATAAATCTCGTTTCTCTTTTTACACAATCTTTTAGATCTAAAAGTTTTTTTCTAAAAGAACATAATGCTTATTTAGAGAAAAAATTATGGGAATAAATTTTTTCTAACAAGTTTTCTTTAAGCAAAATTTTGAAGAAGTTGAAAGAAAAAGTGGACATTATATTCTAGTGGAGTGCCCTATAAAACTCTCTAATTTTGGAGAAAGTGTTTTATGTAACGGATATATTATATAATAATATTTACATGATATTATAAATTAATATGATATAATTATTTCTAAATTATTTTGCTTTTAGAATTTTGTAAAAATTTTAAAATAATTAAATTTTATTAATTCGTGACACTATATAAATACCATCACATAGTAACACCCGTTATACAGACACTCTAGCAATTGTGATACCAAATAAGAAAGCATAGTGCAAGCACTGGATACTCATTCCAATTTATTATATATATAGATATAGACCCACACACACACATATATATATATATATTTAAGTGTATGCACCGATAAAAAAAAATATGCATCTATTTAAGGTCACGTGATGTCTAACCAGGGTTACTTGCACTAGTTTACAATCGCACCAACCGTTTATAAAGTATAGAATAAACTATCAAATTGGCCCTCAAATTTATAGTGAGCCATTAGTTTAGTTCTTAAAAGTTCAAAACTATCAATTTGGTCTTCATTATTTAATTCTATTAGTCAATTTAATCATGGCATTATAACGTCATTTACGGGTGCTGACGTGGATAGTTGCTGCCACATCAGCACCCCTCACATGCCACGTGACAATCAATAAGTGGATAAAATTATATTTTATTTTTTAACTTCAACAATTCATAACTCATCACGTATCATGTGGGATCCACTAATGTGGTCGTCACAGTCCATGTCAACGTCTGCAAACGACATTATAATGTCTGGACCAAATTGACTAACAGAAGTGAACAATGAGGATCAAATTGATGGCTTTCAAATTTTGAGGACTAAATTGATTGCTTGTTAAAATTTTAAGGACAAATTAGATGGTTTACTCTAAAGTATATATACGTCCGATTCATTTGAATTAACTCTAGTACCTTTTTGCCCAATGTTTAGTTTGCATCAATCCCCTGCACCACACCACAATATGCAATTGGAACCAATAAGAACGATCGTCTAGTAATCCGGACCTCACTATCGTATAATTTGGTAAGTCTGGGATTTCTGCTTCTTTGCACTTATATCAACACATGTGCACGAAGTTATGCCCTTTAGATCTAAGTTTTGGGAAACACCACCTACTTGAATTATATTAGATTTTTTGTGGGATTATTCAGGCCTGGCCACTATTCGGAACTGGGAAAAGATTCCAATTTAAACTTATGAATACCGCGAATTGAAAAGCAAGCAAAATAATTACAGAAAAAACATAAAGTCGGCTCTTTTCTGAACAGTTGAGCGTTTTATGTGGAGAAAAGACACATGAATTTATTGCCATGTTTTGGGGTTCACTTGTTCCCGAAAATAAGGGTCTGATTACAAAGATGCCAAACAAGAAAGTTAATTTTGCTTCATTTCTTTGGCTTTAAGACTAAGTACGCTTCAGATTCCACATGACCAATGCTTGCTATGTTCCTTTCGCATGCGATAATCGATTAATAAAATGCTCTTAGATTGAGACAAATGGAGCCTCAGTGCATCATTTTATTCTCGACCTGGGAGGTCTTACATACGGTTTCCACTAATGCGGCTATTTATTAGAGAAAAGAGGAAAAGAATATCGAACAACATAGAAGAGTGAGATTTTTTTAGGGTTTTTAAGAATTTTCTTAAATTTAGATTTTAGAGATTTTTTATATTTAAAAAGGTTTAAATTTATATTTTACCACCTAAATTCTTTTCAATAAATTTACTGATATGACTGATTTTTGTTAGTTTGTAACATCACCTAACAGTGCTAACATAATATACTCGCGACATGTAAGAGTTTCCATCTCTATGATGTGAGACAGGAACAGAAGAATCAAAATTACCCTATATGATCTTAATCATTAATTGATCATTCAATGTTTTCTCTTCATAAATTGATAGAAAATCAAGACTCCTTTATCAATCACATGCAAAATCTGCTATTTGCCATTAACTAATTGATTATTTTAGACCCCTCCTTGGCATGCAACAGTTGACTGATCAACCAATTGCTTGCCTATTGATAAATTTCACAATGGTTTGGTGCATCGCATTGATAAATGAGATAAAGTTTACCGCTCAGGGCAGTAGTCTGATTTATAATATTCACTGATCTCTTACAGTTTAATAAAATCGAAATTACACATTTAAATCCTCTTTATGTAAATTTACTAGAATGGCTCTTTTGGCCTATATCTTAATGAATATTGACTTTTTAAATTATACTAGATTTTTAGTGGTATTGTGTTGGCATTGCCAGCATTAGTGTTGGTCATTGAATTCATCTGATTTGTTCGAGATTGAACAAGAAAGGTCAGATATTATGTAACAGAGGATAACTGAATCACTATTACTAATATTATTGTTTGACAGGTAAAGCAAAAGGAGATAAAATCGTATGCGATGGTCGAGTTCCTGTTCTCACATAGAAAAGAGGATCCAGTGTGGGAATTTCTATTGCTAGTTGCTACTCATGAAAAATACTATCTTATCAAATGGGGACGTCGTTTATTTACTATTTATTATCCATATTATTATATGATTATATGAGGAGGGAGTGTAGTTAGTCTTACTTTCAAACTTTCTAAAACAGTCTAAGCAAATGAATTTTTGTCAATAAAAAAGTGATAAATATGATTAAACTTGTAAATTCATTTTTTTAAAATTATAACTATAATTTGCAGTTATAATTATTCCCTTTTTTTGTAATTATATAATTCATTTTTACTTATTAATTATGATATACATTCTATAAAGGTTAACAATATTATAAAAATATTATTATAAAATAAAAATAACATAATCTTATAATCGATTATATAATTAACAATAAATGTGCGTCATAGCAGTAGCCACCCAATTTATTATTTATTCGAATACATAATTTTTTCAAAAAGAGGCACATAGGCCTAAGAGGGATAAAATGATAAGAGGATAAAATGAGTACGAGAAGTCTCACATGTGAGATCGAACTTAAGATCTCCAAGTCATAGGCGAGAGTAGTACCAACTATACTAAACTCTCTTTCTCCGAATGTATAAATTAGAAGGACGATAGTAAGCTTGCTGACGGGTTCGTCATTTAATCAACAATTAATGAATAATAATCAGTAATTATTTTCTTGAGCTAATATTAATAATAATAATTCTAAAGCCAATTGATTCCAAATGCATGTGGAATCGGAATGTGAAATCTGACACTGGAGACTTGAGAAGTCGGCAAAAGTAGACCTGCTCCACAGTATTTTTCTCTTTTTAATATTGTGGGACATACGAGTTTTGCCTGACCAGTCCCTGCAGATGCACGGAACGGAATATATTCAGAGGTACAGACCGATTTTAAGAAGATTTAAATAATATATAAATGATAATACTCGAACTTCTCCTTACCACCGACTTGCTCTCCAGTATTTATTCATATTACATTTAGTGCTAATCCATCCCCATAAATAGTTAGCCTTGCGATTACATCATGTGTCAATGATGGTGTATCTGTTCAATCAGAACTTAATATATAATCAATAATTATACATATATAATTATTAAATCTTAAAATTTCCTAAAAATTATTAAAAAAATCTAATAAACTGTAAACTTTAATTGGACAATTGTATAAAGTGGGTTTCGATTAGATGAATATACCATTCAGTATTGTTTACGTGATAGTATGATCACTTCATTAAAGACTTTTTTACTCATATGTAGCGTGGGGCAGTGAATCAAGATATACAATCAAATTGGCAATTTTTTTTTAATTAGGGCATTTGACCTCAATTAAAATAAACATTTTTCCAACACCCGAGAAGCACCAAATTTGCGGGATCCGAGAAGCCAGCCAATTTCCTTGATAGCACATAGTTTTAAATAGTTTAGTTTTCCTTGAATTTTCTCTTTTTTTTGGGAAACTTAAATTAAAAATAGTCTTTCTTTTCTTTGATAAAGAATTTCTAAGTATGGCAATGAAATGAGTTGAGACTAGTATTTGAAAATATGGACCCGCCGCTTCCTTTTAACCTAATATTATTAAAAACAAATTATTGATAAAATAACAAAAAAATGCCTTCCCTTTTAAAAAAATTGAAGACACAAAAAAAAAAAGTCATTGCATAGAATGGGCTAGGCTGGATGGAAGCCCGATAAAATGGCGTGCTATGTCGGGTCGCACATTATCGGACTCTCTTCTTATCGAGCAGTGCCTGTCGGTAAGGCCGGGCTACCCAGACTCCCATACCTAGCACTAGCATTAATGGACAGTATGGCAAAGGCACTAACTATGCCCTTTTTCTGTTTCTTCACTTTAAATCATTGGGAGAAGCGGCTCGGGAAGTATGAACATGTTCTCAATTAATTCCATGGGCTGATCTTTGGAACTCACAGAAATTTCTACTTTCGGAAGATTCACATGTCCACCGGCTTTCGTGTTTTATCTCCTCCAACTAAAAAACTTCACTGACAAAGTCCTGTCAAATTCTCCAAACATGTAAATATCTTAGCCATGTACGATTAGCCGGAATCCCGAGCTTTCCAAAGAGAACCTTAAAAGCTTACCCGCTTCAGCATTTTCGGGTCTGCCGTAACTGGCTGTTGGTCAAAGATACCGATCGAAAAGGCTCACCATGTTCAATGTCGACATGGCAATGCTGGACCCAATAACTAAACCGGGTGTGGCTAGTCAAGCTAGCTTGGATCTGAGCTCGCAGTTTTATGGATCCCTATGTGTTGTTTTCACAACCTTAGGTTCGGCTTGGAAACCAGCGTTCAAAAGCCCTGAGAGGCAACCAAGAGGTCACCTGCCTTTGGCTCCGCAACTTTCGGATAAAGTTTTCTCTAGTGTTACAATTTGTGGAGTCAGGGTCTTCAATTTTTGGCACTCGCTTTTGCAGTATCCAATTTTTTTTTTCTTTTTCTATTTGATTCACGATTTGGTAAAAGATAGTTTTGATATAGACCGACATGACAAATTACATCATGGCACCTTTCCCCACTTCATCAACAGGATTGCCCTACCCGACTTTGCAAGTCAGAAATTGCTTGACCGGCCTGGAGGTCGATCCCCAAGGCCACCTGTCTCTCTTAATCAAGCCCCGGGCTACGTGAGGGCCACCCAACTCTCTTTGTCCGTTGAAAGTTTTTTATGCAATGATATTACACTCTTTTTTTCTTAATATGATTACTATTGAAAATTAAATGTTATATATTAATGAATAATATGAAAAAGAGCACACGCACTTTCTCTTGCCCAAAAAATCTGTCAAAATGACTCAGCAGATGTTCTCCTCCTTTTTTTGGAAGGGTGAATTTGGGCAATCCAAGGGTGCTAAGAGGAAATGGACGGATGTCTGCTTTCCAAAGAGTCGGGTTGGGTTAGGACTTAAAGACTTGATTCATGGAACAAATCTTATATCATTAAGAACTTTTAACTACTGGTCTCAAGAAATGGCTCTCTGTCTACATTCTCTCTCACTAGAAATCATCTGTCTTCTCTCTAGAAATTATCTCTCTCTAGTTAGAGAGTTACGAAATTCCCATAGTTGGAGTAATCAAACTCAAAATCACCACCCAGATAAATCTTTGCATTTAATACCCAAATCTTCGGTCATAGTACTCTGTCCTCTAGAAAGTTCAAGAATACAACTTTATCCAGAGAAAGAAAATGAAGAGTCTTATCTCCAGTTCATCGCCATTCTAGAATCCTTCACTGCACCATCTCCCTCACACGCCAAGTTTCTCTCATCACCCTCCATGGCCTCCAGCCAAACTACGCCAAGAGCGGAGATCCTCCCGGATACCCCAGGATGAAACCGCCATTCTCCAACTCCCCGATGTCGAGGAACATGCATTGGAGCATGCCCTGCTTATTAAGCCCCATGGATTCAAGATCCCGAACCAGAAAGTCATTGTCAACCACTTGTCTATGGTTTGGGTTACCAAGAGCAAATTCATCATCAAGCCCTTCACCTAGGTAAATGAAGTCTACTTCTGCTTTTTCGAAGATCAATCTGATTTGGAGAAAGTATATCGTGGGGGAGCTTGGTCAGTCAAAGGAGCCCATCTGCTCTTAGAGCGATGGCATAAGGGAATCCCATTTGAAGGCATTTCTTTCCGATTCGTAAACTTCTGGATTGGCATTAGGGGTCTCCCTCCCGAAGCAATCACACTCCAATCTTCAACTAGCCACCTCTAGAGCAGGGGAAGTTCTTGAGGTTGAATGGAAAAATGATTACCTCCCTATCTGGGCGCAATCCCTTTGTGTCTTAGTCAGAGTCGACATTCTCAAACCCTTATCCCCATGTTTTCTACTTTTCTGACCCAACAATTCTCCACTCCAAGTTAGCTTCATGTACAAAAGGCTAACCACCTTCTGTTACCGCTGTGGATTCTTGGGTCATGAAGCAGAGCTATGTGCTTCTGAGTCAAGCCATGAGCAAGCCAGTAGGTATGGTCCCTTCATCCGATACGACCCAGAGCAAAACCTTTCTACTATCAGCCCGTTTCACTATCCAAGTCTTTCAAACAAATACTTTCTGAATCTCCAATGATCCAAAAAGAATAGAACCGAGCGCCTTATGTCCACCCGCAAGTCTCTATGAGTTCGGACTTCGCTTGAAGTGTGATAGATCAAAACAAGGGGCCCTTCATCTTTGGGTCAAGTCTTCCAACCTCCTAATCTAGCGAATCAACCTTCTCCAGGAAAACAGCTACTGATTGTCCTTCTCAAACCAAATCATCAATTTCCCACTGAAAAAAGAGAAGGCTGAATTTCCTTTCAGAGGAAAACACCATAGCTCAAGGAAAAGGTTCGACCCCCCCTGACTTCCCCTACTCCAATTTGCAAGTGAATCTTCAAACCTCTAACCATCAATCCAAATGGGCGAGGAGGCAGGCCTAAACAAGCCCCCACCTTAGCCATGAGTCTCCTAACTTGGAACTCTCGAGGCATAGGAGGGGCCTCGAAAGTTCGTACCCTAAGAAACCTCCTTAGGCAGCACAAACCCAGTGTTGTTTTTTTGTCAGAAACTAAAGCTCATTCTCAGAGATGTCAGCTGATAGCCAAGCAATGCAAGTTCAACCACCATTTTGCAGTGGAAGCTCAAAACCTCTCTGGGGGCCTATGTCTCCTTTGGCATGAAGAAATTGAGGTATCAATTCTTTGTTTAGATCATAATTTAATTCATGTTAGCATTAATCATCTAGTGTTGCCTTGTGAGTGGTTACTTACATGTGTTTATGGTCCCCCTTATGTCAAACAAAAAAGAGATTTCTGGGAAAAACTTAATTTGCTGGCTCGTAATATTCATAAACCATGGACAATTATTGGAGACCTAAATGAAATCTTGAATTCAGATGAAAAACAGGGAGGTAGATCAGTAGCTTCAACTAGTAGTCAATACTTAGCAAATTTTCTTACAGAAACAGGCTATATAGATTTAGGTTTTAAGGGCAACACCTATACATGGAGGAATAAAAGAGAAGGAAAAGCTCACATAAAACAAAGACTAGACAGAGCCCTTGCTAATAACCATTGGAAATTAGCTTTCCCTAGAGCAAGAGTTATTCACCTTCCTGCAACCAATTCTGATCATAACCCAATCTTACTGAACTAATGGCTCCATTCAAACTATAAACCATCTCCTTTTAGATTTGAGGCAGCATGGACGCTTGACCACTGCCGCCAATCGACAATTGAAAAAGCTTGGGAAACCACTATAAGAGGCTCACACCCCTACAAATTTAGTAAAAAAATCAGAAGCACAAAACAAGCACTAAAAAAATGGAATAGAGAAGTCTTTGGAAATTGCGATACTAGGATTAATGAACTCGTGGCATTGATTGATAATCTGCAATAGAGAGAGCCAACCAAATTCAATATAGACAAAGAAACTCAATTACAGAATGAACTCCAAGAAATCCTCAAAAGAAAAGACCTAATCTGGAAACAAAAATCCTGAGAATTGTGGTTGAGGGAAGGTGACAAAAATACAAAATACAAGATTTTTCCACTTGTCTACAATTATTAGAAGAAATTATAATCATATTCACATGATAAAAGATGAGAATAATAACTACTTAAACAAAAACTCAGAAATTGGAGACTATTTCCTTAGAAATTTTCGCCACCTTTTTACTACTACGAACCCCACACTACCACAGAATCTAAGCAACTTAATAAATCCTGTTATAACAGAACTAGAAAACCAAAAGCTAATCCAAATCCCTAATGAAGAAGAAATCTTCTCAACCATTAAAAGCATGAATTCTCTCAAATCCCCAGGCCCAGATGGCATACCCTGCCTATTCTATAAGATATACTGGAAAACTATAAAAACCTCATCCAAGCTATCCAATCTTTTTTTAAGAATGACTATATTGTAAAGGAATGGAACACTACCTTTATTGCCTTAATACCCAAAAAACAAAATGCAAATAACTTCTCTGACTTCAGGTCCATTAGACTAACTAATGTTAGTTACAAGATAATCTCAAAAATAATAGCCAACAGACTGCAGCCTCTACTTAACAAAATGATCTTACCAAACCAAACAGCTTTTATAGAGGGCAGATGGATCAATGAAAATGCCTTAATTGCACACGAAGCAATCCATACCATGAACACATCAAAATCTCGAAAAGGATGGCTAGGAATTAAGATAGATTTCTCCAAGGCATTTGATCGAATGGAATGGCCTTTCATAGCTCTAGTTCTTGAGCAATTTGGGTTTCATCCTATCTTCATAAAGTGGATCATGCAATGTGTCTCCACCCCTTCCTATTCTATCTTGATAAATGGATCCCCTTATGGATTTTTAAAACATCTAGAGGACTTCGACAAGGAGACCCACTCTCACTATATCTTTTCATAATTTCTATGGAAGTTCTCTTAAGAATGTTTAACAAAGCTGAATCAGAAAACATAATCCAAGGAATTAAACTATCTGGGAATAACCCTCAAGTGACCCATCTCTTATTTGCTGATGACTTAATGATTTTGACTAGGGCAAATAAGACAGACGCCATCAATTGCAAGAGAATTCTGCAAACTTTTAGTTCATGGAGTGGGCAAGAAATTAGCACAGCAAAATCTGGAGTTTTCTTCTCAAAACTTGTCAGAGGTGGGACAAAAAGAGTCCTAAAAGAAATGCTCAACTTGAAAAAATTAAATAAGAACTCAATGTATCTGGGTAATCCCCTATTCATTAGCAAAAGGAAAGCCAAATCCTTTGAATTCTTAATAACAAAAATCCAAAACAAACTTTCAACCTGGAAATCTAAGGCTCTCTCATGGGCTGGGAGAACAACTTTAGTAACCTCCGTCCTTAACTCTCTACCTCTTTACACCATGTCTATCTTTAAAGTCCCCATCTCCATATGTACTAAAATTGACAAGCTGACAAGGAAATTCTGGTGGGGAAAACTTGATGAGGAAGGATCCTATCACTCCCCAGTTAGCTGGAATCGAATCTGTCAACCAAAACAATATGGAGGCTTAGGAATTCGTGGAGCCTCGAGCCAAAACACAACAATGTTATCTAAAACAGCTTGGAATATGTTGGAAAAGCAAGACAGTTTAGCCACAAAACTTCTTACAAGTAAATATGGCAACTTACTAGAACACAGTTGTAACAAAAAGACATCCATATCTTACCCATGGAAAAGCATACAATATTGTTTAAAAACACTAGAAAACTCTGTGTGTTATTTGATCGGAAATAACTCAGCCTTAAAGGTATGGTCGTCCCAATGGGTTGTAGCAAATGATTTATTTAAACCCAAGCCGAAAGAAGGAATTCAATCAGATCCAAACCTTGTCATTGGGGACCTATTGCTATCTGACACAAATCAATGGAATACTCACTTACTTGAACAACTTTTCAACAATGAAACCACTCCAAATATCCTCAAAATTTATGTCCCACAACATGTCGCTACAGATAAGTTTATTTGGATACTCTCTCCTTCAGGGACTCATTCTGTGGAGAGCTTCTACCTAGCTGATCAACAACATAGATTTAATACAGGAAATGAACAAATTTGGAGAAATATTTGGAGACTAAACATTCATGAAAGGTTCAAACTCCATCTTTGGAGAATAGGAACCAATGCCCTTCCTTGGACAGTTGGCGAAGAAGGCCTTTGCCCACTTTGCTTAACTGGACCCGACGAGTTTTCACATCTCTTCAGAGAGTGTACTTTTACTCGTATCGCATGGAGGGAATCACAATGGAAAATCCTAAACATACAAAAAGTTAATGAGAAACTAACTCCTTTTGATTTAGTAGACTTCATATCCCATCCAAAGAGACCTTTAAGTAAACATGAAAAACAACACTTCTCTTTATTTGGAGCCATTCTCTATTATGAATTGTGGAGGGAAAGGAATTCTGTCTTATATGCTCTAACTAAACCTGACTTATTTTTATTTTTAGACAAAGTTACAAGGATTTTTGCTGAGCATGCAAAAGAGAGGAGGATGGACCAGATCTGTGTACCTCACAGGACAAGCTGCCATCCTCATAGTCACAACCATATTGTTGTTTTCTGTGATGTTGCATGGATAGATGACAGGGCATGTCTTGCGGGTTTTGCTTCTCTTCAAGGAAGAATCGTTCAATCATGGTTCCTCAACTGCTTAGCACACTCAGCAATCCAGGCTGAATCCAAGTCTCTGTTATTGGCAGTGCAAATAGCCAGATCTAAAGGATGGCAGCAGGTCCACTTCTTTACCGACTCCTTGCAGCTAGCCCAAGCAGCTAAGAAGAAACCAACTCTCTCTTGGGATTCTCTGCATATAGTTGCTGATTTCGTTGAGATTTTGACTCATTTTGATTGGGAAACTAGCTGGATAAGAAGGAAGGAAAATATCCCAGCTCATGAATTATGTAAATGGGGAAAGAACTCCCAAAGATATGATCTGTTCTATTGTGAAGGCTATCCTTTAAGCCTAAACCATTGTATGGCAATCTCTGTGGAATGATAAGGGATTTACTGATAAAAGAAAAAAGAATTTAACTACTCTTTTCTATTGTTGGATCCTTATGGGTTGCTTGGACATATATCTTATTTGTGGCAAATCCATATGAGTGCTAAATTTCTCATCAGGAGCTCTTGGAATTGGTGGAAGGTTTTGCACCTGAGTCCTCTAGTTCGCCAATTTGTCTCGATGACCGTAGAGTCAGGTGAAAACATTTTCTTTTGGCATGACAATTGGTTGAACCTAGGTCCTTTAAGCACTTACTTGCCTAATGGAATGAGCATCTGCTAATTGTCATCCATTTTCAAAGGCAATGCATGGAGTTAACCCCGTATCTGTGATGGTATTGTTGTTGACACTTCAACAAATTCGAGATTCCATAAAATTATCTCAAACTGACGGTTTGAGATGGAAAGTGAAGAAGTCATTTATAGTATGGTTCCCCTCTCATATCACAAGAATCTCCTTTGTGGCTTGGCTCGCATCCCATGGCAGACTATCGAACCGAGATAGAATTATCAAATGGAACCCAGCTATTGACACATGTTATATTCTTTGAGAATCTTTTTCACATTTTTTTATTGCTCCTTCTCAAAAGCGGTTTAGTAGGCTGTTCTTACAAAGTTGAATCCTTTTGTTAGCCAGATCCAAAATAGCCTCAGTTCCTAGATCAACTTACAAATTACAGTTTTGTGCTCCCAGAGGTTACTAATTTGTATGAGCCTTTGTAAAGTTTGACCATGTATTCGTTCCCATGGTTCATAAATGGTAACCCAACTACTTTTAAAAAATAAAAAAGTGATAAAGAAACCTAAACCATCATGAATTTCCATATAATATTACAGATGACGATTTTGTCCTTGTTTTAGTTAAGAGATTATATTCTTTCACTCTTAATTCATCTTTCCTACTTTTACTGAGGCTCTCCTTGAGTTTTGCCTTCCTGAACAATCTTTTTAAATCCTTCCCTAGCTGCAGGTGAAGCCTAGCAAACCGTGCAGATATAACACCTGCAAAATCCAGCAGCTTACAGGTGAGCGATGGAGAGAGAAACTAATTTGCACATCCGACTGCTCCGAACATTCCTGGGACTGTACCAACCAGGTTTTATAAAATTTTCCCGATCACGCATGGCATGGATTCAGTTACATGATCAAGTCTGCAGAAGTATATTACGCTAGATGCATGCTTTACTCTGCGATAATAGCAATCATTGTTGACACTTTTTCGTACATGAACAGAAGAATGATGATGAATCCATATATACGAAGTCCTTCCAACTATTTAATTAGTATTTTGAACCGTGTTATGGATTTACAGCTCAAGTCGATCAGATCCAAACCTCTTCACCTCAATCAATGTTACTATAGTAAAAAGTTCCAATCATCTACGGTCTCTACTTAAGATAAGACTGTTCTGATTAAGACGCTCATATAATATGTTGTTATTATTAATGGGCCTCATAAGAGATTGTGTCTATTTCAATCCTAAATTTTGAACAATTAGATAGTGGCATCTAGTTCTCGTATAAACTTGAGATTATATTTCAGCCACGCGATTTTGGGATTTAAGAGTAGGATTTATCGGGTATATCCACCCGAGCATTGGTAGGTGAATTGATCCACAGTAGAGTTTTCCTAATAATGGTGAAGAACAGTGGAACGTTCATGATTGAGAGGATGCAAGAAACAATTTCTTTTGTATTTTCCCAGTCAAATGGCCATTATCTGTTGCATGGGGCAGTGCTGCTGTTCAAGTGGGCAGCAGAAACTGGGATCAAAAGACTGAGACGGGAAAAGACAGTTTTGAAGCACATGCTCCATTAGACTGTACACTTTTTTTGAGTCCTTTTTTTTTTTTTTTACAGCGAGAGTTCTTTCGGGAGCCTGTGCTCGTGCTTGTCATTCGCACGCGGTGAATCACATCCAACGATCAGGAAGAGTCATACCGATCAATGACAAGAAAATATTAAGCCACAAACAGAAATTAAGCTCATACTGCAATATTGTCTGGTAAGGAGTCTTCAAATTCATATGTGCATTTACTTATTATTGGGATGGCTAATATTTTTACAATTTTTCTGAATCTTTAATGATTAAAACATAATTTTCGGTAAATAAAAGATCCGGAAATGTTTAAATTTAAGTCTCAAATGCGTTTGAACTAAGCATAATAACTTAATTGTTATTTTGAAATTTCTTTCTAATCATATTCAAATATTATTGTATCCACAAGTCTTATGTTAGAGAAAATTTTAACTGATAAATTAAGATGGTTTCATAAACGGGATGATGTACCCTCCTTATGCCCTTGAGCAATTGATCGTAGCTGACTTCTGTGCTAGTAGTTCTTATGAGTATTTACAGATGACTGGTGCAGCTTTTTCTATGTACTATGCTCATTTTACTTGAATAAAATGCGTCTACCGCTATTTGACCAAAAAAAATTAAGATGGTTTCATACGGCTTCCTTCCTTTAGATAAATTGTTGAATCTAAGTCTTGTAGTTCATAAAAAGCCATAATCGAAATAGTTCTGTTCTTTGACAGTCCAACTTGAACTTTTGTTAATTAGAAACTGCTGTATTTATGAACGTCAAGCTGTCAACCGGGGAAAAAAAAAAAGGAAAAGTTTGGGTAGGTTCCTTCTTAAAGTTGGCATATTTGAATGGTTGGATGTTGACTGTTCGCAAGTCCAATTTCATAACTTCAGCTGCTTATAGTCCAGAGATTGGAAGAAAATGAATCAAATGACTCAATTCATGCATGCATTCATGTTTACCAGCTAAATTTTGTGGTTTAATCGTACTACCCGAGCCACATCTGTTTACTACAAAATTTCCAATGGATCCATAAAATATTTGAATTTATAAATACCTAAAAATTTTAAGTTTATAATCAATTTTCTTAAATTTTATATTTTTGAATTAATTTTCGATGTGAATTCAAGCACTGCACATAATAAATTTCAGGGTATTTAGTTGTATTGCGTTCAGTAACAATATTTAAGTAATTCTCATATAATTAATTTTCTCTTGATATTCTTAGCAAATTATTTTATTTTTTCCCTACTCTTTTACTATTCATAGCTCTTCACTCTCATGTTATTGAACATATCAATGCTTGTTCTCATTAAATGTAAATTCGATTTAACGGAATGAGTTCAAATGCAACATTTGGAAAATTAAGTATTAACCGACATGACTTGCTTCAAATAGTAAAACACTTATTTTCTTTAAATAAAAGTTTCGAGTTCAAGTATTTACGAATGGAAAAAACTCATATTGGAAGAATTTTACTCTTGATGGGCTGGACCAAGCTCAAGCTAAATTTGTTAGTAGACCAATGAACTTTTTGATATTAGTTCACGAAGATATTTTTTCAGGGAATGTTCGTTCTGTGAATTTCATTAAAATCTCCACCACAGTGATGCATATATCAGTTTTCAACATTAAAAAATAGTGAGATTTTGTCAAATACTCAATTCTAATATAAAAATAAACTCTAAGAATAAAATAGTTTTTCTCCTCTTATCAGTAGATTTAGCAATATTTTTATCATGTCATCTGAAAATAAGTCATTATAATGACAGTTACATTCTTTCTTAAAAGATCTTCAACTTGATGATTAATTTAAATTTCGAATGCTCAAATCGAACTGTCACCCTGAATTGAATTCTTTTCTGTTTTAGGTTTTTTTTAAAGGATTGATTGTTGAAACAACACCGAAATTCTAAATACCTCGTACCGGGAGCCTTAGACAAGTTATACTAGGAGTCTTGGACATGCCATATTTGAAGTATTGGGCAGGAATTCTCTCGTTCCCAGATTTTTGCACAAGAGCAAAGACTTATATATATATTGTTTGCGTCACGCACTATCCCCATACCGACCAAAACGCACTTCGAAACCAATTCCCAGTTGAGCATGATTCCCTAGTAAAATTGAGGTCAACCCTTCCAACCTGATGATCAATTCTAAAATCACTCATTTGGAAGTCTAATGGAGGAACTATTGGTCAACCTCAGATTGATAGAGCAGACACTTATATCATATTCTGTAAATTATATATATTTTTTTGTTTACATCACATGCTATCCCCATACCGGTCAAAATGTACTTCGAAACTAATTTGCAGTCGAGCATGGTTCCGTGGGAAAATTCAGGTGAACCCTCCCAACCTGAGGATCAATTCTGGAATCATTCATTTAGAAGTCTAGCGAGGGAACTATTGGCCAACCTCAGATTGATAGAGCGGACACTCATATCACATTCTATGTATTATATTCTATATCATTCATGTCCACCAAAATACATCAATAAGGCTTTACGTAAATTTTTACCAAAAAAAAAAGAATGCTTTACGTAAATTATGAGATAGAAACGCAAAACACATCACATCAACAAAATGTGGTCTCTTGAAAAAGAAGAGAGGAAAAATGTGCCAGCTAATAAATCGATGACTAAATGCTTCATTTTCAAGATATGGATATGAAGCAGATAAAAGGGGGAAAGTCCTGTATGTGACCTCCCGTAACACGCTACTATTCTCATATGGCATTACAAATCAATAAAATTCAGTTATGTTTACAGTTGTATTATTTGTTTTTAGGTGTTTTATAAAAGAAAATATATCAAAATTATTGAATCTCATTGATTTGCGATACTATATAAGTATTGTCACGTGATATACTAGTTACACGATAGGCTCTTTATGCAGAAAGGAGGTAAGTTTGGCAGCTAACCCATGACAATGCTCATTGATATCCATAATCAGTGCAGGAAATCTTCTGTAATCTTTCGGAAATTCTTGCCCGTGCATCTAAATCTCGGACCTGTGCACCAGCAATATGGCAAAATGTGTTATATGATCATGTCAGTGAGAATGTGGGTAAAGAATGAAAAAAAAAAAATACAAGCTGGAGCTTTTGTCTCTAATTTCTTTTATAGTATATACTACTCGGTATTCAAAATTCCAACGAGTCTGACAAATTCACATTCGAAAAGTTTCGAAAATTTTTCATCATTGAGGTTGCTAATTGAGCAGCTTAACATGTGAACTGAGGTAACTCTACGAATGATAATCCAAATGGAAACAACTCCATCTCCAATTGAAATCATTTGCAGTTGGTGAAATTGTTTCTGTCATGGACAACAGGCAATTACCGTTCTCAACATAATCGACAAAACCTCGGCTGCAGAGAAACCGAGTCTGGATGGAAACAATGCATCTAACATTTAAATAAACAACACATGAAGTGATACGTTTGATTTTTCCCAATTATTATATATTTTTTTACTACCAATAATGTTTCATAAATATGTAAGACAAAGTTGGAGTAACTGCAGGGATAGATTTAGGGATTCCGAACCCTAAACTCAGAAAAATTTGTGTTATATTGCACATATTTTATTTGATTTTGACTATTTTTAGTTAAGTACTGAGTTTGGACTCCTTAAATAATTTTTCTGCATCTGTAGCCAAGTAGCTTAATTAGCAAAAATAAATTTTCTGCATTGTTAACAGTTGAGTTTTATAAATTTGAAAATAATTAATTAAGCTTTATAAGATCAGTTATATTACGCTTTTAATTTAAATCATCATTGTTTTCCTAATGTAGACTTCACGCCATTAACTAACGATCCGTATTGCAAGTTTAATAGAATTGATGTTATGATATTGAATTAGTTATTTTTAAACTTATAGGACTGTTAATGTAGACTTCTAGTATCATTTGTCTCAAAAAGAACTATCGGGTTCATGCTTGTACCTCCGAGTGGATGGTCTGGAACACATTGTTACCAACTACAGAAAAGTTGGCACTGACAACCTCGGCTCCCTCTTCGTGCAAAGTTCGAACAGTCTCGAACAGCAACTGATAATTACAACAGCTCAATGCGGCAAAAAGATTGACCTCGAGGGTCGATCCTGCCTGGTGGATGTCGATGCGGGGCACCCATGATCTCGAGTTTAGGTTTCCAATCTGAAGCAAGCTTTGTTTCTTCTCCTTCAGCTTCTCCAGGTTCACCTGCAACCTCTTTATGTACTTTGCAGCTTCTTCGAGTTTATCTGGCAATGGCGTGGCTTCCTGCGCAAAGAAATGTCATAAGAATATTAAGGCCAATTATATATAACATTAGCAGGAAAATTTTGAGACATAATCGATCTGGAAGCATGAGCTCTTCTCAACAATATACAATTCTTCCATAAAATATAAATGTCGATCTTTTCAAGTGGTACCGACTATGAGAATTCAAGCAAAAAAAAGGTATCGGTTGCGAGAAGATTTTCCCATTACCATAACCTAAACATGAAGAAAATGAACCTTCCTTTTTTTTTTTTACCGATGGAGTTACCGATTCGTGATTAGTACAAAACAATGAAAATGAAAAAAAACATAACAGCATACCCCAGTCATGAAACACAACCCTAGGAAGAAAACAAGAAGTATGCAGATAATTCAAAAATCCGAACGTGTAAATTCAGGAATAAGAAACGGTGCGGGAAGGAGAGAAACAGAGACGGACCCTCGAGCTCGGATGTGGAACGAGAGAGTTGAGCTTCAAGAAGAGATGCTTCATGTGATTCCTCCGGTTTCTCTCGATCGTTTTTCTGTCGGCTCGTGAAGACGAAGAACCCGAGCTAGGGTTTCTTCTCTCCATAATGATCTCTCAAGAAAATATAAAAATATGAAGTGAACACACAGGTCCTTACATATAGTCTGGAGTTGCTAGATAGATAAGGTTCGATTTTGCGAGAAGCTTTTATCGTAAGAGAGAGGCGGAGAAACACGACAAAACAAAAGAAAAGCAAAAGTGGGTAATTTAAAATCATTAGATGCTGCTGCTGCTGCTGACAGAAATCACAAAAGCACTTCTTCCTGATTAGAGCATTGTGCATTATGTTTGATTGCCCCTTCCTTTTTTTTCCTTTTAGTGTTTGAGTGTGTGGACCAACATAGACCATTGATTTTTCTCGAGAAAATGTGAAATTTCGGGAATCCACTGCTCAAATTTTGGCTTCGTATCCCGAGCCTATGTGACCTTTCGTGATTAAGTCATACAAACTCGTTTATATCTCTATCAGAATCTACATACTAGTGGACCATCAAACTACATCTTGATCACTTATGACTGGACCACTTCATTATGCTTCAATGCATTACACGTACCCTAATTTTGAATTGATTGACTTTTTTTTTTTTTTTTTTGTTGAAAATGGAGTCTCAGAAATCGATCAAATGGTCATCGGTCCATACAGAGTTGAGACATGGAGACCCTTATTACATCACAAATCAGAAGCAAAATCGAGCCCAGGAGGATACTGCATCAGTACTATTTAAAGATGTCACGACCGGGTGAAAATTAGCATATCGATATATTCATGAGCGATGATTTAGGTAGCAAACATAAATTCAAACATTTATAGAAATTAAAATTTCCTTAAAAAATAAATAAAATCCTAAAAATATGAGAAACCCAAAAAAATTGTATTATGTGAATCTCGACATTCTTTTTTCCTTTTCGCTAATTGATATTAAGTTTTTTTTAGGGATTTTAGGCTTTATTTAGATTTTTAGTTTTTAAAAAAGATTTAAATTTTTATTTTATCATCTAAATTCTCTCTCATATGTTCTAATTTTTATTGTCTTGTGACACTACTAAAGAGTGCTAATATGTTATGGTCGTGGCATACAACACTAACTTTCACTCGGAAGAGCAAAATCTTAGCCTATGCTTACCATAAGGAAAAATAATATTCAAGATTAGCTAATCGCTACATGTATTTCCTCGATACATTAAGTCATGGATGTCTCTGGTATTCTTCCCATATTCAATCAGCACCAATTCGCATGATGAAAGTGATTGGACTGCCAATTCCAAATCAACTTCAAGAATAATTGTCACCCCACCAACAGTCACCGCCCCCTGCAGCTCAGCTATTATTGAAGTTGCTGGCGCAATATTTCACTACAAGAAAATTTTGATTTTCACAGAAAATTTTTAGCTAATATACGAAAATTTTTAGCCACTTATTGTCGAATTTCGGATGAATTATCGGAAAACTTATGCGCAGGGCATGTACTCCCGTGCTCTTGTAAAGTTTTGAAGCTGGGTATCCCATTTGGGAGTCCAAGATGTTGTCTGTTTAAACAAAATAACTCTTTGACCGTACGATGTACTTTACAGTATTAAGAATATATTTATGACCGCCAAATTACTGTCATAGAGCAGTTTTTCTTATAAATTAAATTACGGATAACTTATTTTATCAATAGTTATTTGTCTATAAATATAAAAGATTCATATAAACTATACTAAATCCCTTTCTCATGAGGAAGATGTGAACAAAGGTATTTAGAAAGTTGTCCTAACGGAAATCGAACCAATGATCTTTGTCAAACAATGAAATTACTACTTAGTTCCTAGCTAGCTCTTTGAAGGTGATATATAAATCAAGAAGGATAGAATGAAGAAAAAATAATTAAATGGGTATGAGAAGTCCCATTAATGAGAACAAAACTCAAGATCTCATGGTTCTAAATGAGTAGGGTTAGTACTATTTCAATCCCCTTTTTTCAATGTGTGATTGCTAGCTGCACTACTTAATTAGCCATGACTTTTTTGGCATGAAACACTAAGCAATGACTTAGTATGCGTGAAGTGCTGTAGGTGATATATGCAAATGATCTATCCCTTAAATTCAAGTATAGGAGCAAGTATTTTGTATAACGGTATCACCACGTTACAGTATTTACATACCAATAAAATTCACCTATTTTAAGAATTTTTTTATAAAATTCTAAAAATTAAAAAAAAAACCCTAAAATAGATTAATTCTATTAGTTGATATCACTATATAAGCACCATCACGTTTTGACACTATTACATACAAGGTTTTGTACAAGTGTAGGGTTAAAATTTTGGACCTTCAAAATAAAATCTCTTTCCACAAAAGAAAGAGACAATCTTTGCTTTTTTTAAGCCAAGCACTGGGTACCCATTCACATGGTGACGCTTCTTTTCCATATGTGTGCGAATTTTCTCGATCCAATCATCGTACACAGTCATTGGTGATGCATGTTTTAGATCTGAAATTCGGGTCACTGACCGTATTGGCTATAGTTATATGCTAAACTATACATACGAATATCTTTAGTATTGTGTTATATCCACCAAATCATCAACCTCTAACACTTTCTAGATTCATGTATTTCGAAAATTTTACTTAGTGGAGCATGCGGTGGTACTCTTCGATATGTGAATATCATAAATGCAGTCGTAGAACTTGGATTTTTCCATGGAAGGAGTGACAGCCAAGCAACTTAATAAGAAGTTACGGATGAAGATTCCCTTTCGTCCGGTGCTGCCCAGAGAGGTGAAAGGGTGAGTAATTTGAGTCATGGCGTTGCTTTGAACGATTTGAGTGTCATGTTATGGGGTGAAAATTCATATAGCACTAATAAAATACGTATTTTTTAATGAATAGTACTAATTTGTAATAATTTTTAAATTAGCACCATTATTTAAGAATATTTATTGAATATTTTTATAATATCACAATTACGCTTCCCATCCCATTTTTTCACCATCATTCTCCACTTATCAGAGAATTCAACCGCTATGCTCCCCCCGCTTGGCCCCCAGTCCCACTAGGCGCTGACGTCGCCTCAACCCATTTCTATCGCCCCTCTGGTCGCTTCGCCCTCTAGTTGTCACCCCTCTCGTCGCCCTCCAATCGTCGCCCCTCTCGTCATCCTCGTCCCATCCCTCGTCCCATCGTCCACTCATTGCCGATCTTGTGGCCCCTCCTATTGTCGATTCTATTTCAGGAGGTGAGAGAGCTCAAGGGAAGAGAGAGAGAGCTGTTTCAGGAGGAGGAAGAGATCCCCTAGAGGGCAGAGAGAGCTCAAGGGAAAAGGGCTGAGGAAGAGGAGAGACAGTGAGTTTTTTTCAATGGCAAATATGATAATTTACTTAATTTGATACTATTTTTGAGCCATGTATAAACTGATGCCATTTATATAAGATCATTAAGAGAGTTGTGCTAGTTTTTTTCATTAACAGTTCAAGTTATTCATTTAACTATTTTTTCTCCTTTTTTTTTATGTACAAATTAGGCACAAAAATCTAAAAGTGCTAGAAGGATGAAAAGATAAAAGTTGTACTGGAAATCCTGTTAGTGAGATTGAATCCAAAATCTCTGAATCATAAGATAAGAACAAAGTCAACTTTACCAAGTTTCATTTCTTGTTTTTCTCTCTTTACTGGACAGAACCATTGAGCACAATCACAGCTGTTCTTTAACCGGGGAAGTCGAACCCTTTGAATGAAGCAGGCCCTCACCTCTGACACCAATTCTCGATACAATGGATTTTCTTCTCCCTTACCCACGATTTTTTTCGTCAAAGATTTTTCACGTAAATCCCGTTCTGTTTATCTAATTTCGTAACATAATGCATTAGAAAAGGAAAACCTGCCCCTGGGAAGGGGCAACAGCCCCAGGGAAACCGGCCTGCTAAGGGAAGATGACTAAGTGAATAACCCTACCGTTGCAATTTGGTAACCCTAATCTGCTCTCCCTAGTGAAAATCCACAAGAGGCTAGCTCTGATCGGATGGCTGGTCCTCTTATTCGGATCTGAAATTCGAATCTTATTGAGATCTAAATATTAATTCTCATAATTGTGCTATGTCCAGACGGATGGCCCGGTGGGACTCGCGAAAGGAATTCTGGGTTTGGATCATCTGGATGTATGCAGCCCCACTAGAGAGGAAGTGGGATTCTCTGAGAAATTATTAGATGATCGGAGCTCACGGATAACGAGGTAAACTTAGGCAATGAATGTTAATATTCGATACAAATAAATATTTTAAATCATGATTGAAAATGAATATTATTGATGAATAGAAAAATATGATGAATACTTAATGATAGCGTGTTAAGTATTTATTATTGGAGTTTATGCATGATATGGTGACTTGAGCTGATACAACAATCTCTCGGGATTCTCTCTCATCACCATAACTAATGAGATATCAGGAGAGATGAATTTACAGCTTGTCACCCAGGACCATAATCACTTCTATTGCACATCAGTGCTTGGGTTTTATTAGTTTCTAACTCTATCCATCATAAAATTAGAATTCATTTTTGTATTTGCACATCGGCCCTCACATTTGATGATATTTCAGTAAGGCCCATTATTCAATTTAATTATATCACCTAATCGGGCTAACCATTAGAATAGTACAAATGCTCGGTTTTTGATATATGGTTGGACCACATTAGTCAGGCAAAATTCGAACGGTTCAATTTCCACGTACAAAAGCACCGACGTTAAGAAAGAGGAAAATGCTTAACACTTGTAGGAAAGCTAAAATGCAACTATTTTATGCTTGCCAGATTGATGGATGCGATTCCATTGCATATGTACCGTGCTGCCGACTGATTAGAGTTTATCGAAACTCCACTTTTCTAGGTAATGTCAATTGAGGAATTATTGCATTTTATTTCAATTATTAAGAAGATTCATGAGCATAGAAATAATACGGGAAAAAGGGACCAAGGGGGAACAGGAGTACCTATTAACGAGAATCGAATCCAAAAAATCTTCTGATCTCAGATAAAAAATAATTCCACCGTACTAAAACTTTTTTAGAATGATTGTATTTCCTAAACAGATTGCATCTAGTAAAGTGTTGATCATTTCTCTCCTCCACTTGAATGTTTTACATGTTCAATATCTTTCTAGGTTAATAATTCAAGAAATTAGGGTTGGCTAAGACTCAAACCCTAACTAATGATCACAACGGCTTTATGAATTAAAAATCATATTCTTTTCCATCATACTTTAATCTAACAGACCCGCATGGACCTAAAGATGAGGAAATAATGACACTTAGAAAATGTATGCAAACATAATCGAATGACATTGGTCGATGTCGTTCAATCAAGAACTCTTTCCCTTAAGTAAGTTATTTAGTCCGATTGATAAAGAAATTCATGATTGATAGAGATTTTCCACTTAACAAAATCAGATTGGAATGGACAAAAAAATTTTAGATAATCCTATCTCACAATGACGTGGTGAGAAAGAACCAATCAAATTATTTTGATTAGTATTAATTATAATAAATGCTCCGGTAATTAACACTAATTTACTCGTTTATCACAGTTTGATTAATATTTTCTTAAGTCACTTGAAGATGTCAAATTACTTAAGAATTTCTTGGAACCCAGATTAGTTAAATATCATTGTTCATTTGAATATTATATTAGGTTGTGCATGGCAATAAAAAATGCCAACAAGCCCTAGGAATGAAAAGCCGAGAGGCGCCCAGCATACTTTGGAAAACAGTTTGATAAGTGGAGGATATCATATATTAATGAGACCGAGACGACAACCATCTAAAGCAGATTTTGGGATTGATGCATCTTGAAATTTGACGGAACTTGATGGAGAATTGAAAAAATCTCTCACTGAATATCTTTTTGTAATTATTGCACTTTCTGCACTGTAAGAATGTAGAAGGGTAAATCGGGGGAGGATTCTAACTTTCCCTTCGATGTCTAACTGGGAATGTATCCGTGGGAGGAGTAAAATGTATCATCAGAATTGTTCGGAGAACATGCAAAAGGGATAGAAGAGGTATAAAAAGTTTTAACAGTGAAATCGAATATCTTTCCAAGTTCTCTTTTTAATTGGGCTGAAGTTAGATTCAACTTTACTGAGTTTATTATCTAAGTTCATGTAAGAATCTATTACATGTATATGAACGTGCTCTGTCCAGTGGATGGACGCAATCAAAATACTGAAATATTCATAACAGTGCAAAAAACCTACTTAGTTTAATTTTAAAAACGAAATTAGAATTGTTTACGATTTTAAGCATCATATTCGCATGCACAGTAATAACACACAAAAGGTGGTTGCGTATCCTTTTAAATAAGATCTCAATTTTAAGTCAAATGAAAGTGAGAAATTCATAATTAGAAGAATTACACTTCCAAGTGAGTTGATCAATATTGAACTTAAATTGGTAAACGCCCAATGAACTTTCTGATGCCCAAATGCACATATATATGCACGCACACACATACAGTCCACATATTTGTACTTGCATAAATAATTTCATTTTGGACTCGTGGCGACAAATTTGAATTAGACAGAACCAACCATTGCCAAGACTTACGGAGGGAAGCGACAGCCACCACCAGCTCAATCGAGTGTGTCTTTAGTTGGCGGCAGGTAGCTCTTTCCCATCCATGGCCCCTGTGGCCTCTTCTCCACATAGTTAAATAAACAATAGTACGATGGCACTTATAAAGAGAGTGTTTCATGAAATGGTCAGAAAAATAGGCTGAATAGGAGAGACGATCTACCTTAAATAAAAGAGAGATAAAAATAAACATGTCCCTCATGGCAAAATGGTTAGTTTCTTGAACTTTTCTTTTAATATCATGACATATCCGGATTCCGCGTAACTAATTCTCACAACCATGTATGTTTGTCTACAAGCGCATATGATAGGGCTAGTTTCTTGGACATGCTAAATAGCAACTCGTATGCATGACTTCTAATCCATCAGGACCATGGATTTGCACCTGCAATAAAATACGTTAAAATTGAGGAATTGGTGTTGGTGTAGTGGTATAAGCCTTCGACCTATAATCTTAAGGTTTCAATCTTCATTATGAAAGTTATGTGTCACATAATTTTATTTACTGTTCTTACATTAGACTCATGGGTCTCTCTTATCACTAAAACAATGTGCATTAAAATTATGGTACAACTACTGAGAGTTGAATCTCACATCGAAAACATGATACCAAACATATCGATCAGCATATGAGGAGAGTTGGATATTACTACCTATAATTTTAAACTTTTAAGCGGATATAGTGGTCCAATCTTCTTGTAGGCTAGCGGATATTTACGTGGTATCAGCATTAGTTACCTTACGGGCTCACTTTTTGTTAGGCCTTACTATAGAACTCGTGATCCACAAGTCCAAATCGGAAGAGAAATAGTCGATAGCCTGAGGACGGAAAAGAAAGTTCACCTTGTGGTCAATTATCCACCTCACCCGAGCATGGGAGAACAATATTTGGTTCAGAGTTGGACGGAACATCCCAAAAACAATTAAGCAATTCTTGTTCGGGAAAAAATTCTGACGACAAATATAAATAAAAATGAGAAAGCTAGAGTCCGATATAGTTAATATTATTCTCGACCTGAGACTTAGAAGTGCTGGATTTGATATAGTTACTGTATATATAGCATATAAATACATGAGCCGGATATAAAATACGACATAATTATGACTTGAAATCATTTTAAAGATGTATGAGAGCCTAGAAAATGCGAATGTAAATATTTTAAGATTGGTGTCGTTTCATTCATCTAAAAAGAAATCTTGGACGCGGACACGACTTGGACGAGATGGTAAATATCCTTTCCTCTGAGTTGGTCAACTCAGTTTCCAAGCTAGACTATTTAAAATCTATTGGGCTTCTAATACTAAGTGGCATACACTAAAAGAACAAAAAGAAATCTTTGGAAGTTTGGATTGGAAAATGAGATCTAAATCAGTAATATCACTTTCAATCAAGAAGAATTCACGCCCGTGAAACTATTTTTACCTATTTAATTTGCCTTTCTCATATCCCTTCTAAAACTAGTGAATCTCTCTAATAATTGAAAAAGGAAACCATACTTTTTTGCATAGATTACTTTATAATATGTATGAAAGATGTAAGAAATAAGACAGAAGATATATTTCAATAAGAAATATATATATATATATATGAAATTAAATGAATTAATAATAATTATTAAAGCTTATAAAAATTTAAAAATTTTGGACAAAAATCTGATGGTGTCAGCCTTAACCGATATCACAACAGATCAATTTAAACACGTGGAAAATTTTAGCCAATGACAGAAAAATGGCAGAAAAAAGTAAAAGGACATGCATGATTGGATGTATAAATGGGGAAGGTGGGGGCAAATCTGGACTTTCCTTTGGCTAAAATAGTCTTCTGTTTGAAAATAACTCTCAAGCTATTTTCTCCAAAAATATTTCTTACTCTAATTTTTTTTTAAAGTTTTGATGTGGCAGAAAGAAGTGCTGACGTGGAGAAAAAGGTGATCATGCTGTAAAAACTCCAGTTAATATCTCACAAGTTTTCCAACTTTATGGGTATAAATCAATCCTATTTGATAGCTTTTATATACAAATATATTAGCTGAATTCTATTTCAACTCACTCTTTACATAATAACTAAATCATATTCAGTAACTTTTGTGTACAACTATAATCGAGAACATTGTAATCAGATTTCCATAAATATAATTTGTACAACCAAGAATATATTAGTCAGATTTTCATAAATCTAAGTTAAATTTTAAGGCTCCGTAAATAGTTAAATGAATTTCATAATAACCTTATACAAAAAGAAGTGTATTATCGTGAGATCTTTTACTGTTGGCAAAAATCAGGTATAGTCCAATCAAAATTTAAATTATTTGAATTTTATTACTAGAATATATATGTATTATCGGTGACATATTGGGCGCCAAACTAAGCCAATGATATGCCCAACAAATGAGTTTGAATATGCATAAGAAATGAGTTGGAAGACATGTAAGAAATTAAACTGGCTTCCTCCCACATTAGCACTTTCTTTCCACATCATTGTTTGTTTTTTGGGTCATATCAGCACTTAAAAATTTAAATGGGAAATATTTTCCAAGGAATTGATTTGAGAAATATTTTCAAAACGAAGACTACTATGAACAAAAGGTCGCAAATCTGTCTGCAGGTTGTTGGATGAAATTAAGTCATCCCAAGTCAAATGCAAAATGGTCTCTCTGGGGTGGACTCACCGGTAAGCAAACGTCGACTTGTGGGTCAGGTCCATGGTTTGATTCTCATAGAGGCCAATATGGAGATTTACCTTACCGGACCCTACTATAAATATAAGGTCTCGAGGATGACGCAAGCCACTTAGTCAGATGTGAAGGCGCGCTGATACTTCAATTTAAAAAAAAAAAGTCAAATGCAAAAAGAAGAACCCATCTTCCTCTTGTACATAACAAAATTTAGACAGTGTCAAGATTTGATTTTACTGTTCTAGGAAATAATATTTTAGATATCGAGTAGATGTGATTATTAAGATATTTGATTACCTATCAAATTCTCTATTAATTTGTTTTATTCATAACTTACTCTATAAATAGTATTGTAATAATTGAGTCATTCACTAATGAAATATTTATTATTCTCGTGAGTTCGATCTTCGAGGTAACATGCTCTCTCTACCTTCTCATACATCATTCCTATTTATTTTTTCGAATTTGACATGGTATCAAAGTAGGTTGATTCTATGGAATTTGCTATCCGCTATGCTGTTGACTTATTATTAGAGCATGTTGATCCATGCGAGTACACTGTCCATTGTGGCTATGATATATCAAGATGGATTATGGTCTAGGAAGTTCAAATCATATAAAGGAATATGCAGAAGCCGCTATGCTGACGGGATATAAAGTGATTTTTATCATTTTACTCGTTTATCATTGTTATTGGTCTATTTATCAAGGTTATTTTTGGAACTTCAAAAGTGAGACCAACTATCTTTATCATCACATATATTAATAGAAGAAAATGGATACTATTATAATGGGTAATATTAGTCACAGTTTTTTTAATGCATTTACCAAATGTTACCTCACCTTATTTTCGTTTAGTATTATTGGATTTAAAAAATGAACATAATCATCATCATTAACTTTTTTTTTATCAATTTTATTGAATAATAAAATTTATGCATACTGTACCACCACAATGATGTATAAATGAGTTCTTTCACCCACACTAGTTCAACATCTGCAATTTGTTGGCTATATTCACACTTTAAATCATAGGCATTAGCAAGTTTTAATTGGGCTGGGCTTCTAATGGATCCAATGGGCTAGCCCATAAATAAATTAGCCCACACAAATTAACCTTGATATATATATATATATATATATATATAAGCTCTGCCCCTTATTACATGTCCCCAACCTAAATTCCTTAATTTGTAGGGCAAATAGCCTAAATAACCGTGGTGAATTTCACTTTTGTTCACCATCTACAATATATTACCTTTTCCGTTAAAAAATAGCATCCTCTTCGTTTACGGCCTTTATATTGAGTTAAAATATTCATTTTACCATCTCTTTTTTAACAGGACAAATAGTCTAACTAAGAATAACTACCAGCTATAAGTGAATCTCTACCTTGAAGGAAAGGTAAAATGAAAGTTATTGACTATTTTATATATTAAATAAATTGTTCAGGATAGAAAGTGAAATTTATCCGTAATCTTTATCTAATTGAAAACTCGCCCCTGTCTGACCTCACGGGGCGAGTTCAAGTTATACTGTACTCGTAGCTCACCTGACTCCGCCATTCAAGAGAGCCAGCGGTGCTCCTCCATGGAAAGAGCCACCCGCCCTAGGAAAGGCCAATTGGCCAAGGCCCCCACTAAAGAGCGCCACGTACTCCCCATGCACGGTCATAGGCCAGCCTTCAATTCCCTTGGCTTCAAATTGAACCAAAGCATCAGTTATTAAATAGCGAGGTGTATCCTTTCCCTTTCGGAGACTGTATTTAGAAGAACATATCATGTTCTCCCACGCACTCTCGCTCTGTGGATAAAGTAGATTCACTACACTCAGAAATAGCAAAGCTAGCGATCCTCCTGCCATCATCGTTTGTTGTGCTCCTGGTTGCGGCCACCGCTCTCATGACCACGACGACGACTATGGAGATGATCTCCCAGCACTTCCAGTCCTGCTGCAGCTGTGGGATCGATGAGGTGCCTTTCTCAGTTTTGAGAGTTAAATCTCACATCGATTAAGCTGAAAAGAAAACTTGGATTTATAAGAGAATTAGGTAATATTAGTTTAGGTTTCTAGATGGACATGAGATCGAGATTGTTATAAACTCAGTTAGAAATTTAATATGATATCAGAACGAGTAGATTTTAGATCACACCATACCTGACTTGAGTGTAGAGCTCATGGCTCGTAAACCCGAGACCACAAGAATAATACCCGGCTTGGGATCAGTTATTAGCTCAAGGACAGAAGAGGGTCCGCCTCGTGGTACTTTGTTCCTCCTTATCCGAGACCGGAAGAAAAATGGTTGGATTGAGGTCAATTGTTAAGGGCGTGTGTTAGGAGCACATGTCAAATACGAACACGTTATCACGTGAGTGCGAGTATGGAGAGTTAAATCCCATATCAATTGAAAAAAATTGGATTTATAATAGAACTGGGTACCACCACCTGTTAGCTTAAATTTTCAGGCGGATATAGGCTCGAGACTTTTGTAGACTCAAATAGAAATTGAATACTCAGCTCTTTGATATATTAGAAAATGTGTATATTATCGTGTTGCTGCCATTTCAATTAAAAGATTATCATAGAGTGTGATTTCCTCCTCAATTGAGGTGCGCTTAGAAAATGAAATCACATAAGTTTATCCTCAATTCAGGTTTTATGGAAGCAAACTCACTGAGGTGTTCATAATTGGAAGGTGAATTTACACTCAATTGTTAATGCCATAATTTTGAATACTACGGCAGTGGAAAAACTAAGTAATTAGAGAAGAAACACCAATGCTAGATATATGTGGTAAAATCCTCACCTGAGAGAAATCTCCATGGCACAGAGTAAGCAATCCACTAGATCAAAGTAGAAGATTACGGCTTCACAGAGATTCTCGATCCCTTACCCAAGCCCCATTAAAACCCCCTCAGAAAAGAGTCTCGACCCAACCTCTCAAGTTTTCACGCTCTAAAGTTATAGAAAAGTTGATCAGAAAGATCACTTACAAGATTCTTCACTATTTTTCCCAAGATTCTATTCAACTATATTTATATGGACCTGACACAATAAAAAAAAAAAAGGTATTAGATATCTCCTAAATTATATCTTAGAAAATATCCTAATTTGATTTGGAATAAAATTACAGGAAATTAGAATAATTCAAATTCAAAATAGAATAAATCTTTTCTTCACGATTTTCACTCGTCTGACAGATTTTCGAGTTCCACGAATATCCGGTTTGATACAAGATAATCTCAACACCTTTAGTATTATGTATCAAGATTGACTCATTTAGTTAGTAACCCATGCTTTTCTCGTTGGTGGACATCATGCAGATGATGTGCCTTAAGGCTCCGGAAGCTTATGGGGACCTGTAAACTCTTGGGATGGTGGACGACTACGACAAGATATTGGTACATTTTTTTCACGGCACATCCCAAAATTGACCCATTAGATCATTGGTAATATTTCTTGAATGACAAATTCCAAGGCCGGTAAATTTTATCATGAAAGGCAAGGTTTGATGTGTCAAGCGCCTTTTATCGCAGGCCAATATGTAACTTTTGGCAATTCACACACAGACGCCCCCACATGTCGCACATCGTGCCATCTCAAAAGATGGTTCCCATGCGTGATCACAATACCTACAGAATCCATCATGGTGTATGACATTGCATTCACCGAGAATAATTATGCCATCTTATGGGTCTTCCATCGTGTTTCCTGCCCAAGATAAGCTCTACTTCGTTATGCAAGCCATCATGAAATTAAAAAAAAATGATTTTCTTTTGTATTTTAATTACTTCACCAATGTTAGAGAATCGTGGAGTAATAGCAGATATTAAATAGGAGGGATGAGCATGAGTTTGATGCACAGGACAAAGAATAAAAAGTTTGTGATCTGCCACAAAAGTTTTAATATGATTGGTCTCTTGAGGATAAAACCCAATCCAATCATTGATTTTATTCACTCACGGGACTTGAATCCAAGACCCCGTTTAAGGGTAAGAGAAATTGAACTATCTCGACCAATTCAAGTTAATTAAGCTTATAGCTTGACTCAACCTTGCATGCACGTGCACCACACTTGTCGTAGTGCCACAATATTAGGCTCTCAATCTCAAGTTTATGCAATGCAATGATGACTAGCCATCCACTATTTTGCTCAATTCCCATACCCATTTTCTATTTTTTTTTCATTCTCTATTTCTTCTATCTTACTATTCGGTCTTTTTCCAGTCCCTCTCTCTCACTCTCTTCCGCACCTGACAACCTGTGTACACACCTCTCTAACCCTCATTTTCTCAGGCGTGGCATCGTCTTTAATCTACTCAATAAAGAATCTTTACTTGGGCATATCAGGCTCGATTCAATCACAGTCAGCTGGAACTTTCAATTAATTCATGAAATAATAAAATTTAACGTGCAGTTCCATTCAACGTCGAGTGTTATTATACATTGACATTAAACGGGGAGATTCAATGTCCTAGTTCCAGCAGCTCGCTCTGCCGAATGGACTCATCAGGGAAGCCCATGGAGTTCGTAACCCTGTTAAAAGAAGGTGTCTGCCAAAAAAAAAATCTGGTTAATTGGTTCTAATTTTTAGGCAAAAAGTGGAACGGTTAATTTATTAGAGTGGCCAATTCAATTAACCAGCTCGAACTAAACTGAATTGGTTTTATTCTTATTTTTTATAGTGAAAAAAAATTGACTCGACAACCGGTTCGAACTGAAACAACTAGACAATCTATTTTTCAAAGAAAAATAACCCAGCTCGATTTGAACCGGTTTCTGAATCGAATTAATTTAATTTTGAAAGATAAAAGCGACTTAATTTAATTTAATTGGTTCAGACCAGTTTAAGACAACCTGATTTTCCCCCTAACCAATTCTAGTTTAGACTTCGTATATCAAACTGGATCGAGCTAGTTCTTTTCGTCCGGTTAAAAACTGATTCAAAACCCCAAATGGTTTTAGCACATTCCGAGTTAAAGTGAGCATTTGACCCCACCATTAAGTAATTCCAATGTTAGTTCAAATGGATCGAAGGTGCCAAAGTTTCATCAGTAGGTCATTAGAGTTGATCGGTCGCCCGTTTAGCCCTTGTTGAGAAATAATTAAACATGTGCTTGCACATAAACTAATATGGATCAACGGGCTCATGGAGTTTCTTGGATTTGGTGTGAATAAACTAGCGATATTTTTTATAAAAATTAAACCAAAAATCAAAATCATCGAAGTTATTCACCTAATAAATAGAATATACAAAATTTAAGTATCGTCCCATCAAATGTGATTCTATGGCCATGAATTCATCTAGCGATTTGATGTTACAGATCATGTCAACCGGCACTATCTTTCACATCGAAAGGCATTATAATTTGCAGAAAATTAATCACCCAAAACAATGATTGCCTTTATTGAAATATTTAAATGCCCGAAAAGGATTTCTCATTGAAAAGGAAAACAATTATTATTGAGAGGGAATCCTACTTTAAGATGGCAAATAATAATCAGCTCCTGAATATTTATTAACATTTTCAAAAAAAAAAAGAATTTGTTATGGCGATATCATTTTTTATCTATATCACGAGTTCATTTCTCACCATTAATACTCTCATATTACTCTAATCACCTTTTCCTTATCTATAATTAAACTCACAATCAAGGGCGGTAGTCGAGCGGTCAAAAATTCACTCTCATGTGATTTGATAAGGTCAAGGTCTTAAGTTCGAGATACGCTTTTAGTAAAATTGCTAGAAGAAATTCTTGAGTTTGGACATTGACAGACACTTGTTTCTTGGACTATATTAACCCTTTAGTAGTACTATGTTAACGGAACCAGTGTTATTATCGATCGTTCAATTTGTCCGATATGTTCATGTTTAAACACGAAAACCCGAACAATTATGTAACGGATGGCCGCATCACCACTAGTACCGTCCTCCTTTCTCATCAATAAAAAAAATATAATTAACCTCCCATGTAGTTAAAAAAATAAATATAATTTTCCTAAATTTGTCAAAGAAAATGTCAATTGCATCTCCTTTTCTTCCTTTTTTTGCCTAAATTCTTCAATCACTTAAATCTTAGCAAGCCCGACGAAATTGGCATCCACATGGTCGATTCCCTCTGGGATTAGAATGGAATATCATTAGCCAGATGGAGCGTGACTGAGCTCCCAGTCGATGGATTTTATTTGTCATGAAATTCATTAGAAATACTTTCACCCTAAAAAAATTCATAAGAAATATTCCAACGAAAGTCGAAATCAGGAACTCTAATTCCCTAATCATGAAAGATGTTAATTTCACCAACATAATTTACATAAATTACATGGCAAGATTTAGGATTTACAAATTTTTATTGTACTTTGCACCTTAATTTTCTTCAAAGTAATTTCTGAGATCTATAATCCTATCATAAAATTTAATAAGGGGTTTGATGCCACCGTGGAATTTCAATTTTTTTGGTTGAATAATAAGAAAGTCTATATTGCATTAGATATATTATATGATAATACTGACATGTTATATCAATTCAATTAGAGTTTGACATATGATAAATACATATATGGTTATAATTGTAAAATACTCAAAAATCTTAAAGAAATATTTAAAAAATCTAACAAATGATGAACTTTAATTGAACAAGTATATTACGTCAATATTATCACATGATATCGCCGATGCACATGAGATTTTCTCACTGAATAAGGCCCAATTTCTAATAAGCACGGTGAAAATTTAACATTGTGGATAGTTTACATCACGTGAATTCACATCTTATCAGAGCCAAATGTGGAACTTGTGTTCATTAAGTCTGAGTATGGGAGAATAATATTTGGCTGAGGAGTTCTACGGAACTCATAGCCATTAAACACAGTCGTGAAATAGAATACTCATCTCGTGATCTATTATCCCCTCTTGATTGAGCACAGGAAAAAATGTTCAGATCGTAGACAGTTGTTGAATGTTGATACTCAAATAGACTGTCAAGTGGAAGCTACATTACCACTAGATTGGGGTTATTAAGCATTATAATCTCATGTGCGAAAAGTCAATAAGAAAATTAGGGAATTATAAAAGAGCTGAATACAACTACTTATCAGTTTAAATTTTTCAAAACTAAATTTAATGTAAATTCAGTGAAAATTTAAACATTATCCCATACATTTATACTGGGATGTCCACCTTTTTTACATCACATGGTATCCGCAGGAGATAAGGTAAATTCGGAGATGCTGGATAACCCCGTACCACCTACCTGACAATTTTTGAAAAAAAACAAAGTTTTCTGGATAAATTCAACGCATCCTATAATTCCATAATCAACCTGCAAGTCTGATCAGTACATATTTTAATTTTCAATAGATTAAAAGTCATACTCAAGAACCAGACAAAAAGGTGCAGCCTCCAAAATCATAGTACTTGCGGAACTAATCCTTTGATTGAGAGCATTTCAACTCATTTCTTGGCAGTTAGCTAACAACTTCCTCACGAACTATAATTAGACGTGGATTAATCAGTCTTTTCTGGTCTTTAGCGGAATACCTAGCACATATGGTGAGGTCGGCCACCGCCGGGACGGGTTCCAGCCGTGATGGGACAGTCAGGCTCGGCCACGGCAGCGAGCTTGTCGGGTGGTTGGTGAAGAAGTCCCTCAATGCATGCGGAGCCCGTCTATTGATTATTGAATTACGAATCAGTTGCCTTATCAATGTTTGTAACTTAGAGATACGAATGTGCTTTCTTTTAGGGATGGTACTTTATAATGCCCGATTCTGCATGACTTGACCTAACCAAAGCCGGTTCAAATGGGTCATGACCCGACCTGTAGTGAAAGAGTCGGGTCTTGACACGACTCTTGCACGAGTTTGGGTATGTCCTCCTAGAAAGTCTTTTGTGTCACAGAGGCACCGCATTAGTATTGTTTAGTTGTGTGCAATAATTCAATAGTAGTTAGCCACATCATCAATTCTAAGAGCGAATTTAAAACAGTAAAAAGATTCTAAGGACCATTGAAAACTTATAAAACACGTTCGACTTCTTTTCCACCTTCTTAAATTGATGTGAGTTCTTTATGACTTCATTAGTTTTCTAGGATTTTTAAGATTTGCTCTTAGGGGTTTAAATTTTTTTAAATTGATTTAAATTGATATTTTACTATCTAAATTCTCTCTTATAAAATCGATTTCATGTAATCGATTTTTATTGGTTCATGATATCATCGATCGGCGCCGAAGTGTTTGCTGCCTCTATGACATTTAAGGCCTTCTCCTGTCCTCTTGCCCTTGTCTGTGTCCCGTCTCATTCCATAATACTATGCTGTACGTTTATATATTTTAAATTAATTCTTATTTAATTTGTATATGTTTATCTTAATAAGATGGATGAAATTTATTCTATTTTGTTAAAATTAAATTTTAATTACATTAACTTGATTTAACTGTGATATTGTGAATATGAAGATTTATATTATATTAGAAATTGTATTCACTTATTTTTTTTTTATAAATCATATCGAAAGTGCGGCAGACCCGTCCATATCGGTCGATGCAAAGGTCGACTTGAGTTGACCTATGGCAGGTCACCAAGGGCTGACGTGTCAATGGTATGGGACAAATTTCGATCCCAGTAAATCATCAAATTAATCCTTAAAATTTTAACAAATTATTAGTTTAGTCCTTAAAGTTTAAAAAATGTCAATTTGGTCCTTATTGTTCACTTCCGTCAGTCAATTTGGTCCAGGCATTATAACACTGTTTGCAAATACTAGCGTGGGCGGCGACGACTAAGTTAGTGAATTCCACGTGCCACGTGACAAGTTATAAATGGTTAAATCAAAAAATATAATGTAATGTTCTCCACTTATTAATTGTCACATGGTATGTAGGACCCACTCACGTGGCAGCCACCATCCATATCAACATTCGTAAACGGCGTTATAATATCTTGACTAAATTGACTGACGGAACTGAATAGTGAGGATCAAATTGATGGTTTTAAAATTTTGAAAACTAAATTGATAGTTCAATATATATTTGAGGACCAATTTGATAGTTTACCCTTTAAATCTTTAAATATCCGTCCCAACCCGACCTATTGCTACAGCCGAGCCAGAGAATGAGCCGGATAGAGCCTGTTATCGGCTGTCTCTATATGAAAATTGATGGTGGAAAAGGATACATGTCTTTCCTCGTATCTATAAAATTATTAAAAAATTATTTTCAAAATAAAATAAATTTAATTAAAATGATTTCCATTTGTCTTCGGACCTCTTGTCATTTTACAAGTTAAGCCGGCTATATTTACATACAAGGACATTTTTTTTTATTGCTGATTTACATACAAGGCATGTTACGAGATCAAAGTTGGCTCCGATTTGCCCCTGCCCTATTGATCTTAAGGTGACCATGGTAAGGCTTCAAATTGATCACGGACAAAGACTAGCGCATTCCGATATGTTCTGATCGTTTCCGCAATAACTTGCAGGACTTAAGATTAGCCAAAATTCTAAAAATAACAGGAGTATCGTCAATAAATATGCTGTTGGGACGGATCCATAAACTCCATTCAGGGGATGAAAATTTATAAAAGAGTAATACGATGAATTCAGGAGACGAAATAAGATAATTCAACGTAAAAAAATCTGATAAAATTTAGATAAATGTATGTAATATATTAAGAATTTTTCTGGGTTCGGGTTCGGGTCCATCGCTCCCTTAAATTCATCCATGAATAATGCAACAACTTTCAATCCCTCTCTCCATGAGCAATTATAATAAATAATCTTTGGAGTCACATCACTTACATTAAACCTATGATAACAATTATTTGTAAATGAGAAATCTGTGTTTTGTTTCATTTTTTGGGTTTCATGGAAAAAAAAAAGGGATGAATATTTAAAAAAAAAAGGTCATTATTATGAACCATGGAGAAGAAGATGGATTCACGCGATTAAAAGATAATTCTTTAGTTGAACGAATAGAGAATCCTAATAATTAATTTAGCTATTTCCAAGTTAAGTAGCAGGAAAAATAAGATACTAAAAAATATGGCGAATAAATATTATTACTATTTAAACTATTATATTAGTAGATATTTAGAATCATGTATACGTGGTATGGATCGAAAGAGACAACATGATATTTGAGAAGAAAGTAAAAGGAGAGGAAACTCTGTCTCAATCTATCGTAGACGTGGTTAGCCCCGGCCACGGTTCAGGAACCGGGCGGTTCCGGTTCGGAACTGCCGGTTCAGGTTCCGTGGCCCCTGGAACCGGCCCTGAACCTTCCTTTGGACGGTTTAGGGGCGATTCGGAACCGGACGGTTCCAGTTTCGAACTGCGGTTCCATCTGGTTCCGAACCGGCGGCCCGGAACCGGCGGCTCGGACCACTGCCAGCTGGGGGTTAGGCAAATTTTTTTTTATTTCTCTACGGTTCCGGTTTGGAATCATCGGTTCAGGGCCGGTTCAAGTTTCGATTCAGAACCTACGGTTCCGGTTTCTAAGGCAACTGGAACCGGCCCTGAACCTTAGCCCTCATGGTTCAAGGGCAGTTCCGGGCCCAAACTGGCCTGAGGCCAGCACTAGACGTGGTGAAGACGAAACTTCTCACACTACTCCGGTTGGAGCATCGTATTCGAGCCTCCCGAGTGGCTACTCAATTAGGCCTCATTTGTACATAGTATTAGAATCAGATGCTCTTGTAAGCGAAGGTGATTTTGGTATTAATACAACTACATCGACATTCCAAAAAAAAAGATAGTTAGAATCATAATCCTAATGACAATAAAATAAAATTTTAAGTAAATTTATTTTTCCTTCCTTTTTTTTATGAGCATTAATCTTCTTTCCTTGTGTAAAAGTTTTTTCGTATTTGGGTAAGGGGCGACAAAATGACTATGACACGGTTATTTTTCTTTCACTCTCAAACTATAGGACTCACTGCGACTCATGTGTATCTCTTTTGTGCTCAAACCTTCTATTTGACCATGAGTTATACACACAAATTTTCATAACTGACCACAAGCCGGACATCAGACCTACTTTTCACGAGTTCCAGATTCGAACCTGACAAGGTATGAGCCCAATTCTCTCATTCCATGATTTATTTTATTAAGTATACGATATGAGATTCATTTCCCAACGTCTTAAAAGAAAGGGGATCGGGATGCAAATTTATAATCCAAAGTAAAGAAACCCAGCCCAGCAAAGGAAGTGATTCCAAGCGCACTTTCACGTGGTTTGATGAATCTGATATTATATATTCGAATTTTCTCTGCTCATTTGTGTCAAAATATTTTTCAGATGTGCACTCTTCGAGTTGGGGCTTGGAGGACATTGACTTTTGTGGACAATATTAGCCCTTTGGTGAGGTTAATAGTTGCTATAATTACTGTAAGTTTACTTGATATGTTCACGGTTCAATATAAAGTCGAAAATAATACAACGGGCGATCAGCATCGATGGGGGAATGAGAGAGAGGACGAGACCCAGAAAATTGCACGGTCCTCCGAAACCAGGCACAGCTGTATATATCCAACTGCCGTGCCGGGTGGGTTCTCACTTTCGGCAGAACCGGTTTTCTGTACGACCAAGCTAACGGTCGGTCACCGTCCGGAAATGGAAAGGTGCCACACATGGAAGTGAGAGCCTATCAGCAATTTCTCCGATTCTTTTCCGACGATTTAATACCATCAGCTATTACTGCATTCCCAGCTACAGACTATATAAACCGATTCCCAATTTCTCATTGTGGCATAACCTCGAAATCAAGTGAAAAGGGAAAGCAAATATTAAAATGCACAAAAAGCTTTGAAATCTCAGGTTTGTCGCAGAACCCCTCGGTTTCTGCAGCCCATAAGTGGGCTTTCATAGTTTCATTCCTCTCCTCTTGATTCTCCAATTATTCCTTGTTCTTTTTATTGCTTTTGGAACTTACGGATACGATTCTGGACTTTATTTTATTCATTGACTGCGATCTCTGTTTTTCTTCTCAGCCTGGGTTACCACTGGTGTTGAGCTTAGAGTAGCAGTTCATAACTCGTTTCTCTCTTTTCGATTTTCAGTTTGATTGGATTTTGAGAGCTTGGAGGTCTGCCCGGTACTCGCTGAACCGACTCCGGAACTGGGCTTTGATCTTCTTGGTTGCTTACTGGCTTTTAATTGTTGCCTTCCTTTTTCTTCAAAAGCAACAACCTTATCACTTAAATTGATTGAATCCTAAGGTTTGAGCTTTGCCCATCATATTCTAGGCCAATTTGGAACGTGGGTTTTGATTTTCTTGCGGGTTTAAGGCATTAAGCATTGTTTCTTCACATATATCGTTTGCTATTGGGAGGGGCATTTAGTGAGAGTTGGGAGGGTGGGGGATTTGAGAAGGGAACAATGAATGGGGGATCACTGGGGATGCGCTCAGGCAGCCACAGCTCCTTACAGCAGCAGCAGCACAGCAGCTCGCTCCCGGGCACTCTGCCAACTCTTTCATCCCGAAAGCCCGGCAAGATGCTGAAGGAGAAGGAGAAGTTGGTCCAATGGATCTTTAAATTTGCTGGCAAGAATAAAATAGGAATGCTGGTGCTCTGTCTCATCTCCACTGCCGTTTTTCTCTTGGTTCTGTATGTTGGCAAAGGTTAAAAACTAAGTCCTCTGGGTCTCTCTACTGCTTCTGCTCTTCTTACATCAGCTCTCATTTGCTGCTACAACATCATATCAATTATAGGCCCGAGCTGATCAGATAATCCTTATAGAATTGTCCAACTTGTGTTCGGGATTTTGATATGCCTTTTTATGTCTTTGCTGCTCTCTTAGTTCTACCATTTAAATGTTCATTAACCTTTTCCCCTTGTTTCCTGTTTTAACTTCATTTTCTGTTATGGGATCAGGATTGTCTGCATATCATCCATATAAGAAATTTTTGAACTTATGCTCTTTCAACTCAAGGTGTCGGTCACTTTTCTATGCTGTGCTTGTTTTTCTTGTCTTGAAGCACTTGTATTGAATCATTTCTTTTATTGGGAACTCGAATTTCCATGTGCATCCTCCACAGATAAATCCATCGGCAATGTTGAAATCTCCCATAGTTCATGAGATGACAATTAGGAACCACAGGATTGCTTTCCATAATACTGAAGCTTCTTCCTCCTTGTATGATTCAACTCGTTCAACCTTTGTTTCACGAGTTTTCTGCTGGTTATCAGGTGAAGACTCGGAGGAAGTGGTCCAAATCATCAAGATCAACAACGATACCTCCGAACCCGATACGACTACTTCTCTGTACAGCACAGGGATATTGGGCATCAATCCACTTTTGCCTTTGCCTCCTCCCCCTCCCTCAACTTTTGTGGGATATACACTTCCTCGAGGGCACCCTTGCAATAGTTTCAGCCTACCGCCCCCTCCTGCTGACAAGAAAAGAACAGGACCTCGACGTAAGTTCCTCAAAAAGTTGCGCCCTCTTCCCCCGGAGAAATAAGTTTGTTGATCTTTGGCAGATCTGCAGAGTCTAGGCTTGGAGATTGATTTAAATTGCTCCAACAGCTCCTTCTTTTCAGTTTTGCAAGAGTTATTCTTCCTAAGAAAGTGGAAAATGCAGCCACCCAATGTTCTTCATTTTCTGGGACGCCTGGAAGAAATGAACAAATTTTCTTGGAACAAAAAATGGAGAACTTTCCTATGACCAAGCAAGCGCTCCTAGGATGCCTTTGGCTGTTTATAAAAGGGATAATTACCTTAGCGGTACAAAATTTTTTAAATATTTTATATTGGTACAAAACCTTATTTTGATGGTATTTCGGTACAAAACCTTTCAAAAATGTGTCATTTTAGTACATTCCATCAACTTTACACTAATAACATTAAGTTTCACTGATATGGCAATCTGACGTGGACACCACGTAGTTGACTAGTTGGGATGTCCACGTAATATTTTAAATAAAATAAAATACAAAAATTTTAAATATATATAGAAAAATATTTTAAAAAGTTAAAGATTTTTTAAAAACATAAAAATAGTAAAAATTTCGAAAACAAATGTTAATATGTCTCCATTTTCTGAAATGTTGAGTATGCCCTTGCTCATTGAAATAGAAAAATTAAAACTATTTCCATAACCAAACACAGTAATATATATGTGAGATCTGTTTTCTGTGTACTGCAGCATGTCCCGTGTGTTACCTTCCAGTAGAAGAGGCGATCGCCTTGATGCCAAAGTCTCCATCAGATTCTCCGGTGCTGAAAAATTTGACTTTCATTTACGAAGAAAATTTAAACAGGGAGACTGAGTTTGGAGGGTCGGACTTTGGCGGATACCCTACTTTGAAGCAAAGGAACGATTCTTATGATATAAGAGAGTCTATGAACATACATTGTGGGTATGTAAAGGACTCCTACTTCAAACTAAACCTCTCCAATTGCAGTCTGTTATGGGTCTGCAGAACATGTTCTCCAGGCTCAGATCTTCAGTGCTAGAAATTCAATCTCTGTGGATATTCTAATTGAACAGGTTTACCAAAGGAAGTGAACCCGGGCTTGGGACGGGATACGACATGGATGAGATCGACCGTCTTGCAATGAAGAACTGTCACGGCGTGGTGGTCTCTTCAGCAATTTTCGGTACAAAGTTCGCTAATAGCTGATTATCATCCCAAGTGGTTGTCGAATCTATTTTGAAATATGTTGGTTGTTGGTCAGGAAACTTTGATGAGATACAGCAGCCAAAGAACATCAGTGAATATTCGAAGAAGACTGTCTGCTTCTTCATGTTTGTTGATGAAGAAACTGAAGCGTATCTGAAGAACACCAGTGCCATGGATAGCGCACGAAGGAGCGGAATATGGAGAGTGATCGTTGTTCGTAACCTACCCTATACAGATGCCAGACGTACTGGAAAGGTTGGTTGATATATCAGTTGATTTAAGTCTCCCTGATTCTGCAGAAGTAGCAAAATTTTCCGAAATTCATACCTTTGCTAAACAAGGGAGAAGGTAAACCACATCCTCAACTGCAATTTGCAGGATGTCTCATGTCTTCTTATTCAAGTTTAAACCAGTCTCCTATTTCACCCTTCACTCCACCTTCAACAGAGGAGAAAAAAGGAAAAACAGTTCTAGAGCATATAGTCAATTTTGAGTAGGAGATATATTGACTTGCCTTGTTATCTCCACTGCAGATCCCGAAACTTCTGATCCACAGGATGTTCCCAAATGCTCGGTTCTCTCTATGGATAGATGGAAAACTTGAGCTTGTCGTCGACCCATATCAGATTCTTGAGAGGTTGGCTCGCAGAAAAACTGTTGTTTTTTTCCCTTTGCTTCTTTGATTTAACCAATCTTTTGGCTACTCGGAGCATTTGAAGATTCGTTCAGTTTTCTTTTGTAATTTCTTCGAAAACAAAATGAACTGTTCTAGCAGATGTATCTCATAAGCATAAAGCACAAGTCCAGGTGCTTTTCTCCTCTAATTTTCCTTATTTTCATCGAAAAGGAAAACATTTCTGTTCTCATTCTGGGGGTATCCCTTCCAGGTTCTTGTGGAGGAAAAATGCGACCTTTGCAATTTCTCGGCACTACAAACGATTCGACACCTTCACGGAGGCTGAAGCCAATAAAGCTGCAGGGAAGTACGACAATGCCTCCATCGACTTCCAGATCGAGTTCTACAGGAACGAAGGTCTGACCCCATACTCCGAGGCTAAGCTTCCCATCACAAGTGGTAGGTTCAAATGCCAGTCCTAATTTATCTTCCTTTTCTGATACTTATACTTCATATCTACCAGCTTCTTACACGGAGTTTTGCTTGCAGATGTTCCAGAGGGATGTGTGATCGTGAGGGAGCACGTGCCGATCTCAAACCTATTCGCCTGTCTCTGGTTCCACGAGGTGGACCGGTTCACCTCGAGGGACCAGATCAGTTTCTCGACCGTGCGGGACAAGATCAGGGCAAAGACCAACTGGACCATAAACATGTTCTTGGACTGCGAGAGGCGCAACTTCGTGGTTCAGGTAGCCTTAATTCTTTCAATGCTCTTAACCATGGCGGGCTCATGTCCTGTTTTAAATTCAGCTGTTGTAATTTTTTTTTTTGGGATGACATTTTTAATCCCAATCTTTTGAATTTTTGGTCCTAAACTTTTATTTTTCATGATTTTTACCCTCAATCTTTCACATTTTTACTTTGATCAATATTGTTAAATTTTTCATTCAAAAATACATCTTATATAAAAATAATATTTTTGTAAAAATTAAAAATAATAAAAAAAGCATGTGGGGGGAAACAAGATGGTACAATCGTCCTTACGACCACCACACCCTCCAAAATCGGGGCTTATTCATCTCTCAAGTAGTCACCTCCTAACTGGGTAATTGTTAACGATCCAATTGCCCTTCTGTCCTCCCTCTTGATTTTACCTTTCTTAACATTTTCGTAAAGTATTTGTACGAAAAGTTTTATTTTTAAATGGAGAATGTAAATGGTAAGAACAAAATGGTAAAAATACTAAACATTTAGGATTAAAAGATAAAAAATTAAAGATCTAGTATGTGAGTGATAAAAACGTAAAAGGTTGAGAGTAGTAAAAAAGGTTATTTTTCCTATTTTATTCATTTCGGAATAAATTGCTATCTCTTCTTGTTGGTTTTTTAGGAAAAAATCGGAAGTTCATCTTTTTTTTTTCCTTTTTATTTTCTCTCCTGCAGAAATACCACAGGGATGTGTTGGAGCAGAAGGCCATCTCGGCACCGGTTCTTCCTCCTCCTCCTCCTCCGATGCTACCTCCGCCGCCTCCCCTGGCCGCTGATCCCCCGGTAGAGCCCGAAACCGAACCGCAAGACAGTAGCATTACAGAAACACCGATCGTTCAAAGTGTCCCGGTGGGGCGTATGATCCCCGGGCGAAACCGGAAAGTTATCTCCGGAAACACAGATACCGATTCGGGTTAAAAGCTTTTTCAAATCCCATCTTTCCCACCCCAAATACATACCCCTTTTACCTTCCCCTTCATAGATAATCATCCTTTCCATGGCTTGCTTATAAATTCTTTCGCCGCACTGACCAAAGAAAAACAAATCTCTCTTTGCATCCGACGAGAAAAAAGGAGTCATCCGTTCTCGATCACAGCCTTCTTCTTTTTTGTTTGTCCATTCTTGGGTGTATATAGAGCAAATTCCGAATAACTTACACAGGGTACTGCACTTACTGCAGTGCAGTACAAATACTACACAGGGTTGCTGTTGAGTTTCAATTGTTCCATACTTGCTGTACTCATACACACGTTCAGATCAATAAAGTCGGACGAAATTTGTCAAATTTTCTTCGTTTTAGTTGGAGTCTCTGCCACATCTGCTAGAACGAGCCGAGGGATGCTGCAAAAGTCCAATAGGTCCTAACTAATCCAGTTCGGATCCATCAGGGGTAAAACTTATGAGGTGAATTCTCTCCGTTCACGAGACTCAAGCATGAGATCTTGGTTCAGGTGAAGAGGCCTCCTCCCATCTCAACCAATCTACTTTGATGACTGGTGAAACATTTTAGTTTGTGCGCACCGAGCACTCGAGACTGGGAAGTGTAGGTTCCAAACTGTTACGGTTCCATCCGGGACTCATGCACATCCTTATTCTCATCAATCGAAGAGATCTGAATTCTCCACCACTTGACTTCTCACCCTTTTGACCCAAGAAATTGAAGGTATGAATGAATCAGACTTAAAGGTTCTTTGGCTGATTGCTGATAATCAATGAATTAGAGTGTGGACTAGAGATTCGAAGTGAGATGCTTTATTCGTTATCCAGTTAACTGGATGGTCATGGTGTCAATAATCACTACTCATATGTATCCTCTTTGTTATTAAAAATGGTGCATAATGGAAAGGAACTATGATAGAGATTTGATAATGCTCAAGCACAGAAGTTTTCAGACCTGTGTATCATCGTAGAAGCTAAGGTACAGGTAAGAAGCAGCATATCAATAGTAACCTATGTACTTTTCTCGGTCCTTTGGTAGTGCTTTCGAAAAACTTTACATTCGATCTCGAGCTACGATTTTATTTCGATCAAATTGTGAAAATTTCATCACCGATTGTGGGGCAATCAAACATACAACATATGCGTATACCTCGATTGTTTTTGCAGTATGGAATCAATTGAACCAATTTGTTCTGCAATTAGCTTTAGCTGCTACAATTTCTCCCCTTGGTCATGAGTACTGTTGAAATATACATCCAATACCAGTACAACAGTTTTTGCTTCAATGTATGCATCCATACTCGGTTGACATTGTTATTTGATTTTGGTGCCTAGTCTAATCATTTCTAATGGGTTCTACAACCTTTGCACTTTTTTATCCTCTTATTTTTAATGTGATCTAGGCTCCCATTCATTTATCTTACATGCATAAACATTTTTTCTATTTCATTTATTTTCGACGATACTTACCGTGTACCACACGGGTCGGTTGCTAGTATCTCTCTTAGGAGCATGTCCTAAAAGAGAAGCAGCTAACATTGACCTAAAAGGAATAGGAGAAACAAGGAATAAATGAGTGTGAAGAGTCTCACTGGCGAGACTAGAACCTGGGACCTATTGGTCCTAGATCAAACCTAGTACAATTGCGTCAAGCATCCTTCTTTAAACAAAACCTTTTTTTCTCTTTAAATGACCAAAACCTTTTTCTATCTTAGACACTGGTATTCGAAAGTCATACAGACTCTGACTAATTCAGTTAGAGTTGAGAGAGCTACTAAGGGTAAATGGTAGAAGTAGAAGTACTATGAAAGAGAAGTAATCTACTGAAAAAGAAAGACAAAAAGAAGGTATAGGGGCTAAAATGATTTTATTCTCTTATTTCGGGCAGTGGGATAAGAGCTGAAAAGTTAGGGGTAAAACAGCAATTTGAAAAATTGAGCCTCCCCGTCGCAGTAGCTAAACCCCCCCAAACCCTACTCAAGATGAATCAGAGAGAACCACCAAATCTCATCAATGGCGAGCCGACGCTGCCTCCACGCGCTCACGCGCCGCGCGGCGGCTGTCCTGTCCTCCGGTCCACCGCTTCAGAATTACCAACGTCCTTTTCCTCACCATGCCTCCCCTTTCAGAACCGTAATGCAGTCTCCCCGAACAGCGATCCCTTACCTCGAGCCCACTCCGTGCGCTCGCTTGTGGCACGAGCGCTTCTTCAGCTCCGGTAGCAGGGACAGCGATTCCGAGGGCGAAGGGGAGGAAGGAAGCGAGAGCGAAGCTGATTGCGAGTCGAACTTGAAGAGGGACTACACTCCGGAGGAGAAGGAAGCAGAGGCGGCTGCCATCGGATACAAAGTCATTGGACCACTGCAGGAGTCGGATCGGGTCTTCAAACCATACAAGCCGGTCTTTGCTGTTGTTCAGGTCTGGTGATCGATTGGTGATTCCTGCGATTCCGTTTGAGAAATGTCGGATTTTACGTATTGATTTGAATTATGCTTTGTCGTGTAGATCGGTTCGCATCAGTTTAAGGTGAGCAATGACGACAGCATCTTCACGGAGAGGCTGAAGTTCTGCGAGGTCAATGACAAGGTATGCCGTTCTAAGTTTTCATGATTATATAATGTATTGAGAATGGTGAATACATTTTCAATATCTCTGTTGTAATGTTCAGTGAGATCAATCGACTAGGATGTGGACAGGATTTTGCCTTATTAGATAGAACGCCTCCATTGTGTTCAATGGTTGATTTGTATCAGATTTATAAGCATGAAGTTTTCTAGAGCAGTAGTGTGTACTTGCATGTTTTTCCTGGTTACCCCTTTGCTCTTCCTTCATATTTGGTCTTTGTCTTTCAAGAACATGTGTTTGATATATTGTTCCTTAACCAATCTCTTTTAATGAGAGTATTATAGTTAAGGCGTTTTCATTCACCCCAGGAAAATTTGCTCTGTAGTGGTACATGTCAAGCTTTTACTTTTCTTTATCTTCTATAAGAAAGATTGGGAGTGAAACAAGTGGGCTATTTCTTTGCAAAATTGTGTTCCATTTATGGGTCCATAGATACCGTCCTTTTTGGACTTCAAAAAGTGTAAGTAGATAATAACAATAAATTCATGCAATAGCTAGTTTTCGATTTATTCGAGCCTTGAACAGAAAAGTAGCTTAGGGATGTCATTTTCTATTTAGATTTGGAAACTATCTGTTTTACCGGTACACATTATCCGTTTTTCTCTCTTGGCTGAACTGGCACACATTATCCATGATGTTGAATGCTTTACATTTATTCTTCTCAAAGGAGAAAATTATTCTTTTCACCAAACATCTGCTATCTAATGACAATCTTATGATATGAATAAGAATTCTTCTCGATCAATTCCTTATATTTTAATGATAGAGCAACACTGGTTCTGTACTTTCGCTCCAGTTGCCAGATTTTGCCTCATATTTTATCTTCTTGCAGCTTCTGGAAGTTCTTTCCTCTAACTGCGGGTCTTAATGTTCCCGTATTTGCCTGCTGTAGTTGATCTTGAACAAAGTTCTGTTGCTTGGCTCGAAGACTCAGACCATTGTCGGCCGGCCCATAGTTCCAGATGCAGCTGTACATGCAGTTGTTGAGGAGCACGTAAGTCTCATATCATGTCTTGATTTTTCTCTTTTGCTTCCAAGAACAAAAAATTAGTTTTCTAGAGTTTCTTATGCTTCGCGATCCATCGACGATGACATTGTTCTTTAACCACCAACATGCAAGAAAATGTTGGCTTGTATGCTGTTATTGATTATCATCAGAAGTTGATGAAAAAGAGCAATGCATAGCTTCTTGAATCCTATGTAGTGCCATTATCTTTCTAGCCTAATTTCATGATAATTTCAAGATTTATATTTTTTATTAACTACTGTGCATATGAAGCCCGATCTCTCTCATCTTTTTCTGTCTATTCTAGGCCTTAGATGCAAAAGTGATTATATTCAAGAAAAAGAGAAGGAAGAACTACCGAAGAACCAAGGGACATCGGCAGGTACTCCATTGGTCCATATGCTGGGAGTATACTGGAGTTGGATTTTTGTCTCGTAACCGATTTTTGTAATCTTCCAGGAGCTGACTAAGTTGAGGATAACTGATATTCGAGGAATCGAGAAACCTAAAACCGTTAAGCCTAAGAGGCCTGCCAAGAAGCCAGAGAATGCAGAAGTCGCTGCTTAAGAAGGGCCTTCTCTTCTTGGGACATGATTAGGCAATAAGATCTCCGTCCCCTTATCAGTAAGGTATGATTTTGATTCCGAATGCTAAGCATCTGATGCCAGTACTGTTTGACTGCTACTCCGGTAGCACATGTTGTAGGATGGGGATAGGAAGGGCCAGTTATCGGCCTGAGATTCTTCAGAGAAATCAGTATCTGCAATTTTCAGCGAGTTTCGATTAGAGACATTTGTGGATCGCTCTTCATTTTCCTTCTTTCTAGTTTTGATCAGATCAGATCAGATGCCAGGTTTCCCTCAGATGTAGGAAGAGAGTCATGATACTGTCTGTGTATGATGCAAGCTTCAGGATTGAAAGTTCATATACCATAAGTTTGAGAAAAATTCCTTTCTTTTGCCCCGATAAATCCGAGACTGCTCGGTCCATGGGAATTCTCTCTTTTTGAGTCATCCATTGTATCGACCAACTTCCCGAACTGCTGTTTTTTCCCCGGTCTCCATCAGCCTGGTTGAGATCATATTCACTTCTTCTTGTTCACCAATTAGCTCTAATCATTAAACAGCATGTTGAAAATAGGCTTTCGTGAGGCAGTTTTCAAATATGTTTCGTTCCACAACGATGGTGAGACATCTGTTCCATTCATAGAAATTGCATCTTTTAAAGGTTATATTGGGGTAGCTACACATCCGACATCAGTTAGAGGTTGTTCGACAACTGAAAACTCAATGTAAACGAGCGAGAGGTCTTGTTGATCTTCCCTCGCAACCAAACCATCAGCACAGTCTCGTATTTGCCAAGACTACTGCTTCTTCTTAAGCACTTTTTATTAAGCTTTCTGTGCCTGGGATCTTGCTAGACAATTCGCTCAACTACTTAGGCAGTACTAATTTGAACGGCCAAATCAATCGAGATGTGAAATGGTCATCTTCACCACCATGGCAGAAATTTTCAAGTGATTTTATCTCCCTATGTAATCGGAGCAAAAGTCAATAAAACATGATAAACAAGTAAATTAGTGTTCATCACCTGAACAGTTACCGTAATTATTATTAATAAAAATAATTTAATTGATCCTTTATTATCATATTATTATGAAACAAGGACATCTAATATTTTTGCCCACCAAAGCACATCTTTATTTAAAATTCTACATGATTCAGCGTCATAATATGTAAAGATTAATTTATAAATGTCATATGACAAGCTACAGTAGCACCTATATATGTAGAGATTCCACGTCAGCCAGGGATCCCACAGAATGTGCGGCACGAGAACAATTTTAAAATATTTTGCATCAAGCACATGCGAAATTAATTTTCTTTTATGTGCTAATCGTTAACCCTGCCAAAACTTTTTGTACCCTTCCCCACGCTGGGGCTGGTGGCTTTAGTTCCAAAAACAGAGGGGGGTGTTTCCGTGATTACAAAATAACTGGGGGGCTAACTGCTGCAAAGTCTTCGCCTGCCAAAATTTGGAGTGGTATCCGCCGACTCGGTCTCATCGAAACCCCCCTCGTATGCATCATTTCCTTGAGACGCACAAGACAAATCTTTGAAAAACTCCAACAATGGATGCCGTCCCTGAGATTCCTGCATTCCCCTCTTCTACTCCTTAGCCCCTTTTGCCCACCACAGTTGGCCCGTGGCTTCTTTCTCTCCGTTTCTTATCCCTGCGCACATCAATGGAGCTTGGTCGGAGAGCCGATCGAGCCTCTACGGGTAATGTTTTATCATCATGTGCCGTCCTGTTAGCTCTGATCTTCCTCCTCGCAATCCCTGCAGTTACCGCGAGGATCACAGTCGCCAATTTCGAGGAGTTCTACGCCAATCACTGCAAGCAGACCATCCCAGGGTCGGCCCAGATCGCGTCCGAGCCGGGGATTCCCAGCAGTGAGTTGAGTCAGTCTCTCGGGGTTTACTTCTCGGCCTCGTCCTCGGCCACCAGCTCCCTCACCGCTGCCACGTTCCAGCCCCAGTGGGCCGTCAAAACCGAGTCCCCCGGATTGATCAAACTCAGAGGGGGATTAATTGTGATGGACCCCAGCGCATTGGGCCTGCATTCCGTGAACTCTAGTGGCCGCCGTGGGCTACGGAGAACCTTCCGAGTTCGTGGCCCGAGGTTTCCCGCAGGTCCTCTGAGGGCAAGGTTCAACCTCTTCGGATACTGGTCGCAGTCCAAGGGAAAGCTCTGTATGGTAGGCTCGAGCTTGTTTCATGAGGATGGCGGTACTCTCAAGTCCCTCGATGCCGTTTTTAAGCTCAATCTTCCCGATAAACCAAGCATCAATAGTAGCTTAATCACTGGTGTTTTGGAAAGTTTGGATGGGAGTGATGCTATGAATCAGCATTTCGACTCTGTGTCTTTGTTGGGCCTGAGTAGAAGTGCAGACTATGTGTATACACTGATTAGGAAGGTGAATGGTGAGAACGGGAAAGGTAATTTTAGTGAATTTGATTATGGCATGGGAGAAAATCTCTCTCTTGAGAAATTACAACTGGACTTGTGCTCACTGTTTAGGTGGAATATTGCCTTTGAGTTGGAGTATGGGAGTGCCTGTGATCCTCCTGCTAATTGCAATCTGCTTGGTAGTAATGCCCCGATGTTTTCTACTATGGTTGTCTTGACGAAACTCCGGTGCTCAGACCACCGAAAGTTGCAGATATTGTTGAAGTTCCAAAGCACCAATGACTTCTACTATAATGTTGATTACTATGGTTTTGATCCGAGCACTGCTCTTATTGGGGAAGGGGAGTGGGATGAACAGGAGAACCGGCTATGCCTCAATGCCTGTCGGTTTCTGAACTTCTCTAATTCTTTAGTGGATACGTTTGTTGGAGATTGCTCGATCAAGTTGTGCATGGGTATTTCTGCAACCATCTCGATGAGGAACAGGAGCCCTCTACGGGGCCAAATTTGGAGTAGTAAGGCACAGAATGATCCGGGCTTCTTCGAGAAGGTGCACCTTCAGGGCTCTGACATGACCTTCCCGGGTGTGAAATATGAGTATACCATGACGGATCGTGTGAGAAGTTCCTGTGCAAATATGCAGAATGCAAAGCGGAAGGGGAAGACTTATCCCAGTTGGAGCTCACGAGACATGATGTTTGACATGTCTGTGAAAGATAGTAAGGGAAGTGTTGCACACGGGTACTCGTCTCCGCTATTTGTTGGTGATCAGCGGTATCAGTGGTCTTACTACGGGGCCCGTTATTATCATGGCACAAACCAAACTGTCACTATGATGCCTGTACAGCTGAATACAACTGGAGGGACTTTCCATAATATCAGTTACACGATGAGCTTCATGGCCCCAGCTGATACTAAGTTTGACATTAGTGGCAGAGAGGATCATCCAATGAAATCATTTGAGATTTCTGCCGAAGGAGTATATAATCAAGAGACTGGCTCTTTGTGCATGGTAGGGTGTTTACGGGGTCTACAGAGTAATTTAACCTTGAAGAGAAGCGACGCCCTAAATTGTGAAGTTCAGGTGCGTGTACAGTTCCCTCCCTTGAATGCAAAATCAGGTGAGAAAATCAAAGGTTCAATCGAGAGTTTAAGGAACAAGTCGGATCCTCTCTATTTTGACCGTCTGGAGGTTTCTTCCAATTCGATCTATTATGGCCAAGCAGTGGAATCCATTTGGAGAATGGATCTTGAGATCGTGCTGGTTCTCGTTTCCAATTCACTCGCATGTGTTTTCCTTGGACTGCAGCTCTTCCGCGTGAAGAAACACCCTGAAATGCTTCCGTTCATTTCCATCGTGATGCTAGCAGTCCTCACTCTGGGTCTTATGATCCCTCTCCTGTTAAACTTTGAAGCCCTTTTCATAGGAAATGCTAATCAGAAGAATGTTATTCTCGGGAGTGCTGGTGGTTGGCTCGAAGTAAAGGAAGTGATAGTGAGGGTGGTCACCATGGTGGCTTTCCTTCTACAGCTCCGCCTCCTCCAGTTGACTTGGTCCTCAAGGAATAGCGAGGAAACACAGAATAGTTTATGGGTCTCTGAAAGGAAAGTCCTTTATGTATCTTTGCCAATGTACCTTGTAGGTGGGTTGATCACTCTCTTCATTTATCTATGGAAGAATTCCCACTCTGGCCTCCATTACGTAGCACCCCAAAACAGACTACGGCTACGTCGACGACTCGGGTACCAGCAGATCTCTTTGTGGGGACACCTCAAGTCTTATGCAGGCTTAGTCCTGGATGGGTTTCTCCTCCCTCAGATACTCTTCAACCTATTCTTCGACCTGAAAGAGAAGCCTCTTGCTTCTTCCTTTTACATTGGAACCACGATAGTTCGCCTCCTGCCTCATGCATACGATCTTCTCAGGGCTCACATATCCCCGTGGTACCTCGACATGTCCTTTATCTACGCAAACCACAGAATGGATTTCTATTCCACTGCCTGGGATGTTATCATTCCTTGTGGCGGGTTGCTGTTTGCGGTTCTCGTGTACTTGCAGCAGCGGTTCGGTGGTAGGTGCATTCTTCCAAAGAGGTTTAGAGAGAGATCAGCTGCATATGAGAAGGTTCCCTCGATCACCAACGATGAACTATAATTTTTTATTTTAATACAGTTGATAGTTTGTCCAAACTGTTGAAGATTCTCTTTACACTTTGCCATAGAAATGCTTGCATTGAAACTCTTTGCGGATCTATACATTAACAGTGTTTGAGCTCCAGTCTGCTTCTCCATTTTGTAACAAGTTATAAAAGAATGGAATAATCATCACCAAAAATCCAAACACGAGCACGACCCATCATTGAAATGGTGGAACCGAAGCTTATCCCGAACTATGATCTCTCTCTCAGCGACAACCGATATGAATTTAATCGCTGAGTGACAATCTTCACACATGCGGAGATTCTTCACTATCCTGATTGTCGTTCCATCTTGGGTCTTCATAAGCCCAAATGCTATCGCGAGTTTCTCGCTATGAAACCTAAGAGCATAGTCCCTCTCTTCCCCTTCCAGTTCATGCATCAAGGAATCGCCTATCGGAGTATAACCCCTCTCCCTGCACTTTGACATCAATTCATCTAGGAATTCGTAAATTTCACCAGTCTCAGGATGAGACTTATCTCCCATGCTGAACAGAAAGGTCTTTCGATCGACCTCTATCGTGGTATACCCGACTTGCTTTTTCAGCCCCCTGTGGATCATCAAGTTCCGAACAAACTGAACCCTGTCTGCCATTCCTGCCAAGGCATAGATGTTCGAGAGCATCACATAGTGCCCAGGATTCTCAGGTTCAGCTTCCAGGAGATGCTCAGCAGCTGTTACTCCAAGATCGAAATCCTTATGCATCTTGCAAGCTCCAAGCATTGCAGTCCACACAGCAGGTGGAGTTTTCCCAGGGATTGATTCTTTGACAAACCGATAGGCCTTGTTCAAAAGACCAGCTCGGCCAAGCATGTCAACCATGCAAACGTAGTGCTCGGTTCCAGGCTCTATGGCATACTCTTCCTTCATGCTCGAGAAAGCCTCATGGCCTTTGTGAACTAGACCGGCATGGGCACAGGCAGTCAACACTGCCACAAAAGTGATCTTGTTGGGGCGTAGTCCATGGGCTTGCATTTGTTTGAAGAGCTCGATGGCTCGGTGTCCATGACCGTTAGTTCCATATGCGGAAATCATTGCTGTCCATGCAATAACATTCTTCTCCCTCATCGAATCAAAAACTTCTCTAGACTTGTCCACATTACCACATCTGGCATACATGTTGATCAAAGAAGTCCCCAACACCACATTCAAATCATATCCATTTCTCACCACATACTCGTGAATCCAACTCCCCAAGCCAAGATCCCCTAACTGGGCACATGCCGATAACACACCCACGAAAGTTGCTGAGTCGGGCTCAAAACCCAAACCTCTCATTGCATCAAACACATCTATGGCTTCTTTAGCATACCCGTTTTGCTCATAACCAGAAATCATCGAGTTCCAAGCGACAATGCTTCTATCAGGCATTTGATCAAACACCTCGCGTGCAGAAAACAAGTCCCCGCACTTACTGTAGAATGCCACAAGGGCGGACTGAACGAAGCAATCTGAGCCGTACCCGTGTGCCAGTACGTGGGCGTGAACGCACCTCCCGAGGCTTAGAGCCGATAAATCGGCACAGGACTTGATGATGGAGGTGAAGCTGTAGTTCGACGGCAGGAGGTTCGAGAGAACCATCCTGCGATAGAAGAAAAGGGCGTCATTCGGGAAGTTGGACTTGGAGGAGAAGGTGATGAGGGAGTTGAAAAGGAAGGAGTCAGGGTCGGGGACGGTGAGGAAGAGCTCATGGGCATAGGACATCGAGCCTGCGGAGAGGGCAAGCGTGATGAGCTTGGTAAGGAGGGAGCGCGTTCGGTGGGCGCCGACGGCTATGAGGTGGGCGTGGGCTTGCTGGAGTGGCTTGAGCCGTGGGCCCGCCCTGAGGAGGGCGGTGTAGGCCGGGGAGTGGGGGAGGGGCAAGCGGGGTGGTTGAAGGTCTTGTTCGCCTTCCATGAGAATCAGCCATCAATGGATGCCGTGCGAGAAATATGGCGGGAAAAGTTGGATGTTTGAGTGAGAATCTAATACTTGTACACTCCCTTTAATAGAGTAATATTTTCTGTATAAACTCATTATGATTTTCTAATACAGTATAACGGAATGTGTATCGTATCTTGTAAATAATTGAATTTAACAATGAAAATATGACATTTTAAATCGACTTGAGTATCTTTACTTTAGAGGTCGAGGAACAATAATGACATGAGTTTTCTTGCCTTCAGAGGTATGAAAATCGGCTTGAGTCTTCTCTTCTCTGACTTCAGAGGCCAGAGGATGACTTGAGCCTTTTAGTTTTAGGTATCTTGTCTTCATCGTCGCATCAACTTCTTCATAATCTTGCATAGTGGATTTGTCAGGATTGACTATCTCTAATACTATTATAAGTTTTATATAATTTATAAGAAAAGAATAGAGTAGAAATATTGATAGAGATAAACGTGGTCGACTATAATCCAAATCCACAAGAATTTATTATTATTAGAAAGACTGACTGATTGATTCGAAGATAACATAGGACAACTCGTCTATTTATAAGATCAGAAAATTAAATAAATTGAAAAACACATATTTTGAAATATCCGAATAATATGGAAATATGATATCACCAAACCCAAGAAATATCAGCTAATCTAATTGACCCATAAGATCTTATTAATCAAATATTTTATTCCTTAAATAACCATAAAATATTTCTAACAAGATACTAGTAAAAAAAAGAACAAGAACGAAGAAAAAAAGCATGAATTACCCTAAAGAAAAATGTAACATGAACATGAAGTCATTATTTTTTTCCCAAATAAATACTTGCAATTAGAAATTTCTCCATCGTTTTTCTTTCATTGTGTGATACGAGAAGGCGGTGGTAGGTTACAATACAAGATAAACGGGCTCATTTGTATGTTCACAGTAGCTCGTTAACTTATGCAATACGAGAAATTTACCGGTGTTTTTCCACCACATCATTACTGGGATGGTAAATTCCATAAGCACTTTCTATGATTTTATAAAGTGTTATTTACTCGTAAAATCATGAACTATCTAATAATTTTATAATCCACCACGAACTATTTTTTTACCTATAAAATCACAAACTATTCAATAATTCCCTAATCTACCACGAGCTATTTTCTTTGCCCAAAAAAATTACAAACTGTTCAAGAATTTCCTAATTTACCGCGTCGTTAATTTTATTTGTTAATTGTTGATATGTACTGTTAATTTTATTGACTGTGCAAATGGAATCTGGCGTAGCATCCATCTGGTCATAAAATCATGAATTATTATCGAATTTTCTATTTTATCGCGAGAATTAATGTATAAACAAATGTGCAAATAGATGTTCCCTATTTTTATGACCGGATGGATACCACGTGTGATGCCGCATCAGACTCTATCTGTACAATTAACAAAATTGATAGTACACGTTAGCAATTAACAGTTAAAATTAACAACGTAGTATATTAGGGAAAACGGAGCATAGTTTGTAATTTTCTTGATGAAAAATAGCTCGGAGTATATTAGGAAATTCTTAGATAATTGATAATTTTCTGGGCAAAAAAATAGTTCGTGATAGATTGGAAAATGTTGGATAGTTGGTAATTTTCTAAGCAAATAACCATTTTTATAAATGACTCATCCTTCGAAATTACCACTTTTTTTTTAATCAAGAACACTGCATATATCTTCATTAGATGAATAGAAAGTACAAAAGGATTCGTGAGGCTCAATTCACGTCTCCATCTCCCTTAAGAGTACTGAGGCAGGAAGGTGTGAGATGGCAATTGGGCCATCATGGTTACATGTTAGTCCCCAGTGGGCGATATTGTGCACTAAGAAGTTCGAGCTTCTATGTACATACTTTAATGACCAAGCTTCAAAACTAGACAAAATGCTCAGTATGTGGCCGATTCTATCTGCTACTTGGGGTTGTACATCGAGATGTCTCGATTGGATTTTCTCTATCAAGTCCATTGCATCACTGAGAATTAGAAGACGTGGGATCTTCCATTCTCGAGCAACTTCAGTGGCCTTGACGAGGGCTTCCAGCTCTCCTCGCTCAGGTGCACATGTCGCAGAAGAAAAAGACCAGACAACAATTAGTGAGCCAAAAGAATCTGTGCAAGCGAGTCCGAGCCAAGTTTTGTTGTCACTTATGGCTATATCCGTGCTGAATTGCACCGCATGGACTACGTCTTGCTTGTGGTGACCTTGGGGTCGATAAATCTGTCTCCTGCTCCAAGCCTCCTCGTAGTTCCTCAGTCTCCGGAGAATCTCGCTTGCTGTCTTGATGGGATCCAGAAGGAGTTGATGTTCTCTGTTGTGGTTTCTTACTTCCCAAAGATGGTCCAACGTCACGACAGCCTGTAAAAGAAATGAATGTTGATATTCTTTAGGCACCTTTAGTCTATTGTCAATAGCCAAAATCATACACACCCAATCAGTAATATTCAGCTCAGGCATAAATTCAAAATCAATGGGCCATTTTAAACTTGACCGGACAATGATAGAAAATGGGCAATGCAAGAATAAATGATCAAGTGTTTCTTCCTCTTGGAAGCAAAAATTGCATGCTGTGGAATTCAAAGGAAATCTCCTTGCAAGGACAGTTGATGCTGGGAGCAAATTCCAAGCTAGCTTCCAAAGGAGGAGTTTATGTCGTTCATGAATTTGTGCTCTCCACAATTTCTTCCAATCCTTGAAGCCATGGCAAGGTCGCAGAGACATGTCCTGCATAGATAGGAGATAAGCAAACTTGGTTGTATGTGAATTGTTAGAGCATTGATGCCAAATCAATCTATCCTCTCTGCTGGGATTAGGAGTGATGCAAGAAAGAATAGTAGCTGCAGTCGATGGCTGAAAAAGTTCTTGAATCAATTGAGTATTCCATGAAGAATTAGGATTTAGTAGCTGACACACTTTCCTTACCAAATTGGCATTGGGAGGTTGGGGTGGAGCTAGGACCGGGAGGGCATTTGGTGTGTTTGGAACCCATGGTTCTATCCAGATGTCAATGCTAAGTCCATTACCAACCCTGAAAATGGCTCCTTTGAGGATAAGGTCACGAGCCTTACATAAACCTCGCCAAAGGTATGAGCATTGAGGTTTATAAGGCTGTGAGAGAAATGAATAGCTCTTGAAGTATTTGGCTTTTAACAAAGCTCGATGTGGCTTCACTGTGCTGGTGATGTTGGACAACTCCCATGCTTGTTTGGATAGAATAGCCATGTTATGATTGTACATCCTACGAAATCCTAGACCTCCTTGCTTCTTAGGGATGCATAGTGATTCCCAAGATTTTAGATGAATTTTTTTCTACCTTAAACTATTGGTGCCCCACCAGAAGTCAGAGAAAAGTGAGTCCATTTTGCTTGAGATAGACTTAGGAATCAAGAAGGCAGACATAGAGTGTGAAGGCATGGATGCTGCTACACTTCTTATCAGAACACCTCTCCCAGCCTGTGATAGCAGTTTGGATTTCCAGGAAGACAGTTTATTGGACACTCTATCCAAGATAGGTGAGAAGGCTTCTGTTTTGGCTCTTTGTATGTGCAAGGGTAGCCCAAGGTATTTAGAGTTCATGGCTCCTTTTTTCAAACCCCACAATGAGCAAAAATGTTTTCTTAGTTGGTTCAGGGTGTTCTTGCTGAAAAACATGGATGATCTGAGTGTATTTATCGATTGCCCCGAACAACTGAGATATTCATGAAGTACATTTGAAAGCTCCAGCAGATTTTGATCGGTTGCTTTTGTAAATAAGAAGAGGTCATCCACAAACATGAGGTGAGTAAAAAAGGGGGCCCCTCTTGCTATTTTGATGCCTTGAATTTTTTTGAGGGATTCCGCCCGCATTAACTTCCTCGATAAAGCTTCAGTTGTTAAGAGAAAAAGAAAGGGAAACAGGGGGTCTCCTTGTCTTAGTCCTCTTGTGGGCTTTAAAAAGCCCGATGGGCTCCCATTCAGGAGCAACAAATGCGAAATAGTGGATATACATTGGTTTATCCAATGGATCCATTGTTCTGCAAACCAAGAGCTCTCATTATGTGAAACAGGAAGGACCACTCCACCTTGTCGAAAGCTTTTTCCATGTCAATTTTTAATGCAGTGAAGTGGTTCTTGCCTCTGTAAGAGCTAAGAAAATGCATTATTTCATGAGCTATGATCGAGTTGTCCTGGATGCCTCTTCCTGATATGAATGCTGATTGAAATGGGGAGATAATTTTTGGCAACAGCAGTTTCAAATGATTGGCAAGGATTTTTGAAATAATTTTGTAAATGACATTGCACAAGCTGATGGGTCTAAAATTATTAACATTTGTAGCATTTTCTCCTTTTGGTATTAGAGCAATGTGTGAATGATTCAACTCCTTAAGTAAGAAGTTACCTGAGAAGAAGCTTTTGACCGCTTGTGTGATGTCTCCCCCTATGAGCTTCCAGTATCTTTGGTAAAAGAAGGCCGGTAATCCATAAGGACCTGGAGATTTGAGGCCTCCAAGTGAAAAGACCACCTGTTGAATCTCCAAGTTATCAGGTACTAAGCAGAAGGCCATGTTGTCCTCTGGGGTAATGACTGGTGGGAAAAGGGTGTTTAGCTCGGGAGGTGGGATTGGGTGGGAAGTGGAATATATTCTATGGAAATGGTCAAGAAAGGTCGTTTTGATCTTTTCTGGGTCAGAGGTCCAAGTGTGGTCAGGTGTCTTTATGAAGTCAATGGAGTTGTGTTGCTTGTGAATAATTGTGGAAAGGTGGAAGAAGCGGGTGTTAAGGTCAGTGGATGTAAGCCATGTGTACCTCGACTTCTGACACCAAAAAAGCTCTTCCCTTAGCAACCACTCCTAGTATTCAAGTTCAGTAGCAGCTTCTTTTGACAAGTTTTCAGCTGTTGGAGGAGCTTGTTGTAGTTCATCTAGCTCCTTCGTCAGTTGCTGCAGTCTAGTTTGAACATGACACAGTTTCATAGCAAGTAGGATCTTGAGCCCACATCTCTTCAAATCGGAATGTCCTTCCTCTCCTTGTATCACTACCTTGGGTGTTCAGGAGTAATGGGTTGTGGTCCGATGCTGCTGCCGGTAAGTGAGTGACCAGAGCCTTGGGGAAAAGTTCCCTCCACATGCAGTTGGCTATCCCTCTATCCAGTCTTTCTTTAATATTGGCTTCTCCTTCTCTTTTGTTTGTCCAGGTAAACTTGTTTCTTGAATAGCCTAGATCAATCAATTGGAGCTCTTCCATAAAATTGTGTAGACCCCTATCCGATGAGGAGCCAAATACCCGACCTCCTCTTTTTTCCTCCTGGGAGAGCAAGTTATTGAGATCTCCAATGCAGATCCATGGACCAATAAAGCTGCGTCCCAATTCAGATAAATTACTCCAAAATCGTGCTTTCTTCCCATGATATGGTAGGCCATATATGAAGGTAATCATCCAGGGAGAGGATTGGGGCCAAGAGTAAATCAACACATTGATGAAGTTTTCACTGAGGGCAGTAATTTCAGCATCAATTCCTTGTTTAATTGCAAGGCATAAGCCACCTGAACGACCACTTGGTGGATGGAAGTGGCAATTTTGGTAACCCAATGTCAACATCACTTCTTGAATCTTATTAGTTTTCATCTTCGTTTCAGACAAAAAGAGGCATGCAGGAGAGTGCTTCCGTACCAGGGTCCTTAACGAACGTTTAGCCACAGGGCGACCCAACCCTCGACCGTTCCATGTGAGCACTAACATGAGGGGGTTGGGGGCTTGGCTAGGCACGCCTCCTCTGCCTTTGGATTCCTCGGGTTGGCTACCTTCTTCTTGTGTCCCCTTGCTCGTTCCTTGATTCTGAACCTTCGCAGCTTCCTTTGTGGCTCACAGGCGACGGTGGTACTTCGGTCTTCGTATGGGCAAGGATGGGAAGTTGGAGTGGGGGAAATGAAGTTACAACTCTGAGGGATCTGGGGAGGGGACGACTCAGTCAATTGGGTAAGGGACATGTGAACAGTAGGGCTTGCTGAGATGGGATTATTTAGGAATTGGGTCATGAGTAAGGGAAGGAAGGATGACTCAATGCGAGGGAAAAGTATGGAAAGGCCTAAGGATGATGGGCTTGTAACTAGGTCCAGTTTCAATCTCTTGGGCTTTGGGTAAGTCTCAGCAATGTCATTTTTTCTTTTGGGTCTTACAAGTGGAAGTTCTGTGTCCATGTCTTGCTGGGCTTGTAATGGGGAGGCTTGGATGCAGATGGTGTCTTTTTCTGGTTCACATCCAACTTGGGAAGAGTGAATAGCTGTTGGATTTCCTGGATTTTCTGTACTTGCTTGCGACAGGTTTAGGTTGGCCAAGTCAGGGTACAATGTACCATTTCTTTGGCTTTGGTTTCGCCCACGCGCCGCCTGGTTTGAGACATGGTTGCGCCCCTTGTCGTTCTTCCTCTTTGGCAGCAACATCCACTGCCCGTAAGAGCTTTCGTTGTACTTCCGTTGACTCTTTGGTTTTTCGAAGTTAACTTGAAACCAACAGTTGTAGCACCTGTGCCCAAGTCTACGGCCATTGAAGCAAAACTCTGACAGCCTTTCATAGTTGAATTGGATCCACAGGTTTGAGCAATTTTCTCTTTCGGAGTAGAAGCCACTTCTGAGTGGTTCATCGATTTTGTGTTCAACCTTTAATCTAATGAAGGCAGGGCCAATGGGTGATGGGCCACTCGAGATGTCACTTTCGATGAGGCGATGGAAAAGCGTTCCGATATGCTCAGCATTTCGGATCGTGCAGTACTCCATTGGGAGGTTGTGTACCTGCAACCATAGTTCAGTTGTAGAGAAATCGATTTCCTGAGGGCTGAGATTTGCCTTCCATGGTTTCATAACTATGTGGTAACCAAATACCAACCATGGACCTTGCATTTGAACTCTTCTCTTTTTTGCAGCAGAAGCAAACTTAAATAGAAATGTGTTTGTACCGACTAGGCTTGCTTGCACTTCGTGAACCGGATTCCAGGACTCTATTATTTTGTCTTTGATCGGCTTTTTCTGTAGGTCCATGTCTGCTACAACCTTCCTATACAAGCAATGGTATTCAAGGTCAAGAGCATTCGAGGCGTTCGAAAGAAGTCGAAGTACTGGTTGGCTGGGGCTAAGTTCACTGGTACTGGATATAATGGATTCTATACTGAGGAGTGGACCAGGTGGGTTTTTGGAGGGTGTAATGGAGAGCGGGTCAGATGCCATGGTTCAAGCTTTCGGTGGCTGGGCTTTTGTGATTAGGTGGATGAGACAAACAGGTGAGGTGAACTAGGTGATTGGGTAGGAGGGCAAGAGCTTATTTATCAGGGTGGCTTTGGAATGGTAGGTGGAGGTGGGGTTATCGGTGATTGTCGGAGAGGCTTTGGAATGGTAGGTGGAGGTGGGATGACCGGCGATTGTCGGAGACTGGAAGCTCAGGGGGGAGAATACAGAGACAAGCTCAGAGGGGAAAAAGAGGAGCATCTTCAAAATTACCACTGACCACTCCTTTTTCACAATGTAATACCGTATTCCGAATTACTCTATTTTGTGAGCGGGTGGTGGAGGAGGATGATCAGCTATCTTGGCACATCAAATGTGTGAAGCAGCAGAAAGAAGATCAGTCCAGAAACGTTCCCTAAAAAGGGGATTTCAGAGAGACTCTAATTGGTAACTGTCGTAGCCACCTGAATTCTGCCGGAGAGATCACCTTCTATGAGAGAAAAGCGTAAAAATTTGTAGATAAAAAATAATTTTTAAAAAATTGTCTTTTGAAAGGTACTTCTCTCAATGGTTTGCGATCTCATTTTGTGAAAGGATCACCGTAAAAGCACCATTTTACTATATGCGGCGTGGAAACAGTACATTTAGGGAAGGTGAGTTGCAGGTTCAGCCTGCATTTTCAGTTGAGTTGAGTTGACGATAGACTCACTCTTCTTCATCATATCTCAAGGATGTTCCAATTTGTGTTTGCAAGTGATGACTAGGTTGTACTGAGCTACTGTGGCTGATGTACAATTATTTGTCCAATTGCACCAAGACTTTCCATTGGTAGTAGATGAAATTCGATATAAACTCCTATTCAAATCATGTCAATGTAAAGCATTCATGTTGCCAATGCAAATTACCATAAAGGCAAGTAAATTATCATAGTATTTGAAATGATATAATTGTTCTAAATATAAAATAGATCATAAACTATTTATGATGGTCACCCCATCCTCTAATGCCTCTACTAGTGGTGGCTGATAGATGGTGGCCATCGTGACTCTCTAGTGGAAGCAAGAAAAGTGCTCGAATGGCCCCTTCTATGTAGTGGTTAGGATAAACGAATGGCTCGTAAGATGTATGATGTGCTTGATCCTAATGCTTTTGAAGAGACACTAGAGTTGCCACGCTAGAAAGTGCAGCATCTATCACAACAAGCATGTAAAACGATATGGTATCGAGCTGGTACTGAGGAGGGAGAGAAGGGGAGTGTGGTGGATCTGGAAGAGGAGAAGGAGACCAAGATGGAGCTACATCTTGATGTCCACCCTTACCTCAACCTTGTTGTTCTCTAGCTCGGACCACAGGAGGGTGAGGTATTTTTGGCCGGTTCTACTAGCCTAGGGGAGCAACGTAACGCCTCCATGATCTCCAAGGAGGTGCAGTTTAGACCGTGCAACTCCACGAGCATCCTATAACGTTCTAGACACATTGAGGATTTGTCATAATGAATGAGCCTGCAAGAAATCAATAAGACTATAACAGTGTTCAAGTTAGAGGTATTAAAAATAATGAAAGGAAGATATGAATCACATATCTGACCAAAGTTCCAAGCATCGCTCCTATATATTCAATATAACGCCTAGTAATTCTATGGTACTAAGTGTAGTAATAGTGATCCACGACTCGGCAAGGTATTGTTAGATTATAAATGGGCAATAATCTCCCCTATTTACCACATGTGAATTAGAGGCCAGTGCCTCCTCACCGGTCCTCATCTGTCATCCATCTAAGATTGAGCCGGTGAAGGATGTGGAAAAGTGTCACAAGGAGCTAAGATCCGCGGGACGCCAGCGAATTGTCGCACCATCTAATTAGGAAGGTGCCACCTTGCAATGAAGAAATAAATGAGACATGCCTTGATCAAGCCGTATGTCACTCCCACCTAAGTAGTAGTTAGGCAATAGACCGAGGATGTCATCCGTGTACGACATCTAGACATTCTGCATAAAGAACATTATTACACTGGTAGTTACTAACATATGCATATGGCATAATCTACACAATTAAATTATCATACCTATGATGTTGTCTGCCGATCGAGGATATTTCTGTATTGATCCACAACGTGAGTGGAAAGCTGCGTGATGTCGAAGATGGCAAACCATTGATACCCTAATGGTAGCTTACCAGTCCGATCGAGGATATTGGGTCGGGGTGCGGTTTGATTTGTTTACAAGAAAATTATTAATTATTGTGTAAGATATAGTTTACAATATGATGTAAATTTACACATTTATAATACTATAATTTAATAAATTTAAACAAATAAAAATTTACACAATTTTGATAAAATAGAAGGATTATTATACAAATTATTAAGGTAAAAGTAGTTAAGTAAAATTAATTTTAAAATATATTATTATATATAACAGTGATGGGGCGGGGCATAGACCCAAACCCCTTGACTCGCACACGGGTTCCATCCCAATCTGGGGTAGGGAGGGGCGGGGCGGGGCTGGTCGATTGGTCTGGCTCAGAATAGCCACCTATTTCCAAGTAGTTTTGTAGCAAATGGAGGTAGCATGGGCAAATCAATCCCACGCCCAGACTTACAGTGATGTCAAAGGGTCTACCATCTCATTTGCCGAGGTGTCCCTAACAAGGCACATTTGTTTGGATAACCATGCCACACATGGGTGTCCCCAACTACGTATCCTGACAACCTCAAAATCTTCCGGTCACTGAAGGGACATCAGATGGACAAAACTAGAAATTTTATCTGCGATCAGCAATCCACCCCACTATCTAGAGTATGCACGTATGCCCGTGCAAATTGCATGACATCTAAAGTCATTCACCATAATGCCGCGACTACCAAGCTTAATGTCGAGTAAGCACTCGCACTGCCAGGATAAGCTGTTACTACCTGTCACAGCTTGACCATGCCGAGATTTCATTGTTTTCGCATTTGTAGAAACTAGATTGAAAATTTTTTCTGGCCCTTTTGGTCTTCATGTTATATGAAGAATTTGTTTTTGCAGTCATAGAAAATAAATCGAAAGTTTTTCTTGTTTTGAGAGGAGGATTAAAAATGCATGCAAGAAAATAATGTTGCCCATGTAAACTTAAGAGATATGCATTGTGCATCCAGAAACCAAAATCCTGACAGTACCTAAAGACACTGAAAAATGTTTCAAAAAAGGAGCGAATGGCGGTTTGCCGTGCTACATAAATACACAAGAATGTTTGAAGAGATGCAATTTGCGCAGTCCTACACCAGAGTAAACGATCAGGATTCTCAGGTAGCAACCTTCAAAAGGAAGGAGATTATGCTTTTCTACTATAAAATTACTGGAATTTGGGTTCTCTGCCATCTCGAGCCTGCTAGTAAATGTAGAAGTGGTCGCTGTACATGTGAGCGGTCATGTTCATGGACTGGAGCATTGCTTCTCCTCTGGTGTTGAAGTTGAAAACAGATATCCCGCCATTGTTGATATCCACCGCCCGGAATCTGAAGAGCCAAAGGAAGAGATTCAGGAAAAGTACCAAAGGACACATACTTTCCTCATCGTACTGAAGAAACATAGTGGAACCAGGCAGAGACTCAAACATCAGAAAACATGTAAAAGAAAAGCTAACTTTCTAGGTGTTTAAATTCCAAGTCTTTAGTTAATGGCTCCTTGGAACTCAGGAGCACAGAGGTTTCGAGTTTATGTCCTGTCCTAATAAGGCCATAGGGATGTATGCGGTCAAATTCGACCTTAAGAATATAATAGTAAAAGAACTAAAAAGTTTCAATTCAAATTAGGGGGAAATTGGGATATTGAAAAAGAAAACGGAGAGCTGGGTGATAACACAAACTGTAATGGATAAGTATCACATACCTCTCGGAACTGAGACCAAGAGCCGTGCAGATCAATGCTCTCAGCATTGATTTGTGAGTAACAACCAAGAAGTCGTTTCCCTGTCAAACAGTGCTGGCATCATCAGTTAACAATCATCTCAAATTCGAACAACAGCATCACGAATCATTGCATTAGAGACTTGAAAGGGAGGAACAGCTAACAGGTGAGAACAAGATTTCGTTCCAAGCCTCCCTTGCTGTTTCCCAGAGCATCCGAACAGGATAAACACCGTTCACGCTGAAGTTACACGGGTCTTCCCTCCATGTCGTGTACTCCCTCGGATATCTCTCCCGAGCATCAGCTGCCTCCAAATTCTGAATTTGATTTAGTACGGTGGAAAGTAATATAAAAGGAAACACCAACACTAGGTGCCTTCAACTTTGTAGGAGATCTTCACATTTTTGTTTCCTAGTAGTTGTTCTGCAACTGTCTCCTTTAAGATCGTACCGATCAAGTTTGCCTTTTCTTTGCAGTTTTTGCAGGTTTTCAACATTGTGCATTTCATTCTTGCTTGTTTTTTCTAATTGCACAGAAAAATGGAGACTTTTGTGGCCAACTGAGCCCTCAAGGCCTAAACAGTTTGCCTGAGTTGGTGTTACTTTGCTGCTTCTAGTAAAATTGTGGAACTTCACAAATAGATTTCAACAGGAAAGCACTGAAATATTAAATCAAAAGGTCAAAGTTGTAGCATCTAAACATGTTCGTCCTTAGCTAGCTTGGTCAGTTAAGGACGAGAACAGACCATTTTTCATGCCTTCAAGGTAAAACAAGTGGGCCTCCTTGAGTGAATCGAGAAACACCAGCGGCTCGTCCCTCCCTCTCCATATAACTTCGGCACTTGACTGCACCAGAGACTTGAATTAGAATACACTGAACATTTGAACAGAAGAAAAACTCAATGTACTTGACCTGCCAACCTTCGCCCGAGATATTGGACTCGAGAAACACTGATCAAAGTGTCTATTCGATAATGCTGCTCTGCACCTCTCAGCTTGCATTACTCCAGTTTCTGTCAGCACAGAGAGGTCCGAACTTCCCTGTAACAATTTAGTTGAGACATGTCACAGTGTCCCAACATAAGCAAACCCATATAAATCTTTGGGTAAATGGTAAAACTATTCAAAGGCGCCTCCTATGCATTACTGGTATGCCTTCCCACAAGCTTAATATTTTCAAAAAATCAGCTCCCAAAATAGTATCAGCCTGCAGGTTCTGGTACCAAATCCAGTTAACTTCTATCCTGGATCATATATCCATGTTATTGTTAATCAATGCTGTGTTGCTGTGCTCTGAGACAGAGATTCATCTATTGACTCTTTTATGCAGACATAATACGGACCTGAACCCTGCTTTCTTCATTCCAAGAGCTAAGCCCATGCCTTATGAGGGTAACCTTCTTTGGACAATCCAACCATTTCTCTGTAAGTGATGTGGTTGCTTGCAAGAAATCATAAGCACCACCGGTCACAGGATTGGCTCCATCAGTTTCTGCAGCAAACCGGAATTACGACTAACATTCTGCAGATTGACTAAGAACAGATTCAACTAAACCTTAAGCAAGGTTTCCACTTCAAATGGGAACTATCTCATCTCATCTACCCAGACATCAGACGATTGATTAGAACCCACATCATCAAAATGCACAGAGAATTCTTTTCGGGATAACAGAGCCTAACCGAGGCAGAGGTTTCATCGGGGTGGATTTAAGGTGGGCTCAGGATGCGATGGCCCTCCTTGAGCTTGACAAAATATTTAGAAATCTACACAAAATTTACCAATTTTATCCATATAATTACATTATTTCGCCCAGATGAAATTTGACACTTCTCTCTATATTGATTTTTGGCTCCTTAGGTTGATTTTCTAGGTCTGTGCCTAGGTTTCATGAATTAAAATGGCAGTACAAATGACACCTTTTGCATTCTTATCAACAGCATGGAGAGTCTAAAGCACCAAAAAGGGCTACTCAGAGACTAAAGCACCAAAAAGGAGTGCTCAAAGCACCAAAGTTTCAATAGGTAACAAGAAAAATGAGGATACACAAGGTAAACTACAGCCCAAACAAGTGGCTCAAAGTCGAAGCTTAAGCAGTAGCTTGCACAAAATTCTCACATCCCATTTCTTCAGTCCTTCTCACAGACTGAAGAAAAGCCACCCACGAAACTGGCTTGATTGTTATCCCTGCCGAAAGGGGCGATTAAGAATCCTGAACTTGTCAACTTTACCGGTGGCTAAAGGCATGTCAGGGCTAGCAGCAGAGCAGTGAACTCGAAGTCCTCCAGGACGCCATTGGGGAAGCTTCTTGGGCCGCTTAGGATCGGAGACAGACGTGGAAGCAACCGGCAGAGAATTCGTGCAAGTGGCGAGTCGACAAACCATCTTCTTCTTGGGGAAGAACAGATAAATTTTCCTGATGACGAGAAGGGAGAATTGCTGCCGGGAGATTGTTATGCTTAAGATCTCACAAGTGGGTACGCTTTGTGAAGGAGCGGAGAAGATCCCTATCTTGTCTGAAGCATCTACTAGCTTTTGGGATTCGTACAGCGGCAGAAGAAAAATCTTCCTTGCGGATTGGCCATCGTCTTCTCTTTTTTCGAACTGTTTTATATAAATGAAAATCTCTTCAGTGGTGGGGATGAAACAACACGGCGATACCCTCTTGGGAGCCTCACCCGCCATTGCCAGGCGTGCGATCCGGGGCGATCAACGGATTAGTCAAGTATGGTTGGCTGAAAGATGTCATCTCACCGCTGGTGGGGCCTGCTTGGATACCGTGGCTGGCGACAAAAAAAAAAAAAAGAAACAAGACGGCGATAATGCAAGGTTGGAGAAAAGGCAGCTGTGGGATAATGCCAGTTGAGTTTGGCTCCAACGTTGTTATATTGCCCAAAAAATTTTAAAATTATATAAAAAAATTTTATTTTATATAAATGTGGATAGTAATATAATATTAATATGTTTTATAAGTATTTTAAAAATATTATAATATATATTATAATATTTAAGATGATACTTTTTTACATAGAAAAAAAAGTAGTAAATAAATATAATTTTACAATAATACCGCAGTTTAAACTTTTAAAGAATGAAGAGATGGATCAGTATATTTTCACACCCCTTTGATCTTTTCATCATGAATCTTATATGTATTTGAAACTGTCATCTAAGAACTCGTAAATTCTTTATAATCAAGCTCTTCGAGCCCTATAAAATGTAAATTTAAATGAGTCTAACTTTGCATCCAAGTAATATAAAATGTGATGTAAAGCTAGAAGTTCATGAAATCAAAGTGATTTTGATGAGGTTTTAATTTTTCGTGGATTGACTGCTGATTTGGAATGTTCAATGACCTAGTTATATTAAACGAGCTGCTTTAGTCTGGTTTATGAACCTACCAAGACGAGCCCAGACAGGACCTTTAAGCTTAATGACAAATCCAAGTAAGCAGTTCATGACCCATGAACCGGTAAGGAACCAGTGGATAACCGGACATGTTTCGAGCCAAACTAGCCTAAATTATTTTTTATTTATTTTTAAACCATATTAAATAATATTTTATTTATTTATTTTAAAAATACATTATACAATATTTTATCTATTCAATTATTTTTCTTAAAATTATATTATTATTAAAGATATATACTTTCATATACATATATATTCATGTGCATATATAAATCTTTATTTTAAAAAAAAGGAAAAATAATCTAATTGGACATGTACTTTCCTCAAATTTTCACTTTTAATATAAACTTTTTCGAGTGATTTAAGAAGTCACAAACTACGAGATGTTTGTCTCATTTAACACTGCATTACAAATTCCATCAAAAATAACGAACTAAGCTGACGTGGCATGTTAAAATTGCAAGTGCGACAAACGGATGATGACGTGTCAATGCTAACCAAAGTTCGTGGGCCAGAGTCGTTGAATTGTCAAATTTACCACTCAGTATTATTCTTGAATTTAAAATTAAATTAACTATTCATCTCCTTCCTCCATCCTCCCAGCAAACCCTAATCCCTTCCATCCAATGGCAGAATCCTGTTCAACCACTAAAACCCTCAATGAGTCCTCGTTCTGACTGTTTTAACCAAAGCCAATTAGAAGAGCCATCCGTATGACAACGTTCTTCTTCATTTCCATTTCTGAGAAAAACTTGACGGCTTTATTCATATGCTTGGAGACCAAATAGAATGTAATAAAAGACGAAGAAACGAACTCTTTTTTTTTTTGCTCGATAAAGAAACGACCTCATTGAAGCAAAAACTCCGATTGAGAATAAGGCTATAGGTATGCACACCGAGAACTTGAGGCATGAGAGACACAAAAGCGAATGTGCTTAAAGTCGACAAAACAACAAAGTTTGCCATTTTGTGGAAAACAAGTAAAGCTTCTCCACCCCTCCCATTTTGGTCAGGCGATCACTGAAGTCCACTAGATCATGTCCAGACAAACCACCCTCTCAAAAAACCTCAGCCTATTCTCAACCTTGCAATTACTGAAATACCCGTCCAACATCATTCCATTAGTTGTCCAAAATACAATTTAGTTGCAAATCTTTGCGGATTTGACTTACCAAACTCGATGGTTTTCCAGGAACCTGACCATGATGGTGGTTGTTTTGAGGGGTTGGGCGGCCAGGGGTAGCAGTTGTGATTGATAGAGGTGAAGTGAAGGAAGAAGAGTTGGGAGGAGAGAAGAAAATGACATTACAAAATTGCATGAATAATTTCAAGGAAATAAAGATTAATGAGGGTTAAAATTGGCATTTCAATAATCTAAGCTCATACTTCTTGCCAGTTAGTCTCCATTCGACACATAATCAACATTAACATGCCACATAGGCACAATTGTTTACTTCAACAAAAAATATAATGCTATATTAAATGGGACAAAGATTTCATAGTTTGTACCTTTCTTAGGTCACACAAAGAAATCTATGCCAAAGGTGAAATTTGCGGAAAGTGCAAGACTAATTAGATTATTTACCCTGTAAAAACCTACTTGAATGATTATCCTACACATTCTCTCAGTGTTATCGATGTGGCATTGAATTGCGTCAAGCAACTGTCTTTCTCATTTCTTATCCCACATCACTCATTTAAATAGTGTGATGTAAAAAACATATTGTATGGTTTATTTGTCCATTCCTGAACTGGATTCTTGAGTTTTGGGCTACTTTCAATATATTTAAAGGTTAATTGTATATCTTTTTATTTATGGAATTTAATTTTCATAAATAATAGTTTTTAGAACTTTACACGTGGATTAGATACTGTTGGGAGTTGTTTAATGTGCAAAGAACGAAAAGAAGATGCGAGGAAAGATGAAGAAATGGCGGGCTTGATAATTTAACGTTCAATGTAGCAAATTTAGGAGGAAATTTCTCATATTCTGTGTATGAGAAATATGGCAAATAATATATCGTTAGAAAGCTTATTGAGTTAGGATTCCAATGCATTAAATGAATTACAAATTAGAGCTTAAATGAAGAACCTTAGAGAGGAAACTGTGCATAGAACAGGGCGACCGTGGTCTACAGAGAGCCTCACGGAACAGGGGCCTTGGACTGTGGTTTATAGAGAGATCAACCATTAAGGAACTTACACCGTGGTCCACTGGGCAAACACGAGCTATACGTGATTTCAAAATAGGAAACTACCCATACTTGATCCAGATGACTTAGGCAAGCGTCCAAAAGTATTTCCACATATATTTCAACAATTAATAGTCTGGAATTAAAGAGGAAAGTGGTCAAAGATCTTGAACATTTGGCTACAAATTTTTAAGGAAAGATTTAATGATCGAATCTATCTCGTAGATCCTATCTCCCTCACTATATATAGGGGATTACATCAATAGCTAGGGAGAGAATTTCGACACCATTATTCACCATATTTTGCTAGCGTTTCAAGAGTGTAGAAAGGTAGCAACTTGGAGCAAGACGGATGGCCATGCCTAAAGATCGTGGAGGCATGATCGAGAGATTCGACTCCAACCCTATCTAGAGTTCCTTCTATCCCTTTCCCTCTTGTTTTCATGATATTGTCTTCTCTTCCAATTCTTGTATTTTCTTTTATTAAGTTGAATTAAACCTCTAGATTTCTAGGGGGATTAATGGAACCTATTTTGATATCTTGGGTAAAGTTATTTTCTCTCATGTGTATAATTTTATCGAGGCATGCCTCTTAAGTGTTATTTATGTATATCTCATTCTCCAAACTTTCTTTTGGCCTGATCACTCACGAGAATGAATTTGAGATTGAGAGGATCCTTGAGATAGGAAATCAAAATCATGCTAGAGATTGCATAGTCTAGGTTAACTTATGTCGAGAGGTGAGGTTATTTGTGCGAGTCAATTGAGAGATAGTGAGCACCCTAGATATCCAATTAGGGTTGATTTAATAGGCCTTTCAATACACATTGAGAAATCGTAAGGAAGTAGTGGGGCAACCATAAAAATCCTATGTTAATAATATGATAGAGTTAATTACATAAGAGAAGAACATGGCTTAAGACTAGACTAGGGGAAGTTGTGAACCTTAGGAGTTCTTAATTGATTGATTCTTATTTTGATTTCCTATTTACTTTCCACTTCTATTATTTGATTGACTTAACTTGGATATAAGCATGCTAATTTTAGTGCTTAGTAATGGACTGGAGTGAGTCCTCATGGGACGATACTCTACTCATCCTTTATTACTTGATTACGATATGTATACTCGTTGGCACTCTTATTTACACAAAAAGTTTTTCGAGCTGTTGCTGGGCACTCTTTTGCTACTAATCTAATACCAAGCAATTGTTCTTTGACCAATTTTTTTGCTTCTTCTTTGCACTTGTTTCTCTTGTTCTTTGCTTCAGGAGAAACCTTTTCCCTTGCATGCACAGGAGAAACGAAGGAGAGCTCCTCGAATTTGGTTCAAAAATTGAATGCACTCTACTTCGGAGACTAAGAGACCAAAGGCAACTTCAAGAAGCCATGGAGGCCAGTCAAGGAGGAGAATTGATGCCACAGAACCAGCGTCAAAAGACGATCAAAGAATATCCACAACCCCATTTCTAAATCAGTCAAGCATTGTCAAACCACTGGTTCAAGCCCACACATTTGAGATCAAATCATCAGTAATCCAAGTGCTTCAAATTTCTTGTTCTTTTGGAGGAGTACCGAATGAAGATCCCCATGTGTATTTGGCTAAATTCTTTGAGATTTGTGACACCTTTCGCTATAGTGGGGTGTCAACCGAGTATATCTTGATGTCTCTCTTCTCCCTTTCTTTGAGGGACAAGGCTAAGTCTTGACTGCTGTCACTCCCACCAGACACTCTTCTCACATGGGAGGCAATAATTGAGAAGTTCTTAGCTCAGTACTCCAACCTTCCAAAACAATGAAGATAAAGAACAACATCATGACCTTCAAACAGTAGCCAATGGAGTCTTTCTATGAAGTATGGGAGAGTTTCAAGGAGCGTTTCAAGGAGTTACAATGAGCATGCGCCTGCCATGGCATTGAGATTTGGACATTGGTACAAATTTTTTATAATGGTTTATTAGAAAGTTGTCGTTCTTCTCTTGATGCTGCTACAGGTGGTTCAATCATGAATAAATATGTCAAGGAAGCCTATGAATTGCTTGAGGAAATGGCATGTAATAGATATCAATGGCTATCCGAAAGGGCAATGGGGACGTGGAACTGCTGGAATACATTTGATAGATGCCGTGACAGCCCTCTCAGCTAAGATTGATGCTCTCTTCAAGGAAGTGACGGCATAGAAGAACCACAGAGCAAGGCAAAGTAAAGCTATGGAACGATCGAAGAAGGAACATACATGGAATCGGTGCAACAAACTCATGAAATGGCCAATTACATTGATTGCAACCTGAGGAACAATCCATATTCCAACAGTTATAATCAGGGTTGGAGAAATCATCCAAACTTCTCCAATGCCAACAACAACAATGTGGCCAATCCACCACCGAGTTCCAACCAACTCAGAAACAACGACCTTCGGATTATGATCACATCACAAGAGCAGAAAAGGCTTTCATTAATTTTATACAATCTTATGAAAATACACGTGCTACTATACAATCAAATTCTAATCAAATTATTGCTCTACAATGGCAGGTACATAATATAAAGATGCAAATAGGTCAATTGGCTCAAGCAATCAATTCCCAACCTATTGGAGCATTACCAAGTGACACGGATATCAATCCAAGAGGTCAAGGACATGAACAAGTGAACGCCATCACACTTAGGAGTGGGAAAGACCTGAACAACCTGCTATAGGAGGTTAGACCGTGATCGAAGACCGCAGTCCAACAAGACAAGGACGAAGACACACTCAGTAGACCACAGTCTACGACCGCAGTCCAAGAGGGATGTAGCAACAATACGCATCCTGAGGCACCCTAGGACAGCAACATCAACTGCCCTTAGATCCAAGAAGCTAAAGGGAGTGCATCGAAGCCGATTCGAACCTATCCACCTCTCCCTTTCCCTCAAAGAGCTCAAAAGGAGAAAAAATCGAATAACAACTTTGTAAGTTCTAGGATATTTTCAAGAAATTGCATATTAATATTTCTTTTGCTGAAACTCTTGAACAGATGCCAAACTACGTCAAATTCATGAAAGAAATCATCTTGAAAAAGCATAGGCTTGGTGACCATGAGACCGTGGCTTTAACTGAAGAGTATACTGCAATCATTCAATGTAAGCTACCTCAAAAACTCAAGGATCTACGTAGTTTCACTCTCCCTTAGTCTATAGGTAAAAATTTTGAAGGTAAGGCATTATGTGATCTTGGTCTAATATTAATTTGATGCCTTAATCAATTTTTAGAGATCTAGGATTAGGACAAGTGAAACCTAAATCTATTACTCTTCAATTTGCGGATCAATCAATTGCATATGCCCGTGGAGTAATTGAAGATGTCCTAGTGAAAATTGACAAGTTTATCTTTCCGGTTGATTTTGTTGTTCTTGATTATGAGGAAGATCAAAACATCCTGATTGTTCCTGGAAGACCTTTCTTGGCTACAGGTTGTGCATTAATAGACGTGGAGAAAGAAGAGCTCACGATGAGGTTTGATAAGAAAAAGGTGATTTTTAAAGTATTCCATTCCATGGATCCAATATCTAATGAATGCTTCTCCATTGATGTCGCTGATACAAACACTAATCATAACTTTCAAGATGGTAAAAATAAGGATGTATATAAAGTGGATCAAAATGTTGATCAACATCCTAGTAATGAATTCATCATAAGATCTCACTAAGGCATTGTATTCGAGACTAATTTATCTCATACTGGGACCTACTCATCTATTATCTGGACCAATTTATTAGAGAAAGAAAAACAAATTCATCATTAGATCTTGCTAAGGCATTATACTTTGGTACCTTATAGGTTGAAGTTGTAGAAAAAAATAATAACTAGGTTCTAACAGGATATCTTGGATCTGTGGTACCTTACAGATTCCAGGTAGGGTCCAGTTCCAAAGCTTAACACGGTAGGGTTTGGATTCAAAATTTATTGTATAGGGTCTGGATACAATGAAAAATACAAAGTATTCGGACCCGATCACCCCTATTTGCAATTCAAAATCGGTCTGTGTCCCCATGCCCCAAAGACCACCGCCCGGTAGGGCACAAAAGGTGCTATCATACTAGAACTGAGGAAAATGACTTGGGTAGAGAATGGAGAGTGCTCGTATGATCAAGGTGGTTATTTAGTCATGATCAATGGAGGTGAAAAGGTCTTGATTGTGTTGGGATTGATGCCTGATTGTTGATGTCGAAATTTCAAGTGTGACCGTAACAGAAAAATTGAGAAATAATAGAAGAAACACAGAGACTAGATAAATGCGGTAAAACCCTCACCTAAGAGAAATCTCTATAGCATAGGGCAAGCAATCTACCAGATCAAAGTACGAGATTACAACTTCACAGAGATTCTCGATCCCGTACCCAAGCATTGGTTACAACCCGCTGAGAAAAGAGTCTCAACCAGATCTCTCAAGTTCTCACGCCTTAACATTATAGAGAAGTTTATCAGAAAGATCATTCACAATATTCATCACTCTTTCCCTAAGACTCTATTCAACCATATTTATATGGATCTGATACAATAAAAAAAATAGATATCTCCTAAATTATATCCTAGAAAATATCTTATTTGATTTGGGATGAGATTATAGGAAATCAGAATAATTCAAATTCAAAATAGAATAAGTCTTTCTTCATGATTTCCACTCACCTGATAGATCTTCGTGTCCCACAAGTATTCAGCTTGATACAAGACAACCCCTACAAATCTCCACCTTAGTTTGTATCAAGCCAACCACTATTGAACTTGGATTTGCTTGCTCTGCTCAGCCTAATCACGAGCTCCACCTCTTCGTGTGTGTATTACTCAAGTCCAAACTGCCTTTGGACTTATGTAAGGTGTCGGACTTTGTCAGCACTCTTGTAGGTTTTCAGCTGATGTATCGACAAGTCGACTTCAATATGGCTTCAGTATTCTCCAAGATCGCCGCCCCTTGAAGCCCGAGTCTTTCAAGCGATCTTGATTGCTTCCTCTGCCTATCCTGAGCATGTTCTTTCTCTTGTAAAATTTGTTGCCTTCCTGCAGACCTCCCCAACTTATCAACTCCTACCTCAACAAGCTGAGTTCCTGAAGTCTTCATCGACTCAACCTTCCTCCAAGGTGTCTCCAATTTCTCTCTGGTCCTGTCCTTAAGCTACTCGACCACAACAGGTTTATCAGAGGACACTCGCTTATTCACGAGGGATTTTGAGGTCTTACTAATAGTGCACAATGCCTTGCACATGTTCACCCTTCCGTGCGCCCGTGCGCACTTCTGTGCTCACAAGTAGTTTTGGGAAGTCACACACTCGGTTGTTGTCGTAGTCCCGACCTTTATCTACAAGACATAGAGTCTTTCCCGCAGTAACCATTTCATGGCTGCGAGAGCTCCCCTCGAGATTTTCAGCACTCCAGCTAGGGCCTTGTACTTGTACCCGCATCGATCAAGAGTTCCCAAAGAAATCAATTTTCTTTTAAATTCAGGGACATGCAGAATACCAGTTAAAACTCTCTCACACCCATCATACGTCTTGATTCTCACATCTTCAATCCCAGAAACTCCACATGTTTGCCTGTTTCTCATTGATTCTTATCACCCACAACTGGATGGTGAGTGATAAATAGAATTTTATAATGGGATACATGGAATGTGCTACCTGAATCAAGAACCCAATCTGAACTTGAATGGCGCAATATTGTGAGATTCTCAGCATCCATTCTCACATCTTCTGCTATTATCAGGATCTCATTCTCCCCCGCTTCCTCCCCAACATTCGCTAATGACTCGGCCTGCTTATCTTTTCTACTAGGGCGGTTTCGTTTGACATGACCCTCCTGGTCGCAGTTCCAGCAAATCAACCTTGTGATTTCATCCTGGACTTTCCTCTACTGCCACGACCTCTATTATCAGATTTGCCCCTTGCAAAAAGCCCTTCAGTCGTACCACTAGAGCCTTCCACCACCTCTTCTTCAATTTTTTCGAGTTCAGTACTGCCTTGACATCATCCAAGGTGATGCTTGATCTCCCATACAACATCGTATAGATGAAATTCTAGTAGGAGCTTGACAGAGAACACAGCAGCATCAAAACTTGATCATCTTCCTTGATCTTTACATCAATGGATTGGAGGTCCATTACGATATGTTTGAATAGATCCACGTGGTTGCCTATTAGTGTCTCAGAACTCATCCTCAATTGGTACAACAGCTTCTTCAAGTATAATCGATTGGTCAAAGACTACGTCATATACAACGACTCTAGCTTCCACCACAACTCTGGGCTGAAATTTGATCACACACCTCCAGAGGACCTTGTTTAATAGGCTGAGCTAAATCATACTCGAAGCCTTTGCCATAATAGATCTCTTTTCGGCAACCATTAGGGCCTGGACTAATGCAGCTGCTCCATCCAATGCTCCTTCATGGCCATGTTTCACCAGCAAAGCCTTCATCTTGATGCGCCACAATCTAAAGTTGTTCGAACCATCAAACTTCTGTACCTCGAACCTCGCCACCAACATCTTTGGGATTGGTTCTGATACCAGTTTGTTGGAATTCACGCCTAACTATTGATGTTAGAATTTCGAGTGCAACCACAGTGAAAAAATTGGGAAATAAGAGAAGAAACAGATGGCAAAACCCTCATCTGAGGGAAACTTCCATGGCACAGAGCAAGCAATCCACTATATCAAAGTAGGATATTACAGCTTCATAGAGATTCTCAATCCCGTGTACAAGCCCCCGTTACAACCCGATCCAAAAAAAGTCTCAACTCGATCTCTTAAGTTCTCACGCCCTGGCATTATAGAAAAGTTTATCAGAAAGATCATTCGCAAGATTCCTCACTCTTTCCCCAAGACTCTATTCAACCCTATTTATGGGGATCTAACACAATCAAAAAAATATCAGATATCTCCTAAATCATATCCTAGAAAATATCTTAATTTGATTGTGATGAGATTATAGGAAATTAGAATAATTAAAATTCAAAATAGAATAAATCTTTCCTTTATAATTTCCATTCATTGGACAGATCTTTGGGTCCCATGAGTATCCGGCTGGATGCAAGACAATTTCAATAGATTGCTTAAGGAGAAAATGAGTAGTTATCACGCGTATGTATTAATCCAAGAACAGGCAAACCGGAAAATATGTTTGTGTTGCCGAAGTTCGGTTTGTAGCCAAGTCCTGGCCTAGTACACTATGAGGATGCTTTCTTAGACTAGTGCCAGAGGAGGAAGGCAAATGATTTGGATGCAAGGACGATATCCAGAAATTTAATTGGCTCTGATTAATCTAGTTAGAGTCAGGAAGACCTACTAGATTGCAAATCTCTCGTAAATTTTTCTCTATTAACAAGAATCGAATCTGTGACCTTATTTAAGGGGAAGAGACGTCCTACCGTTTCAAGCAATTCACTTTGATCAATTAAATCTAGTTTAGTCCTTCTTGGTTGTGGCTGAACAAAGGAGAGAAATACTAATTTTCACTTCATGTCTAGTCTAGTTGGTTATTTTGGATTTAACCTGGGTGTGTAAATCAATTGCAGGGTCCTTCGGCCCAATATGCTCATTATTTTGGACATCTAAAATTTTAGATTGACTTTCATTACTCAGTATTAAAAATGATAGCAAGCAAAGAGAACATTATCCAGCATTCTCTCTTAGTTCTATCCCATTAGATATTCCATCCCAGAATTTGTGACAGATGGATTTTTTAACAAGGAACTCTACGGTTCGGTCATTGAACGGTTAAACATGCGAAAAAATTTATTATGAATTGTCAAATTCCTTTCTTGAGTTGAATCATTGGATTAAATTATTGAATGGTACATTACCATACTAGCCCTCTTCTTTTAATTGGCTAATTAGCAAAACCAAGGCGGTTAGTTGCACAATCGGAAACGGGGAATGATATCTCCTGCCGAGACTACCGAGATGACAAGTAAGCTTCGGTTATTAATGCCATCAAATGTTACCTGTGTTTTTTTTTTCCCATATTTTCATGAGGTGTTCAAAAAGTATCAATCAAATTAGTCTAATTAAAAATAATTAAATTACTCTAATTAGTAATCATTTGTTAACTTTTTGTGTGATTAACACTAATTTACTCGTTTATTATAATTTGATTGATATTTTCTCATGTCGAGTGATGAGGTTGGATTATCTAAGAATTTCTCGTATTATTACAGGGACTGATCACCTTTTGGCTATTTTATACCATGCATATGTGGACCGGTGAAGAAAATCTAAGATTATAAAAGTTTTATTCTTAATGAATTGACTTGACTTGAATATGAATTTATCAAGATTTATTTTTATTCTTAACATCAAGTAATGCAAGTAAAAAAAAAAATTAATGCTAGCATCGCCTCATAGACCAAAGTTTAAATGGGAAAATGGGGGAAGAAGGATAAATAAAGCAAGAGGGAAGTAGAATTATCTATGGGTTTTGTTTTTGTCTTTTGATGGATAGACAGGAAAGTTTATTGTTTCTTCTGGATAGTGTAAGCTTTATTATAAGATCAAGGGAGAGCGGCCCAATGAATGAAATTTTCATGCAAGTGGAGAGCATCTTTAATTTGTCTGATCCAAACTTTCACGGGTCCTTTGAATCTCTGTTCAATTCCTGTTTGCACCTTAGCTTTCACGTAACAAGGTTGTGAATTTCGGTTGGCAGTATTTTCGGGGTCAAATTCAATAGATGTCTGGATGCCGAGATGGTCTTGGTGATCATGTACGCAAGCCTACACGTTGAATGTTCTCCGTGGATGAAAGAAATCTCTTCACTTTTTGTTTTTCGAGCTAATTGGAGCTTTTATTATAAATGATATTTGTGAATTTAGAATGGTATAGTTGGTGGAAGGGGAGTCAAAGAACAATGGAACTTCACTGATGAGAATCGAACCCGATAACTTTTAATTTCAATTTGATGGCAATTCTACTATAACAGATCTTTTTTCATGCCCGTGGGGTTTGGGTTGATGAGATTGTTTGAATAGGATAAATGAGAGCAATCCGAGAGAGACGACACTTATTCTATGTTTGTCTGGATGCTTGGTATTGGAATGTTTCGACATAACCTAGAAATCGAAAATAACACAAGAGAATGGACCAAACGATGACCAACGATTGGATCGAGATTGCAACACAAAATCTTTGTTATAGACTCTATAGATATTATGAAGATTTTGTAGTTCGCATCTAGGAAAAGATTTTGTAGGTCGTTTTCTCGTTTGGATGATATTTTCTAAATATTGCGATCTATTTATTTGGAAAATATTCCTAAATGCATGGGAAATATTTTCTAGGATTACTGATAGAGAAGGACTTGTATCTATAAACAAGGTATGTACGAGTCAAAAAATTATTCCAATGTCTCGAAACCTCAGAGCCTTGGGGCCAAAGTGAGAGAGGGTAGGATCACTTTGGTGGTCGGTGTGATCATCTTTGTATAGTTCTAGAGTCGTATTTGCCATAATTCCAGATATTAGAGCGATAACTTTTAAAATTGAGAGATCAAGTTTAGATTCTTCTCGGTATAGGATTTGAATAGCTGCAGTTGGGTGGTCCACCAAGAGTTGTAATCTCTTGTTCTACGAGTGAATGGAATCTCCTTCCTTACTCGTGGTTGTCTTCCTCTGCCTTGAGAACTTTTTGTTGTACATTCAATATCAAGATTCAAGTTTCTAGTTACATCATCTCACTCGAAATATCTAAATTTTCAACAGGTGGTGTTAGAGTATGGTTGTCCCGATTGAATATGTTAGTCACAAGATGGGAGGTAGAGAAGTTGTTGACAAATGACTTCAGATTGTGCCGGTCCAATATGACATTGAAGGAGCACTACGAGGAGAAATCTGGTCAATCTTGATAGTGGTGAAAAAAGTGAAGCTTATGACGGAAGACATGAAGACTCTCATCAGTTAACTTGCAACTGTAGAGGTTGCTATTCACATAATCCATTTTTTAGAAAACATGTCTAGGGCATGGGAAATATTGTCTAAGATTATAAAAAGGGCAAGATCTTATACCTATGGCTAGATTGATGTTGGGTAGGTACTAACTCCATGGGAATATGAAGCGCAAGGATACATATTATGCCTTTGGATGAAAGACAATTTTGAATAGCCTTTTGACTATGAACAAGGAAGCTATAGTACTTAATTCTTTTCTTTTCCATTATATGCCTAGACTGATACGTCGAGAATGTGTCAAGTAACGTGAAACCTAGCGACTTCGGAGTTAGGGTGAGAAAGTCTATGATCCTTTAAATTTGTTATATATTATAATGTTTTCTAAAGAGTTATCAGGCTGTTTTCTTCGTAATTATTGGAATTAGAGTGAGAAGTGTGAGAATTGAAAGATCATGTTTAAACTATTCTTCTCTATATGGTTTTGTAAAGAGGCTGGAATTGAGTGATGCTGCTGAAAGTCGTAACCTTTCCATTATCTATTTAAATCTCATGTCTTACTCATTGTTATTTTTCCTCTATATTGAGAATATTTTCATGCATTACCATGGATACATATAAGTCAATATGCAGAGTGCACGTGTGAGTGACATCATCAAGGGCTACGTGTTCAGGAGGAATTCGAACATTAGTCCCATGAATTTTCATACAAGTCGTACACATATTACGTCTACTTGAATTAACTCTTGGGAGTTAATATAATCAGTATTGAAGGGCATCCCTTTTTTAAAGTCATTACTCCTTAGATGAGTTGCCTATTCTCTCACGACTCAATTCTGGCATGGATTTGATTTTCCTGTTTTCTTGCCGGAAATTCACCAGAAGCCCCTCATTTTTCACATGGTCATTTTTTTTTTTCGTAATTTTCTCTACGTGATATGAGAAAGTATCAATTAAAATATAACAAATAAATATATTAGTATTAATCTCCCAAACTGTGGTTCTTCCTCACCATATTATGGTGATGTATGATCGATCACCTAAGATTTTTCTGAACTGTGGCTCTTCCTCACCATATTATGGTGATGTATGATCGATCACCTAGGATTTTTCTCGAATTGTCACAAATGAGTAAATTAGTATTAGTCATATGAGCAGTTGTCATAATTATTACTAATTATTGTAATTTAATTGGTTCTTTCTCATCATATTTTTATAGGACGAGATCATTTAAGATTTTTTTTCCAAGAAGAGACAAGTGAAAAGTAAAAAAGACAACACCAAGGGGGGTTGGGCCGAGTGGTAAGCAGCTCGGTGCCGCTTAAGGAGGTCTCGAGTTCGAGACCTCACGTACGCAGACACCCCCCTTGGGAGCCTCACCCGCCATTGCCAGGCTTGCGACCCGAGACGACCAACAGATTAGTCAAGTATGGTTGGCTGAAAGATGTCATCTCACCGCTGGTGGGGCCTGCTTGGATACCGTGGCTGGCAACCAAAAAAAAAAGTAAAGTAAAAAAGACAGGCTAAAAGAGTAAAATAAGATTAATTGATAAAAATAAAATCGATGAAGTTTATATTTTATTTTTTTATATTTTTTTCCAGTCTAAGAGATGAATGCACTTGTGTGAACCTATCACATGCACCTCGATATTCCATCTAAGAAACGGACCCCACCTCAATTTCTTTTCACGGGGCGTCGTCTTCTGGAAGGACTTTTTTTGGTATAAATTATTAATATTCGTAAGTTCAATGAGTCACCTCCAGGGGCAACGGTCCAGTGGCAGGCTACTTGAGAAAACTCCAAGAGCACCCGGGTTCGAAACCCCCTGGAGGTCAGCATCCTGGGTTTAATGTGGGGCCTAGGGCTGTAAATACACCCTCCGGTGGATTAGTCGGTTGCTACGGCGCCGGACACCATCGATATAAAAAAAAAAAGTTCAATGAGTCATAACTAATTTAGTCCGAGCTGAAAATGCTCATTAGGAGATAAATTTCTCCAAGTTAAATTTTCTCTATTTACAAGATTCGAATCCGAAATCTTATTTAAAGAAAAGAGACATCCGGCCACCTCAACTGATCTAGAAGGACCTTTTTAGTCTCCAATCTAATCCAACTCAGCAAATTAATGAACGCGTACCAAGTTAGTCATTCGAGATAATTTGATATCAATTTTATTTACGTAAGTTCTCGTGTTTAAAATTTAAAAGTGAGAAAAATTTATTATTGAAAGTGTATTATCTGTTAGTGAATTGATCTTTTTCGAATTTAAATTAATTGAAATATATTAAGTTTTAGATATTAGATGGCAAAAAAAAAATAACATACCAAATTAGAACTGAGAGATCGTACACAATAATTTCACGGTTGAAACAATTCAATGGCGCTGTCTCATTTTCATTTTTTTTTTCTGTTTTTATTTTTTTTTCATGGCCGGTTATTTGATCACTCCAAAATGAAGTCGCGAATCCTGTTATGTCGTGGAGCCATCGTACTGTATCTCTCCATTCAATGCATCACAGTGACTTCCTTCTAGAAGGAAGAATATGGACCAGCTCGTGGACCCGGAGATGGAGAAAGGGAATTGGCCTGAGAAAGGTAGATGTAATGTATCAGTACTTATATTATATTATAAATTAATTAAATTTAATTATTTTTATATTTTTTAATTTTAAAGTTTTATTATAAAATATTATAATAATTAAATTTTATTGATTTGTATAAAGAGAGTCCCTCAAGATGATAAGGTACCCTGATAAAGTCGGTGGGGGATTTGCCAATCAAACTCTCTTCTAGGTGGGCCTCAATTTCATTAATATCTTTTTCCGGAGCTACATGTCTAGAAAGTCTTGTATATAATCGGTATATCATATTATAGTGTTGATATAGTATCATAAATTAATAGGATTCTGTTATTTTTACGATATTTTTAATATAACCTAAAAGGAACAAAAATAAATCCTAAAAGGAAAAAACAACCTTAAAAATTATTTGATTTAATTGGCTTGTGACACTACGCCGGCACTTCTTCATGGAGACTTTCTCCTACATCTCCTACCTACGTGCATACATTTAAGGAATCTAACTAATTCGAGTTCAAGTTTGATCAGTTTATTAAGTATAAAACTCTGTCAATCAAGTATTTTTTATCCGTATGACTCGAATATGATACTCTCTTCAGATAAAAAAAGTCCAACTATAACAATGAGCCGATAGCAGTTATTCTCTCTCTCGTTTTTTTGGTGGCAAAGGGGATAGACTGTATATTAATTGGCCAAAGGAACGTGTACGTAGTTCACTGGGGAGAACGATCCCCGTGGATCCAGGATAATAAACTCCGGTACAGTCTGCGACCAGGATGTTTTGCAAGCCTGTCGGTGGCTCATTCAAAAAGTTATAGCCCGAATCGATCATCAGACTCTCCCTAGCCGTCTTGGCCAAGAAATCCGCCCCGTGGTTTGCTTTCCCATCGTATGTGCTCCGCTCGACACTCCCTAAAGTCTTGCAGCATGGTCCCACACTAAAAAATTATAGGTCTAAGAAATATCTTCTCAAAAAACGTTGTGCCAAGCTAAATCAAACAGTACCTTGCATCTAGCTCAACGTGCAGGAGCTAGGTGCGCAGTCGCCGTGCCGTCGGTAGTCCCTCTTGCAGTCTCCAACGTTCTGCTAGCAGATTATCCGCCCATCCAACGTGTTTCATAAATCTCCCAATTCACCTGCCATCCGAGTCCCCGCAGCAGTCCACCTGCCCAAATAGCGGCTATTCTCTTCGGTTGATCAGCAGATATTTTGGTAACCCTTGGACTGGGTCCCATTCACAAAAGCAATTGTTGATACTCAAGAAAGAAGGCGGATCCGCATGGCGCCAAGGATCGTGAACTGACATGGATTCTTACGTGAGTTGAGTTCCCGTACCATTACTTAACTCGATCAATAATTATTTGATATGTTAATAAAAAAGTATCACATTTTCTTTTTTCTATAATATGTCAATCACCATTTTCTGTGTATTAAACACTCTCACTTTTCAATCTGATATGACGCTTTTTTTTCTTACATGTCAAACAATCATTAACCAAATTTATAAGGTCGTCTATGAGTTCGACTCACATAAGAGATTCTCTCAATCTAGTATCAATATGTACGCTCTGGGTTGGACATCGAGTGGCGAGCCCATGTGTCTAGGAATGGCAATGGGGCGGGGTGGGGACAGGGCGCGGCACGGTTGACCTGAAATAAAAAAAATTGTCAGTACTAGGCGGATTACAATGCAAAATATAATCTAAATTCATATATTTATAATGATATAGTCAAATAAATTCACAATAATTATAATTTACACAATTTCAATAGAATAAAACGAGTATTTTTCTAATTTATTATTATAAAAATTTAAATCAAATAGAAGTTAATTCCAAAACATGTACAAATAAAATGGGGTATTAGGTTGTGAGTCGGGACAGGACGGATCAAGAGAGATACCAAGATCTGCTCCGAGCCTGCAGAGAGCCAGCTGGTGCAACATTGCCATCGCTGCGTGTATCACGTTTTGTTCAAGAAAGAAACACTTGCCCAACCTTTCCAGTAAGATATTTACAATATCAAACAAAGTTCTCAGGATAAGCTTCTCCGTGAGATATGATATGAACAAATGATATAGACATTGTGTGCATCCTGACTCGTACTACATAGCGACGAGTCGGTACCATGCGTGTCTTTAAGAGATTGGATCCCGTTATAAACTCGGTCGGAGAAGTAAAAAGAAACGATGATGGATGTCACGCAGCATGTCACCTAAACCGATCACGTACGTCAGCTGCTCACAATCAACCGATGCTCCCGTTGCGACTTGAAGTTAAGGCCCTTGTCCCATACAATCGAGACACGGCGGGCACGAATAATCCCAACTACTGGTATTCTCGGTGAATTTTCGATGCGTAAAGCTATCCACGTTTCTCAAAGAAATTGTGTAGACCGTTTCTGAAATGGTACATTCTTGTCTGGCTCTGCATTCACTGTGAAGCTCGACTTCGTCATCGAAGCACAGTGGAAAAACTCACTCAACCACGTGAAATTCGAGCTCAATGGAGCTCCATCAGTCACAAGAGGCATCCCAAACGTAACCTGTATTGCGTGAAGAAGTGTGTTACATAATTATGATTTATTTTCCGATCAAGAATTAATTATATATTTACAAAATAAATAGTTGTAAAAGAGGATTGAGAAAATTAAAATTATAACGTTTTAAATTGTATTCAAGGTTTGATGATGGAATAGTTGGAAAGCAAATGGGCGGTGAAAAAGAACAAGAGAAATTGGTATTGAGTAGTGGGAGAAAGAAAAGATGTTAATGATGTACATATTGAATTTCCTATGACACCCTAAATAACCATTGTCAACAAAAAAGGACCTAAATAATCCAGTTCGAACCTAGTCGATCTATTAAGAATAAAACTCTCATAAGGTGAATTTTTCATTTATAAATATTTGAATCCGAGCCATTTACTTAAAGGGAAGATACGTTGAACCACCTCAATTAACCTGTTTTGGTTCTTTTTCTACTTTATTTTTTTAGTCTAAACTACTGGTATCTAAAAGTTGAACGATCTTGACTAGTCAAGTTTGAGCAGGGAGGGCCCCTGATAAAACTCTTCCAAAGTGAATTACCTCCATTCGTAAAATTTGAATACGAAATCCTGCATAAGGGGAAGATGCGCCCCACTGCGTTAACCAATCCATTTTGATTCTTCTACCTTATTTTGTTACACAATAAATAGCCAATAAAAATCATAGTTTTCAATAAAAGGAATAAAAATGAAAAAAAAATCAAGAAAGTTATTTTGAACATAAAAGGGAAAAGAATTGTTTGATGGAAGCTTCAAAGTGATGGACAAATACCAACTTGGGGTTGTCACAATGGTTCCCTCACTGAACCCCTGAATGGGTGATTCCATGATCAAATCCTAGGTCGGGAGGGTTGATGGTAATTTTTCCAGGGATCCTATCTCAACTGCATATTAGTTTCGAGGCACGTTTCGGCTAGTTCAAAAATACTGTGTGATATAAACAAAAAAAGTGAATGGATGAATAGAATTCTATATCAATTTTAAGTGACAATCACAACTAACATGCCTATCTTGTTATGTTTGGTAGGATGGAATATAATCGAACTCCATATATTAAGAATATTATGAGAAATAATATTGATTCACATCAACCAACTCTTGCAATTTTTAACTGGTAAAATTGAATGAAAAGATCAATTAGTTTTTTTTCTAGTTCTTATTATAATGGGAACTGGTAGATCCAGAAGAGAATAACCGGGGACGGATCTACAAAATTTTACAAGAGGCAAAACTCAACGAACACGGAAATAATATATACCTGAGAATAAACCCGAAGAAGAATAAAGGGGTGCGGGATGACACTCTCAACATTTATAATTAAAATCTTCTTAATTTCAAGTTAAAAAATCAATACTATTCTAAATTTTTTTTTTTTGGAAGAAGATTTTTAATCGTAAAGGATGTTCATGATTTGAGAGGAGCAGGAGAAAGAAAATTAAATAAATATAAAAAAAATTTATTGAGCTTAGCTCGGAATGTCTTCACTTCCAAGTCAGGACGGGTACCATACATTGTCACTATAAATGGCTGAGTACCGTTCACTGTCGTTTCTACAAAATTGTAATCCATTTTAGGTGGGAATATGTCACAATTGTATAGGAGGCACTTTATAGCTTCTTTAATTAGGAACGGTCCCGCCGTCCTCCTTCGCTCGCATTAGGTTTTTTTATTTTTTATTTTTATTTTTTTAATTTTCATAAAATATTATGTTGAAATTTTATTTTTGGATGGAAAAAGTTACATTAAAATTAAAATGGTCAAAACTCCAAAAAAATTGAGAATATGAATGATAAGAAATAAAAATTTATGACCAAAATATTAATAAGTGCAAAATTAAAAATAAAAAAGTGATATTAAGTATTATTTTGACATTCGGGCGAATGTCAAAATAATACCATTAGAATTATTTTTTGACGTACAAAGAAAGTGTATAAACTTAAAATGGTATAGAAGGAAGAGTGAATAAATTGGTTCAAGAACTTCCGAGTTCCAATCGATGAGAACTGAACTGATTAAGAGCAATATCACTGCACCAAATCCTTATTTTCAAATAATACATTTCGCATTATCAATGATTATTTGAAGAGATTATTCTATTTTTTGATAAATAAAAAGGATGACAACAGTAGTGACGACTCAGTCACCTGCTATATAATGTTCAAGTTTTCGTGTTCAACCGCGAATATATCATGCGAACTGAACAGTCGGCATCAACACTGACCCCGTCAAAATAGTACCACCAAAGACCTACAATAGTCTAAAAAGTCGATATCTGTCAAGGTACGAGTTTAAAAGTCTCTTCTGACAATATTGTTCAGAACGAGACTCGAACATATGACATTAATCTCACCAACTCACGTGGAATCAAGATTTAGACGATTAGACGACCGCCATTAATAAAATTTGAGAATTGAATTATTGATTAGATAGATGTTTGAAAATATGGTGGACTATTTACTTACTCTTCCCCTCTTTTCTCTTTAACGTCTTAGGACGTAAGTGGCGGTGCTCTGCCCGACTGGGTATAAGTAACGTCACGTACATGCCTTCTCGATTCAGCATTGCGACTCTCTCTCTCTCTCTCTCTCTCTCTCTGTCAAACTCTTTCCGACTGAGTCGTCGCCATTGGAGCTTCAGGGGAATCCGCTCTGAGCTGTTTAACGATCGAGTTGGTTCAATCTCTGCGTCATCTCTTCCGGTCAGTCCCTTCCTTCCGCCTCTTACTCCGATTGATTGGTGTCTTGCTGCAGCTCCGAGCTGTCCAATACGGTCGTCCAGCCTTCCGATGTGATAATAAGGCGTAGCCTTCGTTCTTTGCAATTCGGATCCTGCAATTCCTCGCTTATTTCCCCCTGATCCTCTCTGTCTTGGGCATCGATCCAGAAAGCTAGCGAACTTTGGCCAAATGAGCCTCGAATCGACGAATTTCTTGAACTTTTAGGTTCGATTGATTCCACTCGGTTGTCTAGAAGGTAGAAAAGTGCGTGCTTGACTGGAATTACTCTTATCTATTTTTGTCATGAGTCTGTTCTCTTTGTGAGAGTCAAGAGTACAGATTGCTTTCCCTGGGAGTTGGCTTCCGGCATATCCACACATTACGTGAAAGAAAAAACCCGAATTGATGATCAGTTGTTTTCTGGTGCAGCATATAACCCATTTAATCTTTGTTTATGTCATGTCCTTTTTCCTGGATGCACTTTCTTTATGTCTTTCATAAACCGAACTGGTGGTGAGACTGCATCTATCTGGTACACCTACAATACAATCGTTGCCTTTGTCTATGCCTTTTCTAAGAAAAATGGTAGTTGAATCTACAAATTGTGCTTTGAAGTGGTATTACCTTTCTAAGAAAAATGGTAGTTGAATCTACAAATTGTGCTTTTAAGTGGTATTACCTTCATCTAAAAGTTAGGTTTGGTGCTGGATCGTGATCAATGGACTTTTTGTGCCCTTTGTATCTGAAAAGATATATGGTAGTTTAAGCAAAACACTGGTATAACAGCCATGGGTATTCTTGTATAACTGTAACATCAGTCACAACCTCTATAGTAGAATAAATAAATAAATAGTTGTTGCTTGAAGAATTTTAACATTGCCTGGAAATCCATCTTCTGACCAAAAACTTTAGTCTTTGGTTTTATCCGGTGACAGAAAACAATGTTCGTATTTTTCGTAGCAACTTCCTTGTAGCTTCCAAACACCGGAAAAGGAAAGAGCATCAATTTGTTTTGTTTGGATTTTGGTGCTTTGACTGTACATGCTTTTAGTTCTATACCTATTGCCTATATTACCATGTGGGGGTTGCATTGAATGTTAGTTGCCTGTTATATTCTTCTCGAACTCGATCTGATGAATGCCCTGTCCCTTGCTATGGTCATCATCCATGCAACTTCGATATATCTTCTCATCGTACTGTGGCATGTTTTGCGCACTCGACTTGCCCAAATAGCAGCGACATCTCTGCTACATAAAATTCTATATAGAAGAATTAAGTTAGAAAGAACTTACTTTTCGAACTCTTTTTAAAGAGGGAGTAGGAGGTATCCCTTACCAGAAGGACAAAAGGATACTAACATCGCATATTGTGGTGGGTAGCACATCTTGAAACATCATTTGTGGATCTTCCTAATTATCTCTCATGTAGCAGATGTGCGTTATTTCTTTGGGGTTTTTTTTCCTCTTTTGTTTCTGCTGTTTATAAGATTTCACATGGATAACTTGCTTCTGAATCTTGGCTATGGATGCTCAACTATTGTTTTCTTTCTTTATCGTTCTCAGATCTCTTTGTTCTTGAGACGAAGAACTACTAGCAAGTCCATGGCCTTTGAGCAGTACTTTTCTAAGGAATGGAAGTCAACCACTGCAGCAGAAATCGAAGCTGAAAATTGTAAAGGCTGCTTCGACTGCTGTATCTGCTTGGACTTAGCAAATGAACCCGTGGTAACCCTCTGTGGCCACTTATACTGCTGGTCCTGCATCTATAAATGGCTCCACGTGCAGTCCCTCTCTCTTGCCATCGATGAGCCCCCACAATGCCCCGTCTGCAAAGCGGAGATCTCCCACACAGCAGTAGTCCCTCTCTATGGCCGGGGTATGCCTAAGATTGAAGACAAAGGCATGGCCATCCCCCCAAGACCTGCAGCTTCGAATACATATTCCTTATCATCTGCCCCATCTCGTAGTACAGCCCAGCAGCTTCCTTACCGGAACCCATATCGGGATCACAACTACTACAGCTCTAGCGACTCCTCAGGTCCACAACCGCAGCTGCTCAGTCTCGGGGCCTCTGGGTTTCAGAACCCGATGGTGGGGATGTTTGGGGAGATGGTCTATGCCAGGGTGTTTGGCAACACGAACAGTTTGTTCGGGTACATTAACCCGTATAACCTAAGCGGCGGTAGTACTACCCCGAGGCTGAGGAGGCAGGAGATTCAGGCAGATAAGTCCCTTAACAGAATCTCGATTTTCCTCTTCTGCTGCTTCCTGTTGTGCCTTCTCGTCTTCTGACTTCTGAACACCCGCTTGAGATTTTCGTTTGGTAGTTCACTTTGTAAAAGGTAGATGGGAATGTATTACCTCTGGCAGGTTAGATGAGATATCAGATTTGAGATTATGTAATCCATTTTTGTGCAAAGTAATTTTGAACCCTAAGCGCATTTGCCATTTACATATATATATATATATATATTTGTGCAGTTACTGTTGACATTTATAAGTATATTGAATTTCTAACCGATTCATATTCGAGTAGATTTGATGCACTAAGGGGTAAAATTCTAGGGACCATTAATTTTTTCTCATTCTTGAATTCCCAAGATCTTTTTTTAAGGAAAAGAAGCAACAATTCATCTCAACAAAGTTTGCAGATTTACTTCACGCCAAGTTTGACTCTTAACTAACCCGACCTGCGGAGAAAGTCTCAAGTGCATTTGATATATTACGCAACAACACAGTCTTGGCACCGTTCGTCTAACTTTTTAAGTTTTTTAAAAATCAATAACTATAACAACATAAATATTAATTATGTGCCATATCCTTATTAGTTAAATATATTACATGAACATTATCACACAATATATCCTGACGTGTGGTGGTCCCTGAGCGGTGCTTCATCGTCCTACCTTAAGAAATGTCGATATGCGACAATTAGTGAAACACTTTTTCCGTTGGTTGCAAACATTTTCTCTTTAACCTTTTTTCTTTAAAAATATATTCGATAATAAGAAACGTATTAAGATGATTCGGATGCAAACTCCACCGATGGGACAGTAATGAAAATGTTATCCCATGGTATCACTATGTATCAGTACTTATTTTATAATATTAATATAAGAAATTCAGTTGCCATCGATATTTTTTTAATAAAACTCTAAGAAAAACAACAGTAAAAATAATTGAAATTGATTGGTTGATATCGTTAGATAAGCATTATCATGTTGTAATACCGATACATACAAAACTTTTCTCATGGACGATGAACAGAATAATATGATAAAAATAAGTCATTTTTGATACTTACAGTAACGGAAACAAAGTCGTTTACCATGATAAACATAGGAATCGGATCCTACTCAAAACCTAAATATACCATAGTTTTAGGTATTATATTTGAATTTTTTCACTGATAGAAAAAAACTTATGTCACGTGGCAATACTGATAATGCTTCGTGACATTGTTATAATTTTTTTAATAACGAGAGTCTATTGTCCCATGACCTATGAAAACTCAACAAATTTATGGATTCGGGTAAATTCACTTGTCAGGTACATGTGTGGGTGACTTCACTAAGAACTGCACGCTTAAGGAAAAGTCGAACATCAGATCTTGTGAATTTTTCTTACTATTTACATGTCCTCCCTATCCACTTTTCTCACTACCTAATTGAAAGAGATTTTTTGGAAAAGAATTTAGTATAAAGATAATTTTTTTTAAGAAAAAAAAATTGTGGACTCCTTGGATTGTAAACAGTCAGTCGTATAAAGTAGAAAAATTAAATCAATAATTAAGTACTTGAAATTCATAGTGGCACCGACATGGCCTACGCTTGGAAAATTGGTAGCTGATGTCAATGCAAGTTGGTGGTTAACTGTGTAGTCATGAGAGCCTCGTTAACTTTTCCCAAAGTCTTCATTATGAATTAATTACTAGCCGATAATGTCTATAAAGTCAATAGATTGATCAGACTCTTCCATCAATTCTAGCCACAAAGGAAGCATCAAATGCTTGCAAATGCAGTTGCTTCGAGATCAAGCACTGCTCAATCCCAACACGAACCCCACATGAACAACTTGTCTCGTGACAGAACATGTTGTCCCGGGTTTCGAGCCCATCCATAGCATGACTATGATCATTAGTCAGGTAGCAACTTCCAACAACCTTGAGGGACCTGTTTAGCTGCCTCTTTGTTAGGCTACTTGACCATTCAAGATCTACATGAACTATGAATTATATGCTCTTGCCACGAGATTATGTGATGCAGTGCAGTTCAGTGTCCCTTATTGTTGAATGAGGAGTGAGATGTAGACCCCATTACCAATCTAAAGAGCATTATGAATGCAGGGGTAGATTTAGAAATCCTAGCCGGTTGGGGCAAAATTGAAGGAATGGATAAATAATGGATTTTAAGGGTAAAACAATAAAATTCAATAAAAACATATACAAAATTAACACATTATATGCAGGCCTTAACAAGTTTTCTCGAGTTCAAGGGGATGATTGTCTCCTGCACACCCCTAAATCCATCCCTAACTGAGGTGAATGACTCTAATTACATAATCATGGAACGTTCCTATTTGGACCTAGTTGCAATGGCACTTTCCTCACATTGTGTAGGCTTTATTTCTTTGATGCTGATGATACGATCATGATCTCGTATTAAAAAGGAATGGGATTCTTGAAACATATAAGATCCAAGAGTACTTCTCTTAAGAGGGTATTTATAAGGATAAAATCACTCGAATAACACTCAAAATGGATGCACTTTTTTATTTGTAAGGATAAAATCACTCTACCTCGTCATATGTCAATTGAGAAAGAAGAGATGGCGAGTGGATGTCGGAGATCTTATCCTTCTCATTTAGAGAATAAACTATTTGAAATAAGATTGTATTAGCTGGATAATCATTTTTATGTTTTTGATATATTTTAGATTTAATTTCGATGTTATCCTGATATTTTAGAATTATCTATTTAGTAATATATTTTTTTCTAAAACTATAAATAAGCGAGTCATCTTATGTAATTCTTGAATATTTTTGTTATTCTAATAAATGTACACTCTGATTGTCTCAGTCACGTTTATTATTATCAATATCTCTATTCTTTTCCTCCTCTCCTTAATTATATAAAATATGTCAGTGGCCGATTTGACTTGTTGCTTCCCTACTGTTTATTGATCGGTTGTTGATCTGAACCGTGGTGTACATGTAGATGTGTCTAGCTGGTGAGTTCTATTCTCTATTTGGCCATAAAACTTTTTTTTTCCACTTTCACCCCTAGTTGGCCTCGCCTCTTTTATCCATCAAATGTCAGATGATCAGATTTAGTCGTAGTTATGTGGTACATGTTTGTCCAACTTTATGAGCATACATGTTCATCCAAGCATTGTAATCTCGGAGACAAACTGTAACGACACTTCTACCTTACGAGATAGATCAAGTTTTTGCTATGGTGCCATTAGATAGAGAATTGTTTTGGTTACCTTTAGTTGTTGTTCTACAAGCTTTACAGGCTTCATGTTTCAATATTGAGTCATAATTCCAGAGTCAATCTATATTTCGACCATACGACCGTGTTGGAGGAATAACGGATAGCGGGAACGCATCAAAATCAGACTTTACCCTCACCATATCACCTTGGAAGTGGGCTTGGAATCAATAGATTGCTTTGATGTAACCTCAAACACCACCACAAATTTGAAATTCATTAGAGTAGTCCAAGATCTTCGAGTGATTCTTCTTATCCTGTTGTTGTAATACATAATTTTCTAGGACCATAAATCCAAACATAATAAACAAGACTCTTCAAGCATAAAACATTCCTTAAAATCGTGAAAGAGCTCTGATGTGTCCTTCTGGTAAACCCATCGGGTCTCCTCAAGTTGATGGGCGAATCCAAGATTCTCTATGATCTCATCTGGTTGGGCACGACTTTGAGATCCTACAAGAGAGTCAAATGCGATGTGCTTATCAGAATATATCCTCTAAGTCTTAAACCAAGAAGAGGATCAAAATACTTAATATGAAGGTGTAAGGGAGAGAACGAGCCAAATGAGAGCGTGAACTAGAGGTGAGATATCTGGAGCACGAAAGGCAAGTGTATTTATTGGGGTTACCCGTGTACCTTTGCAACAGCTAACATGGTAGGATCAGTCATTATTCTTCTCTTGATGTGGAGCAAATTAAGGGAGTACGGGTAGCGGTGGATGGTCAGGTACCTCGATGATCGCAATGGTTGAATATGTGGCAACCTGGATGATTGCGGGATGAGCTATGCATCTTATTTATAGGATTGGATTGGTGTCTAACTGAAGGGTACTTGAATCGATGCCCAACACGTTATTGTTGTTATGCGTACAAGAGGTGTTGCTTGTAATGTCAGAGGTTTCTTTTTCAAGTAAGCAAGACCTTTAAACTTGTATTAATTCCTACATGAAACGCCCTTCATTGCAATTGGCATTCAAATTCGTATGTTCTAATTTAATGATGTTAGTTTGGCGTTCTTTCAATATCTGAAATAGGGATTTTGACAATTGCCTTTTGCAAAGGATTCTTGAAATCGCGCATGAAGGTGATTTTAAGGGCATTCTTTCTCCTCCTGATGTGAGCAACTATTGACTTTTTTTTTATATTTGTCACTTTTGTGCATCATCTGATATGTAAAAACTCAATAACTATTATTGTTGAGATTGTCTTGCATGAAGCTTGATACTCGTGGGACCCGAAGATCTGTCAGATGATTGGAAATCATGAAGGAAATATTTATTCTGTTTTAAATTTGAATTATTTTGATTTCCATTAATTTTATCCCCAACTGAATTGAGATATTTTCTAGGATATGATTTATGAGATATCTAATATCTATTTGAGTGTGTCAGGTCCCTATAAATAGGGTTGAATAGAGTCTTGTGGGAAAGAGTAAGGAATCTTGTGAGTGATTTTTCTGATAAATTTTTTTGTAAAGTTAGGGCATGAAAACTTGGGAGATCGGTTTTGAGACTCTTTTCTGAGCAGGGTTGTAACAGGGGTTTGGGTACGAGATCAAGAATCTCTGTAAGCTGTAATCTCCCATTTTAATCTAGCGGATTGCTTTTTTGTACCGTGGAGGATTCCCTCAGGTGATGGTTTTACCACTTATATCTGGTATTAATGTTTCTTCTCTTACTTCTCAACTTTTTTTGTTGCGGTCACACTCAAAATTCCAGTATCAATAATCGGGCGTGAATCCCAACAAACTAGTACTAGAGCCAATCCCGAAGATGTTGGTGGCAAGGTTCGAGGTGGAGAATTTTGACAGTTCGAACAATTTTGGATTGTGGCACATCAAGATGAAGGCTTTATAAGTGCAGCATGGCCTTGAAGGGGTATTGGATGAATAAGCTATGTTAGCCTCGACCCTGTTGGCTGTTGAAAAGGGATCTATTATGACGAAGGCTTTGAGCATGATTCAACGCAATCTACCAAACAAGGTCCTCTAGGAGGTGTGTGATTAGACTTCGACCCTAGAGTTGTGGCGAAAGCTAGAGTCGCTGTATATGATGGAGTTGCTGACCAACTGGTTAAATTTAAAGAAGAGGTTGTACTAGTTGAGGATGAGGCTTTGATGTTGTTGTGCTCTGTCAGACTCTCACGAGAATTTTGTTGATATGATATTGTACGGGAGATTGAGCATCACCTCGAATAACGTCAAGGAAGAGTTGAAGAAAAGGGTGGTGGAATACTCTAGTGGTGTACATGTAGATGTGTTAGATGGTGAGTTCTATTCTCTATTTGGCCATAAAACTTTTTTGCTTTTTTTTTCCTACTTTCACCCCTAGTTGGCCTCACCTCTTTTATTCATCAAAATGTCAGATGATCAGATTTAGTTGTAGTTATGTTCGTCAAACTTTATGAGCATACATGTTCATCCAGACATTGTAATCTTGGAGACAAATGGTAACAACACTTCTACTTTATGAGATAGATCGAGTTTTTGCTATAGTGCCATCAGATAGACAATTGTCCAAGTTACCTTTAGTTGTTGTTCTGCAAGCTTTACAACCTTCCTGCTTCAATAGCGAGTCATAGATTCCAAAGTCATTCCATATTTTCGACCATATGACCATGTTGGAGGAATAATGGACAGCAGGAAGGTATCAAAATCGAAGACTTTACCCTCACCATATCACTTTCGAAGTGGGCTTGGAATCAATAGATTGCTTTGATGTAACCTCAAACACCACCACAAATTTGAAATTCATTAGAGTAGTCCAGGATCTTCGAGTGATTCTTCTTATCCTGCTACTGTAATACCTAATTTTCTGGGACCATAAATCCAAACATAATAAACAAGACTCTTCAAGCATAAAACCTTCCTTAAAATCATGAAAGAGCTCTGATGTGTCCTTCCGGTAAACCCACCGGTCTTTAGGTAGTTCCTCAGGTTGATGGGCTAATCCAAGATTCTCTATGATCTCATTTGGTTGGGCACGACTTTGAGATCTTACAAGAGATTCGAATGCGAGGTGCTGATCAGAATATATCCTCTAAGTCTTAAATCAAGAAGATGATCAAAATACTTAATATGAAGGTGTAAGGGAGAGAACGAGCTAAATGAGAGCATGAACTAGAGGTGAGATACCTGGATCACGAAAGGCAAGGGTATTTATTGGGGTTACCCGTGTACCTTTGTAGGAGCTAACATGGTAGGATGAGTCATTATTCTTCTCTTGATGTGGGAGCAGATTAAGGAAGTAGGGCTAGCTGTGGATAGTCAGGTACCTGGATGATCGTAAGGGTTGAACATATGGTTGCTTGGATGATTGTGGGATGAGGTATGCATCTGATTTGTAGGCTATTGGATCGATGTCCGACTAAAGGGCACTCAAAACGATGTCCAACACGTTATTCCCATTGTTATCCATTACAAGAAATGTTGCTTGTAATGTCAGTGGTGGCTTTTTCAAGTAACCAAGACCTTTAAACTTGTATTAATGCCTATATGAAACCCTCTCGTTGGGATTGGGCATTCAAATCCGTATACTAATCTAATTTAATGATGTTAGTTTGGCATTCTTTCAATAGCTGAAATGAGGATTTTGATGATTGCCTTCTGCAAAGGATTCTTGAAATCAGGTGCGAAGATGATGTTAAGGGCATTATTTCTCCCCCCGATGTGAGCAATTATTGACTTTTTAGTATTTTTCATTTTTATGCATCATCTTATATACGTCAACTCAATAACTATTATTGTTGAAGATTGTATTGCATCAAACCAAATACTCATGGGACTCGAAGATATGTCAGATGACTGAAAATTGTCAAGATTTATTCTGTTTTCAATTTGAATTATTCTAATTTGCTATAAACTCATATCAAATCAAATTGGAATATTTTCTAATATATGATTTAGCATATATCTAATATCTTTTTTATTGTGTCAAATCCTAATAAATATGACCAAATAGAGTCTTGTGGGGAAGAGTGATGAATATCATGAGTAATCTTTCTGATAAATTTCTCTATAAAGTTAGAATATGAGAACTTGAGAGATTGGATTTGATACCTTTTTCTAAGCGGGGTTGTAACGGGGGCTTGGGTATGGGATCGAGAATCTCTGTGAAACTGTAATCCCCTATTTTGATCTAGTAGATTACTTGCTTTGTACCGTGGAGGTTTCCCTCAAATGAGGGTTTTGCCACGTATACCTGGTATTCGTATTTCTTCTCTTACTTCTGAACTTTTCCGCTACGGTTGCACTCAAAATTCTGACATCAACAATCGGCTGTGAATCCTAACAAACTGGTATCAAAGCCAATCCCAAAAATGTCGATGGCGAGGTTTGAGGTGGAGAAGTTTAACAGTTCGAACAACTTTGGACTGTGGCGCATCAAGATGAAGGCTTTGTTGGTGCAGCATGGCATTGAAGGAGTACTGGCTGAAGAAGCTGCATTAGCCCCAACCCTGGCAGTTGTTGAAAAGAGATTTGTTCTGGCGAAGGTTTAAGCACGATTCAGCTCAATTTGTCAAATAAGGTCCTCCAGGAGGTGTGTGATCAAACTTCAGCCCCAGAGTTGTGGTGAAAGCTGGAGTCGCTATATACAACGAAGTCCCTGACCAACTGGTTATGCTACTGTACTAGTTGAGGATGATGATCAAGCTTTGATGCTATTGTGCTCTCTGTCAATCTCTTATGAGAATTTCATCGATATGATTTTTACGGGAGATTGAGCATCACCCTAAATGACGTAAAAGCGGCACTAAACTCAAAAAAGTTAAAGAAAAAGGTGATGGAAGGCTCGAGTGATGTGGCTGAAAGTCTACTTGCAATAGGCAGATCTAAGAATAAAGGCTGTGGGAGTAGAGGAAGATCCAGAACAAAATCTCGGGGAAGGTTGATTTACTAGAACTATGACCAGGAGGGCTATACCAAATGAAACTACCCTAGGAGAAAAGACAAGCAAATTGAGTCATCGACGAATATCAGGGAGGAAAAGGAGGAGAATGAGATCTTGACAACAACAGTTTATGCGAGCAGGAATGCCAAGAAACTCATAGCATCGAACCATTCAAGTTCAGATTAAGTTCTTGGTTCAAGTAGCACATTCCATGTATCTCATGATAAGAGTATGTTTATCACTCACTGTCCGATTGTAGGTGATAAGATTTGTATGGGAAATGGGCAAACATGTGGAGTTGCTGGGGTTGAAGATGTGAGAATCAAGATGTTTGATGAGTGTGAGAGAGTTTTAAACGGTGTTCAGAATATCCCTGAATTTAAAAGAAATTTGATTTCTAAGGAAACTCTTGATCGATGCGAGCACAAGTACAAGGCCCTGGGTTGAGTGTTGAAAACCTTGAAGGGAGCGCTTGTAATCATGAAAGGGATGTTGTAGGGAGGACTATGTTTTGCAAATAAAGGCCGAGACTATGACAGTAGTCGAGTGTGTGACTTCCCAAAAATACTTGGATGATATCGGCCAAGGAAGGGTGTGCAAGGCATTGTGCACCATTGGTAAGACCTCGAAATCCCTCGTGAATAAGCGAATGTCCTTCAATAAACTTGTTGTGGTCGAGCAGCTTAAGAAGAGGACCCTAGAGAAGGTGGAAACACCTTGGAGGAAGGTTGAATCAATGAAAACTCCCGAAACTCAGCATGTGAGGCAGGAATTAATAAGTCAAGGAGGCCCGTAGGGAGGCAACAACTTTTATGTGAGAGAGCATGCTGAGGATAAGCAAAGGAAGCAATCAAGATTGTTTGGAAAAATTGGGTTTCAGGAAGTGGTTATCTTGGAGAACGCTGAAGCCATGTCAAAGTCGGCTTGTCGATATGTCAACTAGAAACTTGCAGGAGTGCTGACAAAGCCCGGCACCTTGAATAAGTCCAAAGGTAGTTTGGACTTGAGCAGTGCGCACCCGAAGAGGTGGAACCCGTAATTGGACTACAGCAAGCAAATCTAAGACCGATGGTGGTCGGCTTGATATAAGTCAAGTGGAGATTTGTTAAAATTGTCTTGCATCAAGTCGGATACTCGTGAGACCCGAAGATCTGTCATATTAGTGGAAATAATTGAGAAAAGATTTATTCTATTTTGAATTTGAATTATTCTGAATTTCTATAATCTCATCCCAGATTAAATTGAGATATTTTCTAGGATATGATTTCAATATATCTGATTTTTTTATGGTGTCAGATTCCTATAAGTAGGGCCAAATAGAGTCTTGTGAGGAAGAGTGAGGAATCTTGTGATTAATCTTTCTGATAAATTTCTTTGTTACGCTAGGACGTGAGAACTTGATAGATCGGGTTTGAGACTCTTTTTTAAGTGGGGTTGTAGTGGGGGCTTGAGTCCAGAATCGAGAATCTCTGTAAAGCTGTAATATCCTATTTTGATCTGATAAACTACTTGCTCTATGTCGTGGAGGTTTTCCTTAGATGAGGCTTTTACCATGTATATCTGGTGTTTATATATCTTCTATTACTTCTCAGTTTTTCTGCTGCAGTCGCACTCAAAATTTCAGCATCAACAATTGGGTGCGAATCCCAACAGTTATTAATTCATATTCATCTTCTACTGCGGATGATGTTTTGGACTGTTAAACCTCCTAGTTTCTTGGTGTTGGACCAAGCTACTTCAGTCGAGAGCTGAAGCGATATGGTTTAGTGGCCACACCCTGAGGGCCTCGTTCATCAACTGGCTGATCTAGCATGATAGAGTGGCCAGGAAGGTAAGACCTCTTAAACGGGGACACTCATTTCTTCTTCTTACTACGAGTTCTATGATTTCACATGTCTTATAACTAAAGGGCAACGACTAAGTTTGCTTGTACATCTTGGCATTTTTAAGCTGATGTAGAACTGGGTATCGAAATCCACTTAGATTGTGCAGTCCATTGACACTGCCATCAAGCATTTTCACGAGACCTAATACATATAGACAGTTTGAGAAGAGAGAAATCGTTGATTCTATCAACTACAACGACAAGAAATTTCAATTCTTTTTACAGTTGGTTAGATGAAGAGTTGAAGCCTTCGCAAATTTGCAAGTGAGAATGAGATCCTCGCAGTTAGTTGACCTTTTTTTTTTTAAATCAGTAGGTTAGTTGACCATTAAGGAATAGCATGAGAAGGTTTTCCTTTTGTCTGTACAAAGTCCTCAGAAATCTTACAAATAGAGTATAAATCTTTTATAGCAATGATGTACCAGCTTAAAAAATAAAAAAATAAAAAAAAAAGATTCGAGAGCGATCGATTTATTAAAAAGTAAAACTCTTCCATAATTTATTTTCTCAATTTATAAGATTTTTAACTTAAAACCTTACATTGATGAAAAAATCTTATATGGTCCGATATCACATTAACGTTGTGAGAAAAAATTACTTAAATTTCTTAAATTAGTAATAATTAAAACAATTGATTGATAATTAATAACAATTTGCTCATTCACCAAAATCTAACTAATATTTTGTCAGATTACATAATAAAATATGATCATTTAAGAATTTCTCACATTTGATTTTGATAACTTGCTATGCAAGTTCTATTGTTAAATTAAGGAAGTGATTTAAAGAAATGAAATTACATTCCCAAGAAAAAGAGTTCAGAACTAAGAAGGTTCTCCCCTCCGATGGTTGGATGGGACGACGTCGTTGGAGTTGCCGGAAGCAGACGACGTCGTTGGATATGCACGAAGCAGACGACGTCGTGGTCGTTAGAAGGGGAATCTTATAACGCTCCCTGGAAAAGCCCGAATCAGAGAGATTCCGACTGATTTGCAGCGTTTTGAGAAAATGTCATCGTTCGATGCGAACAGCGTCGACGGCGAGGCTACGCATCATCACCACTTCAGTGAGGAAGACAACTTCTCCGGCTACCGAGGCTACACGGGGTTCCCCGCCGCCGCCGGCGAAGACTACAGCGCCCCCGGTCACTTGTCCTCTGATCCCGCCGGAGGATTCTCCGAGGACGGGGATGTAGCCGTCGATCACGTGGCTGCCTCCCCGGAGACCTTCGGTTTCGAAGATCCAAGCTCTGGTTACTCCCAGTCCCCGTACAATGGAAATGGGAACGGAAGTGTCTTCGAGAGGGATGGGGTTTTCGCGACGGATGGGCCGGTGCTTCCCCCTCCGAGCGAAATGGAGCCGGAGGAAGGAGCTTCCCTGCGGGAATGGCGTCGGTGAGGATCATGAGCTGGTTGATTTAGTTGAATCTTCTACCATCGCGCTTTGTTCTGACTAGATCTGGTGCTTTTGCTATAAACCCCTTAGATCTGCCAGTCTCACAGCTCTCAAAGTGGAATTATAGCAAAGTTAATGGGGGGGTCTTGCACGACATCTTTCATCGATCACAGAGCTTGGTTCTTGAAAATTTGGATTGATCCTTTAGCTTGTAGATTAGTATTGCTTTAGAGGATTTATGCTGTAGAAATGGTATATTGACAGTTGAACTCGGATGCAAGAGCTAGTGTTTGGGCTTAGAATGAAGCATCTCTTAGATGAATCTGAGCAAATGCAATTACCATTCTAATGAGTAATGACTGATCCCTGCTTCTTGTTCATAATAGCTCCAGAGCTGAATTTTATAGAGGACTACAATGGAAATATGTACTCCAATTCGTTGCATTATGCCAAGGTGCCTCTGGGCTTATGAGCCATCCATGAGTTACAAATGGATGTGATGTTATGCCAAAAGATTCACACGACCCTTTCTGGGGAATCTTAAATTTTGCTGAAGAGTATAATTCATAATCAGCAGTGGGCATTCTTTGAATATGGGCCTTGCCATTTACCCTTTCTTGAGACTTCTGTTTTGCATTTTCAAAATGATGAGATTTCTGGTGTGACCCCAAAAAGACTTCTAATGAATGTGTTAGATGAGAATAAAATGTAGATGAGCTTTTGTCTAGTGAATGGTGTAAAACGGTACTGGGTGAACAAATTTTACATTGATCATACGAGATGATCAATTTTAATATATGAAGACTTCGGTCAGTACGGCAGCATTTGTATGTTTGACCAATGTCATAGATGGTAGCTCTCCCTTTTGTCTTCTACATACGCCCTGAACAAGCTTAGCATGAGGTTCATTTTGTACCAAGATTTGTTGCCATGAACTTGTATGGGCTCAGCGGTAACTAGTCTTTGACTAGGGAGAGCTCAAGCATAGTGATATATCAACTATGCCATTTCCGTGATTATCATGAGACTTCGCTTGTGTGAAATCTAACTTAGTTTTATGTTACGATGTGGCATAGTTGTATGCCTAATCCACTTCCTATCCTGATTCGTGGATAAAATGTCTTATGCTTGAAGGGAGATCATTTTACTGATTTTCTTGCCCGAGAAAATCATGTCCTCACCCGCCATTTAGTTGTCTGGTCCCAGCTGGTATTTTGTCTGATTTCCTATGTTATTGCATTTAGAAAATGGGCATTGCTTTTGCAGTCAGAATGCGATGCTTCTCGAGGAGAAGGAGAAGAGGGAGAAGGAATTGAGAATTCAGGTTCTAGAAGAAGCCGAGGTGTACATTCAAGAATTCTATGAGAAGAGGAAGCTAAATGTTGAATCCAACAAAACTAGCAACCGGGAGAGAGAGAAGGTTGTGAATTTCAGAGCATTCACTGGTTTTTCTAGTTTTGTCCTGTCATTGTTTGCATCTTGGTTAGACATAGTTCATCTATAAGTGATTGATCAGATACTGCAATGTGGTAGTTATTTTTGGCCAACCAAGAGAAATTCCATAAAGAAGTGGACAAGCATTATTGGAAGGCAATCGGCGAGCTAATTCCACATGAGGTTCCCAACATCGAGAAGAGGAGAGGCAAGAAAGAACCGGAAAAGAAGCCTGGAATCATGGTTGTACAGGGCCCAAAGCCAGGGAAGCCTACCGATCTCTCACGGATGAGGCAAATACTTGTGAAAGTCAAGCACTCTCCTCCACCGCACATGATTCCTCCCCCTCCAGCGCCTGCCAAGGATGCCAAAGACAAGAAGGATGGGAAGGAAGCCGAGAAGAAGACGGACGTGGCTGAGCAGCCTGCAAAAATGCTCTGAAGGAAAACGTGCCAATCAACGTGGAACGACCAGGAGAAAAGCCTGCTGAGGCGACAAACGCATGATTCTGCTTCATTCAAAGGTCTCCCTCCCTCTTCTTCTCTTGTCTTCGTCTAAGTTCCTGCATAATTTGTTTCCCACATATCTCGATGGCGCCTCTCGATGCACATGTTTGTCTATTGATGAATTTTGTAATGATATATGGTTTTCCGATTTTAACTTTTATCAGGAGATTGTGATCCAACTTCATGCTGGTTGCTTATATTTCATCCATTGCTATTGTTACAGAGACTTCGTCATCTTGTTAAGTAAACTTCCCCGACAGTTACTAGGTAAATTGTCCATGTTGCTCCTTAACAGTAGGATGTGCTTCATCCGTTCAGTAATGAGTGTTTCTGCCTCGGTTTATTACTCGTACTGGAACCGGATAAATGAACTGGGGTTGTCTTTGGATTATGGTTGTGCCATGGTGTGTTTATAAGGATGCTTTTTTTTTTAATCTCTTTTTCTTTATGGTTTTCACTAACTTAAGTTTGAACGTAAAATCGTCTCGTTCATGAATTTTTTTTCATTTAGTTGGGGACTTTTTCATTCATAAAATTCAAATAAAATTCATTTTCTAAGGTCAGGTACCATGATAAATATACACATCGAGCATCCCAACAAATGGAGAGCGGAGAGGGAGGTCTCTAGAATTTGGTTACTTGATGTTTTTGTATGGGGTAGAGCTATCGCCCTGCATCCTTCCTCGGGAAATGTTTTTCTTTTCCCTTGCGAGGTCGACGGGGTGTTCAAACTTCAATCTGGGCAAAATCTAGAATAAGAACACGATGGATGTGGATTTAAATGGAGTAAAATAAGATAATTTATTTAAAAAATAAAAAAGTTCCGTGAAATATGCATAAAGTTTATGAATTTTTTAGAGTTCAAGGAGATGATTGCTTCGCGCATCCTCTAATTCCAACTTGACTTCAATGCAATTTTGGTAAATTATTGCATCTATTTGTGTGTTTTTTTATATTGAATTGAAAATATGAAATTTATAAGCTCAGCTCAGCCTTGGGAAAGAAAAAGGGGAACGGCAGAAACCTTGGCGGTGGTCCAGACCTGGACAGAATCGTCGGCCACGACAGAAGCCTGGGCGCCGTGTATCGTCAGCCCACGAGACCAGCCTAAAGATTTTTGTTTGTAATAATAACAAGTTTATGTATTTTCTTCAATTTATTATCATATTCTTTGAAAATTTAATATTTTCGGCGGTTGTTCTATCATGGGTAATGAAGAATTTCTGAACATCTAATGCGGTTCAGATGGAGTTTAATTTTATGGGCAGACTGGATCGTATGTCACTCAGGAAGCCGAATTGACCGGCATGACCGGGCGGTCAGCAATATCCTTTTTTGAACGACAGGCACAGCTTTTCAAGAAAGATGCAGGGTTTTGCGACGTGCACCTATGGTTTTCGGTCAAATTTCATTATTTTGACCCTCAATTATGCACCTTTTTATTTTCATGCTCTCCTCAATAGTGTTTCTGTAATATCAATTTATTTTGGGTCTTTTAGTAATTTCTCATTTAATACGTTTACGTTCCGTTATAAACAATGTATTTGACCCCTGAAGTCCGCAGACTGGATTATTTTGAATGAAAATCAGGGATTTTCCTCCCCGATCATTCTCTCGGCATTCATGTTGGATCAACGAGGTTCAGTATCCCGTTTGCGATCATCGATCCAATCACCTCTCCGCCGCGTCAACATCCCTGGCATATACTGAAGTATCACCATTACTGTAACTAGAGCTGGCACTCCAGTATTAGAAGATTCTTCGACCCCATCGCCTCCGCTGTGCCAGTACCTCGTTCTAAATTGATGTTGCCAGGGAACCTTTCATTTACGCCAGTGATCGAAGTACAGGGACTTAAACAAGAAAGAAAAGAAACTGGGGGACCATTGATGCTATTTAGGGGGGAGAAATTAATTCAAGCTGACACTACCGTTGCCTTTGCCGAATAGGAGACAATTATTAAAATATACATAATTAAAGAGAAAAAGATATCAATAATTCTATACCTATGTTGTTTCTTGCAAGTCAGTCTGCCCACGTCAGCATCAAAATTTGACACATCATATTGATATCTACGTGTGAATGAACGGCACGAAACGGAAAAGACTCGATCATGTAACAACAAACAACATACATGACACAAGATTTACCACTCTGAAATATTTAGGATTGACTTGCAAGAAACAACATAAATATAGAATTACCACTATCTTTTTCTCCATAATTAAAAAATATGGATGAATTTAAGAGGAAGTCGTTCGATTGAAAAAATATAAAAAAAAATTATATAAATTTCACTAATTTTATCTATTTTTATTAAATTAACTTATTTATTCCTGTTAAATCGGTTCTTTTACTATTTTTATTTTAAATTTATCTTGACAAATTTTTTAGATCTGTTTGCCTGTGTAAACGCACCAGCTTGGCAGCTGTAAAATATGCATTATATTCAGATTGGCATGATAATTCAGGGCTTTATAATTGCTTTGACCTAATCATGTGTTTAATTATAATTTAATGACATGAGATGAGAATAAGAACATGAAGAACTAAATGTATCTGATTGGAGAGAAAAGTATTCATACACATGCGCGCACACACACACACATATATATATATATATATATATATTACCCACTGATAGAATCGAGCAATATAATTCTGCCACTGTGTTGGGAATTAATGCGCTATGCTCCCACCTTCTCTTATTAATTGGCAAAATAATAAGAGCCGTAGATCTTGACTTAATACATATTTATTTATATAATTCTTTTCCTGCTTTGAATCAACAAATAAAAAAAAATTAACTAACCACCGAATATGGTAGTCCAGTGGTCTACAACTCACTCTTATGTGGTCTGATAAGGTCGATGTCACATGTTTGAATATTGTTCTGAGTAATATTGTCAGGAGAGACTTTCGTGTTTATACCTTGACAGGTACCGACCTCTTAAACTGCACGAAGCCTTTGATAGTTCTACGTTGACGGGGACATTGTTAGTACCGATTTTTCAGTTCATTTGATATGTTTGCATTTGAACACTTTATAGTGGGGTTGGCTAAGTTACCAATATTGTTGTCCTCCTTTTTACCGATAAAAAATAAGTAACCTTATCTCATTATGTTGTGCGAGGAACCAATCACAATCATAGATTAGATTTAAATTCCCTTCTATATATATTTGTGTCAAAATATTTGTTATAGTTTTGGTTTTTGGATGTGGGTTTGAAAGACACCGACATTTTCTGAATTACACTAGATATCTTTGATAGTGTTACTGTTATAAAAAAAAAAAAGGGAAGATAGTATTACTGTTAATGCTACATTGACAAAAGGATGGTGCTTGCATCCGCAGTTCTTCAATCCATTTTATATATTCGCAATTAAACACTAGAGTTGAATATTGCGAGCAGGAGATGCCAAGTTTAACATTAATATTGCTATTTTATTACTGATTAAAAGAACTATAAAAATCTTATTATTTAGCCCGGAAAAAAAAAAGGTCATATCTTTAAAAAATGATTCTTTGAACTAGTCATGGTGGGATTGGATGGGCTTGGAGGGTACCCGATGTGGTTATAGTTAAGCTTCGATAATTACATGCCTAGGTCTACAAATATATATATGTATATAATATAATGTGTGTATAATAAAAAAATTCAATGATCTTGTTAAGTAGTGAATTCCTTCCATCGTGTGAATGAGAGATTGAAATATGATTTATAAGAGAGTAGATACAGTCAACCTATCATCTTAAACTTTTGAGTTGGAGATAGGCTCAATTTCTTATGGGTGAGGTGCATATTTTACAAATCTTACTTCATTAAGCAACATAAGAAAAAATTCGATAGAAATGAACGAATGAGTGATTTGGTGTTAGCCGCTCTCATATAATTAATACCATATCCGTTGCAAATTATTAGTATGTTTGGCTCGTTCTCACATGTAATGGTAAGATAGGTCCACACAATAATTTGTCCTGAATGGAAAATCGAATATAATTCATTTATTTGCCCGTGACAGTGTCAAGACTCTTGCCTAGTTCGGGTCATGGTACCTTACATTTTTTTCATGCTACCTATACTCTACCCTATATAACATCGGTTCTTGACTTTTGGATCCAGAACCTACCCCACTGAATCTTGGAACCAGACTCTACCCGGAACCTCTAAGATGCCATAGGTTCCGAGTGCCATGTTGAAATATATTTATTATTTATTTTTCACCTCTAAAATATGGATTACTTCAATATTTTTTATGATTATTATTATTTCATATCATTTTTTATCATAATAAAGTATGTGTAATTTTAAGTATATTTGCATTATATTTAACTACTATTTATTACTAAATTTGAGTTGCAATGATACTTTATGCATAAAAAATTCATCAAATATACACAATTATTATATCAAATGAAATCTCATCAAGTTAGTACTACAACGGTTTAAATGGTTCGTGAATTGGAGTTCAGATGAGAAAATTACGAATGATTAAAATTAACACGCAAATAGGTTAACAAGTCTCGGTTCCAATTTTAGGTACTCTGTGTGTCAGAATCGGAACTGGAATCGGAACCGGAATTAGAACCGATCGGCTCCTTCATTCGCTACCCAGAACTTATCATTTTTTCATTTAGATCTACCCCGAACCTGCCCAATATGGTGGGTACTTACCGGTTCCAGGTCTGTCATATACCCCGTGCACACCCCCACTCTTGCCAACGATTGATGGTCCACATTCATCACAAGGAGAGAGTCTTCCGTCTATTACTTGATAATGCTTAATTGTATGATGCCACATAAGCATTATTACATGGTATACTTGTTACATATAAGACTTTTTCCATCACACTAGGAGAGGTGAGGATGAACGCCAAAGACTTAGATGTTTTTGTAGAAGTCACATAAAGTAGGCTTCTAGCATGTCTTACACTTTTATTATTAGCTAATTTTATGGATTTTTTTTCCTCACTATTTTCTTATTAAAAATAATACTTTAAGATTTTCTGGATTTCATATCTCCTAGATAAGCTCTTGCATTTTCTTGAGCCAGGTTGATTCAATGGTGGACGTGTCAGCTAACCTGAATAACTCTCAACGTTTAACTTAAATAACTTTGTATTTGCATGAACTAGTGTAAAATTTATGTTTCGCTACGAGAATATAAATTATTAAGGATATAAATATTTATAGTTTATTTAAATAAAATAATGGTGAAGAGAATATATGATGTGAAGATCAAATGTATTTCTAGCATAGATCGTATAATATGGGAAGATAAATTACTTTTTAGATTTTTGTAGAAAGTAAAAGTTCTCATTTGATCTCTTCATGCAGAAAATAAAAATGAAATGGAAAATAAACTACAGGAAAGACATTAAAAAAAAGTAGAAGAAGGATGATGGAGTCGAGAGTTATGTGGGCCCTACCGAACATGAAAATTTTAAAAAAACAGAAAACAAAAATCAAGGACAACAACTGGAGAGTTGTGTGGACCCCACTGCATGGGAAAAATTCAAAAAATTGAAAAAAAAAATAAAATTTCAAGAAGTCACCATGTGGCGACGTAAAAGAGTTGTAACCGTCTTTTACTATATTAAAAATATAGATTATATACCCATTTCTCTATTACCACCATTCAAGAATGCCCTCTGTATATTTTATAATTGATATGGACACTATTAGGGGTCACCCAACTCAACTCGATATTAACTTTGACTAAATATGAATTTGATCAGCTTAAACAAGTCGGACGTATGACGGGCCTCAAAAGTCAAACCGATCAACAATATCGACTTCCCCAGTCAAGCGCACTGGCCTTTATCATGTTCGGACCCACATCAGTAACTCGAATGAGGTTACACCGTCTCAATTTTCTTAAGTAAAATCTATAAATTATCTCCAAACCCTAGGAGGCCAAATATCCAACTCTCCAACTCATCTTTATTCCAACATGTATACCTATCAAGCACTCAAACCAAACCTCCGACGTGAATATTAGAGGGCCGATTCGAGATACGAGCCCCAGACTCAACTTCGATGCAAGTGTCCCAAGTGTCAAGTCTGAGATGATCCACCCGGAAGATTAACGGTCAGTCAGGCCTACTCGAAGGACCTATCAGATGATAATTAGGTAATGATGAGGAAATGAATATTTGAATGAAGACCAAGTACTGTACCTCACAAATGTGAGGGATGATAGTGAGGAGCAAGGGCCACTAAGTGCAAAACCCATCCTTTAGATGGAGTTACAACTATTTTACTCTCTCCACATTTGACACATTACACCGTTGAAGTGTCCAATCGGCCTTCCAACTACTAATTGACTTCCTTTTGTAATTTCAAGACTCGGGGTACTATGTGAACTCCCACCATACAATATACTCAATCTTATCGGAAGGGGTTTGTGCAGAGAATACACCCATCTCTCACAGGGGTAAAGTTGTAGAAATGATTAATTACAATCGCATCGACCGGTCATATACATCGAATTGCATTTTGCGTTGAAGGTTTGGCTGGCATCCATTGAAACTATCTTATACCAGAGCCAAACTGACACCGAAGCCGGATTAGTTTACTCCAGTTAAAGAAGGTTAACGACAAATGCTTCCTGCATTGTTTTAGTTTGAGAAGGAGAACAACGGTTTGTGCACATGACTGCTAAATGACCCTCGTACCCACTATCATATTCTGAGCCAACTATACGATGGGCCAATTGCCAGCCAAAACCACATCCTTGGATCTGTTTTTTCGGCTGTAAGAAGAGTTATTTACTGGACGAATTTAGAAAATTTTGCGAAATATATTAACTCTCTGATGGTACTATACTAACGATGTCGGTGCTCAAACTACTTATTCGATTCATTCAATATGTTCGTTATCAAACATGAAAATTCAAGTAGTATATAATGAAAAACAGTAAAATTATCATCACTGTTATTATTCTTTCCAATAATTAGATAAAAGACAACTGATGAAGTTTTGGTGATGCCACTATAGTGAACTTTTTTTTCATATACATCTTACGAGATAAAATGTCTTATACGGTCTTCCCTAGCCAGCTACGGTTTGAAATTGGTCCTAAACTGGACCTAGGATGATTGGGAACCATTCAGTTCTGGTTCGGAACCACCATTAGTTTGAAATCATCATGCTCTGGTTCGTCAATTTTTAAAAAATTGATGCATCAAATTTTTAAAAATTATTGTAAATTATTAAAAAGATTAATTTAAAAATAATTAAATGTATTTTAAAAAGCATATAAATTAACACATTAATTGTTTGACCCTTTTTTTCTCTAATTTTTTCACTTTTGATTCTGATTTAGAACTGCTGATTTCGGGCTAAATATAATTACAGTTCCGGTTCTGATTCTGATTCAGAACCAGCAATTCTAGTTCCTTTAAGGGGTGGAATTGGCTCGGATCTGCCCTCCTCACGGCCAGGCCTAGTCTTTTTCATAATGTTTTTGTATATATTTGATATATTCTTGTAATTTATAAATTTTTTCGATAACTGACGTGTCATCATTCAAACAAAATTCAAATATTTACGAGAAAGGAAATTACAAATTCTCTCTCAGTCTAAGCAAATTAGTCAGGGCAATCCTCTAAATAAGGATGGTTAGATATTTTAAAATATTTTCCTACCACATACTTGAGCCTTAAGCTCCCCCACGGACATATCTCTGAATCCTTTCAATCGACACTGTTACCTCTTCAACTTATTTATTTTATTTCACTACATGACGTCATCAATCAAATTATGATAGATAAATAAGTTTATTTTAATTATTTAAATAATTATATTAATTATTATTAATTAAAATAATTTAATTAATTTTTATTCATTACATTAGTAAGAAGTAACATCGTCTAAAAATTTTTTTACCTTACTACCGTCTCCCTTCCCCAAAACAGAAACTGATTTTGTGTTTCCGTTTGCCGCCTCCGCCATAAAATTGGCTCATGAACCCGCCAAACTCCCGTTAAACCTCTTGACCCAACACTTCCCAAAGGACATGTCCACTGACGACAAGTCCCCCGGAGTTGTCACCGCCGGAAATCTGCCGTGCCGGAGCTCCCTCCTCCACAGGGCACTGAGAGCCAAGAACGGAGTTCGTGATGCTCTGTACCGGTTGCCCACCTCCGTCCTCGCCCTTCTCCTGCTCCTCCTCTTGGCCTTCAATGCCCTCTCCATCTTCACTTTCCGGGTCACCCTCCCGCCGGCGAGAATCACTGCGGAGCGCAGACGACCCTCCACGGTGATGCATGCGATGAAAGCGGAGGACCCGCCATCGGTCACCAAGACCCATTTTCCCGTCCTGCAAAGGGACGAATCTCCGTCCCTCCCCGGCCGGAATCTCTCCTCACACCGGCCGAGAAGGGCGAAAAGGCGGAAGCTTTCGCGCCAGGTCAAGTCCCTGCCCCTCCGGGCTCAGGCGAGGGGGCGATTCTCGGCGAGGGTGAAGGGCTTTTTCGGGAATTCATCCTGCAAGGTGAGGTTCTTCATGACTTGGATCAGCTCGCTCGACTCGTTCGGGGACACAGAAACTTTTGCCCTCGAGAGCCTCTTCAATTCCCACCCAGATGGGTGCCTTGTGATAGTCTCCGACTCGTTCGACTCGAGCCGAGGGAACCGAATCCTGGGGGCATTTCGGGAAAAGGGCTTTAGAGTAATCGCAATTTCGCCTGATTTTACCTACTTGTTCAAAAATACCCCTGCCCAGTCCTGGTTCAGCAAGTTGGTCAAAGGGGACGTTGACCCCGGCCAGGTCTCGTTAGGGTCAAAACCTCTCCAACCTCCTCAGGCTCTCATTGCTGTACAAGTTCGGCGGTGCCTACCTAGACACAGACGTCATAGTCCTCCGGAGTTTCACTGGGCTGAGGAACATGATCGGAGCTCAGACCGTCGACACCAGAACTGGGAACTGGACCCGGCTCAACAATGCCGTGCTCGTGTTCGATAAGAACCACCCGCTCCTCTTCAAGTTCATCGAGGAGTTTGCCCTCACGTTCAACGGGAACAAGTGGGGCCACAACGGGCCGTACCTCGTTTCCCGGGTCGTGGCCCAGGTAACCAGGAGGCCTGGGTTCAACTTCACGGTCCTGCCACGGTCTGCATTCTATCCGGTCGATTGGAGCCGGGTCCGAAGCCTCTTCCGCGGGCCCCGGGGCCGGCTCCACTCAAAGTGGCTACTGAATAAGCTCAGCCATATAAGTAGGGAGAGTTACGCGGTTCATCTTTGGAACAGGCAGAGCAGGAGGATGAGGATCGAGAAGGGAAGCGTGGTGGATCGAATTCTTTCGGAGCATTGTGTCTTGTGCAATCGATCAGTCTCCGACTTGTAAGTACAGAATAAGAGCGAAAGCCGCACAATGTTCGATCTACCAAGCATGATTTCAACGGGACTGGACCGATCAGCTTGGTTCATTCCACTGTCACAGGAAAAAGAAAATGTCTCATCGATTCTTTTGGCAATGAGAATAATCATTTTGGTCTCAATATCGTTTCTGCGGTGCTCGGATGTCCTGAGTCGGTCTCGTTCGATCTGCAGCTCGGGGACAGTCTTATTGTTCATTGCTGTAATCCATGTGCTGACTGAAAAATGAGAATGTCCGTGTAGGAGAAAGTTTTCAGTGGAATAGTTATACTACGTCAACATCGCTTACGGGGTATATCGATCCAATTACGGCTTGACATATAATTAATAATAATATAATTATATTTATTAAATCTTAAAAAATATAAAAAAATTTTAAATAAATGATAAATCCTAATTAAAAATAATACATAAATAGTAAGAAAATGTTTAAAAATCTAATAAATGGTTAACCCTAAACTTCTCCCTAGTTACCAAAAAGAAAAGGATCATCCCCAAGTGTCATTTTCATTTTCATTTTCAGCAAACATCCTAATTGAGTATGTAACTTATCCAAGTTTTCATTTTTAATACGAACTTGTTCCCGCGATGTATGAATGCACAAATCACAAGGTCTTTGTCCCGTTTAGCACAATATTTGTTTTTCCTTCAAAATTAAAGGAACTGTTAGTTTTTTCGTCAAAATTAACGTGCTACATCAGCCACCATTACTACTGACAAAATTTGTAACGACGTCCTAAATTAGACAACAGTCTTATAATTTATATCTTCCTGTTTGAATTAAATTATTTATCCATCCATTTTTTTTTATTTTTACATGATGAAGGCCATTAATATTTTTAAAGGTGTTATAGTATATCCATGCTGCTATACAGCACACTTTTTTAAGTAACTTGCGAGTTTTACTGTTGAATTCTCTCCTGTAAAATGTATGATGTGGACAGTTCGCAGATGTGCTCGCACAAGAATTTACTGGATTCATAAACTTACGAAATGTTGGAGAGTAAGTCCACCCTCTAATAAAATAGAGGTTCTAATAGCTATATAATTATACTGTGAAAGTGACATATCAGCTTCCCATCAATAATAACAGACCAACTACCTCTTGGGTCCTTCTGCATACAATGTGTTGTGTATAGGTTTATCTGTGAGTCTTCTTCTTCTTCTTCTTTTGTATTTTAGTTTTGTTGTTAGTTGGCTTTTGTATTGCATGCTGGAAATATGTTGTTTTTAGCTGTCCCAATATGATATATCACTTGTCTTGTCTTCCCTCTAAAAACTCAAGGAAAAACTTTTTCCCTTTTTTTAATTTATCTTCTAAATTTTGGACTTATTATAAGGAAATTTTTAAATGATGCTATTTCACCACGTGACATGAGAAAATACTAATTAAATTAGCGTTGAGCAACCAAACAGTTATCTTATTAACAATTATTGTTAATCGGAGCAATTTAATTGATTTTTTCATCATCGTATTACGGTGAGATAAGATTATTTAGATTTTTTTTCTCCCGTGCTAGCAATTGCCATGAGAGGGGAAACTGCAAGTGCCCGGAAGTTTACTGAAATTACGGGGAAGTCCCTCGAAGTTCGAGCTGGTGGTTACACAATAACCAGCTCTTCCCTTTGGACAGACTTACTCCAGCCCACTTGTTCTTCATAATCGGTTTCTCCTCCGTAGGTTTCACATGAGTTCATGGATTTTTGTACTAAAACCATCCGAACAATCCAGAGCAGGGTCGCAAATGAAATAATCGATAAAACCGGATAGTGCAGGTGGCAGGTTCCCGGATAATCGGACAAGGTTCAAAATCAAATCTCTCTCGTGGTGCTAACCACGAGAGAGAACTTCGCATGTTTTGGTTAATTTTTAATAGGTTTTCACTGCATTCATTATTATTTGCTATCAGTCTGTAAAATTCAATTGATATTTCGAGCATCATAAAGTCATTATATACGGACAATTGCCGATTTAAAATGAAAGTTCGTCAGGTTAAGAGTCCAACGATAAAAAAGGACACGAGATTCGAAGTCCGGACGAGGAAGTCATTGCCGATCAAGACCAATCGCACAAACTAGTTTCTCTTTTTATATACTTAGCTACTACACCGATCACGTACCCTACGGTCGGAAGCAGAACCAGATATCGTTCTAACTGATTTTTTATTTTATTACCTGGATTAGAAAAATTTTACAAGATCTTATACAAAAATTTATTAATTTTAACTGTACTATTATTAAATCATCTTATTTCTCCCTTCAAATCCGTCCTTTTAACACTCTCTTTGATTCCGTCCCATTGACTCGACTTTCTACCTCCGTCCCTAACCTAGATACAACCCGAAAGTCAATGAAGACTACCGATTCCGGTTCTATCAGAATCACTTCAATTGTCCCAGACGGCACAACTAGGTTCCGCTGCTACATAAACTCGACAGCGTGACCGAGTCATATGTTGGAAATCAAACTCTTGAACAGAAAACATTCCTATAGTTACCGACTCAGTAATTTGACAGGTTTGACGTTCGATGCCGAGTCTTAGAATCGAATTATTCTAAAAAAAAACCGAACTTCAGAGACTGTCTTCTCAGCGAATTTCCATTCCGACTTATGTCATTTTGGCACAACCCAGACTGTGAGCGGACATCTTGCGTGCAGTCCCTTTCATCGCGTTGAGCGTCTTGTCCGAAGAGGTCTATCTATTTATTTGTGCCATGTTACTTCGAAAAGTTTTAACAGAAAAGCCACACCCTACCCCAATGCAAGTCAGCCCCATCATGGAACCATTCAGGGATAGATCTAGAAAATTTATTCAGGGACCGGAACTCAGTAGAAGAAGAGTAAGAAAACGAGTTCAATGGAGGCAAAATAATATAATTTAATTATAAAAAAGATAAAAAATTAAGTAAAATTCATATAAGATTTCATAAATTTTCTCGAATATGAGAAAGACTGAATCGAGCGCAGAGAGTACCTCGAATTTGGGGTGGTGGGAAGCTGCTCCCATCTTCGCCGGCACCGAGCATCTAAGCGCAAAGAAGGGGGGTGAAACTTCTTATGTAACATTTTGGAACTGTTTTTGAGTTGCTGAAATTCGAACTTAATGAAACGGATATGAGGGCATGCACGTTGAGGCGATCAGCACTCGGCCCTGGCTAACGTCATCTCGAGTACTTTGTTCAAGTCAAGATCGAATGAACGGAGAGGGCAGGGATTTGCATGTCCTATTTCGAAGAAACTCGGAAAGGACACTATGGTTTGGTTTGGTGATATTGGTCCTGGTTCTATCATCATCTCTTCCTGAACTTGCTGAACAAAACATACACGCACCACCCCAAGGCCTGAGACCGAAGCCTCAGGGGGGGAAGATCTCCGAGGACAGGACCCGAGCCACAGGTCAATGCTCAATTGAGAAGGCCACATTCCCACGTAAGAGCAGAATCATGAGCTCAATCCGGACCCTCCCGTCTCCAAGTAAACCTAAAGGAGGGCTCAACCAAAGCAACCATCTGGTCATCCAATTCTGCTCAAATAAGGCAAGTAATGAAGTAGTGCTACCATTAGGGCCCAAAGAGAGCTCAAACTACCCCCATCGAGTTCATTCTGGTCTGCACTGGGCAGTTTCGAGATGGAGACATTGGTGGGCCAAGCATCGATACTGAAGTGCAACCCGTAAGTCATTCCGGCATAATCAAGATTTCCGTTCGACTCATTCAGGCGTCCGTCGACATGGTTGCCATAGCCTGCCTGATGGGTCCAAAAATCATCGGGAAGTAGCATGATCTGTACCCATTTGTTGGACCAGCGGAAGAAAGAAAGGATCTTTCCATGTTGCAATTGTAACAATTTTCCAAGAATTCCTTATCGGATGAAAAAAAAAACTGAAACCCGAACTGATAAGACAATGACAGAATTTGAACATCCATAATGCTAAGTGCTCAGACACGATTCAACACAATAGGGTTAGTATGACATGACCGCTAAGGACGATGACAGATTCTTCCCAAGAATCCTTTAGCACAAAATAGCCTTCCACTCTCGCAATCACTACGACTTCTTGGGCTTTTCCAGCACGCAACCAAATGCATACAACTAGCTGCGTCGGGATGCCTAAAGTAAGATGAAACCCAACACAACAGCCGGTCGCTTCAAAACTTGAAATCTTTCTTCTTCGATTTCCCCTCCTTTTCCTGCATCTTCCGCTTCCTCTTCTTCTCGTTCTGCATCAAACATCACATTATCAGTCACCTGCCCGAAAATATATGACCAAACAGAAACAATATAGAGATAAATGTGGGATAGAAACAAGTTCGGGTGTGGAATTGCCTGCAAATCGTCTCTACAAGAATCTATAGAGGTTTAGAATTTGCAGTGTGTATCATATCACCCCTTGCTTCAGACGATCTCTACTGATGACAATATCCTATTTAAATGGTCACAATTTGCTATATCTTCCAGGAACTCAATACGCAACTTCCAAGTAGTTCGGGTTTGTGGTATTGCCTCTAACATTTCTGTATTAGCATCTTCAATTCTCTAGCCCCCCGTTTTCATTCATATACGCAGTTTGTAACTAAGGATTACTTGTACAATCATCTGAAGGGAAGAGGATATTATGTTATATTTGGTAGGCATGAGCGGGAAGGAGTGGAATGAACTGTGAATATTTTACTAGCTCATTCCAAATTTTTATATGGTTGTATTATTCAAAATTAACATGTCAATTAAATTATAACAAACTTTTTTTACTAAAAATAATGGAATGAGCATTCCTTTGAAAAAATTCATGAATACTCATTCCACCACTTTTATCAAATTCAGGCAAAAACCATCTCTTCTCATTTTTAGAGTTAACATAAAAACTCACAAATTACTCCAGTACTATTTCTTTTTTGGGATAAGTAAAAAAAGAGCAGACCAGTAACTAAAGCAAAACTCTCAATATTAGAAGACAAACCTCTGCAACCATGTCACTGAAATCTTCCCGCTGGCTTCGCAATTTCTCCTCCTCCCGTGCCTCCTCATACCTATCAATTGCATGCAGAATTTAAAAACTCAGCTGACCACATAAAATAATACCAAATTAGACGCACATAAGAGTTAATTATACTCACTTAGCAGCCAAAACATTGTCCATCGCTTCCAATTCTTCTGGCTGTAAAGTAACATCAACTTTATCCGACTTTTGCCCTTTAAGCAGATCAACCTGAAAAGGAGGGGAAAAAGCCAATTTCAGGAAGGAAAACTGAAACCTCTAGAGAGAACATAAGAGGAGCTTGTAAGTGCTAATTCCTCACCCTTTTGGCTCCAGTTTTATCTTGAGTGCCAGTGTTGACCACATAACTGCAGACAGAAGAACAAACTTAGAAGACTATTATATGGATACAATATAACTAGATTTAGGAAGGTCAAACTTAGAAGACTCTTACGTGTGTGATGGTCCAAGTAAAGTCCCTGGAGCTATCCTCTCTTCTTTCTCTTCAAGAACCTGTAGAAAGGCAGGAATTTGATCGATGAAACAGCAACCAAAGATATTCAGGACAAATTATATAAATACAATAGACAACAGAGCATCACTTACAGTGTAAAGAGGCCTATCAGCATCCTTCCTCTGCTGCTTACGAAGGTCAATAAAATCAGGTGTCTCAACACCAGTAGGTGTGCTGATAAGTGATAAAAGGAATTATCAGCAGAGCAGATGTTAAGTCAATGTATTGGGGTTTGTACACCACAATTCAACAGTTACCATCATTAATTGATTATTCCAAAAGAAGCAAAAAGACCTTCAATACCTTGAGAGACTATCAACAGACTGAATACCAGAATCCAGATCCTCTTCTTCGAGCTGCTCTTCCTCAGCCTCCTCCTCCTCCTCCTCCTCCTCCTCCTCCTCCTCCTCCTCCAGGTCACCCCAGTGCTTGGTCTTATCAACCGGTTCATCCTGCATTAACCATTCAACACAGAAAATAGAAAATTCAACAGTACCCTTACACTTTATCCCCCAAAAAAAAAAAAGGTACCCTCACATACTTGATAAAATATTTCAACCAAATTAGACATTTTAGTTATTTAATTCCAATATGAAAACATAAGTAAAATAGCTTATATGGGGTTTATAATATAAAATTGCTGCAAATCAAACACCTGGACTCTCTAAAAGAACAAAAAAAATATACCTCATAATTTGGCTGATCTTGCTGCAGCACTCCAAAAACATCCCCATATAAAGGCCGACCATACTATTCACCAATCACAAAAAATAGAGAGAACAGAAGTCAGAAACAGCAAATATCTATAAAATCAGGAAGCAAGCACTTGAAAATATAGATGCAGAAGGAAACTAATGGAACTCACCTCATCAACAGGAGGCTTGCCCCAACCACCAGGATGGTAACCAAAGCTAGCTCCAAGGGGAATAGGAGCATTAAGCCCAGGAATTTTAAGCTGTGGGTATGACGGAGGAGGACCATATCTCTGAAAGACATTTCAAACAAGCCCATTAAAGGAGGAAAAAAATAGATGGCATGTCACCCATGAAAGAGAAAAACTACAAAAATAAAATAAAGATTTCAAGGCAATCCAACCTGCATATTAATAAGCCATGGAGGAGGAGCACCTTCTGGCATTCCAAGAGCCTCCTTTAACTCTTGTGATAGCATACCCGGCTTCATCTCTCTCAGTTTTACCTGTCATAACACAATATCAGATCATGAAAAAAAATTATATATATTAGAAGTAGAACAAAATTACAAACATAAATAATACAAGCAAGTACCTCAAATTCTTTCCCCTCAAAATATAGATCACCATGAGATGTCAGCTTTGGCTTGGTCTGATACTTGAAAAATGCATCATGAAGTACCTACAAAACAGCAAGAATCTTACTGAGATGATGAAGGCAGTGTATCTTGACATGCCATGATGACTAACACGAACGAGGGGTTACACCATTAATGTGAGATAACCAGTAAGAGATAAAAGTACAAAACAAGAAAAGGAGAAACCTGATAGTCAATATCCATTTTGCCCATTTTAGGTTGCATTCTCTCACGTTGCTTTTGCTTCAACTTCTTACTGTCCTCCTTCTCTATGTATGCCTGCCGAAAAAGGGAATCTGAATGAGAAAGGACAATAACATTTACTTATAACAGGCTCAATCAGAAGGGACAAGATTGATCCATAATTACCTGTCTTATTTTCTCAATTCCAGTTGCAGCAATAAAATCAGGGAGCTGAAAAGGCTGTTTCTCAATACCACGCTTTCCCTGCAAAAATCAAATCAACAATGAGATAACTAATTAGCTGAAAATTTCACCTCTATACAGTTTCATCTTTATGATTGTAAATTAAGAAGGAACTCAACCAGCCCATAGAGCACAGTGGAAGAACATCTGAAAATGCAAATCAGAGTGAATCAGCAGAACAAAGTAATCCCCAAGATTTGTCATGAAATATTATTCAAAAAATTCTTCATTCCATAAAGTCTTACATTCTGCAAAAGCCTAAATCTCAACCCACACCCACTGTTTTCCCCAAGTGATTGAACTGAGGAAAGCTTTCCCCGGGAATAGAAAGCAAGGGCGAATGGTCTTAAATGGATTTCCATGCTATTGAGATAACCCTTTATCCCTAACCAGCCACCTTGATAACAAAAATCTAACGTCCCAATTTAGACCTACCAGTTATAGCTCCATGACTGTCACAGCTGAAACCCTGCAAGAATCAGATAATATAAATATAAGAGAAACCTCATCGACTATATCTCCCTCACCCTCTTCCTAGACATTTCATTTTACAACATTCAAGCATGCAAGAATCCAGTAGCATATCATAGGTATAAGCACAAGTTTTAAAAGAGTAAACAACCTGCAAGAACTTCCTCTTCTGGGACCAGTGCCTAGGGACAGGTACAGTATTGCGATATGATTTCAAAAAAACTAGCAACTTCGGGTCAGCAGAATTAGCATCCCATATCTGAAAAGATTGATTAAGCAATTATGGCTATTAGAAAACTGAGAAGTCAAAAAACACAATAAAAAAGAAAGTAAGCAGAAAGTAGCCACATCTACCTCGACAACATCAGGTCTTGAGCAAATCTGTTTCAGTTCAGCAATCTTCATTCTCCTTTGAAGCTACACACATAAGAAAAACAGAATTACCCTCAAGAATAAGAATTGAGTGAAAAAAAAGAACTGGACTACTCGACCTACTTCCAGCAATACAGTCACAAATGATAACATCATTGGACGAACCATTACCTTTTTCTTTTTATTTGATAAACCTTTCTCTTTTTGCTCGTTATTTTGTTCCTCCTCTTCTGAGTCGGAGTCGTTCTTATTTTTCACTGCATCATCTTGTGCGTCCTTTTTATCCTCAGTTTCCTGGATATGCAAGATATCAATAAGCAAATTCAGGATAGCAATATAAACTTCCATTCTGCAAACAAGAGGAAACATTTACCTCTGACCGAGCTGTTTCACCGAAATTGAATTTCTCAAATATCTTTCTGAACTCTTCATCCAATCCATCATCTAACTCAGGTTTCTCTGGTATGTATTCCACCTCAACTTTCTCCAAAACCTACATTGCCACGAAGACCAGAATCAGCAGATGAAATATATAGACTATGTATCCAAGCTTCTTCAGTAAATGGACGTCCATGCTAACTTCCAAATCTGAGCTAAACGTATAGCTGAAACAGTGAAAGAGAATCGAAAAGCGAAAAAAATCAAGAACATGCAGGGTTCTTGAGTAAACTATAATAATCGCTTTCCAGATTGCTGAATAGATTTGACATCAAGATCAGGAATACTTCCATGCTGTGGAAAAGACTGACGCTCTAGAAGCAGCAAGGTCAATAACTAGCATATCCCGTTCTTGCTTTACTTGAAAAAACCCTAACAATTCACATGCAGGGGAAGAACAGTTACCTGTTGAGGATCCGCATCCTCCTTCCTGTCCCCTTCTTCAGCGGCAATATCACTGTCGCCGGCGGCGGCATCCGGAAGTTGAGAAGCCTTGTTCTTCTTCTGCTTCCGCCTGCGACGGCGGCGCTCGCTCTCCCGTGACTTCTTGGTGTCGGAGCTGGCATGATCGCTCAAGGGTCCGTTGGGCACCCCGCCATTCTCTTGCGGCGCCGGCGGCAGCGGCTCGGCGGTCATCGTCGGCAAGTCTAAATTTTAAAGATTTGTTTGAGGTGAGATGAGATGAGACGAGAATCAACTGCAGAGGGTTTCCGAGTTCCAAGTATATGGTACATTTCTTCTTGTTGTTCGCTTGGGAGCCAACCGGCTATAGCCGGTCCAGCCGGTCGAATAGCTGCTGCCATTTTTTCAGTAATTCTGCCTTAGAGTCCCAACAAGAAGAGGCACGTGCAACAAGCGAATTTTATTATTTAATAAATTTAGAAAAAATAAATATGTCAATAACTTAACAGAGTCTTAATTATAATCATTGAGAGATAAAATTTAGTTAGTTTTACATATAGTAAAATGGACAGAAATGGAAATGAAGAGAAATTATAATTTTTTACCGGAAAAGAAAAATTATAGTTAACTAAGAGAGAAGAAAATGAGAAAGCAATTGGTTTGTAGCTATACATTAGAAAATTTAGGTAAAAGTTGGTTTTGCTTCTCAATCTTTTAGATCATATTCATATTTGACCTAAAATTTTTTAAGTTGATTCTAATCCTAAAATTTTTAAAATATATATTTTTTTTTAACAAGAGATTATTTTTAATATTACAAAAATGGAGAAATTATAGATATAAGAGGAGAGGATTCCGTGAAGCCCTGACTCTAAACGGTCCTTGTACGGGTTATCGATAATTTCAAGCACTATTGCTGATCTCATAAGTGTCGTGACAATCGAATTTGAGCATATTTTATGTTGAGGTTTTACTTTAATTTTTTAATTTTTAATTAAAGTACATTTTTAATATATTAAAAAGTATTTTAATGTTAAGAATAATGTGAAGGACTAAAACTGAACAATGCCCGAAAGGTTGAGGACGGTAATCGATTCAAAAAAAGTTTAGGTCAAATATGAAGAAGGTCCAAAAGGTTGAGAACCAAAATCATTATTTTCGCTTTTTACTCATTAGTCCCCTATTTTTCCTAATTTAATGGTAAGTAAAATTTATATTTATATGCCAGTGGATAATTTAGGAAAGTGAAAAAGATACCAAAATGAAGGTATGCTCCCATATATAACATATATAGATACACAAATGCTACAAGGTGAGGAGAAGTGTATGAAATAAAAGTGGACCATCTAAAATTAATTTTTAAATAATTCTAGTTGATGATATTTTTAAAAGAGAAAAAAGAAACTAAATCTCTCCTAGGAGTGATCGGGTTCGAGTATCCTATATGTTTTCATGGTACCCGAACTTTACCATGTTGAATCTTGGAATGATACCCTACATGAAACTTGTAAGATATCACATGTTTGATACCGTGTTGGACCATGTTTATTTTTATTCTTTTACTTTTATAATATAAACTACTCTGATATTTTTCATGATTATTATTATTTCATTTTTTTATCATAATCAAATACATATATTTTAGGAAAAAGATACTTTTGGTCCTCAATCTTTTACGTTTTTGTCATTTTCGTCCTAAACGTTTATTTTTTATCATTCGCATCCTGAACATTTTGAGTTTTTACTACTTTTATCCTACTGTTACTTTTTTCATCCAAACAAAGCATATTCCATCCAAAAATAGAATATTGCATCTAAAATCATTTTTCAACAAAATATTTTTCAAAAAAGTATATTACGTCCCTAATTAATGAAACATTGGTTACTAACAGGTGCTCCTTTGAAAATTAGAGCTCATTTTTTTCAAAGTGAGTCACGATTTTATAATAATGTTAACCATCAATCAATTTTAAATCTAGAATGTGTACTAATTTGAAGGAAATATGACCATCAATAAAATCCTACCGATACTTTTCATTTTCATTTGTTTTTCCTTTTTTCTTTATTTTTGAAAAATAATTTTTGTTGGAAAAATATTTTTTGAATGAAATATTTTTTAAATGAAAAAATAATGGCAGGTCCAAAGTGACAAAAAGTAAAAAATTTGAGGACATGAATAATAAAAAAATAAATGTTTATGACCAAAATAGCAAAACTGTGAAAGGTTGAGGACTCAAAATGTCAGATACTATTATATTTTTAAGTACGTTAAGTATTATTTGTTACTGGTTTTAAGTTATAATAATACTTTCGATATGAAAAATTAATCAAATATGCATAAATATTATGTAACATGAAAGTTAATTGAGTTAGAAGTACAACGGTTTAAATGGTTCGTGACTGATACTGAATGCATCATTCTAACTAATTTTTTATCATTGATACGTCAGATATACTGACCCAGTCACCGAAATCTTAGCCACATTTCTCTATATTTGTTGTCGAACAAGAGAATAGGACATGGTAGGGTGAGGGATGAATGCAACTGCTGAGGCCATGAACGATGTCCTTTTTGTCTACCGTGGAGGTCCAATACACTGTCGAGCACGGCCAAGATCCTGGTCCTTGTGTGGTCTTCGGCCTTTGTGCCACTTAAGGATACGTCACTTTTAGAGACACATCCAAGGCACATGAAAATGGTGCGAGACTTGCAGACTTACTGCTACAACTAACTGTACTATCAGGTTTAATTCTAGCTGCATTGGTTGTTCGAGATTTGCCAACGGGCCAGCAGCCCCACTAGTGGCGAATTGGGAAGTTCACCTAGAGCTCCTAGATTCAAGCCCTAGGAGGGACAGTAAGTGAGGACTTTCAGCACTTTTGAGTCCGTCAAGTTTGTCTGACTTACCTAGCACACGTGGTTTGCAGGCTATTGCGTGTGCCCCGAGGAGGAGATGTTGCAATCACCGTTAGTCAGACCCGGAAGGCGCTCGGATACCTCGGTTATAAAAAAAAAAAGGTGGTTTGAGATTTGAGACACTTGGAGGTTTTTCTTTTTGATAATTGTAATTTCATTACCATGAGAATGGCATGTGCATGTAAGCTTTGCAAAAGGTCACTGATAAGGAAATAAATTACCGATGATAAAGTTATCTTTTTACCATCGGAGTTACCATTATAGCTTGCGAAACATTTCTATAATCCTAACAAATCTCTCATGATTCGCTCTCGTGAATACCTTCACGATCTTAGCCGATATCGGATGATTGGCTCCTATTCTCTCTGTAAATGCTTATTTACACTAGTACACGATACGCATTCTAGTCCCAAAAGTCTTAAGTCATCTCTGTACTTACATTTTTTAATTATTGTTGACTAGCTTGAGCGTCGGAGGGTCAAATCGGACCGTCACCTCTAATTTGATCTCCATTCTTGTTCTCAAGTCTTGACATGCCCATGAAGAGGTTCGATATGATGAAATCCTAGAACAATTTTCTTATCAGTCCCCAATTGGAATGATGAAGCAAGCTTACCAGTAGTTAGCTTGTGTCTAATCTTGGGAAGACACAATCCATGTACAATATATGTAACACGTGAAGGTTAGCTTGCAATGATCGTGTCCAAACAATTTCCTTTCTATTCACGAGAAGCTAATCCCACTAGCTTAGTCCAACCCACAGCTGCACATCTTATCATGGCTAGCAGATCCTACCAAATTTGCTTCGTGCTCAGGTAATGAATAGGTGGTCTCTAGTTCTAAGAGAAGGTCTTCAGTGGAGCGTCATACCATGTGATATATCCATATAATCAGAACTTGATAAGTAACCCGCAATTTTATAGTTATGATTCTTAAATCCTTAAAAAATCTTCAAAAATGTAAAAAACTCTAATAAATGATGAATTATAAAAGGAAAAATATATAAATGGTAAAAAATTTATTAAAAAATACTAATAAATGGTGAATCCTGATTAAACGGATATACCATGTCAGCATCACGTACGTGATATAAGCATCACTTACGTGGTTTAACCATTCCATGCTTTGTATATTGAGAAGGAGTCACTCAACATGTGATTTATAAAGGCAAAAGGTCATTATTTTCAATTAATTTTTATGATTTTTTTAGAAATAAAAATTATGATTGAAGAGTTTAAGAGATTTTATTTTAGATGTCTGAGAAATTTATTTTAGACTTTTAGAGTTAATTCCTCCCTTTGATTCCCTAGTTTATTAGGGAATTCGATTCCACTATATGAGTGAGATAGAATCCCCTATTTGAGAGAATCAGAATCAAGTTTTTTTCTTACCAAACACAAACAGATGGGATGAATGATTTCATTTTCAATTTCATACCCATTTTTAAAGAAAAGAAATGCATTTATATCATTAAACTCCCCATGAAGTTTCAAAGAATCTGTCATGTGTCACGAGGTCAAGAGCACTACTCGAATACCTTCACCACTGCTAGGCATCAATAGCCAAATTTATTAACCAGCCACCAAATTTCACTCAGCCGAAGCTCACGAGCTCAAAATCAATCGAAACATCACATAAATAGATCGGAAAAAATGTAACGTGTGTCACTGCACAATTACAAGTATAAAAACCCAACAGTAGAGAGTTTGGTTGAGTATATATCTTATAGTACCCCCATTGTTTACACTCCTCACTTGATGCGCACAATAAAGACTCGACAATCACACTTTCTCCTGCTCCCTTATCCTTAATCAAACCCTTGACTTCTTAATTCTTGATCTTTCCCGGGCTAAAATGTTGTGTTTACAATAATAAAATCGGAAAATAACAATATTTTTTATTACCCTAACTTGTCACATAACTTAGCTATAAAAATATTTCTCTCACAGCATGATATAACAAATAGATTTATTTGGATACCAAGACGTTCTCACCTTGAATCACAGTGCAATTGAATGAACAGTCACAGTAGGAGGATACACTCGATTCCTTAACCTTATGATACATCTTGTAGTTTATTTTATTATATATACGAGTTTATTTATATCATCTTACAATATGAAAGAGTGATCACAACCGACTCTCGGAAAGATTTCACTGAGTTGAACTCCTTGAGATGCGTGTCGACTCCATTGTTTCTCAACACTTGACAATCATAATAATGTGAAGAAATCGAGTTGTACGCAAATGTTGCACATCACATTCATGGAACATGGAACATGCATCAAACAGTTCATCTATCCAACCCCACAAGTTTGATAACAATTTAACTGCAGGGTTAAATTGTGCTCAACATAATTCAAGGCAAGCAATAGAAATCACCAAACAAATATCTGCATACTCACGAGTACCGAATAGAATCTCGGGTAGCTTTAGGATAAATCTCAATTAAATTGAGTAGGATCCGGGTAGTAAATTAAGCAACAGATCATAATAGGTCTCGATTCTAATCAAAGAGTACTAGTACCCAGTACCATTATCATGTAAATAAAAGGAAACTAATTTTCACGATTAATTTCAATCAACTGTAATTTTCCCTTCTGATTGATACCATTGGATTCCTAACTCGGTGAAATTTCATTTACTATAATAATTATAGTAATATTCAATAAATTTATTAATTTTCAAAGTATTGATAAAATTTAGTGACCAATAACGAATAATAGTAAAACACAATAAAAAATATATGTAGAATTAAATAAATGTTTATAAAATTTTAAAACACAGTTATACTAAACTACCAAAAATTAGGTTAAAATTATAAAAATCGATCATAAATTCATCTATTTAAAAGTTATGCTTGCACTATGTAAGTTCACTGAACTTACATGAGGTTTAGGTTGAATGCTTAAATATAGCTAAAACTCACTCATCAATGATCGTTAAGTTCACTTGCAACATCCATCAAGAAAAGTTCATTGCAGGATGTAAGGTGAGCCAATTACCAGTCGACTATACCATTGCTTCAAAATACTCCCAACACGTGTATCACTGGGTATCGATGCTTAAACCATGAAGAACAAACTCACCGGAGTCGAATTTCACCTAGAAGCCAGCTTAAACTGTGGCTGAGACTGGAGAAAAAGAAAGGAAAACTGGCTATTAGGCAATGGGCTTAAACCCATATCTCAGACAAGGCTGGACACCATTTTGATGATTAAGGATTTAAGTTAATGAAAACTTTGGTCTGTAAAATGTTCCTGAGCTGTACATTTTAGTATTAGTCTGCACCTTACAAAAAATGAATCTTCAAAGCATCAAATTTTCTTTCTATTTACAGGTCTGCTTGCAATCCCGATCTCGATTTCATGAGCTAGTTCTCGGGTCAGCATCTCTGCGCGATCGTCATGCCCGACAGCAAACGAGTAGACTCGAAAGGCCAGCTGAAAAGCCCTCCACAGCATTTCTGTGCATACCTTCACTCTGTTTTCCTACACACATCAAATCCCTTCAACCGTTGATAATGGCAGTAACTAAGAGCGCGCTGATCGGTGCTTTCGAATTATGGAACTACCTTAAGCGCCAGCTCCATGCAGCTTGAACAAACATCCACCATCGATTCCCGGACACGGACGAGGATGCTGAAGTCGAAGTGTATATTATGGCTCTTGAATTTCTTGGCTTCTTCGTCCTTGGTCTTTTCGATCGTATCGATCTCTTGCTTCATCTACATGCCAAGAACCAATCCCCTGGTTAGTTTTGTGAATGTTCTGTGAAATTCCAAATGTCTTTGAATGTTCTATGTAGACAATGAGCTCCCAACTTTCTTGTACCTTGCTGAAGTACCGTTCGATCTGATCAAGAAGACCACCCAAGGGAGGAGCAATCTTCCAGCTCTGCAGGTCGGCGGAAAAAGTTTCGAGCTTTGAATACAGGGCAGCAGCTACTCTCAAGCTCTCCAATTTGTTCATGGGGAAGCTTTCAAATCTCCTCAGGACCTGCAAATTGCAATTTTATAGCCCAAGTCCCATAATTATGAGCCCGATATGCCGGAACATACAATAAATATTGTCATTGGACCAACCTGTGATTCATCGGTTAACTTTTCGAGAAGGCATTCGATTTGGTTACGGAACTTGAGCAGCTCGGTCATGTCGGTGTTCTTGAAAGCAGTGATCTTAGCCCTCAGTTCCATTATCGGTTTCGCATACTCTTTGACATCTCTCTCAATCTCCTGAAAGTAAGCTGATCTGAAACGTACGAAAGTAAATCAAATAGTTTGGTTTCCTTAAATTTTCGAGTCGTGCGTGAAAAGTTCCTACCTTTTAGTCATCTCCACAATGTATTCATTCATCCCTTGTTTAATGCCATCCGATGAGGCTTGATTCTGAGATTTCCTCGCATTATTAGTTGATTTGTTGCTGAGATTCGATCCTTCCATTTTTGCCTTGAGAAGGCGGTGAAGATTGCTTATCTGTGTTGATCTCTTCAGCCTAGTGGTTGGCTTCTTGGGGTACAAGGATCTCACCACACTAAATGACGGTGGTAGTGGAGCCGATCCTTTTGAAGGCACATTAGGAGGTGGAGGCGGCGGTGCTGTGGCTGCTTTTGTATTTTGTGTTTTCTTCGGGACTGGTGGAGGGGGCGGTAGTGAGTTAGTAGTTGCAGTTGATGTTAATCTTTTCGGTGGTGGAGGTGCACTGACAGCATTGTGCAGCTTAGGTGCTGCTGGTGGGATCGGAGGTGGAGGAGGATGAGGAGCAGGAGGTGGTGTTGGAAAGATCCGAGGAACTTCTGATGGCAGTGGAGGAGGAGTTCGAGTGGCAGAAGGAAGAGAAGGAGGAGGTGGTGGTGTTGGTGGTGAAGGGATTCGAGGAGGTATTGGTGGTTGTGGAATTCGGCCAGGTGGAGGTTGCGGCGGGGCAGGAATCTGAGAAGGGGGAAGAGTAGACGAAGGAATTTGTGCTGGAGGAGGAGAAGGAGGTGGCAGCGGCGGTGCCGGTGGTGGTCGTGTTGGAGTAATTTGTGCTGTAGGATGAGGAGGTGGTGGTGGTGGAGGGGGAGGAATTTGTGCTGTAGGAGGAGCATGTGGTGGCGGGGGTGGAGGAGGAACTTGTGTAGTCAGACGAGGAGGTGGAGGAGGGGGTGCTGGTGCTGGTGCTGGAGGAGCTTGTGCAGTAGGACGAGGAGGAGGAGGAAGTGGTGCTGGTGCTGGTGCTGCCGCTGGAGGTGGAGGTGGAGGTGGAGGTGGTGGTGGTGGTGGTGGGGGCGGCGGAGGAGGAACTTGTGCAGTAGGACAGGGAGGAGGAGGTGGTGGTGGGGGTGGAGGAGGAGGAGGAGCTTGTGTATTTGGACGAAGAGGTGGAGGAGGGGGTGGTGGTGGAGGAGGAGGAGGAGGAGGGATTTGATGAGGTGGTGGTGGCAGTGGTGATGACAGGGGCGGTTGTGGAATTCGACCAGGTGGACGTGGCAGCAGCGGTGGGAGCGGTGGGGCAATTCGGGCAGCGGGCTCAGGAGGAGGAGCCCGTGGTAACATCCGCAACGACGCTGGCTGCGACGGCAGAAAGATACCATCCACCATCATCCTATGGCCCGTACCACTGCCTGCTTCGTCTGCCGATTCTGCCGCCCCCCTCGCCTTCACCGCTAGACAAAAGCAAATTTCTAACAGCAGGGCAGAGTCCAATGGGTCACAGCCGCCGTGGAATTTCCCCGTTCCACAACATTCTCCTCTCCTCACTGCCCTCACGATCCCTTCCAGTATCCCCAGGACTCCATCGACTGCCAACACAAATCGAACCATAAGCTCACGGACCCGAATTTCCAGTGTTCGGCATTTCAACCTGCAAACTGTACTCACAACTTCTACATACCGACATCCTCGGAGTCGGCTTCTTCTGTCCCGTTGCATCTGACCTGGTCGATCCAAGCATAGTTCATCTTCCAGACATCTCCGACCGATTTCAAAGCTCGACAAACACATGCCACTCCCTGCACTTCATCACATTAGTTAGGATTATCAATAGTTGGTCTATCAGCACGACATAAAAAATCCCGATCCCAACCTAGGACAGGAAACAAAACAATCCCGATTTTGATCATCCAATAACAATTTGACCTGGTCAATCGCAGCTTTCTTCATCTGCATCGCTCGGGTTCTTGCAATCCCGGACCAGGCCATCCCGCCGAGACCTTCTGGTTATCACGAACGTCCGAAAGAGATGGGAGAGCACTTCCTTGATTGATATTACCATGGCATAGACGCCAAGCTCCAAAGCTCGACCATCGAACTACGACCACCCGTCCCGTTGATTCTGCAGCGGAGCTCCCGAGCTGCTTCTCGGTAAGCAGTTCCAACTTCACGATCGCCTCACCTGCAGCAGCAAGAATTTCACCCGATCAAGACTTTTCCTGGCATGATGCTCTTCTCAGGAACTTCCATTCAAGAGCTCTCACTGAAGAAAGACCTGAAAGAAATTCTCCTATTCGGATTGACTTCAAGGGAGAAACCCAAGCCTCGGCTGGTCTGTCGCCCGAAGATGACTGATTCTAGGAAAATATGATAGAAGGATGAGGCGTTCACAGCGGGAAGACGAGTAGAATAGGATGTCAAGAGGCTCTACGTTTCCTGAGAGAGTTTTCAAGTCAAAGAAGCAAGATAGAAAGCTGATTATTATTATTATTATTATTATTATTATTATTATTATGGGTCTCCAGTTCACCACTAATGTCCAAAAATCTGTAACCTCATACTAATTCAATTCGAGTTAAGTCGGCCCACTAAAAGGTAAAACTTTTTCAACATAAATTTTCTCTATTCTTAAAGACTCAATTTCGAGATTTTTACTTGAGAGGTTGAGTGTCGGATCACTTGAATCAATTTATATAACTATTATTATTATTATTATTATTATTATTATTATTATTATTATTATAATAAATGATGAAAAGTCCAAATTTTCTGGAGGGCTAGGGTGGAGAAATTATGAGCCAGGGAGGTTTCATGGAAGCTCACTTTCCTTAACGAGGAAGAGATGAATTAGTTGATATAGCTGATAGTTATACCATCTTTCGATTCTAGTTTGAGAATGAAAATAAATCACGATCGAGAGAATTTTTACCTTTTTATCGGGTAAGCTTACCCGGAATTTAATTTATTAGTATTCATTAAATTCTTTAAATACTTGATGGTGGGGTTGGAAATATTAAATGTCCATAAAAAAGAGTTTAACAATTGCCATTTATGTCGGACCAATCGCCTGGGAGTCATCAAATTGAAATGATGGATTACTCCCAAATGCACCGTCAATTGCTCTACCTTTAGAAATTAATGCGCGATGGTATCTCTTCCTGTAATATGAGAAAATATCAATAAAAATATATTAATTATTCGAGTAGTTACCATAATTAATATTGATTAAAACTATTTAATTGATTTTTTCTCACCACATTATTGTAAAATATGTCAATTTAAGATTTTTTTCCCCTCAACCTTAGCTGGTGTTTCAATGCATGCAACTTTACATTGGAAAGTTTAACCCACTTTTACACTTTTTTTTTCATGTCAATGGTATCCAGCATTATAAAGTAACCTTTTTCACTTTTTTCATCCCAAACTGTACTATGTCTTTATTCAAGCTACCAAAATCCACATGCAGGAAAATGGATCAAATCAATTGCAAGTTCTGGTGGGGAAAGACTGAGAAAGAAGGACATTACTTTGCACAAAAGAGCGAGGACAGCCTCTGTACTCCAAAAGAATGTGGAGGATTAGGTTTTAGGAGAGTATAAGACTAGAGTAGGGCCTTACTTTCTAAGACTGCATGGGCACTGTCAAAGGATTCACAAAGTCTGGCAGATAACCTAATGAAGCACAACTATGGCAGTTTCCTCCATGCTAGTGATAGAAATGGGGCAAACTACTCGGTACCTTGGAAGGGACTTCAGACCTGTAAGGAAACTATCTCAAAAGGTAGTTGTTATATAGTTGGTAAAGGTACTAACATTAGAGTCTGGACTGACAAGTGGATCCTTGGTATATCCAATCCTCTCGCTCCTCTATCACATTCCATAGTATTGAACAATGACCTCAAGGTAAGTGACCTCATTCTCTCTAATCCTAGAAGATGGAATGTCTCAATTCTTAATCGGCTATTTGATGAGACTACTATGGAAAGGATCGTGTCTATTTATTTACCACAGGAGGAAGTGGATGATGAATTAGTTTGGACCTCAAATATTTCTGGCGAACACTCTGTTAAATCCTATTATTTGCTTGACTAGGAGTATAGGTTCAACTACTCAAATAAAGGTTTTTGGAAAAAGCTATGGGGGTTGAAATTACATGAAAGATACAAACTCCACCTATGGAGGATAGGGAGTGAGTGTCTCCCTTGGATCCAAACCAGGGAAGACACATGTCCGGTATGCAATACAGGAACTGACTCCTTCGACCATCTTTTTAAGTCCTGCATATTCTACAGAGTAGCATGGAGAGAGTCTCCATGACATCTATGGGACATACCCCTCCCTGTCAATTCGCCTATAGCTTTACTAGAATTCCTAATTGACCCCCATCAGAATTTACTCAGGGAGTTATCAACCCAAAGAACTTTACGCTATTCGGCTCCCTAATACTCTTCCTACCTACATGGTCATCCAAGGCAAGATTTAAACTTCTTAAATTGCAGGCTCAGAAGATATTACCTGGAACAAGGAGGAGATATAGACAAACACGACTGTTCCAGGACTACAGAACATCCCGAGAAGGCTATCTACAACCCCAGGACCAACTCGCAAACAACTTGTAGGGACAACCTCCACACGAAGAATCACGAACTATCCAATAATTCCTCAATTTACCATGAACTATTCGTGATAGATTAGGAAATTCTTAAATAGTTCGTTATTTTCTGGATAAATAACCCAATAAAATAATACCAAAATCTATTTAGGGTAGTGAAAAATTAGCTGGCTCGGGCACAATTTTTTTGAGTAGCTTTTTCAGACTCCAACTTTAATGACCAATTAGATTGAGATTACGGTTTTAATTGAATGGTTCGAAACTTTTACAAATTTACCATCAACAAAAAAGAAAAGATAAAAGCTAGGTAGTTCACGTATACGACTCCAAATCAACTGGATAAAACTTGTACATCTCGTATATTAAATCTAAGTTGCATAACACTTTACTATTCGGACAAAATCTATTATATCTTATTCTAATATATTTAAAATTAATTATACATATAATACAAATTTCTAAAAAATCAAAAGTGTATATACATAATTACTAAAAAAGAACTATATATACATAATATATGAAATTCGGGTGGATCAGTCCCGACATTTTTTTTGGGTTGGGTCCCCTCAAGAGTCGATCGAGTTTTATGTAATGCCCCAAAAAACCGGTTTTCCGGGTTGGTCTCAATTGATTTTTTCGGATTTTCATGTTTGGTTTTTAATTTACACTGCTGCTCAAAATTCAGATAAAGTCCCTCGCCAAAATACACTGGCAACAAATAAAGGAGTATTATGAGAAAGGAAATTACTGCATAAATATTACTCTTGATTTAAAAAAAATCAAAGTTCTAATTTCAATTTTTATCACTAACTTAATTATGTTGCTCCATTTCCCCCTTCTGCTGTCGCTCGCACTTACCGTTAGAGTTGTCAATCAGGTTGGCTCTGCCAAGAACATAACCAGTGTAACCCGGAACCGGCCCGAAAACTAATGATTTATTCATGGTTACAGTTTGTTTGGGTCCATTTTCTAACCTAAATCGGCTCAGAACATCGGAGGCTCAAAACCAGCCCGAAATAGTTTATGAACCAAAACCAAACCGGTCTGGATTATCAAAGTCCCCCTACAATATAGATAGTTAATTCACATCGGTGGCCACGTTTAAATGTAAGGAAAAATTAAGAGACATTTATTTATAACATGTAAAAGGAAAATTTTGAAATTTAAAAGAAAAATTTATTTGAATTTAGTCACTAACTTAAATCTATGTTCGAAATTTCAAATGAGCATGAAATTTGATAATGTGAACTCAATCTTAGCAATTCCGTATTTTAAGGAATATTCTGTATATAAAATGGACCGTTGAACCATAACCGGCTCAAACAGCTTAAAGCCTAAGACCAGTCCTAAACTGTGTATGAATAAGAACCAACCTGGATCCAAACCAAAATTGTGACCGGACCGGTCTAGATTATCAAAATTTTAAATTATAATTAATGTTAATACTATGTGATTTTAATAAATTAAATAGTGTTAACCATAAAAAATAACACTCTCCTCTCCTCGTTTGTATTAATTATACCAATTTACAATGATTTTGAAAAATAGCACTAAATTATGCAAATTATCATCTTTACCTCCATATTTGTCCTTTTTCTCTTTCAAATAATCTCCCTATTTCACTTCAAAGCTTTCCCTCCCTCTCTCTCCATTCCTCCCTCCTAGGTGCCCCCTCTCCACCGATCCCATCCCCAATGTCACCCATCCTATAGGTGACATCCCTGTTGCTGCCCCGTGCCCATGCCTGCCGATGGCCATGCTCGTCCGCTGCCCGTGCTCAAGCCGAGCTGCTCAAGCTATTCCTCCCTCCTCCGGTGTCGAGCAGAGCTCCTCCCCCGGTGCCTTCTACCCTTGCCGCCACTGCCCATGCCCGAGCCTCTCCTCCCTCCACTGGTGCCAAGCCAAGCTACTTCCCTAGTGTCATCTACCTCTATCACCGCTGCCAGTGCCTGAGCTGAGCTGCTCCTACCTCCCCCAGTGTCGATCGGAGCTCACTCCCCTGGTGCCAACAAGTGGCTCTATTCTTATGCAGTATCTGGATCTTTATATGTATTTTTATCATATAGTCAATGTATTTTTTGTATCAATTACTATATTCTACGTACGATTTTATGCTTAAGGCATTATTTTTCGAGACCTATTTATCTCTTATCATGACCTATTTAACTGAGAAGGAAAATAGAGTTTGTCATTACAACTGACTAGGGCATTGATCTTCAGGACCTATTTATCTCTTACCAGTACCTATTCATCTCTTATCCGGACCTATTTAACTAAGAAGGAAAATAAAGTTACTCATAACATTTGAATAAGGCATTATTCTTCGAGATCTATTTATCTCTTACTGAGACTTATTCATCTTTTACTAAGATTTATTTAACTGAGATGGAAAATAGAGTTTCTTATCAAATCTGACTAAGGCATTATTCTTGTAACATATTTCTCTTTTACTGAAACATATTTATCTCTTACTATAATAAAGCAAACTGCAAAATTTTCAAATTTGCTGGGTATTAAGCAAATCAAATTTGTAGCCCAGAATAAGCATCTAGGAGGTTTGGGCTTTAGAAGGTCTGCAGACATTAATAAAGCCCTGTTATCTAAGATGGCATGGTCTCTATCTTGTCGACCAACCAATTTAGCTTCCAAGGCTATGTATGAGAGATATGGCTCTTACCTAACCCCAAAGGTTAGGAATAACACAACCGTATCTCACATCTGGAAAGGATTACAATGCTGTTATACTACATTGAAATCAGGTGTGTGCAAACAAATTGGAGACGGTAGGGACACAAAGGTATGGGTTGACCCTTGGATTCCTAGTAATCAACTATACTTACCAGAAGCTGCAGGTAATATCTCTCCTGACTCTAATCTCTTGGTAGCTGAGCTGATCTCGGAAAATCCGAAAAGATGGAACACAGATAAACTAAAGGAGCTATTCACTTTGAACACGGTCAAAAACATCATTAAGATAGATCTTCCACAAGTAGATCTGGAAGATGAAATAGTTTGGGTTGCTGACACCAAGGGTAAACATACAATCAAATCCTTCTATTTCCTAGATCAGAAGGAACGATTTCAGGCTCAAAATGGTGACCAATCTATTTGGAAAAAGCTATGGAAACTACCAATACATGAAAGATTCAAAATCTTCATTTGGAGATTAGCGAACTCGATCCTCCCCTGGCCTAGCACAGAGGACCCATGTCCAATGTGCAAAGTCAGCTCCGACAGTGTAGAACACCTATTTCGGGACTGCATCTTCTATCGAGTTGCCTGGAGGGAGTCGCAATGGAGGTTATGGAACACTGATTTCTTTGGTAATACAAGCAAAGATATAACTGCAACCATTTGCTCACCACCACAATGGATACACAAACACACCACCGAAATTAAAGAGTTCCAATTATATGTTGTGCTATTACTCTACTTAATGTGGGACTTTAGGAATAGAATCATCCATAACAATGAAATTATGGAATTGCATTACTTTCTGAATAAATTAAAAACATCATTTATAGAGCACAAGGCTGCGTGGATCCAAAAAGATTCAACAAGCCCTTTTGCAGAAGGCAGCTCGGTGCATACCAGTGAAAGGCGGCAGCATCAACCTTCAACAACAATAGAACAAGATTGGATTTCCATTACTACAGATGCTGCTTTTTGGGAAGGGGATGCATGTGCTGCTGGAATTGCCAGGAAAAATGACGAGACGCAGCTGACCTGGTTCCAGAAGATGCCGGCTTTCTCGCCGCTACACGCAGAAGCTCAAGCTATATTTCTAGCAGTAACAATAGCTTTAAATAGGGGATGGAAGAAAGTTTTTGTTCAATCTGATGCACGGGTTCTTGTTAATTCACTACTGGGTATACAAACAATCCCATGGGTAATCAAACCCCTATGTGTAAATATCTTGGAACTTTTGAAGCTGTTTCACGAAGTTAGCATAGGATGGATCAACAGGGGCTCAAACCGAGATGCACATGCCCTTAGTCAGATAGGTAGACAAGTAGGTTCGAGCTCCCTCTGCATTTTGGAGACCCGATCAGGACAACTAATGTAATATTATATCTGTTGCAATATAATGCATTACTTATCAAAAAAAAAAATTTGTAGCCCAGAATAAGCAAACCAGGAAAAAAAAATTCCTCACGAAATTTATGGATACTCAGAATCAAAATTTCAAATCTCACGATACAAGAAATACCCACTCTCGCAGGTACCCTTGTCTTAGAGAGAAATTCCTTGGAGAGGAACAATGAGAAAATTTTTGTCAAGAACAAATCAAAGATCAAAGACACGCCCAGAAAGAAGACACGCCCGCACAGCAACCATGCTCGAGATGGAAGAAACCCAAAAGAAGGAACAAAGATGCCCGAACTTGAAAGAAGCCCATCCATGGAGCTTAGATAGGGCGACGACCATGAACGTTGCTACTTCTGGAGATTACGGTTCTCTCTTTTGATTGGTCGGGGGCTCAGGCTCGAGGTAGCAGCAGCAGCTCAAAGGGCTCGATCTCGAATAGGGGCAGCTGGGCTATGAAGAAAGGAAGGAAAGAAAGGAAAGAGGAAGAAGATGAAGTAGCTGGGTGAAGAAGCTAGAAGATGAAGGAAACAACAGAATTGATAAGGGTTGGGAGAAATTAGGGTTAGAAATGGAGAGAGTATTGGGAAAATTTTGAAAAAATTATTAAAAGATAATTTATATTAGTGTTACTTTTATAACTATTTATAAATTAGTGTTATATTTGAAAACTCTTCTACAAACAGTGTCATTTAAATTTTCCTCACAATATAAAACTAATAAATAAATTTAGGAAAAGAGTGATTTGATATAATAAATATGGGGATGATATAGTTGAGAAAAATCCTAGTGAAATACAAGATAAAAAGTGATAAAAGAGAGATTAAACAATTATATATTAATGAATTTTCTATTATATTCATATTTTTTCTTGATCTGACGCATATTAAAAATTAAATTTTATGCGTCAATAGATAGCTTAAAAAATTTAGAAAAAAGCACCAAAATTCCCAAATATTTACCTATATTGCAAGATTGATGCTGATGTTGGAAATTCCTTAATCAAGAATAGCGAAAAGAAATTCTTTTTTTTAGAATAAATTTTATTATACGATTTGGTAGATGCATGGGACTAGAAAGATCAAGGGATTGAGTTTACTAATTTCAAACTTTATTTTGGGAAATTAACTCAAATATACTCTTCGTTTTTTTTTTTTGCTGGATATATGTCAAATTTACTCACATACCAACACTGTCAGTTTAAAAAACCTCGGAATCATTTGGAAATTATTTTCTACCGTTAGACCCATTTATGCAATAAAATTATTTTAATAATCCTACTGTATGTATTTATATGCATGATGCCTAATTCCCTCGTAAATTAGGAAGATAGAACTTTCCCAATACATAAAATATATAGCTATGTTCTTTATATTCTTTAACAATTTTTAAAAGTTTCTAAAAGACAAACTTTGAATTAAAAATTTTTAATTAATATTGATTAAGACATCGTTCTAGACCAGATTCGTAATTTTAAATCGGCACAAGTTTTGACAATTTTGAGCTACTCTTGGTAATTACCATTAACGTTATGCATTAATTAATTAATTAAAAATAAAATAAAAATATCATTAAAAAATCTCAAAAAATCTAAAAATCCTTAAAAATTCCCAAAATTATCCTAAAAATGTCTAAAAAAGAGAGAGTGAACCATAACATGATTTGATCTTGAACGGGGAATGGCCGAATGCCCCCCAGTTACGGTCCCGTTCAAGGGGTTGTCAATGGTAGCCTGGACCGGCTCGGACAGTTCGGCTTAACGGGCCAGGCACGCTCCAAACGGTTGACAACCTGATTTAAACTGGCCCGTTAACATCTCTACTGGCTGTTGACTTTCCTCAAAGGTAAACCTATAAATTCCCAACCCAACACCCTCTTGGGTAGCAACTGTACGGGTTGCTTAGAGATGGCAATTGGGCGGGTCGGGGCGAGCATGGGTCAATCCGATTAATTAAAATGATTTTAATATTACATAAAATATAGCACAAATTTATGTGTATATTAATATGGTTAAATAAATGTAAATAGTTAGAATTTATATAACTTTAACTAAATAGAGTGATTATTATTTAATTTATTAAGATAAAATATTCACAAATTAAATACAACTTAATTTAACAATATATAATTGAGTTACATAATATTGTTGGGACTGGTCAGGGCAGATCTGATGATAGACCCCGCCCCGCGCACGGGTCAGTTTTGCCATCCCTCGTGGGCTGACCCGTCAGGCCACGAACAACCAAGTCCTCCCCAACATAAAATTGAAGTGCCAATACACATGTTCAAGCCAATTGCCGCCAACGGGGCGGTAGCCCCACTGGTGGGGAACTGGGGAGCTCACCTGGAGCTCACCTAGAGCTCCCAAGTTCAAACCCCAGGAGGGGCACTTCTCCGTTGGTGGGGGCTTTCAGCCCTCTTGAGCCCGTCAGGTTCGCCTGGCTTACCCGGCACACGTGGTTTGCGGGCTATTGCGTGTGCCCCGAGGAGGAGGTGTCGCAACCACCGCTAGTCGGGCCCGGAAGGCGCTCGGATACCTCGGTCATCAAAAAAAAAAAAAAAAAAAAGGCCAATTGCCAAGGTCTATTCCTCTCCAATCACATTTGTAGCAATGCGTCATCCCCGACGATTTCATGTAGCTATCGCTAAACTTTCTCAAACGAATGCAGTAACACTAAATATGATTGTAGTATCAAGAGCCTTTCGAATTTACATCTTTTCTTTGCCACAGAAGCTTTATTCACAGCTATGTTTCTCCAGTGAATTCTGTCCAGGACATTAGCTTCTTATTGTGTCTCCAATACCAGACAACATGGAAATCTCAAATGAGGCAAAACATGCATTACAGGATAAATTAAGGAAATCTAATGTCGAATAACTCGTAAAGATGAATGAAGAGAATGTCTCATACATACACAAAGACAATGGCGGGTCTTCCTTCCTTACTTCAAGCTTCTCTACAACTTTCTTCACCGGAACCTGTGGGATTGGGCATCTATGCCTAAACTCTCACTGCTTGGTTTTGTGGCTTAGCCCGTTCGGTCTTGGTGGAAGTTTTCGCAGTTCTGCTTTCAACAGGAGATCTCTTTACTGGGGTAGCTGAGCCACTAGCAGAAGTTCTTTCAGCAATTCTCCTCTGCCGTTCAAGCAACATTTCTTCCATTCTTTTGCGAACCTCTTCTTCCTGTGAATGAACACGTTGAGTCAGTAAATGGGAAAGAGCAACGACGTTAAGGCATGAAGAACAGAAGTGCCCCAATTTTCCATCTTTTCCATCTTTTCCATCTTAAAAAAGCTAAGAACAACAATGAAAACCGTAAAAGAAATCTGGAATAAGATAAACCCCGACATCCTGCATTGCGTACCTTCTCGAATTTGCTCTTCTGGGCAGCAGTCCTATTCATAAGAGTCGGCTTCCTAACCCTACTAATTGCTTCAGGTTTGCTTTTCCCAACTGGAGACCTATTCACAACTTTCTGTCTTGTATCTTTTCCTGCAGAAAGTTCTTTCTTCTTACCACTGCTTGTCTTCCCATCAGAGGAATCAGGAGTCTTATCAGTCAATTCCTTGGCCGGAGACTTCTCAGCTTCAGCCATTGAGAAATCAACATCATAACCTGTGGTCCAAGAAAGCCTGTTTGAGCCCACATCATCATCTCGCTCGAGAACCACGCAGAGGTCATCAGGTTCATAAGTCGATGAACCTCTGTATTCATCTCCCGAAGCCTCTACACTGGCACCATTTTCCATCTGAGATGCTGACATGTATTCCAAAACCATGCTTATGTCCCTTGAATCGTCAAGTGATGTTCGATCCTGTAGCATGAAGGAATCATCGACCTGAGGGTCTTTTCGACTTTTTCCCATATTATCGATGTAATCACCATCAAATATGACATGTTTAACATTCACATCTCCACTTTCCAGTCTCACTGCCCCGTTGATGATAAGGCCATCTTCGGACCTTCGACTCTTGGCCAATGATGAATCAGCATTAGAAACAGGTATTGGATTATGAAGATTTTCCGATCCTTCAAAGCTTCCCGTTAACAACATGGCATCGTCTGCAAATCCTCTTCTCCAGAGAACAGGTCGGTTATTCTCCCCATTTCCAAAATCAATCGACTTCCCATTGGTTTCATCTTCTCTGGCCCTCTCTCCTATGATTAAAGAGTCATCAGTGACCTTTCGTTGCACGACCACTTTCTGAATTCCATCAGAGACTTCATCCCCGAAGCTCCTGATAGCAAAATGCTCGACCCATGAATCTTCGAGTTGCCTTTGTGGATTCAAATTTGGTTCCTTTTCATCTCTCATAAGAAGGTTCTGAAAAGCATCCCAATTCTCATTCGAGCTTTTCTCCAAAGGCGCTCCGGTATCTTCAGTCTCTTCCTCATGCTCGGTCATGTGGTTCGAACCATCTGACTTCTTATTAGTGTGCCTCCTGGACTTGTGATTTTTCTTGAAAACTCCAACAGCCTCCTCTATCTTCTTTTTTAGCGAAAACTCATCCTCTGAATAGGAGGAAGAATCACCAGAAGGTACACCGTCTCTCTCTTCATCTTTGGAAGCAATGTAATTGATGTTTCGGATCACAACCGTCTTCGAATTCTTCTTCTTCCTGTGTTTTTTCCGCTGTGATTGTTCTGTGGGCGAATGCCTTTTCTCTCCTTCAGATTCACTGGATGCGGTTTGTGAATCTTCTTCTGAATCCAAATCTTCTTCTTCCTTGTGCAAATTGCGCTCCTTTTTCAATGACTTGGACGTCAACTTCGACTCTCCTCTCAAATCTTGATGGGCCCCTTCTGAGCTAAATGCCCACCTAGGATCATTTAGACCATTTGGAGCCATAATTGGGAAAGGATATCCTGGATATGGAGGCATTTGATGCATGGGATACATGTACGGAGGAAATTGGTTTGGCCATGGAATTTGCATTTGAACTTTGTTATCGTCTGCGCAAAAGAGATAAACTTATCAAAGAGGCAGTCATGTAAGAAAGAGAGATAGCAAACAAAGTAAAATAAAAGATGTTTAACCCTTTTTGCCTTCGGTAACAGCATCGGTTTCTTGCTTTGATGCATCAGGAGATCCATTAGGAAGAAGGTCATTATGGTTGGCTGGATAGTTAATCTCATTTGTGAGTATTATTCCTGATGTTGCTGGAAATGAGAGTTCCTGCGAAGAATAGGCTTCCATTGCAGACAGCTCCTCCATCCACGGGACGTCAGATTGCTTCTTCTTGCATAGTTCCTTGAACTCAACACACGCTTCTCTGCAGGAATTGAAACGAGTATTTCAAAATATTAAAAAGATCTCTGTTTCATAAGTTGTAGCCCTCAAAATCCCAAAGTCGATTACCATACTAGCCCAAAGAAGGTGGCAGATCGCTATTCCTATGCAACATAAGTATCATTATCCAATCTCATGGCCATGTCAGACGCAGCAGAAGTCTATCGACATATAAATCAACTATCTCCAAAATGGGTTATATAGTTTCAGTCTCAAGCTAAAAAGTGTTCACTCTGGATTTGGTTGAGTTCCTTTCAAATAATTCCTATGGTCTCAAGCTGAGGAAACACACGTTCTTTATACCTTAGACGAGAAGCTCCAAACGTGTTGGAGAAAGTGATGAGCTCGTCCATGTTGTCCATATCAAACCCAGCAGCCAGTGCACCTGCGTACGCCATCGCCTGCGATCGAAGCAGCATTGCTCTTCGGGTTTCTAGGAGACGTCGGAGACGGACCCTGTTAAATCAGAAAGCCAGTGGAATCAGTAACCAGGCATACATATGTAAACAGAGAGTAAATAGGTAATCTTCACAATGAATTACCTTGAGTTCTCTTCTTGCACAGCATCCTCATTTTCAGCAATTTCACCCTGTTGCAGAGGCAGCAAGCTTATGAATGCTTCCACTATAATATTACGGAAAAAAGTAAGAAGAATCTCATATTTGGGGATGAAGCATTTACCTTTGAGGAATCACTTGACTTGAATGAATCACCATTGGAAGCTGTAGGACTCCCTGATGAAATGAAAGTCAATTGACAAACAAAACTAGAAGAGAACAGCATGACAATTCTTAGTAGGACATTTTAACCGAGAAATTTAAAGGTCAACGATACCTTGCTCTCCTTGTCTTGATACATGGACCTTCTCGAGTTCATTAGCTTGAACTGAATTCTCGATCTGTGATATCTCTTTTTCCAAAGCAATGAACCTCTCCAGAATTTCGGGTGTGCTGACAAAGCGGACAAATCTGTTGAGAGAGAACAATATTCTTGTAAGATTTAGAAACTCTGACAGTGAAATGGTACTCGATGACTTGTCCTAATTAGTCACTTTTTTTAGCAATTTGGCAACTTCTTAGCTCTACAATCTTCATTTTGATTATGATTCACAGAGAAGTTAAAACATGTTGCCGCCTGTATGGCACGTATGATGTAAACACCAGTAAATACAGATGAACTTGCACGAAATAGACCAGATTTTAACCAATTCAATAAACAAATCTACTTTCTAGCGTGAAACAGGCAAAAGCGAGAAAGCGTATGAGATTGCCGGACCGAAGTGCAGTCTATATGAACAAACAGAGGACTTGCCAACTACATAAACTAAGTACAGATCTTTCGAACCTAATGACCATCATTTCAGACACAAAAAACAGATCAAGTCCAGTTATTAAATACAGGCAGGTCCACTCATTTTGGAACAAAATACATGAATACTAACATATGCATTTAAACACAAAATCATTTTAGGCATAAAAGTTAGTTCCAGTCAATTTGACCATAAAGAAGACAGGACTAATTACACAGATCCAAGAACTGAGATCTCAACCAGTCGTCTAAAGACAGATCCAATAACTGAGATCTCAACGAGATGTGTTCATCCGAAGAGAAGGTTGAATCACAGTACCCCTTCAATTAATTCAAAGAAGATAGCAATACTCAACTAGCTCTACAAGATTTAAACATGAATAGCTCCAGAAATAGGACACATAATACAGAGAAACCTAAGCTAAAATCACTTGGACCATAAAGAAGAGACAAATCCATCAAATTCTACTACACATAGAACAGACTAATTTCGATTTGAGGCAAATTTGGACGTGAAGAAGAGACTAAGAACTTGGATCTCCCCAACCTCCATTACTGGCAAAACCAAATCAGAATTCTTCCCATCAGAACAAGAACGCTAAAACTCAATGTCTCCAGATTAGATCAATCCAATCCACTTCACCTTTCAAAGGTGGCTTTCGTGAACCAGGAAGCATCACGGGAGGTTGGAGGACGAAGAGTGATCGAATACCCTCCTTTCGAAATCTCATCTTTGGCGAACTTCAGGTGACTGAGGAACGGCTCCAGAAGCCCATGGGCCAATCTCTCTGACTTGCCCCCCCAGAATATCACAAGATCGCACCTTTACACAAAATCACCAGTGAGACCCAAAATGGATCGATCAAGAGAGAGGTGGCCTCGAGCCGGAGTGTACCTGGTCCGAGTTGGGGTGAGTTGGAACAGTGCATAATCGAGCCGGGTGCTTGAGTCCATGACCAATTCAGCTCACAGACAGACGCACAGAGAAGGGGGGAAGTTTCGATTTCCTAAAACGGTTGAGCGTGAACAAGTACAGAGCATGAGCATTGACAGGCCCAAATTCTGACGTGGAGCTGCCGCCGCTGGGGCAGCTGTTGCTGAACTGGAACTGAGCCAGAAAGGATTGAGGAGGCCATGCACATGATTGAGTTGCTTTCTCTCTCTACTCAATTATTATAACAAATCAATAACCACTTTGACTCTGTTTCCCTTTCCTCCACTCCCACAGCAAAACATGTGAATCAATTCTCTCCCAATCACCTAACGAATCAAGCCATTTGCTTTATATATAGCAATGTAATAATTCCACAGAAACGGCAGAGAGAGAGAGGGGACCCAGCAGGGTAGTGACCTGTTTGGGTGGCTTGGACAGTTCCTCTTCTCCTTCTTCGACCTCAAGCAAGCTCCAAAAATCTCAGAATGGGATTCTATGATGAGAAAGACGGGGGGAGAGAGATTGGCTCTGGCCTGTCTGGTCCACCGCTCATTACATTTTACAGTTGGGAATTTCTGTTTGCCATTCATGGTTCACGAGTGAAGATGTCTCTTCATGTTTTCCTCCATTGCGAATAATCCTTTTTTTAACCAAAAAAATCTTTTTTTTAGCTGAATTTGTGAATAATCATCATGAAAATTGAATTTATCTCTTTTCTGATTATTTTCAAAAAATGGAGTGGACAAGAGGCAGCCCTTCTATTTTCCATAATGTGAAGGAGATTATTACCTAAACAAACTTTTTCTCTGACTTGATGGGTATGCCGTCGCACTATGTGACAGTGTGGGTGACACTAGTCGAATTGGTTGGTTTTTTTTACTAATGGGCATACCGTGAACTTTTTAGATGATTTTTTATGCTTAAAAAATCATATTGAAAATCATTTTAGATAATGAAAAAAATAAATCACAACGAAGCAATTTTTGGGTAATTTTTCTCACCCCCATTTCTGGTTATATAATATCTTTGTAAAAAAAAATGATTTGTTTCATCGGCCAAATTACGTCAACGTGAATTAAAGTTCAAGTCTAAAAAATACAAGCACATCATTATCACGGTCGAAATCCAACAATGAGATAAATTATTACATATAATATTTCATATTGCATGATTGCAATCAATTTCAGACCATAGATATTTCGAATATAGTCTGAATTTCTTGAACAGTTCTTTTCATACCTTAAAATCCAACAAAAATTTATACAAAGTCTTAAAAGAAAATCAGCCTGCTGGCTATCAAATTAGGTGGATTTTATGGATTTTTATTTTTATTACATTTTAATTAAATATATTTATTATTGGACAAATAACTTGATCGAACCTAAATTTTGGACGAATTCTCACTTTTAGCACGAATTTTTTTCCGTAACCTAAGAATGCACAGACTATGGAACTTTTGTTACGTTTAGCACCGCATTGCAAATTCTGCAAAAGGTAGCATTGCTGATGTGGTGGCACTTGAATTTTGACCAAAAAAAAACTAATGGTCCGTGATAACTTTGACAGAAAAATAAACGTTATGCTAAATGGAACAAGCGTCTCATAGTTTATACCTTCCTAAACCACGGCAAAAAATTCATCTTAAAAGTTGAAACTCCGACAATTAGGTTATTCATCATTTATTATTAAATTTATATCATGTGTAGCGAGAAACCCGAGAATTCTTTGGGTAGAAGGAGGGGAAAGGGGAAAGAGAGAGAGAGTGTGTGAGAGAGAGAGCGTGAGAGGTTTCATTTTCACTAGCACAGTTGTGGGCCCTCACTTCTTCTTTTTTTTAAAAAAAAAATCATGCAGTATAACGGATTAGTTGAAGCACATATTGAGATTAACCTGTGATCGGACCGGAATTCTTAGAAAAATTTATGTCGATCCTCCCAACCCAAGATCACTCATTTGGAGTCTCAACTTCCTTTTGCAGTGTGCATAAGAGAGGACATGCGTAAGGCATTTCTTGCATTTCCTGAAAAACTGGGAAAATCGATGCTTGCAACGGTTAGAAGCTTGTGCCTTAGGTTTCCACATGCCGTGTAATGCAAGACATCTCGAAGTTGTTGATCGACATCTTTCGTTCCTCCCTCGATGCTTTATCTCTAACTATTAAATTAGGAGAACGTTTTTCTGACCACCGAGGGTGCCTCCCTAGTGATCTGGAACTCACTCTCGCACAGTTTGGTAAAATCGAGTTCACAGGTTCGAGTCTTATTCCGAGTATTGATAGAATAGACTCTTGACCGTGTGGCTTGACGGATACCGACTTCTTAAATTATACAGGACCTTTGGTGGTGTTATATTGGTAGGGTCAGTGTTAGTACTATCTGTTCAGTTCGTCTAATATATTTATGGTTAAATACGAAAACTCGAACATTACGTAGTAGGGATGATTGGGTCGCCATTGTTGCTATCCGGCTTTTGCACGCAGTAGATTAGGAGCATGCTTTCATCTCACTCCATCAATCGATGAGACGATTTCTTTCTATCACTTTCTTTGGGTTATCAGTATACCAAATTGGCAATGTCTTAGGGTTGACAAAATAATGAAACGTTTATATCATATGAGGATTCCTCACCACATATGTACAGAAGACATGAATTTCGAGATATTTTGAGTAGCATGTAAGACAAGACCAATTTCTAACTTGCTCAACTTTTTTTTTTCTTTTAAAGATCGAAATAGATCTGCAATTCCTGTCGAACCAGCAAGTAGGTACGAATGGTTAACTTTATCGGGTCGGTCTGGCACGATCCGATAAAATGCGATTCACATGTGACATGCTCTTATTATCTCACTGTCCAGTACGATCCGCCAGTGTTATGATCTTTTTATCAAGTATTTTTTATATTATTTGTTTAAGGAAAATTATTTTGACTATATACGTTTAATTTCTTAAAGAGACAGAACTGCTTTGGTCCCAATTTATCTGGTACCGAACCGACGCGATAATCTTTTCATTTTGAGCTGACGCGATCAGGTAACCATTGATTAAAGCAAGGTGTTATTGTACCGTATCTGTCGGGTGTAGATCTAGATGTGTAATGAGTAAAAGATGGTTGATTATTTAAGGTAGATTTGGCTGTGGATTCATTAGGTTAGATTATTAGACAGTTGATTGGATGATGACTGGGTAGTGGAAATGCTTCAATAATGGTGTGAGGAGAAGATCCTACTTTAGGTGGAAAATCACCCATCAACATCATGCGTTATGCCCTCGGATTCTCTCGATCAGCAATAGACAATCATTCATTAAAAGTAGCGAAAGCATTGACTTGCCATGATTCCATAGTCAATATCTATTATCAGCGATATTTTATAATTCAAGAAATTACATGAGTTAAATCTGATTTACTCTACATAATAGATATTGATATAAAGATACCAAACCTCCTATAAGTTTGTATATAGTAGTACAGATAGATAATCGAGTTGCAGTCATGAGTTTTTCACCCACCACTTACGATGCAGCAAGACGAAGTGAACGATGCAACTAGATGCAGAATGACAACCCCTGTATTTTAATTCCATTTACATGTTGAAGTCTTTGTTTCCTCTGAGTGGTAATACCACAGTTGCTGTAGGGAGTCCCTTGTAACTTTCTTGCTTATGTTTAGTCGTTTTTAAGTAGCTGAGTCGTTTTGGGCTGGAGGATGAAATGTAGAGTTTTGGATATTTTATTTAAACTGAGCTGAGAGCTGAGTTCAGCAACTTTCCCATTTTGAGAAATACAATATGCCCTAAGTTATTGGAGATTGCTGCCGCCATGGCCATTCTCCTTTAGCTCCCTTCAATCCTTGATCGATTGCCGCGCCAACTTGTCTTTCATCATTTATCTACTATTGTTTTTTAATTGTAATTTAAATTTCTACCCATAAGGAAATTTAAAATAAGATAAGTAACATAAAAATGGTAAATACGGCACATCATAGTACAACTTCAAGAATTTATCAGACATAGCGACCTAAGAAATTATATAGATTAGCCGCCTATTTATAAGCTAAATAACGAGAAATTCTTAGATGATTCTATTTCGCTACGTGGTGAGGAGAAATACCAATCAAAATGTGATGACGAGTAAATTTGTGCTAATCACTAGAACAGTTACCATAATTATCATTAATCAAAGCAATTTAATTGGTTGTTCTTATGGATGGCAATGGGGTAGGTATTTGGATAACTAGATCGCCTCACTGATCGACCGGTTTATTAGAAAATAAAATTTATTATTTAAAATATGATATAAATTTGCAGATTTATACCAACTTGGGGTTGGCCTAGTGATTCCTTCGCTAGACCCCTAAATGGGCGATCACAGGATCAAATCTCAGGTTGGGAGGGTCGACGGGAATTTTCCCAGGGATCCCGGCCCGATCACATATTAGTTTCGAGGTGTGCCGGCTGGCACGGGGATACTGCGTGGTGCAAACCAAAAAAAATTTGCAGATTTATAACAATACAGTTAAATAAACTTAAACAAATTGAGAATTTATATAATTTTGATAAAATAAAACAATTATTATCTAATTTATTAATATAAAAGTACTCCTAAATTAAGTAAAATTAATTTTAAAATATATAATAATTTAATAAAATATTATGTGTAATAGGAGTGAGGTGAGGCAGGCGGGTCGGTAGATAGACCGGACCTAGACTCCCCTTGACCCGTGCACGATGGGGGGATGGGTCTTGCGAGCCTGGGTCAAATTGTCATCCCTAGTTTTTCTTCACCATGTTATCGTGATATATGACCATTTAAATTTTTTTTTTTTTTACTAAATAACACAATCAAATGAGAACATAAAATCTCTATTCCTGGCGGCTGGGAATGTCTCAAGTTAGGTTAGAAGTCTTAATGACCCTGTCGGATGTGGAAATCGATAAGGAACCGGCCAGGAAGGTCTTTGGGTGGCCACTCCCACGACAGAGGACCGCAGCACACGAGGGCAGAATGCTCTCTGGCAAACAGGATAAATTCTGAATGATTTTATTAGACTATGTGAGAAAATCATCAATCAGATTATTATAAATAAAAAAATTAATATTAATTATCTGAATAATTTTAATTATTATTAATTACAATAATTTAATTGATTATTTCTCTGATAAGAACCACTTAAGATTTTTCGGGCAAACAGTGTCACGAAACTCTAGATACGAATGTGGAAGTTTGTCCGTGCGGACGGTGGGCCCATACTTTTTGTTAGTGAGCTAGCGGAAGTCGTAAATGGGCTAGATGAGCACCAATCGTGAACACTGGGCCTCATGGGCCCAGACCATTTACCTTGGGCTTCCTCTTCATTGTTCTCCCGAGTTTCTCTCTCTTCTGCTGCTCCCTAGCTCGGCGGGTAACTGGCCCCCAGCCTCAGCTGCTTCAGCCACCCTCCTCTTACCTCCGGCGATCTCCAACTCCACCCGCGTCGAATTGGGAGAGGTAGACAAGTTCCTTTTAGGGTTTTTGCAGTCTCGAGATACTTCATGGCGTAATTGGCAGGAAGGTTGATTTGCAATTGTTGCCCGACTCGTCCAGACAGGAAAGCGATGATTCCAGTTGCCTCTGGCTTCTGATTAGGTCCTCTCTCCTCGGAAGTACAGTGAGGAACTCCCGTAGATCAGAGTAGGGTCAACTGTCCCAATCGCCAGATCATTTCGTCTCTGTCCCTCAATGTCGCTGCTCGGGATTGTCATTCTTCAATTAGTTAAGATTGAAGAAACGGTAATTGTTTCTTGAATCCGATGCTCATTTTATGGAGTTTAGGATTCTGCTTGATGTTCAAAAGATGGTTAACTCCTTCAGAGCAATCGATTTCCCATTGAGGAAATTCGAACAAGTACTCATATAAGCGGAATTCTAGTGTTCCTTAAGATTGATATTATTTCATTTTTGCAGGCAATGTCAAAGAAAGTCAATACAAGGGAAGAGTGGGAGAAGAAGCGTAATGATGTAAAGATGAGGAAAGAGGACATGAATAAGTTGGTGATGAACTTTTTGGTAACTGAGGGTTATGTCGAGGCTGCAAAGAAGTTCCGGATGGAATCTGGCACAGAACGTATCCCCCCCATGTCTAAGTTTCTGTCGATCTACTATTTCTCTCTTGGTGCCATGGACTTTGGCTCCAAAACCTGTATTGTCCATTTAGGTAAACAGCAGCTATAGATCTTGCAACAGCCACGGATGGCATGGCCATTAAAAAGGCAGTTCAGTGTGGGAGCATCGAGGATGCTATTGAGAAAGTGAACGATTTGAATCCCAAGGTGAGGACTCCATTTGGCGCCTCTTCCCCTTAGACAATGTTTCTAGTTTACGTTTCGGGGATGGAGAGTACACATAATAGGAGAGCTTTGCCTTTTAGTGGGTCAAGCTGCCTCAAGTCTTGTTGAGTTTTGGATATCATGTGCCACACATCGAAAAAAATTTGTGTATATGCTTGTTGAGCTTCAAATTACCTTACACATATTTCTTTTTGGGCATTCAATTTGAGTTGTTTTGTTATTTCTACTAAACCAGCTGTAGATTTACTTGTATATACAAGAATTTATCCTCGACAGGAGTCTGTCACTAAAATGTATTTCCTATATGTATTATTCTCGTACATTTATTGGTGACACTGTTTCATGGACACGAACGCACAGCTCTTTTTTTCCATCTCCAACAGCGGAGATTGATAGAACTAATTCGTAATGGGAAGGTAGAAGAGGCTTTTGAGTTTGCCTAAGAGGAACTTGCTCCCGAAGGGAGAAGAAAATGTACGCCTCAGTCTTATCTCCCTTTTATTTTTTTATGCTTTTTTCCCAAGCCAAACAACTGGCTGTTGATTCCGTATGCTACTTTTTCTTTGATTTCATGTCCATGTCATTTTTTCTGATATTTTAATTCATGGAATTTCTGTATACATGTCATAAAATTGTTGTTGCCTGCGCAAAATTTAGTTCCTTATCTGATTTCTTCTCAGCAAAGCTTCTTGGAAGAGTTGGGGAGGACTGTTGCATTACTGGCTTTTGAAGATGTCTCCAATTGCCCTGTCGGTGAGCTTCTTGACATGCCACATCGTCTCATGACAGCTAGCGAAGTGAATGCAGCCATACTGACGAGCCAGAGTCATGAAAAAGGTTTATATCTCTTCTTGTACCTCTCTCTATGGGGTTTTATTTGGCCATGTGAAAATGCTTGTTCCAATGTCACTTTCAGCTGAATCTACTGCTTTAAAGCTGGACTAACCCTAGAAAAACTGGATGAGAATGTGAACCCATTGATGTGGCCTTGCTTCCAAAAATTGGCAAGGATATGCCAGCTTCTTGGCAACTATATAGTTCAAAAAATCCTGTTGGATATATTCCAGTTGGCCATTGAACCCAGTGTTTTCTTTTTTAAAAAAATATTTTGGAGTTTCAAGCTCTGAAAACTATGATCGGTTATCCTTTCGTCACAATTGATGATGTTGATTGGTATGATTTGTCTGCAGTCCATTGGTATGATTTCTCTGAACTGCAGACCCGAAGCTCCCAAGCTTATTCAAGATGCTTGTATGGGCCCAGAACGAACTTGACAAAAAGGCTGCTTATCCTCGTATAAACAACTTATCTACGGCTAAGCTTGAAGACCAATCTGTCTGAGGTGTGCTTGACCTGCCTTAAAAGGATTCAACTCTCTCCCCCACTCTCTCAGTTATTAAGGTCTCGAAGAGTATACATTTCCATCTTTATGTGATCGATGCTTTTCACCGGCTCTCCCTGATGAACATTATACGACTATGACAGAAATATGTCTAAAAAATTATTCGATCCGTTTTCTTCTCATCACCTCTCACTCTCTTCCCTGTTTGACGCACCTATATATTGAGGTCGGCGTGGCAAGGTAGAATCACGGGTCTTCAAGCGCTGGTTGCTCGTGTTATAAGTCGCTATATTCAGGCGGTCTATCTCTTTACCACAAGGTACTACTCTATACAGAATCAAGTTAGCCAACTGCGATTTAATTATCAGAAAAAAGCAGTAAGCTACGATAAGGAGAGGGCAAAATTGAAGTGCTCACGAAAGAGAGAAAGGAAAGCATTTCACTCTACTCTAACCCACAGAACATAGACCCAAACTCCACTCTTGCCTTCTCCTCCATTGACACTGACCACTGCGCTCGCATTCCTTCCCTCGCCGGCTCCAACCCCACTCCCGTCGTCGAAGTTCAGCGCGTAGCTCAGCGGGTCGTACCGGAAACTGCACCTCTGCCCTCCTCCTGCACCGTTCTTGGCCGCGTCCCTTAGTGCGGCTCGGATCCTCTGGGCCAAGATCCTGCCCTGCTTCTTGCCGTATCTGTTGACCCATTCCCAGCTCCGGATCAGACCCATTGCTCCCATTCGAGCGATTCCCCGCTGGTGAGAGTTGTTTTGCAGAGAGGGTGGGGAGTGTGAATAAGAAGAGAGAGAGAAATTTTAAGAGAGGGGGAGGGATAGAGCCGCTGACTGCATCCGACAGGCTTCAGCAGACCTGTTTCGTTTTTCTCCAGAGTTCGCCATTTCTGATGAATAGTGCTTTTTTGTCATGTGCTGCATTGAGATGCCCAATCCCTCTCTTTCGAGAGAAAGAGAGAGAGATGAAGATTGAAGAAAGGAAAAGGAAACTGTCTCGTCGCTATCAAAATAACGAATCCAGATTCTCTCGCCACCTTCCTCCACGGGTTGATGATTCCCTTTCACCTCTTTGTTGTAATTTCTTTTTCATTGCACACCAGATACGGAAAAAACTCTGCTGAAATCGTTCAATTCAACTCATTGTTTATTAAGGATAAAACCCTCTTAAGTTACAAACCTTTTACGGTAGACGAGCCACAGTGATTTCTCATGAACATATCTTCATTTTTTAAGAGTTTTCATCGGTTTTTTTTTTTCATTTTAAACAATTGCTGACAACAAATTGGGAGACCAAACATGAAGATGCTTTTATCACGGCTCAGGTTTGGATAACATGTGGGCGCAGAGCAGCCGTATGATAAATGTCCCTTGGGCCAATTCCGAGACAGTTGACAAACCAAACACACATAAAGTTCGGGAATGGCACTTGAAATATGTAAGTGTAGATAATTGGTCAACGTAGCTCACGTTTTTGAAGGGAAGCAACACACAGCATTCAGGATCCCTAACTGCGGTCCCGGGGGTGGAACGAAAATACCGTCCACGACTCTCTCCCCTCACCAAATTCGTAAATTTTCGGTGCGTTGTGGTTCTAGGTTCAACCGCTCCGGTTCTGGCACGATTCACATCTCTATCTCTTAGGAAAATAGTCTCTCACTCAAGTTGCAACATCTGTACGTTGTTGCTGAAACTAATCCAGCTTGCCTAGGCCTTCATGGATTCCCCTTCCCATTAGAACCCTGCTCGAATACCACTTTGTTACGGGGCTTAAATTCATATATCATTGCGGGTGCCTAGGCATCATATATTGAGACTTCGTCGGCCAGTCCTTTACTCAGTTGACAAGTTAAACATATGTATTCCATGGAGATCAGGGACAGTACCCAGAACACGTACATGTACACCATCAATCAACGCTAACCCATGTACTTGAACGGAACCAATATACAACATATAAAATATGCCCCCCTCCCCCACCCACCCACCAAGCCGCCATTAAACCACCATACCGAGCCGCCGCCGGGTCTCGCCCACCTGACCTCTCAAGCCATCATGCCATGCCGACCTCTCGAGCCACACCCTTCCCCCTTCCTCCATTTCTCCACCTCGAGTAACCCTCTCTCTAATGGTTTGTTGAATTGTGCAGTAATGAAGAGATGAAAGGGCACAGGAAGGCTCGAGGGAGACATGGTCCGGCATGGCAGGAGAGATGAACCGGCACAGGAGGAGTGATGGACCGGCACAGGAGGAGTGATGAACTGGCATGGGAAGACTCGAGGCGGCACGGGAAGGTTCAAGAAGGCTCAGGGAGTTCATCGGTTGGTGGACGGTAGTGACGGGGCTGGTACAGCGGTGGAGATGGGAAGAGTAAACAGTGGCATGAAAAGAAAATTTAATGAATAATCAATGGTAAATATGTAATTGCACAAGCCATGCTGGATCTAAAATCCTATTCTGTATGGAGGTGTAAGGAATGACTATTTCACGTCTGTGAAGGGTGAAGCTGAAATAGCTACTTCGAATTAGCCTGTTCCAGTGAACCAATTAGGGGAATTCCTATTTCATGCCAAATATAAATCCTCATTCCATCCAACCAAACACCTCCTAAAATTTAACCTCTTAAGTTGTCCAGGAGAAGGTGCATTATAGAGGACAAAACGTATGCAAAGCGACCCATACATCTTTTGCCTGATATAAAAGGTGCCAGCGATAATGAAATGTCAAATCAAAGTTGCACTTATCTTAGTTGAGACTGAGAGTACGATTCTCCTACTGGCGAGCACCAAAGGCAGAGTATGTACACCAAGTCAAAAAAATTTCCTTTTTCATCTCCTTTTAACTATTAAATTCGAACTTTATGAATACAAAAATTTATAATCTATACTGGTTTGCCTTTGCTCCCTAATGAAGTTAACTTAACTTGAAACTTGGATAAATTTTCCGCCTGACAGGTATTGCACATGAGAAAAAAAAAAAAGAACTGAGACAAATGAAATATGAGGTTAAGTGGGTAAGACTTGCATTTGTGTGAGAAAGTTGCATGAGGTTGACTCATTTGTGAGATCATCCATATATGTATTTTACACATGGATCGATGGAAAAAATATTTGGGTGAGAATTAGAAATAGAAATGATGGTTGGTGGTTAGAGCAATCGTTTTTCTTACTGCCTTACATGGGAACAATTTAGAGCACTTTTTCTATAAAATGGAAAACAGAAGCAGTAACGACTCAGTCATTTTATACTGCATAGTGATTGGGGCGCTTAGGTTCAGCACCATCGTCAATAAAGACTTAATATAGTTGAAGAAATCGGTGTCTGCTAAGATCCAAAGTCGAAAGTCATTTCTAGCAATTTTACTAAGTAGGACTCGAATCTGAAATATCAACATTACAAAGTCATATAAAATAGATTTTGAACCATTAAGCCATGATGTTTTTTTTTTTTTTTGGCTGTTACACATCCGTGGGGTCGCTGTCATCTGCTATCACTTTTGGACTGGTCTCCGGGCCCAGCATTTAAGGCCGTCCTTCTGCTGGCCTGGGCCTAGTCCCGTAATACCCAGCTTACAACGAGCGTCTATTGTGAAAATTTCCGAACGAAAAAGAAGAATTAAGAAATCGGATTCAGCGGCAAAAAAAAACTAAGAAATCCGATTCAATCCATACGAGAACCGACCGTGAGGGTGGCAGAATGCAGATGGCCACATGGAAGGTAAGGGGAGACGCGCGCGTGTTGTTGTGAACGAAATGTCCAAATTGTCCTTTTACTGTTCATTTTACAAAGCGAAACAATGAGGGCAGAAGTGGAAAATCGGGTCATGTCGACCGGAGCGTTCAACTCCGGTCGACGGGTAAACGCTCCCTGCGGCGCCGGCCACTGCCTCCTCTTCCCGGCGGAGGAAATTGTTCAGAGAAAGATGAAGCATTCCAATGAAACCGACGGGCTCTCAAGGGACTCCCTACCATTGGATTGACTCTGCTTCGGATCTCCACCGTCCATTCTCTTACTGCTCCAGTTCGGGTTCCTCCTGATCCGACCCGGAGACAGGTCCGTCCTCCTCAACGGCGGGACCCGGTCCACCGCCGGTCTCCTCCCTCCGCTGATGCCGGCCCTGGAAGGGCCGGATATCCTCACGGATCTCTCTCCCGGGTCGAGTCTCTGGGCGCAGGACGCTTCTCTGCTCTGCACAATCCTCATGGATCCTCCGATCCCACCAGGTCGGATACGGGCCGGCGACTTGCCCGAACACCGACCAGTGCTCGTCCCGAAATTGCCGGAGAAGGAGCGGGAACGGGAATGCTGCGGCTTCACTAGGGACCTCTCGGACCGCCGCTGGGCCCCGTTATCGCTGATGGGATTGGCGGCTGTGGTTGAGGCCCTTCCACTTAATCTCCTGATTTCTTCTGGCACCGTCACTGACTTTTCTGAGGCTATGGCCGCCGCCGCCGGCCGTTTCATTTGGCCTGTCTTGATTGGCGGAGTTTCGGGGTTTTGCAGCGGTTGTAGAGGGCTCAGCGCGACCGGCGGCTTCGAAGCTGCGGGCGTCTCGCAGAGGACCTCTTTGACTTTCTCTTCAATCCCCATTGCTACTGAAGCTCCCTTGGTCTGATCGGAGGCGGCCGGTGGAAGCAGCGGCGAAGCTGAGGCTCGGCCGGTGCTCTCGCAGCAGCCCATCTCAGTCTCGAACGAGAGAAGTTTCGAGGATATGAGCTTTTTCCCTGGTAAATGGTAATCCTCTCTTACTCTGTAGAAGAAGAAAGATGCCTTGATTTCCGAAGAAGAAAGATGAGATTGCAATCCAGTGGACTGAGGTTCCGAACGCGACAGCCCGACAAGATGGCTCTGTTGGGCATCGGTACCAGAAATGTGTCGTTTTCCGGTGAGTTTAATGAATGGGGACGTCGGTGGCCATGGTTACCTGAGCTGAGAAATCGGTCCCATTGCATGGAAGGACACATAGGATATGGAAGGAGTGGAGGGCTACTGCTTCCAAAAAGGAGAATTAATTATTTATTTGAAGTTTAGTGGGATTCCTCCGTACTAATTTTTCTTTAATAAATTCTTAGAATTGATTATTCATCAAATGATTTAGGGAAAAAGTATGAATGGCATAAAACGTTTAACTAATATTATAATATGTTGCAAATATTTTAAAATATTAGAAAAAGATATAAAACTTTTGAAAATTTATTTATTTATTTTAAGTTAAGTTGGGATTATTTTATACTATTTTTTTACTTAAATAAGATTTTGCAATTGATTATTCGTCAAATGAAAGGATTCGAAGGGAAAAAATATCAATGCTATAAAACGTTTGACTAATATTTTAATATGGTACAAAATCTTTAAAACATTACAGAATGATATAAAATCTTTGAAAAGTCGATACCGATAGTACAAACTGTTAATTATTTATTAACGTCGTTAATTACTGATGTGGTGCCAACGTGACTTCTAACATGGGGCTTACATGACTACAACAATAACATAATAATGAAAATCTTGAAATACCTGGGAAAAAACACCGATAGTAGAAAAAGTATAGTTAATGTTATAATATGGTACAAAATTTTTAAAACGTTACAAAATAGTAAAAAAATTATTTATTATTATATTTTTTGGCATATAAAATCTTGAGCGCATCCATATCCCTTTTTCCCTCCTACACTCTTTTATCTCGCGATCGTTACCAATCGAATTTACAAAAGTTTTCTTTAACTTCACGCGTCTCAGAAAGTAGAGAGACTAAGACTGTCATGGTGATTACTCATAGATACAACATGGTCCCAAATGGGGGAGATATGTTACTTGCCTTAACATCCTCTTACTATTTAAATTAAAAATTGGTATATGCAGTCTATTCGGTAACATGAACTAAGTATCAAGTGTTGTCTTTGATATTAGAACTCAAAACTTTCAATCTTGATTTTTAGACAGTTCTTTGGATTGGGTTTTTTAGTTTACTGACATATGCATATTGCAAATTATCATAGATGATGATTATTGCAATGATGATTCTTATAGTTATGATCATAAATATCAAGTATACGAATTACCATTGGAAACTTTGAAATTGCCAACAAAATAAAATAATAGTACAATTTTGAATATTTTGTATAATTCTATAACGTTTTGAAGATATTATATTACATTATATTATAACACTATCCAAACTTTTTGTACCGTTGATTTTTTTTCAAGGTTTTTACTGTTGTGCCATTGTCAACAGCCACATTGGTGCCACGTTGGCACTACATCAGTAATTTGCTAACGGCATTAATGGATTCTACTGTGGGTGCCAACTTTTCAAATATTTTGTATTGTTCTATAACGTTTTAAAGATTTTATATTATATGTAATATTAGTTAAATTTTTTGTACCATTAGTACCTTTTCCCCCAAAGGATTCATGATTCATAAAGTTTTATAATTAGAATGGATTCCTAAGTTTTAAACCCGACCATATTATGTTAAATTTTGGAACCGAAACTTATAGAATAATATATACATTATACAGAATGAGATTGAGGAAATTCTCGTACACCTTAGAGTGTAGAGAGCTTTTATTTATTAGATGAGCATACATTAAATAAAGAAGATATTCTCTATCTAAATTACAAAATCTCTCATATATTTCAATATTTTTCATATTATCTCAAATCGTATCACGTCCCTGAATATCTTATTTCATATATTCTCTTTCATGCTCCCCGCAAGCGCAACGGGATAACTTTCACACGTTGGGATTGAATGACACCCATTTGCCATCATTAAAACTGTTAAAATATGAAGAGGTTGTGTTGTAGAGCTTATTATGTTGTCCTCTGGATGAGCTGTGTCATTGTTTTTAATTGCGCTAACATAAAAGAGAATGTATTGGGTATTGAGACACCGGGATATGACATAAAAGAAAGAAATGCTTAATAAGAGAGGAGGTCGTAGTCACCGTACGTCATCAGAATTTCATTGGAGGAGTCTTTTACTTCCTTCAGCTGCACCAGAGAGATTTATTTCGGAACCACAGTCTCAAGATAGAACTAGCAACCAGAGAAACACCTCAAGGTACCAAACTGGATGATTACAAGATCGACGGGAACAGACTGGATCTTGGTATTTATACGATTTATCCTCTCTACCCTCATCCACCTTGCGTCCCTTGCCCTGCTGTGAGGGTGTTAGAACAGACCAACTATTACTTCCAGCATCAACCTCGAGAGCACGTACTATTTTGAGAGAGTGGAACCCCGACTCGTTACAATAATGCTGCCCTTCAACTTCTCGAGAACGACCTTTCTCTGGAAAATTTTATTGACGAAGGCATGCTTGGCAGTGCTCACTAGGGCGGACCTCTCAACAGAAAGGTGAGACCTTTTCCTTTCCTTGCCATGAATGGGGGAATTCTCTGGCCTGCCTAGTTTTTGACATGTGCAGTCACTAGTCATGACGAATGCCAGGGTGTTTGTTTGCAATTAACTGATAGCGAGGATTCTATCAGGCTTCTACTCGGAAACGCAAGGATTTGTTGTCAAGGAATGGAGCCATTCCTTGTTGGGGAGCTCTTCTTTTGCTCACTCGGACTCCTTAACCATCCATGCCATTGATGTTCAATTGCTGGGGGCGAGATTCTGAAAGCGTATTCGGCGAAGAACTATCGAATTACGCTAGGCATCACTTTCTTACTCTGAAAGTTATCATTACATGCTGATCTAAAACAATTCAATATGATCTAGCTAATGACAATTCTTGATTGCACTCTAGTTTGTAAGTTTGAATCTTATTTCTCTTTTTAGTTAGTGGCAATGAAGAAGCTAGAGTTTGCAGCTTCTCTGCAGCAGGGTGTTGAGGAATCCCATGGACAGGTGTCCTATATCTCTAAGCTTCAACACCAAAATATCATACAGAGCTCGTCGGAATATTGTTCAAAGCATGGGTAAAAGCTACTTGTTTACAACTTTCTGCCACTGTCAGAATCTTCACGATTCATTGCACAATACAAGCACATGCGAAGCAAACTTTGGTGGGAAATGAACATTCGAATTGCATTAGGAGCTGCAAAAGAATTGGAGTAAGTCAATGGTGATCCATCCATTCAGATAAAATTTCATCAAATGACATTTTCTACAGTAGCATTTTCTGGAGATTTTTTGGGTGATCTTCAGTGTGCACTTCTAAGATGTATTAATTGGACTGGGCAATTTTGTTTCAATGGACCATTCGGATATTGATTTGAGAGAAGGGAAAATCAGGAAACTCTTTTTCTCGAAAGTTTGACATTAAACAAGTCTGCCCACTAAGTACGTGCGTGTGTATGTCATTGCCAGTTTAGTTGTTGGTACAAGTACCTGTATGAGACCTGTTTGCCACCAATGGAGCATCGGAATCTCAAGTCTGCCAGCATCCTCCTAAATAACAAGCTCGAAGTTCAAGGCTCTGACTGCGGGTCGCCTCCCAACTCACCTGTTAGAGTATGGTAATTTTGGCCTGAGGTTTTGTACTTTCCTAATATCGGAGATGCATCATCCTCTCGAGAAAGCTTGTCTCTGGGATAACCTCCCAAAGAATTGAAAAGGTTGAATTTCCACAAGTCACTATTCTGGTCTTTTGGATCATTTTTGTTATATGTCTACTCAACTATCAGTTCAGTCATCAGTCTTTTCCTTGCTGCCAATGGCTATGCTGCACAAGAGATGGTTTCCAACACTTACAGATGGCAGGGTGTCTATAGGTTCCCAGCTGTGATGTTAGAGCTTCTCACGGGAAAGAGCCTTGTGAAAGGTAGAAGAATCAATGTTGCTGTTGATTTCTTTTCTCAATCGTTTTATTCTTGCTGTCAAAGAAACATGCCGTACAAGAATCCTATCGATTCACTTATTAGAATCCAACAGTCTACATAATATATGTGTGTCTGTGTTTGGCTTAGATGGGCAATATCTCGGCTTCTCGATATAGAGGCTTTGTTAAATGCAATAGACCCCTCATTGAACAGCCTCTATCCCATCAAATCTTTATTGCCTTTTGCCTATACAATCTCCTGATCAGAGGCATTTACCTCATGTTTTTTTCTCCTTCTCGTCCATCAGCTAATATCCGAGGTTGTCCAGGACCTGATGCATGTGGTTTGAAAAGAACAACCTTGATACCCTCGAGAGCGGGAGAAGTTACTGGACTTATCTCGATTTGATGCGTAGAGTTACAGAGGAAACTAGAGTATATCAAAATCATAATAACTCAGAAATCCACTGTCACGACTCGAAGATTAAGCGGAGCTTCCCCTAAATTTTGGATATTTAAGTTAGAAAAAATAACATGTTATATAATTATTTAAAATGTTAAAGAATTTCAAATATATCACTTGAAAAAGTCTCTAACGAGAAGTTATAAAATTGTACCAAAATTTTTGTGTCGCCGCAGTTATTATAGAACTGCAATGATTCTAACTAAATTGCAAATTACTATATTTCTAAGTTCCACAACCTTCTGTTGATCCCCGCTATAAAGAAAACTACCTTGCTGACCGATTATACTTTAGGATCTAATTACAAAAGGTTTCACGATACTTCTTGAAACAAAGTGGCTATTACAAGCAACTCATCCTCTTCTACTTAACTGAAAAGAAAAATATCACAGGAATGAGTTGCTGGCTCAATGAGTAAATCATTCTAAAATAAAATGAAATTCTATATATTAAATATTGAAACATTTTACTCATACAATCTGCACCGATCTTCCATTCGTACCATCACATTATTCCTCACATCGTTCTCATGTAATACACACCCATTCATATACCTCATATCTCATACTTGTAATATACACAAGAATCCAATACAAACAATAAATACCACAGGGCCACATTAACCTCGCAGAGAACCATGATCAGTCGTCCGTTTTATTACCTACCAGATCAGCGATCAATTGTTCATTTTATAACCCGTAGGATCAGCGGTCAGTCATTCATTTTATAACCCGCTAGATAAGTGGTCTAACACCCATGACTACATCAATCAAACAATCATAACACATATCACATTAATTATGAACCATGCATCATCCATTTCCAATCTATAGACATTATATCCTCTTACTCATTATTTCTAATATATATTATATATATATATAGTGTATTCTTATAATCTCATAACAACTATAATACTATAATAGATATATATATCATATTTAATATGTAATTCTATTTTATAATGGAATAAAATACTTACAAATAGTTCAGCCAAAGTAATCCATCGACCGGGCTTCCGAGATGTGAAGATTTTGCCCCTCCATCCCTTCACCAATTTAAATCCTAAACCATCCATCAGTACTAAGAAAAATAATATAACACAATGAATCACCAATCATTGGGATTGTATCTTGAAATTTGAAGGTAATTTAGATCTAATCTGATTTTTTTTCCTAGATTAGATACTCTATCTTTTGGAAAGATTATGTTTTGACATATTGTATTTTAGGATATTTTGAATAGAGATAATAATAAGGATATTCTAGATTGAGTGTATTAGGTCTATAAATATGGGCTAAGAACATTAATGTAAGGTGCATTTGGTGCGCCTAATATGTGTTCAGAATCTCTTGTTTAGGGGTTTTGGGATTCCACTTTTATTCTAAGTTGTCTGCCATAAGGATTGGACTGTATGTCTGTTGTGCTACCCCGTTTTGTACTCGTCCCATTGTTGCTCAGTAATGAAGACACCATCGACCCTCCATTAGGTGTAGATGTATAGACAATACTCCATCACTATCCTGAACCACGTACATTGTATGTGCAGTTTTTTCTCTCTTCCACTTTACCTTTGTTGTTCATGCACAATCCTCACATTCCAACACCAGTCATATAAATTTAACAAGAATATAACTTCTATCCGCAAGAGGTTTGGATTGTAACCAAAACCATACATTCAAGAGTTCAAGCAAGATGGTTTTTCCATAACCAATATAACTTGCCATTTCCTTGATTTAACATGTTAGTTAGAAACTTAAACCCAACTTCTTCAATAAGACTTAAAAGAATAATTTCCTAACAAAATTATAATTAATAGTAGTAGGAATAAATATAAATCAACTTAAAATGTTTAGCTCAAGTCAATTTAAATAGAACCAACACCAATTTATACAAGAAATAATTATAAAGTTTGACTCCACTCACCAAAACTCAACTCTTACTTCTTCAAATCATATATAACAATCTCTAAGTTGGCCCCTTTTAATAGAAAAACCAAGACAAAGAGGAATACTAAATAACATATTTCTACTAAGTTTACTAGGCATTATTTGAACCCAAGAATTATATATTACATTATAGAAAGCTTGAATAATTCATCTACCCAAAATAGGGTCTTCGTTCATCACATCTAAGTAAAATAAATAAAGTTAAACAAGAATGTAAAGAAGTAAACTTCTAAGAAAATGTTACTAATTACCTTGAATTTGGATCCAACATGCTTGATTGGTTCACCCACCCCAGACCCTAGCTCTTTTCCTTTCTTCCCGTTTCTGCTCTGTTTCCGCCCTCTGTTCTGTTTCTTTCTGTTTTTTGTCTGTCTTTGTTTTGTGTTCTTCCGGGGACAGAAGATAAAGACATATTGAAGTGGGCCAATTTAACTTGATGGAACGACTTGAGGCTTATGGCCTCATGGGCTTGTGATTTCATAAGTCTAATGGGCTCTTTTTATTGTAACGCCCAACAACACACATGCACATATTGAAACAAAATGAAGTTGTTCACATCCACAGATTTTTCAAGCATAAATAACATATAATGTCTGCTGTTTTGTTTCAGTGTGCTGTTGGCTCCGACAAGTGCATTACATCACATTGGTTTGCCACTTTTTCTTGTGAATATATATGCCCGACCCAAGAAATCCATCGTGTTCATGTATGTGGCTTCCAATCTTTGTTTTTAAGTGCTGCATATTCTGATTCGAACAGTTTCAGCTTATTCTTCTAGATCTATCTAACAACTGTTCTTTCAACTTAAACCCGAACTATGCTGTTCTGACTCCATTCAGTCCGTTTCCATGGCTCCGATTCCGGTTGTATTATTTAGTAGGTGGAACATCGTTTACATTTTCTGTTGCTTGATGATTGAAAGCATGCTGAGATGCCCATAAAGAACCAAATAATGCTTTCATGGCTGTCACTCATATATTCATGAGGAATGATTTTTCCTCTTCTCCCCTTTTCTTCCCTTTGGCCCATCAAAAGACACTGATGGATTGTTGGAGATCGCTGAGGTAACGTTCTCGCTCAAAAAAATTTTTTTTAGTATTAATATTAATATGAATTTGAAAGTAGAGAGAAAACTCTTTTCTGTTTTTCAGGAAATCGGTTCCTGTTCTCGGGAAAGATAAAGTTCAGAAAACAGGGAAAATGTTTTTTCCCTTTCAAGGAACAAGATGAAAAGTGCTGTTGAGGTCAGGAGGTTCCTAAGAAGTGCATCCTCCGGCAGCCTTCAAAGGGAGAAAGTCTTTGGTGGAGCTGTCATACCACGTAACCGATACTGACGTAACGTATCCATTCAATCAAAACTTGACAAGTAATCCATAATTAAACAGTTATGATTATTAAATCCTTAAAAAATCTTCAAAAATATAAAAAAAACTAATAAATGGTGAACCTTGAAGAAAAAAATATATAAATAGTGAATTCTGATTAGACGGATATACCACGTCACCATTCTATTGAAGATTTTCTGAAGGATAGTAAGATTCGCGGGGAGAGTTGGTTGGGGTATTGTTTTATTATTAAAAATCATAACGGAAATTTTTCTTAAATTATTATTTAAAATTTGATGCTATTGTTTTAATGAGGGTATTGAATCACTGAGAAAATCAAAATTAGCTGTAAATTTTGTAAGTAACGGTTAAAAATAATTGTAAAAATAATTGTAAAGTTGATTATAGTATAAGGATTTTACATATTTTGAATCCAAAAATTTTACCAACTACATTTTAAGCACATACAACAATATATTATGGTAAATTGTACAACGAAATATATCATAACATACAACGTAAAATGGGCCGGGATAGATTTAAGAGCTGCGAGTCCGCCGTTCCTCTAAACTCGAATAATTTGTAATATATATATACACACACACACTTACTTAATTTTAATTACCTTTTATTAAATTACATTATTTCACCTAATCAAATTGTGATATTCCTCTTTTATTAGATTCCGTGTATTCAGGATAAATTTTCTGGATCCATACAAAAAAAAATGGTGGATCTGTCCCCTTGCTATTTTACAAGATTCTTCTTTTTTTTAAAAAAAGACATAATTAAGAATCTCTCAAGAGTTTTGTGGCATTCAAACTAGTAATTTTCTTGCCCAATGATGTGCAATCGTTTTTTTTTAAATCAAATTTATTATTTTTTTTGGTGGTTAATTTTTTTTTTCCTGGTTTGCAGAAACCTAAATGCATTAAATAAAATAATCAAATTGTACAAAAACGAGATACGATAATATTCCCAATAAGAATGTAATTAAGCGAGTTTATCGCATTTAAATTAGTAATTTCCTGCCAAATGTTGTGCAATCATATATATATATATATATATAGATCTTATTATTTGGTTTCCGACAGTCATTTGACAAAATTGCCACGCAGGGCTCTTCCATAATTATCGGTAAACAGATCTAGAAAATTTATTTAGGTGGCAAAATTTTATAAAAGAGTAATATAATGAATTTAGTCGGTAAAATAGAATAACTTAATAAAAATGAGATAAAATTAAGTGAAATGTTTATAAAATTGTACTAATTTTCCTGGGTGGCCTCAGCGTCTCTTAAATCCATCTTTGGTTAGGAAGCACCCTTTCTTGATGTAGTGAAAGAATAATTAGTCAGATTTGAGAGTGCAGAGTGCAGACTAGGCTGTAAATAAAAAAAAAATCACAAATTTTTTTAAAAAAAGAATTTATGGTACTCAAAATAAATTCATGGTGATTTTTAAGGTGAAAAAAATCTGATCGAAAATTTCAGATTTTGGCTCGAAAAACCTGGAGGGGTCAAAATCCAAGATCGCCATGAAATTATGCAAAAAATGTATAATATATTATTGAATTTTGACAAAATAAAAAATATTTTTATCTGTTAAACTCGAATCTTAATTCATATTTATGTTTTGACCTTATTAATACATCAAACTATCTATAATTTGTATTTTCATTTATTATCATGAATTATATTTTATTATTTTTATATTTAATTTACTATTATATCAACGACTGCGGCACAAAATTTGATCCGAAAAAGTCGCTCGCCATACCAGAGCAATTTACACGCTAGTTGCTCTCTGTAAGCCCCATGACAGGGAAACTCCCCATGTTTCACGCACACGTCTTCATATGCGGACAGCCATGGAAGCATCCCGATTTCTTCCTTCTTACATTAAAAAAAAAAAAAAAAAAAGGAAAACGGACCGTGGTCGTAGTGTTTGAATTGGCTATGGATTTTAAAAAATAAAAATTAATTTAGGTAAGCAAAAGGAAAAAAAATGAAAAATATGAGGCCAGCGAAATTAGATAATAAAAATAAATAAAATTAATAAAATTTATATAATATTTCACAATTTTATCTAATGCAAGGCTTGGCCTCTAACTCTTGTTCGAGCGTTTGCGGTGCCAATCCGGTGGGCTAGTTCCTCACCGATCGATCGATTAGTCTCTAGCGATTTGACAACGGTCGAGAATTATGCGAAATTTGAAGCGAGCGTGGAGATTGAAATCGAACTGAATGGGCCGTTCGGTTTGAGTATTGCTACAACATGGAAGATGCTAAAATATAATTAAAATTTGATCTTGCACCATACGTTGAAAAGTAAGGTTGTTATATTTGACAGACATATTAAATTAATTATAAAATTTGATAAATATAAAAAATTGTTATAAAATTACTGTGCTCCATAAATTTTACATGTTTTTAAGTAAAAAAATTGCAAATTATATTGTAAAAAATCAAATACTACAATAAATATTGCAACCAAACACTGAAATTTGTGATTTGCACGTTACAGTAAGTCGACGCTCAATTCTAAGAGAAATTCGAGTTTTCTTTTTTTTTTTTCTTTTCCTTGGCTGAGTTGAAGGCTTATTTATGCGTTTTTTTCTTGAGATTTTATATTTGTGCCTTTTTTTCTGAGTTTTTTTTTAATTTAAGTTAACGTAAAAATAGTTCGATTGGGTGAAGTGGACCCCACAAATTAATTTTCAATTTTCAAAAAAACGTGGCTGGCTTTTGTCATCTTATTGTCTCGAAACGGTCTGAATCTCAGCCTGGACGCATCCGGGATTGAAGTTGACACGTCACCTTCTCGTCTCGCCCTTTTTGGCCTTTCCATGTGTAGAAAAATGCTAATTCAGATCCTTCTAGATCGATCTGTCAATAAGTAAATACTAGACAATGATCTACGCATGAAATTGTCCATTATATAGTTAATTGTAAATTCTTATTTTAGATAGTTGAGTATTATTTTTTTTATAGAAAATTAATATTTAAAAAGTGTATAATAAGTAAATAAATAAAATATATAAATAGAAATAAAAAAAATTAGAGAGTGGTTATTTGGTAATTGTGGCTGTACAAGTGATTTTACCACTTCATCCCTATTTGCCTTTTTTTTAAATTGATTAAAAACATATTTATCAATGGTACTTTAGGAAGTTTAAAAGTGAGACCAACTAACCTCACTCCTCCCATATGATAGTAGAAGATCCATTCACCACGAATTTCCTATATTAACAGTAAACTATCTATCAAATTTATAAAATATCACATGTATTTACCTAAAAGGCTAAACTTCATGTGGCGGTATCTTGATTCTCTTGCATTCCAAGTTTCAATCCATTAACTGCATGTTGTATCACGTAGTTCTCAATACACACCTCCAAGTCTGTTTATACTTAACAGTACATGTTTTACATAACCGCCTCGACAACTCACCTCGATTCGGACCATTTTTATTCCTCACTCGGGCATTTTTCTCCCGGTCTTAAACTAGTATCGTGTGAGTTCACTGATAACTGAGTGTAATATCATGTAAAAAACATTCCCCGATCATATAAGAAGTCAAACTTATATTCACCTGAAAGTTTAAACTTACAGGTTTTAAACCATCAATTTTCCAATAGGGGTTTTGTTCCTCGGTATTTACACGGTTTGGTCGGGCCTAAATTCCAAATTTCTCATGTAAATTCCTTAATTTATGATATTGATTAAAACACTTAGTTAAAATTTGATCGGTAAAACTTTCATTTAAATTCTTCAAATTACACTAAGTTTGAATCATTTTTTCCCATTTTACAGTCTCACATTTGAGCAGTAATCAAAGAAATTTTATGCATTGTTCAATTTCATTCTCTTACTACTAAATCAATTTTTCAGCAAATTCGGGCACGAGCGGCGGCTTACGTGACCACGTACCGCTAATGCACTATTTTCAGCATCACAGTTTTCGGATTCGAACGAGCTCTTGATTTTATCTCCTGTGTCATATAGACTTTGGTGTAAGATTTAATCAAAGGTCACTTGTAACAATAATCACGGCTCGACGAGGAATGACAGATTGTTCCTTTAAAATATTCCTGAAGGCTAAGGCATGAACGAGGAGGAATGTTTGTTGAGATCAAAAGGAAAAGAAGAAGAAGAAGATAAATTATTTTAGTAGAAATAACTTCAAATATTTTTAGCAGAAATAAGGAAAAGGAAGGAAATTGAAAAAAAAAAGATAGAAAACTAGATGATGTGTTTATTGTTGAGGAATCAATCTCACATCGGAGAATTGATGAATTAAAATCCGGTTTATAAGAGAGCGGGTACCACCATTTTATCAGCTTGAGCTTTTGGGATGGACATGGGCCCAATCTCTTGTGGGCCGGGTAGAAATTTCACATGGTATCAGAGCCAACCGTGTGGGCTCACACCTCATCAGGCTTGAGTGTGGAGCTCGTGGTCCGTATGCCTGAGACCGGAAGAAAATGTCCGGCTCGAGGCCAGTTGTTAGCCCGAGGACGGGCCGGGTGGAAATTTCACATTTATAACGGTGAGTTTATTTTTTTTTTTTTTTCATATTTGTAAATACTTGTAAGTCCATGGGTCCATATACAAGCATGTGTTCAGATAGTCTCGCCAACAACTACAGACGTAAAGAAGGAATCAAACTCACTATCCTGTACATTATTCACGAAGCACATGTTTCACCGAGGGCAGTAACAGTGACGACTCGGCCACTCTCACAGCACAATGTTCGAGTTTTCGTGCACAACCACGAATATATTAGATGAGCTAAACAACCGGTACTAACATCGTCCATGTCAATGTAACGCCAATAAAGACCTACGGTCTAAGGGGTCGATATTTACCAAAAGACAGGCTCAAGACCCTCTTCAGACACTACTGTTCAGAGTGAACCTCGAACTTGTAATATCAACCTCATCAAATCGCATGGGAGTGAGATTTGAACCGTTAAAACAGTACCACCCTTGGCGGTATCCTTGACTCGATCATTATTATAATATTAAATTAATATCTCGTAGTTTATTTTGGCAAAATGATGATTGCTCAAGAGTTGACGGTCACCGGCTGCATTTTGTTTGAATAGTCAGGAAAATTGTTTATTAAGGAATCTCTCGTGCTGTCACGCTTTTTACCGGAAAATTTGGTTAGTGTCATTTTCTTTCAACCAAAAAAGAATAAATTCTATTTCCACAAAAAAAAAAAGAAATTTTAAAATTTATCGATGTGGTCGGTTGAAATACCTAAAATAAAATTTCAGTACGTGGGAATCTTACCGGTTAGAGGTCGAATCAGCTTAAACTCGAATTACTTCTTATCCATTGATATTTTTGATATCAAATAATGCATACAGACGAAGTCCTAAAATTGTCGGCCCTGCGAGATTTTAACATGAACATGTTTGGAAGAATTTTACATGACTTGGAGTAGCTCAGTTAGGAAAATAATAAAAAGTAGGAAAAGTGAATTTTTTTTGGAAGAATGTTAAAAGAAACTATGTGAAAAGAAAATTCATGATCGAGATAATTTACTTTTTTCGATGTCACTGAGAATCTGAATTGATAGGATTCTCCACTTCTTAACATTAGGTAGTGCACACATAAACATTTACGTCCGAAACGCATTAAATTTACGATTTACGACTGATTATACCGCCGTTTTACGTATATAGCGAACGAATTTTACAACTGATCTAATCCACTTGTCAAGTACAATAATATCACATTTCGATCTAAAATCGAACACGAAGTTTACTATAATTAATTTTTTTTATATAATCTTGCTTTGCTACTCACTGTAATTTAGCCAAGCTAGAACGAAAAGCCCCTCTAAAATTAATTAAGAATTGTTTATTTGCGGTCCCAACGTGCGTGGGAGACGGGCGAAATCCAGGCCACCAGAATTGCGAGGCGAGGGTCGGAGCACCGCGGAAGGCCGACAAACAGTTTACTCCGCGGCTCGTCCTGAGGGCAATGAAGTAAATTCACGACGCAAACATTCATATTTGGAGGGTATTTTCGTCCACGCGGTTGAAGCCAGTACAGAGTTGCCTCAATCATCGTCGTGATCTGAAATTCAAGAAGCAGAGCAGTGTGTGACGCGCCCCGAAGGTGAAGAAGGAGCCTTAGAAAAAAAAAATTAAAATTGAAAAAAGGAAAATAAAAAAGCCTGTCTTTTTAGAACTTTTCCACTGTTGAAATCTCAAGACGAAGAACACCCAGAAGCCAATTCATCATTTTTCTTCTCCTTTTCCGTGAATCCAATTCCTATCTTTCACAGTGGATTTCTTCCCGTTCTGCATTCTGCTTCTCCCGGGGAGGGAAGAGAGAAGGAAACGTCCCTTCAGATTTCACTCCTTGCTTGCTCCTGTGAAGTTGGGGGGTGTGTGAATTTTGTCCGAGTTCTTGAAGTTTAATTCACTTCGGGTGCCCCGATTCGGCTTCAGTTCGAGGAGTTGGGTTCAGAGGTTTTTGTGAATGGCGAAGCGCGGGTATAAGCTGCGTATCCTTTTGTAATTCCTTGATTCTGTCAGCGTTTTCTATGAATCTCCAGCTTAGGCTCAATGATGTCCATCTACTGTCCTTGCAGTGTCTCTTCTTGTTGCAATCTGTTTGAGGAGACTGGTGTTTAGCTTTGCTTCATGCCTGTATGGTTTTCTTTGTTTCTTTTTCCCCGTTATTTTATTATTGGATGACCTTGTTGGATTGTTATTTTCTGTTTTGTCGTGGATCTCGAGCAGCTTTGAGCTAATTCTTTTGTCCCTATGGAAGTTATGAACTTCATTCTCTCTTTGATGAAATGGATTTTTGTGGAATTTAATGATAATCAAGACCTTGAATTGTACTTGCTTTGGTAAAATTTATTGTTGAACTCTCCTCCCATTAATTGGTAACTTGTAATTAAGGCCTATCAGCAGCCTTTTAGTAGTCGTGCCATTGTTCAGTATCTTTCTTTGCGGTGCTGTGAGAATGTTGAATTAGCTAATGAAAGAACTTTTCAATTTCTGTTTTGTTGGTTGCATAGATATTGATTTTGTTTAAGATTAGTATTCAGAGGGAATATGCATCGAAGGGTCTGCTGTTCTATTTCCAATTTTAGTCGAGTTGAGGCTTCTGGAATGATTGAAGTTCTACTCTTGATTCACTCGAAGAGAGCAATCTTTCTGTTGTTGGACGCATTTAGTTTCCTTGACAAAAAGATCCAGAGGAATTTGTGGCACATTCAGGCAATGTCAACTGTCTCAGTATTGGGAAGAAAGCATGCCGCCTTTTTCTTACCGGTGGAGAGGACAACAAAGTCAATCTCTGGGCAATTGGAAAACCAAACTCTCTGATGGTCAGTTTGATGTAGATTAATCTTACTACAATTTTCCCTTGGACCACGATGAAGAGTAATTGTTGTGCGGAATTGTAGACTAAGCAGCTTGAGATAATGGAAAGTTATAAACCGAATTTAATATCTTTTGAACTTCTTATATGAAACCATCCATAATTTTCGGAAACCGATATTCAGTTTTGGACACTTGGAAAGTACAAGAATACTTTACATGAGAGTGTGACATCATTTTTATTTTTAATGATACAGAGCCTTTGTGGTCATACAAGTCCAGTAGAATCCGTAGCTTTTGATTCAGCAGAAACTTTGGTGCTTGGGGGAGCTTCCTCTGGGGTCTTAAAGCTATGGGACATAGAAGAAGCAAAGAGTATGTTCATAACTTCTTACGCTCGATTAGCAGTTCCACTTATTTGGAAGAAAAGAAAATCTCAGTCCCTAAATACTGAAACTTCTTTATTTTCATTTAATTGTGTCATATTAGTTATAATGCAAACTACGTTGAGGGTTGTCAACTTCTGATTTCATCAGTTATTATTCTTGAAGCGTAGTGGTTCGTGGTCTCACCGGGCACAGATCGAATTGCACGGCTGTGGAGTTTCATCCCTTCGGAGAATTCTTCGCATCCGGTTCCATGGACACTAATCTAAAGATATGGGATATCAGGAAAAAGGGTTGCATACACACATATAAGGGTCACACGCGAGGCATTAGTACCATTAGATTCACTCCCGATGGTCGTTGGGTGGTTTCCGGTGGATACGATAATATTGTCAAGGTAAAGTATTTCATTCGGCACATGGGTTTCGTTAAAGAGTAAGTATGTTAACATGATTAATATACTAGCTTAAAACTTGTTGAGATTGTTTACAGCAAAAAATTCTTTTTCAGCATGTCTACTCACATTATGAGCCTGATGAGCTTGTTTCACTTGAGCAGGTGTGGGATCTGACCGCTGGAAAGCTTTTGCATGATTTTAAATTCCATGAGAATCACATCCGATCCATAGATTTCCACCCTCTCGAGTTCCTTCTTGCCACAGGTGATTTAATGCTTTTACGTTGAGAGAATTCCTTTCGCAATTCCTTAAACTGTCTATTATGTCTTAACTACAAGAATTCATTGATAGTGGTGGTGTTGTGTGTTCCCTCATGTTGCATCCAATTTCTTCAATCAGTATGTTTCAGTAAGTTATTCTGAAATTTATCGTTATGTAATAAAGTATCCAATTTTCTCAGGTTCAGCTGATCGAACAGTGAAGTTCTGGGACTTGGAGACCTTTGAACTGATTGGATCAGCAAGGCCTGAGGTATGCCCATGCATGCATAAAATTCCTAATGTCCCAGTCATGTACATCTCATAGAGATGTCACTGATGACAGATCTATTTTTCTCGCTGGAGCATTTATTTGGGAATTATGCATGTTTCTATAATCCGCTGTCTCCGCAGTTATCCCCTTTCTGTAATAGCAATTGTTTTCAAGAGCAACTGCACTTTATGCTATAAAGCCAGAGATTCTAGGGTGTCTTCAATTGATTTGATCAATAAATTTTCATGATTATTTTGAAAATTTCACTTCCAATTGCTGTTTATGTTTCTGTTGCAGTTTTTTCATAAATATTAAGATTTTATTCATTTCCTGGCTCAACATAGAAAAATTGTTTCTCCAGGCTACAGGAGTTCGTAGAATCACATTTCACCCAGATGGAAGAACCTTGTTCTGTGGATTGGATGATGGTTTGAAGGTCTGACGTGTTCCCATAGTAGAAAATTTTCATGTAATGTGATTTAAAGAAATTATTGTTTTTAACATGTCTGTGAATAATAGGTTTATTCATGGGAGCCAGTAATTTGTCACGACTCAATTGACATGGGATGGTCTACACTGGGCGATCTCTGCATCCACGAGGGGAAACTTTTAGGTTGCTCTTATTTTCAAAATTCAGTTGGCATTTGGGTCTCAGATATATCGGTACTCATAACTATCTCCCACTGCTCAAAATAAAAGGGGGAGGAAGTAATACTCCTCTTCCCTATTTTTCCCTAACTACTTTTTTCCCTCTTTTGAAGCTTGATGCCTTCTAATTTTGCATCTTTATTAGCTCATCGAGCCTTATGGAGCTAAGCTAGCATCTACAAAAAAGGATGTCATGCATCATGAATTCAACCTCCAGGAGTTGAGTCCTTCAGTGAAAACAGGGAGCTGTGATAGATCAATCGTTAGTTTAAGTTGCCCATCTCCTGAATATGAGACGAAAGAGATAAAGAACATATATGTGGACAGTAAGTCTCTCATTTTGTCTTATTTGTGAGGATTTTCTTATTGTCACCTTTTCATTCAAATGCTAGAAGCAAGTGCCACCTGGTCTAAGATATTGTATTTGTTCTTCAATTAGTTGTTGATAGAATTAGATTGGAAATAGTTTGAAACACTGATCTTGGGGCTTCTTTTAGGGCATTTGACCCATGAACGTGCCCTCATCTTGAGGATTTATGGAGGTTTGTTAAGCATCTGCTTCCACAGAAGACTTGCCCATTTTCCTTTTTGTCTTGCTTATGGAATGGCAAAAAGAAATAAAAAAAAAAGTTACCAGCATAAAAGAGTGTCATGGAGTGCAATCACATACCTTTCCTGGTTTATTGTCCTGAAATTATTAAAACGAATGAAAATCTGGAAAGCTTGTTTCAGGTTTTCCACAGCCAAAATGGCTCTAATGGTCAAAGAATTAGATTTCACAACTTTTTGATCTCATTGATCTGTCTTGTATATTTCACAGCTGCCAGTGGAAATCCTGTTTCTTTCCAGCGAGTTGGTTCCTTAAGCTCTCCAAAAATAATACTACCGTTGGATTCCCCTGACACCGGTAATCTGATGGTAAAGAGGCATGCTTCCTCTGCAAGACCATCTCCCGAAAAGTCAAGAGGGCAAGCACTTCATGAATCTTTATCTGTGCCTGACATTGCTCATCAGGCAAACCCAGAAGAAAAAGACAACTCTGCACCTCAAAAAGAATCCATAACCTTTTCGAGGACTAAGCCTGGGATGTTGCTCAAGCCTGCCCATAGACGAAAGCCTTCTAGTACAAGAGTTGACCCCGAGGGGCTTTCATCAACTGCAGAGGTGAAAAGTATCAAGGAGACAAAGAGCATTTTGGATTCTTCAACAGATCCTGTGTTGCTGAAGCCTACTGCACACAGGCGGAGGCTGTCGAGTGCTATGTTTGATGTTGAGACTCCCTCAGATTGTTATGAGAGTAAAACTTGTACTGAAACAAAGATCAACTTCAATGGTCCTGGAGAGGCGGTCATCAAGAATGTCCCCGAGACTCCAATAGAAACCTGCAAAGAAGATTATTCTGATAACAAGAATGTGCCAGACAAGGTTGAGAGGACATTGAACCAAACCCCTAAAGACGAGAATCGTAAGTGATGACATTCCAACACTGAGGCCCGATACTTGCATCTTATCTCCACAACTGTGTATCGTTTTGCCTTGTCTGTTAGTTGCAGGCCTGTTATAAAAATTCTCATGAAATTTGTTGAAAGACTAAACAAAATGCTTACTAACTAAAATCTAGATTTTGAGATGCCGCATGCTATAATTGTCTTATTTCTTCATTCTGGTTCCACTTTCCTTTAATTTCAAATAGTAATAGACGGAATTCGCTATATCTGTGAGGGGTTAAATAGCTTGTTTGCAATGTTCTAGATATCTCCATTTTGTAAAATTTTGCCCCAAAATTCAACATGTGAATATTTCTTTAGTTTTGTATACGGTGATTTGTTTGGTTGTCTCCCTTTTCTGGTAATACAGAGTCTCAATGAAGTTTTTAAACTTGTTTTGTTATTTTTCAGGCGATGTTTCTTTAGGCAGCAGTCAATGTACAGCGCCTGTCAAAATCGTCAATGGAGGTCCGCCACTTCTTACTCAATACTCAACCTTTTTTTTTTGAAATTGCAGATGATGGACTTACTTCTGTTCTCTCTCTATCTCTCTATGTTGTGGCTTTATTTTTGAGCAGTTGCAGTCATCCGCGGCCGAACACGATCATTAGTCGAGAGGTTTGAGAGAAGAGAAAGACTTAACAATGCTGAAGAACAAACAACTGCCCCCCGTCAAGAATTATCTATGATGGATAAAGCAAATACAGCCATGCCTGAGAGTTTCGAAACGAAAGAATCTTTAAATAGCACTATTGATCATTCGATTGATAAGCCCCCTAACCTGATTGCAGCGCACAGTCAGAGTCCTGCTAGAATAGTTTCTAGCTCTGATAGAAGAGAAGACATGATTAATAGCACAGAAGACCAAGCTACTAGTCGGCCAACCCCTAATACACCTCCTACGCTGATCAGTGGAAGTGAGAGAAGAGAGCCAGTAAAAACCCAGGAAGAGAGAGGGACCACTGTCACTCATAATGTAGTGGTACTTGCAAGAGACAAGGCACTAAATACTCAGGTTGGTGCATTTGAAAGACGAGAACGGCTTAGTAGCAGGGGAGACAGAGAAGTCACCGTGTTCCCGAATGTCATACTTGGAAGAGACAGAACACCTACAGGTGAAGACAGTAGCTCTGAGCAGAGACAAAGATTTAACAAGAAGGAAGATCCGTCTATGACGGTCATACCTAATAATGTAGCTCTCGGAAGAGACAAGATATCCACAAATCAAGTTGCCGGTTCTGAAAGAAGAGAGAGATTTAATAGCAAGGACATTCAACCAACTAGGATTTCCTCTCGTGTTGTGCCTTCAAGGGAAAAGACACCTCTGAGTTTGGGAGGTAACAATCAGAGAAGAGAGAGGATAAGCACTCCTGAAGATCAAAATCTAATCTTGTAATACCTGTGATGGAGAGAACTACTGTACCAGCTGGAGGAAGGTTTGAAAGAAGGGAGGGCTTTAATACCCCTGTGGAGGATGAAGAGAGTAATACGCCTCTTCGAACAATATCTACCATTGACAAAATGGCCTCCACACAGGTAGGCCTCTTGTCTCCTTAAAAGCAGGTTTTTTTTTTTTTTTTTAAATAAATTTTAAGTTGGCATCATTTGAGGGTTTAGAGTTGTCAATTTTGTGGTCTAAGGGCACGTATAAATGTTGGAACAAGAGGAGAATGGAATCCCATAAAACTGATCTATTTTGATGCATAATGATTCTAACAATGACATAGCGTTTTTTCTTACCAAAATTAAACAAACCTCCACCAGAATTTGTCATCTGCTTAACTTCAAACATTTGGATTAACGTGTGAGAACTTGAGGAATGGCCCAAAATAATATTGTTGCATGATTCTATACTTTTGCAGTGGTGATCTCGTGTTAGCTAGAAAAAGTAATATTATGTTCTTTAGAAGTCAGGTTCACTAAAACTAAGTCAAGCAACTTACCTCTGGCTGTGGTCATGCTTATAATGATGTTTGTAAAATTTGCAGATGGGCGAGCCTCAAGTTTCAGGGAGGGAACCAGACTCTGCAGATGATAAGGTCATTGTCGAAGTTCTGATGGAGAGTCATGAAGTTTTCTTGAGCACTCTGAGATCCCGTTTGACCAAGTTACAGGTGATTTCATTCTTTCATGTTGCTACTCTTGAGAAGTGATGATCTTCAATTCCAATCAGGAATTTATTCTTTTAATGTAATTATTGCAGGTGATACGACACTTCTTTGAGAGAAATGATATGAAAGGTGCAATAAATGCAATGAAGAAACTCCCAGATCATTCAGTGAGTATTTTTTTTTATAAGCATTCAACAAGTAATTACTATATTTGACCAAAAAAAAGTAATTAGTTTTATGACCCATAGTGGCTCTTTTGAGTTATTTTGCTGATTAATTTGAGAACATTTTCAATTTTTGGTTCAGGTTCAGGCAGATGTCATTGGAATTCTTATGGAGAAAATGGAGATGCTCAACTTAGATTTGTTTTCTTCCTTGCTTCCAGTGCTGGTGGGCTTGCTTGATAGCAAGATTGAAAGGTATTGTTCTTTTTTGCCGGCATCAAAAGTCATATTTCGGTGTTTTTGGTTGTGAGACCCGATCAATATAACAACACGAATGCTGAATATTAGTTGTATGTCAGTTTTGTGAAAATCTTTCAAGGTTCATATGCCAATTTTTGAAAATACAAAGCCTTTCAATATCATGTTTGAGGGCCTGCTGGCAAGCTATCAATGAGTCTATGTGCATGAAATGTTTCATTTCAGGGGGGAAAAAAGTTCCTGTGATTGTAATTTTCCCCTCTCTCTTGGTCTCTTCTTGAAAATGAAGAGACGTGAGGATTAGGATATTGTCTAATAAATGGTGACCTGGTACAATTTCTTTCCTCGTTCCATCCTGTTAAAATGGAAACAAAAGAAAGTTGTAAGACCTGAAAAATTCTCATTTAAAAACAATCAGAACAACTTGTGAAATCCAAGTATCCAAACATCAAAAAGATGTTTTCATCCAAACAGTTTGTTTGATCAACTGTGTTTGCAGCTATTAGATGAGATGAGAACAGTCAAAACATATTGCTGGAAATTGTTCGAGATGAGGGGAAGCGGGTTAGTTCTGTCTAGGAAATCCATCTGGGTCAATCCCCTTCTCCTCTCCTATTTGCCCAAGGGGAAAAAAGGGAAAAATGATTTAAAAGTAGCACACCAGACATACTTCTTAGATACTTTTTGAAAATGAAAGTAATTTTCATAAACTTCAATTCATCCCTTTGTTCTTTTGTCACTTGTCATGAACTTACTTCCCAATGCCGCAATGCATTCTTTGTAATGAGAATGTTCAGTCCTCTGGGAATTTAACTCGGTCGATCAACTCATGTCTCTGGTTAACAGGCACACTAGTCTTTCCTTAGAGATGCTGCTAAAGCTTGTCGCAGTTTTCGGCTCAGTTGTATTTGCCACTGTTTCTGCCCCCCCTACTGTTGGGGTCGATCTTCATGCGGAGCAAAGGTTTGGTCCAAGCTTCATAGTTTGTGTTCTGTTTGTCACGTTTATGTCTCCATGATCTTTATCCTGATTTTTGCGGATGTTATCGGTTTCAGGAGAGAGTGCTGCAAGGAGTGCTTTGGCCAGCTCCAAAAGATCCAGAAAATTCTTCCACTACTTATTAGGTAAAATCTCATCTGCTTGATCTGTAACTCCCAAGTGTTAGTTCAAATTGATAGGATATGCGTACGACTTGTGTGAAAATCCACAAGGTTGGAGGTTAGAATCCGCCAGCCCTTCGCGAGGCCACCCACACGTATGCTTGGCATATGGACTGACTTGCATGCACGAGTCCGAGGAGAATAGACTTCTCATTATATATATACATATATATATATATATATATATAAAGGGACAATTGGACATTACATGTTCCAATAAATTGTTGGAACATACACGACCCCAGTTTCTTGGTTTGAAGAATGTGTTTGAATTCCGACTGTTTTTCATCAGAAAAGCACGTGTTCCGAAGTGCCATCGAGCAGTTGTTACCTTGTTGTGTTTTTCAAGGATAGGAAGCAGAAAACTGAGACAGCATCTTGCGTTTCTGGTACAGCTTTTCCAGTTTTCACTTTCTGAAACCTATATTCGTTTTCTGATGTACCCTTCTTACGATGGGTCATGACTACGTTTTTGCTCCCCAGGAATGGGCCAACATGTTATTCTTGACCTTTCCCTTTTTGTACGTTGGGTTATGATTTATGTGTTTTCCACTTAATTTTGCACTTTTTCTTGTCTCTTCTGATTTGTATAAGGAAAAGAAGCTTTCATTTTGAGGCAGAAAATTGTCCTAGATTCATGTCTATGTCTGAAGATTATTTTGATGGTCTCGTTATTTTTGAAAAATTAATTCTCACTTTTTATATTCACTTTTATTCTCTTTCTCGGAATTTAATTTTCAAAACAAATGTATAAAAATGTGTTTGTTAGTTGTTTGTTACATGATAAAAAAATCAAAAGTTATAAATTAAAGTAGAAAAGGAAATAACTTGAGTAATATGAGAACTTATGTATGGAAATGGTAATCATAAATTAAAAGTTTAGAAAAGAAATAATTAATAGAAAAGTGGAAAAGTGAAAAATGAATTTCTGCACAGCATGTGCAAATCTTAGTGGAGAAGAGAATATTGTAGAAAACATATTCCATAAACACATTTTTACAGTTCTCCACATTTTACATAAATTTTTTCCTGCAAAAAATTGAAGATGTCCTTTAAGGAAACACATTTTACCTCTCTTCATTCAGAAAACACAGATTAGATTATTTTTATTTAAGAATAGGTCCCTTGACATGCAATTCCACATTCATCACCTGGTCTTTTTTACACCAGAAAATGAAAATGGAAAGCTGAAACAGTTTTCTTTTTCCAGGAAACAACTGTGTTTCTAGAATCACTGAAAGAAAAGCATAAGGAATGCCTCAAAACATGTCCCACATAGCACATTTACTTCTGTTTGGATCTGAGGAGTGGAGAATTTCAATAACTGGAAAACGACTGTCGTTTTTCATTGCAGACGCGGTGGCGTTGTTGCGAAGTGTGCTCTGGAGTTGAATCTCGTCCTTCAGCAGCTATAGTTTCGCCTGGCCGGTAGCACTATTTCAGCACGGCTTTCCCTTTGACCCGTGAGCTTATGCACATGGCGATTGCAACATGCTCGGAGTAGGCTATTTGCTTTCCTTCCATTTCCGCGCCACTATATCGGTGAAACGTCCGTTTCGGTCGTGTTTTCAAGAAGTGGACCGAGACAGTAAGGATCAGAAGAAATTCCCGGTGCCTCGGGTTCGGATTTGTCTGTATCTTTTTTGTGGAATGTGTATGTAATTCAAATGTATACTCCATTTGTTGAGATGAGTTGAAATACAACTGACGATCTTCTTCAACGAGCAGTGTTTCCCTTCTGCTTCTTTGAGTTTTCTATGCAGTATTAATCGCTGAAACTTTTTTTCAATATTAAATTTGTTTTTCTTTTTTAATGTCTATTTTTTCCCGTATGACTGGGTCATATCTGTCATTTCAAAGGGGCTGTGGAGGGGAAAATTGATTAAACAAAAATGGAATTTTTTTTTAATGTGATAGCCTACTACTAAGATGCTTAGGTTAGATTCAAATCGTTATATGGCTTATTTTATAATTTGAGTCAAATCTAAACACTCTTTTTGCATATGCACTACTTAGATTGAGTTAAAATATATCTTAACATCACAACATGTTTTATTTTGAACTGAACAATTACCCAAAATTAAATATAATTATATTATTAAATTAGGCTCAGAATTTGATCAAATTTATGTAAAATACTCAAGGGCCTATGATCTATTTGGGTTGGGTCATGAAATCTTATATAATTACTGGAATTTAAGCTCAAAGCAAGGTCTATTTTCAGCCTAACTCCTTGGTGGACGAATTTTTAAAGCAGATGAAAATAAATTTAAAGAATGCCGGAAAATATAAATGGGAAAGAATTAGCCAAAAAATAAAATAGTTTGTGTAAATGTACAGTGATACTTATCGTACAATCCAGTCAGCACGCCTCCTTCCAAAGACAAGTATAAACTCATTTCAGCTCATCACCATTTTAGCTATAGCAGCAAGAACCATATATAGACAGACAGAGGCTGGAGATTGACTAAGAGACTTGAAAGCTTTACTTAAGTAAGTTAGTTTTCCATATTTTAGGCAGTAACGAGTTTGGACTTATGCACAAGCCTCCACCAAGTGTGGGGGTTGGTTCTGTTTGACTCCATGGGAGGTCGTACTCCTAGACTTGTTAGTCGTAATGCCGGGAATGCCCAGCCTTTTGATTTGTAGTATGATCCCTTGGGTGTGCATGGTTCGGATCCGCATACCCCGTAGGCTGAGGAGCAAAAGGAGGAATCCGCCCGAGGAGGGGCTCGCGTCTGATTAGCTAGTTGGTGAGGCAATAGCTTACCAAGGCGATGATCAGTAGCTGGTCCGAGAGGATGATCAGCCACACTGGGACTGAGACACGGCCCAGACTCCTACGGGAGGCAGCAGTGGGGAATTTTCCGCAATGGGCGAAAGCCTGACGGAGCAATGCCGCGTGGAGGTAGAAGGCCCACGGGTCGTGAACTTCTTTTCCCGGTTCTATTCTATTCCTGCTATATAGGGATTGAACCGTAACCATTTGAGAAAGAAAAAAATCAAATTACTTAAAATCAGTTCGAACGATTCGGTTAACCGGTTAACCGGTTTTTATATAAATAACTAAATTTTATTATATAAAAGCACAATCGGTTCGGCTACAAAAATTTAAGTAAAATATATATTTTAGTTTAAAATTATATATTTAATTTTTTGTTTTATTTAATTAATAATTAGAAACCGGTTCGGTTAACCGTAATTAGCCGAATTAACGATATCAGATAATTAACCGAACTACTTCTCGACAAAAATCGAACCGTTAGAGAACTGGTTTGAACAATTTGATTATTTTTGGTTCAGTTCAATTCGATTTTCTGGTTCGGTTCTTTTTTTGGTTATTTTGAACAGCTCTAATGATACACTTCATTAAGTAATATAATATTATCTAAACCTATAAAAAAAAAACTAATTAATGTGTTTTTGGACCGTCAGTATCTAGGAAAGACTCTTAACACGTGGCGAGTGAAATTAAATGACATCATACGTATCGGCAACAGCGTTGCTGTTGTCCCCTTGTATTATTGGTAAAGTTAGCCGGTGGAAGATTCGACGCGCTTCCGCCAATCTGAAAAGTCTGCACAGCGAACGAAAAAATAAATATTTTTTTAATTCATTTATGTTACTGTAATTTAATTTAAGAGGAATCCATTTGACTGATAAAAAAAATGGAAGTATTTTGACTTCGGTTTTATTCTGTCAGCAATAAAATCATGAGATTGTGCAATCTAGCACTTGTATATAAAATTACTTCTATAAAACTATTGTTGAAATAAGAGGAAACCATTAAAATGGTCCTCAAAGTTTTGACGAGCTATTAATTTGGTCCCCAAAGTTTACAATCCATCAATTTGGTCATCATTATTCACTTCCGTCCATCAATTTGGTCCAGGCGTCAAACTGTTGTGACGGAAATCTCACGTGGCATCTAGTTGGCAGCTGACATGTATTAACAGAGTCAAATTTTATTCTGAAATATTTAAAAATGTCAAAAAAAGGAAACGACACCGTTTAGAGTATTTTGGTGCCCTCTTTCATATTCTAACGATGCCATTTTGGAGGGTTGAAAGTACATGTGTTAGCAGTATTGCATCTCAACAGCAGGAAGAAGAGATTGAAAGAATCCAAAAGGCAACTAAATGGTGTCGTTAGAATATGAAAGATGACACCAAAATGCTCCAAACGGTGTCTTTTTCTTTTTTCGACATTTTTAAATATTTTCAAAATAAAATTTGATTCCGTTAGTACATGTCAGCTGCCAACTAGATGTCACGTGAGATTTCCGTTGCCTGGAACAAACTGATGGACGGAAGTGAATAATGATGACCAAATTGATGGGTTGTAAACTTTGGGGACTAAATTGATGGCTCTTCAAAACTTTGAGAACCATTTTGATGGTTTACTCTTGAAATAACTTAAGTTTTTCGGGTTTGGCGTTGAATTTTTTTCGATCTGAACCGCTAGTATTCAGAAATCCAACGAACGTGACTAATCAATTCGAGTCGGATACGTCCATTGAGGGGTAAAACACGTTCAATATAAATATTTTCGATTTACTAGGCCTAACAATTTTTGACACGGTAGTATAACCTAACATGATATGACATGGAGTTAAGCGAGTTCGTGTTGAGCTTAAATTAGTTTCATATCTAACGGGTTGATCCATATAACCAACACCATATGACTAAATTTGTTTAATTATACGTTTATAACTCATTAACTCATTTAAACATATTAAATATATTAAGTTTATCATACACGTTCAATTATACGGATTAAACGTGTCATGCTGTATCAACCCGATTTTAAACAAGCCATGTTCATGTTTGAAGTTTCTGATCCGTTTATTTGAGAAACTTTTGACATAAATCCTTTTAAACATGACACGACACGTTCACTAGACTTACCATTTACAAGACATAAATCGGAGACCTTATTTAAAGGGAAAAGACGCATTTTCATCTCAACCAATTCATTTGGTGTTTGACATTACTTTTTTAATATTTTATTTAAAGCAAGTCAGTCTAACAAATGGTCATATTTACAATGGTACGGCGAGAAAGCACCAAAAAACAGTACATTTGTATAAATATTTACAACTCTACCCTTATTTGTTGCATGAGAAGTGGAATTACTTATATGCAAAAATCTTAAAAGATCACATTTCACAATGATATAATATTAATAATAATTTAATTGTCCTTATTGGTAATAATTATTGCAACCTCTCTAGTTATAAGCATCAATTTACGTATTTATTATAATCTGATTAATATTTTCTCACGTCACGGAGAGGTAAGATTATCCGGAATTTTTTTGTTATTGATATAGACAGAGTTATCCGACCCGACTATGGACCATTCGACTTGAACCGAGCGGCATCGACAATTATATTATCAGTCGTGGGACCGAGTTAAATCAGGTAATTGATTTATTATCTATATGTCATATTAGATCACACCCGGATAGGACATCGGAACCAACCGCATCATATACAGGTATGGGCTCTATCTATAAAAGGCAGAACATTTTCTTCTCACACTCTGGACCTAATATACATACCTCTCACCTCTACCATGTGGGGGGCATTCATACACACAATACACATCTCTTAGGGAGATCTCTCTCATTTTGACTCTCTTCATACTATCCTCTCTAACTTGAGCGTCGGAGAGCTGATCCGGGTCTCCGCGCCCGGACTTGGCTTCCTTGCAGGTTGCTCGGCTTGGATACGGACACGAAGACGAACTCGACCTCGGTTCGATGTGGACCTCCACATCAGTTATGTATAAAAAAGAAAGGGGAAAGAGGAGAATCAATGGACGTAGATAGTACTACTAATGAGAATCGAATTATACTTTTTTGAAAAATTTTAAATCGAGAATAATGTGTTTACCTCTATTATGATTTATTCTATATAGGGATTTTTACCAAAAACGATTTCATTACCCAATTTATGGGAGAAGAACAGCTCAAAATTAGGAAAGAATGTATTAGTTTTTTCCCCCTTAAGATTGCTCCAAATCTTGCTATTCTTTCTCGATGATCTGGTTCAATTTTCTGACGAGATCAATACTAATATCTGCATAGGTTGATTTTTTTTTTTGGTAAGTATACTTGCACCAATCAGTTGACGAAACTGAAGAAAATTATGAACCTCGCAAAAATTAAGGGTAAATTGTAATTTTCGTTTCTAATATTTCATACTAGACGTCGACCTGTATTATGCACAAAATTATTCATTGTATAGTTAATTAAAAATTCTTACTTTGATAATTGAGTTTTTTTGCAGATAATTAATATTTAAAGAGTGTATAAAAAAGTAAATAAATAAATCATATAATTAAAAATAGAAAATTAGAGAACAATTATTTGGTAGTTGTGGTTATAAGAATGATTTTACCATTTCATCCTCATCTATCCTTTTTTTATTGGTTCAAAATATATTTATCGGTGGTTTTCAGGGAGTTCAAAAGTGAAACGAACTAACACCACTTCTCTCATATTATAATAAATAATCATAACTGTTATTCTCAATCTCATTTTATCATTCATCAATATTTAAAAAACCTAATAAGTTTGTCATGTGCTAACATTCTGGTCCTCAATATTTAAAAATTCTAATAATTTAGTCCATCCGTACATATGTAGGAGACGTATGACAGATCTAAAGGGATATAATAAAATAAATCAACAAAAAAAATAGATTAAAAACATGTGAAATACATATAATATTTCATAAAATTTTCTGAGTTCGGGGATGATCGAAACCAACTCAATAATAAAATTTATATGACTAAATTGTCGGCCTTAAACTTAACATACGATGTCAAGAAGGAGAAAGCATAGGATGTAACAGCGGTATCACATCAATGTTCCCATTTGGTGTCACAGGCCAATGAAAGTTGACCGAATCAACAGTTCTATAATAAGGAATATACGCTAAAAAAAACATATATTTCTTTTCCAAACCAAAATACCCTAAAATCCTAAAAAAGCCCATGCCCAACAGTACTTGACATCTTGCTCACCTTTGTAATTGATACCAAGATTTCTTAGAATTTTTAAATTTTTATTTAGAATTTTAGTTTTTTTAATTTGAAAAAAGATTTAAATATATGATTTGTACTCTTATCATGAAATTATTAATGTGATTAACTATTATTAATTTATTATATTATATGATAATACTGATACGGTATTACTTTTACACGGCAAAGTCTTCCTCCTCGAAAAGGCCCAAAAGAAGGATGTAATTTTAATTCGCGATACCATGAACCTTTTATGCAAAATATAATTTTTAGGTAATATCTTCACTAGAAAATTAAAGTGTTAATACAGGAAAATAGCACAACTCCTCCACAATTTTTCAAAACTAGCACCAGTTTGTAATAGTTTGAAAAAATAGCACTATTTTATGTTAAAAGTCAAATTTGCCCCTCCACCCACTTGCCCCTGCCCTCTCCTTCTGCGGCTGCCGGCGACAAGCATCTCCGGTGGGTAGGCCGGCCGGCGACGAGAAGCACCTCATGCTCGTGCGACTGGCGTTGAGTGAGACGGCGCGATGGCCGACGGCGAGATGGCGCGACGGCTGACGACGAGATGGCGCGACGGCTGACGGCGAGATGGCGCGACGGCTGACAGCGAGATGGGCGACGGCGCGACGACTCGACGACGCGACGGGGGACGGGGGACGGCGCGACGAGGGGCTTCGGGGGCCGGGAGACGAGGGGCGTCGGCCGCCGGGAGAAGAGGGCGATTGGGCGCCGGGCGACGAGGGCGATCTGGCGCCGAGCGTCGAGCGCCGGGTGACGAACGGGGTCGGGCACCGGGAGACGAGCGGCGGCGGGTGCCGGCGACGAATGGAGGTGGGCGCTGGCGATGAACGGTGGCTGGCTGCAGCTGCAGCTGGAGGCAGGAGGAGGAGGAGGAGGAAGAAGAAGAAGAAGACGCGCAGAAGAGGGAGAGAGAGAGGAGTTTAAAGTGAGAGGGGTAGGTTGAGAATTATGAAAAAAGGATATATATAGTGGTGCTAGTTTTGAAAAGTGTTATAAGGTGGTGCTAGTTTTGAAATTTTTTATTTTATTTGTGCTAGAAAAATTTTCACCTCAAAATTAAAACATTTTGTGGTGTCAGGAGCATAGTTTTAAAAACCGGACCGGACCGGCCGGTCTGACCGGTCTGACCGGGAACCGGACACCAACCCGGTCCGGTTTTGCTAATTGCTCCATTTGCATCAAGGACCGGGTTGGACAGTGTGAACCGGCCGGTCTGATCTGGTTTTCACCGAACCGGTCAAGAAACCGGTCAATGAAGAAAAACAAAAAAGTTAAAAAATAAAAAACAAGAGCCAAAAATAGAAAAAAATTAAAACTAAGCTCTAAATTAATGTATAGAATATAGCAATCTTATTTGTAAAGTTGAAATTATAAATTAATGTATAGAATATAACAATTTTATATTCATATTACTAATTTTATACTATTATAAGTATTATTTGTAAAAACCCGGTTAGACCCATCGAATCCCGGTTGAACCCAAGAACCCAAGAACCCATACCTTGACCGGTTTCCGGCCCGGTCCGGTTTTAAAAACTATGGTCAGGAGTGACAATTATTTTTAAAAATAAATTAATTATCTAATTAAAATTAATGTACGGAAACCTATCAGACAAGGTCACGGAATAAAGCTGTCCTGCAGTGAAGGAACCAGACCTCTGAGCGACAGTCTGTGTCTGCGTCTTTTTAGTTTTAAATCGTTGCTCCCTTACAAGAAATTTTGTTATCGTGTTAGTAACTCTGAATTTTTCTTAAATTTAATTTGATTATATTTCATTTGAATTAAATTGTTGAATAGCCTATGAACTGAATTGCAGAAACTTTTTGAGCTATCGATGTTTTCCAGCATCGACAAATCGATACCGAGTTACTAAATTAGGCTCCTAGAAGTCAAGATAATATTTATTTTAGAGAATTAATTATAACTTCTATCATTATTTTTCTCCCTTCTTCATTTATGAATTTAATTTTTATCTAAATACATTTGGAAATATGTTTATAATATTGCAAAACACGATAAAAAAAATAAAAACTATACAATCCTTGGGACGAGCCCATCTGTGATTTTTTTTTTAAGAAATTCTTATAACGTGAAAAAATATCAATTAAAATATGATAAAGGGATAAATTAATATTAATCATTCAAACAGTTGCTATAATTATTACTAATGAAAATAATTCGATTAATTTTTTCATCATCACATTATTACGAGGTAGGAGAATCTAAAATTTTTTCGTTGATCGAGGCAGGCAGAGCGGAAAGAAAAGGAAAAAATTTAGGAAATATAAAATAGGGAGAAAAATGCTCTAGGGATATCGGAAAGCGGGTTAATTTTAAATGATCTTATTTCATAATAAAATAATTAAAATATATTAATTAATAGTAATTTTGGTAATTACTCGAGTTATTAGTACATGCTTTTTCATTTGTTACAATTTTTGGTACTTTTTATGTCATACGATGAGACATGATTACTTAAAAATTTTTCAATCCAGTGGGATGGAAATAATAAAAATGTGTAACTAAACCCTAATTGACCTTCCCTAGATCGAGCAAGAGAATTTCACTTTTCTGTCTACCCTTCTTGTTGTAGCTCAATTTTTTCTAAACTTATTACTTATTCTTCATATTTAATTTATCAAAAAATTACAAATTGTAAAATTAACTTTAAATAAAATGTTATTTAATCGTTTATTATATATTCACTTTTTAGTCAATTTTATTAAATCACAAAATCCGTGTGTAGGACCGGTCTAATTCCAGTATGTGTGTATATATATTTTTTAGTGTACAGAGGAGGCACGTAGGCTTAGAGAGAGTAGAAGGAAGAGGAGATAAAATGAGCACGGAAGGTCCACCGGTGGGATCGAACTCATGACCTCAAGTCGAAATCAGTATCGATTATACTAAACCCTCTTTCTCTATATTATTTTCTTTATGAAGGATTTCCTCTTATTCTCACTTTTAATTCCCATTGTGGCACTGTGCATTAAAAAATGAAATCGAACTTAAATTGGTACTGAGACATGGGTATCACAGTAAATTCAACGTTATATAACCATTCATTCACCGCATTCTTGCACTACTTATTTCCCATTCCTTCTTCTCTTTCTCGCTCATTTAAACTACTTTCACCAGCCATAGCTTTACAAGGTTGCGTGAGATGATCGTCCACTTAACTCAAGAAAATTCATTAAATTCTATATATTCTATATGTATTTAATGCAATTTTATCAATTTTCAGTCGAATTATCTTATATCGCCTTATTGAATCTGTCGTATTTCTCCTCCATTGAATTTCATCCCTGAACAAGTTTCCGATTTCTTCTTGATTTTCACATTTTCTTGACCATCAAGCTGTAAACACAAAAATAGTCATGTCAATTTTAATTGCCTCAATCTTCTTTTAAAACTATTTAATTTGTGAATATATAAATCAATCTTTATTCGAAAAATTAATTATAAAATTAATCACTTCAACGTGCGCGGGCTGGTAGATCTAATCAATTTCATTAACATAATATATGCCGTGTGTGTGTGTGTGTATATAATATGTATAGACAAGACGAACATCCCCAGTTAAACCGTCAATTTCGATAAACTAATTGACGAGGTTAGGTGTAGCGTGCGGGGGATCAAATGCCGCCTTAATTAATTAAATAATATTATATTCAGGACGTCCTGAACATTGACGCCACTTTTTAATTGGTTAATAATTAGACGTGTTTTAGTGCAAAACATTAAAGTCACGTCTGTCTGGGACCACTGCTAGATGGCTGGCGGGAAAGAACACTATGCTTCCACGTGTCCACGAAGTGGAAAACCGTGCCCGGTGATTGACCAGGCCGGGAGTTTCCGAGTTAGGTAGCGTTTGCTTTCAATTTTTTATCAGTAGAAAAATGAGGGCTGCAATAGTGTCGCATAGTCACCTCCGGCTATGCATTGGTCGGTTTTCCTATTCAATCCATAAACATATTAGATGAATTAAAATATTAGTATTAATACAGTTTTCATCAATATAATACTATTAAAGGTCTAATATTCTGTAGAGGAAGTATACCCATTAGAATTCAGGCTGGAAAAAGTTACTTCAACAATTTTACTCAAAGTGAGACTCGAGTATGTGTCCTAGATAGAGCTAATGTTTTTTTTCTTTTACGTACAGAATAAGGTAATCTCAAATTACAATTTACTTCATATATTACAAGTTATAAAACTTTATCGTATCTAAGATTATATATGTTAAAATTTTACAGTGTGATCGGTAAAGTTTTATATTAAAAATATATTATATTATCATATTATATCAATTTTATAATTGTTTTACCTATGGTTACGAAGTTTTCCAATAAATTTTACCATGATCTCACATTCCCAACTATTATTTAAGAAAATTCTAAAAATATTCAAAATTTCCTCATAATGTTAAATATTAATGTAATCTAATAATAGTCGGTCCAAACTCTCCGTCCAAGGAATAAATGAAGATAATTTAAAAAATCAATATGAATTGATGAAATTTATGTCATCAAGTAATAAGAACCTCGTCTATTTTCATTTTTCCCCTACCGTCCGTTATTAAAAATTTTAATGGATACGGACTAAAACTCCGTCGATTATGATGGAATTTTTAACCACTGAAATACAAATGTCTAATCGACAATAGCTTAAGAGTAAACTGACCAAAAACCTAAGTGGAACGTCTCGATAATCAACACGCGATTGCAAGTGTCACACATAGGTGTTCACATGATCTCCGTGAACATTGCACTCGATCGTTAATTAATGTCAGTGCCTAGTCTTTGCGAACTGTCACTATCCCGCCACCTTGTGTTATTAAAACTCTTTCGACTTACGGATTTCCATCGGTTTCGCTTTATCCTCGTGTAGTGATCACAAGATGTTAGCTAAGAAAGCTCCTTTTAGAGTGCGAGAAACTCTTGCATGCCATGGGATATTGCGTAAGCGTGGTTGGTGGTGTCACAAAACAATGTAAATTAACCATATCGGTGAATTTATAAGAAAGATTTAAACGGTAGATTATAAAATCAAATCATAAATAAAAATTTTAAAAAACTTAAGAAATCCTTAAAAACCATAAAAATAACTTGTATTTTATTAAGTTCGATATCTATTTCCCCTTCTCACCAAATGATATCGGGTTTTTAAGGATATTTTAGATTGTTTTTTAGTATTTTTATTTAGGTTCTTAGAGTTTTTTTAGTTTTGAGAGATGTTTGAATTTATATTTTAGTGTATAAATTCTCTCTTATAAATCTGTTGATGTAACAAATTCTTATTAGTTCATAACACTACGAAACAATGTTCACGAGATATATAACGCATTAGCATATACAATTTTTATGGGCTAAAATATTTTTATTTGTATCAGTGTTAGACATAAGTTCAATAGAATCTGATTAATTCAGTTCGAGCTGGATGAGTCCACTAAAAGTAAAACTCTCTCAAAGCGAATTTTCTCCATTCATATGACTCGAATTCGAGTCCCTATTTAGGGGAAGATGCACCATACCATATTAACCGATCCACTTTGATTTGTTTTGGCTAAAATATTAGCAAATGCATAAGTTAATAATCATAACAAGTGCTGTGATGTGAACTAATATCACACCATTTACTCTTATAAATAATTCCAACCCAAATTAATATTTTTAATACGATTGCTTCATGCAGAGGGAACAGATTATTAGGTTAGGTTTCGTAGTTATGAATCGCATAGAATGGAATTAGATGAATATTTTATCATCTCTTTTCTTTTTTTTTAAAGGTAAATAAGAAAAATATTCATTCATAACTTAAAAGAAGTCTAATAGTCGAATCATTTTATCTTTTTACTTGATCACACTTTTGAGAGTTAGTGATATACATTTCATATGATAGATTTTTGACTTAATTTGATGGAATGAACATTTCTTCCAAGAAATGGAAGAATGTTCATTTCATTATTTCCTTTAATTACATTCTATCAGAATCTCTAAATTGATCACGAAACTTAAATTTTATATTTATATATTTCATTTTATTTTATCGAACTCATTTCATTCCTTTCCTTTCCATTACTCATACCTACCATAACCTTAGTTGTTTTTCCATGTTTTTATAAAAGAATAAAAAAAAAAGGAAAAACACTATTTTCTTGTCAAAATTGTTTGATGAGTTGGCCATCCACTCTTCGTGATTGGTAGACTAGTGTTTTGTTGGATGGCCGACACCGCGGAAAGTCAGTGGCTGGTGACAGGCACTGATTTAGCGGCGCAGGACCATTACTAGAGAAATCTAAAAATTTCATAAAATATTATAGACTTCTTACTTAATTTTATTTAATTTTTATTACATTATAATAAATGACTTGGTCCCTAAAATCGTCATATTGTGCTTTTTATAGAGTTTCGTCCCCTGTAAGTTTTTTTTTTTTAATCAGTTCGGGTGAGCTCTTCTTGTATTTACCCAATCATTTCAACACTTAAGGGGCAATGTAGGAAAATCACCCTGACACGATCCAAATGATAAACCGTGTTGCCGTTGAACTAACTTCACCTGTAACATTAAAAAAGTCCACTAGGGTAAGGTTCAATTCATCTATTACTTCAGGGAATAGCTAAGGTAGTTTTGGTATTCAGCAAAAAAAAAAATATCTTTTTTTATTTTTAAAACTACCATCTATAATTAAGTTATACGATAGTTTTAAATTTTTTATTGTCATTTCAATTATCTCGTTACTTTCCCTTTTTTCCACGAGATATTTTACTATGAAATTATGTATAGGTCTCTCAATAATCACAATTATCTAAACCTATTTTTTGACGAGATGTGATTTGACAGTAGTATTTTAGTACATTGTATCATTCGAAAAACTTTGGTTCGTGGGAATGTGACAGTTGGTTGATTTGTTCATAACAATATTTTTATCTTTTTCAGTTATATTCAACGTATTTACCGTGCATGGCACGAGTAATTCACTAATTTAATTAATTGGAAAAAATTACCACAATCAGATATTTTCCTTCTTTTTTTATATGCTAGATAGGTTTTTTTCCTTCAAACAAATACGATGCTAAGAAATTTTTAGATGATTTTACTTCATCATATGATGTAAGAAAATACCAAACAGATTGTGATAAATAGAGAAAATTGGTGTTAGTCACCCAAGTGAAGCAATTGAATTAATTTTTCTCACTATATCACGATAAGATATAACCATTTAAGATTTTCTTTAGGATGGTGGTTGCCTTCAAATGACTTTCCCACAAAATCAGTACTATTAGATTACGATACGTGTAAAGTTTTTACAGTTTTTGAGAATCAACTTTGCACGTATCAATATCTGAACGGTAATTTATCGAACTAACTCATTATATATTTATTTCACACTGAATATTTACTCAGTCAGGAGATAGTCCACCATGAAATGGACACACAATATGACATTATTTATGTGGTGAAACTTATTAATAAATTAAATCATTTCAAGATTTTTATATGACTTAAAAAAATAACTCTAAAACAATTTAATCTTTGATGTACAATGAGGTATATAGGCCTAGAAGTGATAGAATGAAAAGAGAGTAAAAAGAGCATGAGAAGTCTCACAGATAAGATCGAACTTAAGATCTATGGATTACAATGCGAGAGCGGTATCAACTGCATCAAATTCCCTATCTCAAAAATTTAATTTAATTTTATCAATTAATATTATCACATAAATATTATTATAATATATAACACTGTTTATAAATGGCTTTTATTTGAATTACAGTCGGTGCCCAATTTTGCCTGTCCAATGAATAATGCCGTCTTCCGACGAGGGACACGAAAGAGCATCAATTCAACACGTGTTCACTTTTGTGCATCTCTGGTTGGTGACGTCATTCTACCTTGACCTTGATCTCTTCCTCTCCCGGGATCACTTGAAACCTAAATGGCTGCAGAAAATTTTAGATGGTTTAGTCTTACGATAGTAAGATAAGAAAATATAAATAAAATTGTTTTAATTAATAGTAAAGTCTCCTGCAATTCAATTAAATTTTTTCTCCTAATGAAAAAAAATTTAAATGGTCGTACATCATAATAATATAGTAATAAAGAACTAATTAAATTATTTTAATTAATACTAATTATGATAAATACTATAATAATTAATAATAACTTACTCATTTTACTATATTTTAATTAGTATTTTATAATAAAATAGGATCACTTAAGAATTTCTGTTCTACGTGGAGAGTTTCTAGAAGGAAACTGCAAGAAAATAGGAAATGTCAAGCAAGAGTTGGTGGATTGTTCAATCAGTTCCATTAGGATGCTAGTAAAAGTCTTACAGTTTGGTGGTATGTGATTGCGCACCGATTTTACATTCGATAGTTTTGCATCTCGAGACTACGATGTTAAATTCTGCTGACATGTTTAGCTTGTGTGGGAATCCTGGATATTATACAATAATATATTTTTTTATTTAAGAAAATTAAGAAAAAAACCAAGCAAAACAGAGCAAAGCTCTAGCAACCTTAACTGAGGACTAGAGAGTCGACGGCTGGAGTACGTAGGAGTGTAAATAAAAAATCGAAAAATCAAATAATTGGGAAACCTGATCCAATCCGAAAAACTCGATTTATGGGTCTTGCATAAATTTATAGTGGATTTTAAGGTGTAATAAATTGGACCCAAAAATCTAGGCCTCGAATCGAAAATACATGATGCCTGGGATCGGCTTGAAATTATATAAAAGTGTAATATTATATGATAATCTAATTTATTCTTGGATTTTAATAATATAAATAATATATTTAATATTTTGGAATTTAAATTCCAAATTATATTTTTATTTTTGATCTTATTAATATATTAAAATACTCATAATTAATATTTTTTTAATTATTATAATAAATTTTACTTTATTATCTTATATTAAATTTATTATTATACTAAAAATAATGAAAAAATTAAATCCGAAACACTGGATTTTCATAATTCTCAATGAATCTCGGAACATGTTTTAACCTTGAAAAACTACACGAAAAGGTCAAGAAACGATAATTCCCATAAAACCCTACCCATTACACCCCTGCCGAGCCCAACCATCCTCTCTGCGTCCCTATTATTTTATTTTTATTTTCTTAAATTTTCTTAAATTAACAAAGTACTATATTACCTTACCCTGTCAGCAGGATTTACTATATCAACAAAATTAATTTAAACTTAACAATTTATACAATGTCGTAAAATATCTATTTAGATCTACAAGAGATTGGAATAATTTCATTCAGAAATCTTAACTATATTAGATAATAGTATTCAATTATTTGATAAATATAATAATTTCTAGTTTTTAAAAAACAGTGTGATGGCAGTTAGAAGGTTTTCACCATTGGACACATTACCCGGCAAATTCTGTCAACAAAGAGACACATCTCATGTTGAATTGTCAATCGACATGGATGAATTTAAAGGGCACGGGGAAATTTAAACCTAGAAAAAATTCATGAAATGCTGTGAATTTCATCTAATTTTTATTTATTTTTATTAAACTATCTTATTTTATTTTATTAAATCTATCATATTCCTTTTTTATTAGGTTTCGTTTTCTTGGATAAATTTTCTGAATCTGTTTCTGATATTGAATCGAGTGTCCGGAGACAAAGCAACTATTCTTAATAGCAACGTTGTTAAGCTACCTCGTCTGGAAGACGGAACCCCTCTTTTTGTTTTTTTTTTTTTCCTTGAATGTAAATTGTACTCGGTAGGTAGCCAAGATAGAATATTTTTTAAATATCATTTACAAGGATTTTTTTTTTAAATTCTTAATAGAAAATGCAGTGGGTAAATTTAAAAAGAAAAGTTTTTAACATTGTCCAATTAGTGTTGGCCAGGGTAAGGCGGCAACCGGGCCCGTACTATTAGGAAGGAAAAAAAAATCTTGGATGGTGTTATTCTACACTGACGTGATGACTAAAAATTAATTAAATTATTTTAATTAGTAATAATTATGATAACTGTTTCGGTAATTAATACTAACTTGTTCGTCTGTTACAGTTTAATTGATACTTTTTCATGTCACGTGATGAGATAAGATTACTGAAGAATTTCTGACAAGCAAGCTCCCTCGACAAAAGCAATTCGAGGCGAAACCAAATCTATGTTGTGTCACTAGCCGACGATCCGGATAAATCTTGTAACGGTGATTCGTTCGTGTTCGTGACATTGTTTATCCAATTGTCAAACCATCTCCGTGTTATCAATGGTATGTTCATCTCCAAGCGATCCTTGGCCTTGACATCACTTGTCTTCTCTTCTCCCCACTATTTGCATATTAAAAATGAGATTTTTATGAGAGAGTTATTGGTTTTTCTTTGTTTTCCGTTTGTTCTTTTGTCCAATAATTGTTGCTTCCTGTGGATGGCCCAAAGGATAAAACCCAATGGATGTGCAGAGGAAGATAAAATCTTCTGTCCGTCGTATAATATAGACGATACAGATATAATATATTTATCAAATAGAAATTTATCTTTTACATTTTTTAGAATTTACCATTTATTAAATTATTTTAAGTTTTTTTACTATTTGTATATTATTTCTAATTACAGTTCACTATTTATTTAAAATTTTTTATATTTTTAAAGATTTTTTAAAATTTAATAATTATAATTATATAATTATTAATAATATATCAAGTCTCAATTTTATAAATATATTACATTAATATTACATATCTAATATAACCCTTTTGCTAAAAACTTTGGGAGGGCGTTAGAGAGAGACTGAGAGCGGTCGGACTCGGACCTTGACGTGAGAGGATCGACAGTGTCACTCCGCCCGTCGGCGCGTCGAATCTCGCGGCGCATGCATACATGCATCACGGGCCTCCATCACCCTCCCTGGAATCCTGGCTCCTCTCTCTCTAGAACCACTTCTCTCTCTTGACTCCTTCCTCCTCCCCCCTTCCCCCCGGTCCCCCTCTCTCCCTCTCCTCCCTCTGCGTAGACTGTTCAAAAACTCTGAAACTTTCCTCTTCCTCTCTGTCCGTTCCTCCAATCTGCGAGTCTCTGGTTCTTCAGCTCAGACTCGCCGGAGCTCAGCCCCAGCTGCAGCTCAACCTGTCGTGTTGTTTTCTTGCCCACTGGGATCGCCGGAAGTCCATGATTGCTCGTGAGTTCTCTTTACCCCTACCCTGTGTTTTCGGGTTTCACATACAAGATTGATTCTTCCCTTTCTTTTTTAATCAACTTTGAAAATCCACGACTTTTGGGTAATGAGAGAGATTGCAATCTTCTGTGGGGGATCGGTGAACTCTTTGGCTGCATGGAAGGCCTTATTAACCGTATGGGTTGTTCTTAGTTTATCCACTGATCAAAGGAACGTCCAATCCCTTGCAACATTTTTTGGATCTGATCGGCTGGATTTTCTTTCTAAGTTCTCCCTTGTTGTTCGATTCGTTGTTTTGGACTATAAGATCCATTGCCGTATCGATGGAAAAGTTGCTGTTCTCTCGTGGCGGCCCTTTGATTTTTGTTCTTCTAGCTTGCTAATCATTAGGACGATTTGAATATTATTGGCTAATTACTGATTTTGAGTCCCTTTCTGATTGTTTGGTTACCATTTTCTTTTCATTTTATTTGAAATACTTACTGATTGCATTGCACTATTGATCTTTTGAAAACTTCTGCTTGATTCTAACACGGATTTTTTTAACTTTTCAAATCTAAACATACCTTATTCTGCTTTTCTTTATTAGGTAATGATCCGTTTCAGTTGTAAATAAATTAATGCCTTTCTTGGAGGGATTGTTGGTATAAAAGAAGCAGTCGAAGTTTTTTTTTTCCTTGTTGCTAAACTCTGAAGTTTTACATCTTTGAAGCTGTCCAGCAGACTCTCTGGGAAACTTATTCGATGATACTTAGTTCAATGAAACATCAACAATTTCTGTATTCAAGATTTTCAAAATTCCATTCAGCATCACTAACCTACATAGTTTCGGTAGCTGCTGTTCTTATGCATGATGGGTCCATTTTCACCATGTGTAATGTGATGGAGCATTTGTTGGCTTCTCTCTTGTGGCACAACATTGTCAATGATTTGCTTGTCTTCTTTTTAGATGGTGTCAGGCTGGATGCATTACTGATTAAGCCTTCGCTCGAAGTTTCAACCCAGTTTGTTATGAGAACAGGTAGTAGAAGCCTTGGTTGTCTAAGAAGTACTTAAAATCGTTGAAGATGAATTTTAGAAAAAGGAATCCATTTCATGATGGGGTAAGTTTCGTGCCGTCTTCATGATTCAAGAAGACCAAGGCCTTGAATAATTCAGTGATAGCACTAGAATTTTTCTCCAGGGAAAATGTGGAGTCAAAATGAAGCAGTTGCCATGCATGGGGTTACTGTGCACAGGAATGCTGTTTATTGTGTATAGAACAATGATATACCAATACCACGAAACACAGGTTAGGTCCTTATGATGCTATCTGCTTGCATGGGTAGACATTCATGTATTCCATTTAAAATTCTTAATGCTGTTTTTGTTTCTTGTAAGTGGGAAATTTTTTTTTTTGTTATTTCAGTTTTCACTCTATGAAAATGGAGAAAAATTGTGATGTACTACACCTGACAGGGCATTTTATTATTCAACGTCTAGGAAACTTATTTTCTAGAGCCAAATGTGACCCTGTGCTCTGTACGGTGTAGCAATAATTCATGATTTCCTTGCTGTTAGGTCAAGCAATTTGGTTAATTTCGCACTATCAGTGCTCTTGTAACTGTTGAGTTAATCTGTTAAAATTGTTTACTGACAAGTCCTTCACACCGATCAAGGTGTTAAGGTATTTCAACATGATGTTGGATTATTCTTCAACTGCTTTATTCCGTGCATTTCCAGTTTTTCATATTTTTCCATGGACAGATCGTGTAATTCACGACCTTAATTTTCAGCTCACTGATGGTTTGGCTTGTCGATATCATGTTTATCTTGTCTTTCTACTTCTTAAGTTATAACAACTTTTCTTTGACATTATCTTGTGCTTGGCAGATGGATTCAAGGATGTATCCATTTGACGCATCAACGGTAAAAGTCCTATTCATGATTGTTCTTCCTAGGTTCTATTATTCATATCATCTCGTTTCATTTTAAATATTGGGCTTGTGCTGTTTCAGGAAATCCACGTTTCCTCTTGGCAGCTGAGGAATTTGCCTCGTGGGATTATGCAAGCTGCATCTGACTTAGAGTTGAGGCCTCTATGGTCTCATGGCAGTTCAAACTCAAAGGTCAGAGTCAGTATTGCGTGTGCTTTACCATCGATATCTCCATCTACTTATGATTTTTTTTCCCTGATATCCAGACCAAATTGAAATCCTTATACTCTTGGTTCTGGAAAGTAGGCGATAAATTTTCAAGCTCTCTATTTCTTTGTTGAAATGGAGACTATAGAGTGAATAAAAATACATTGCATTGCCCTCTGCTAGTTTATAGTTCCGCATGTTCTGTGAAGTGCAATCTCATGTTCTTCATTCTGTAAAGCTGGACATTTTATACAATGGAATGATGAGGGAAAGAAACAGAATCTTGTGTAGGGTAAAACATTACATAAATCAACCCATAGGATGCAATATTGCAAAATCTGAAGTCTTATCAATACATTAATCTCAGGTTGATGATTCTGGTGCCAAGGTTGTATATCCTACAGGCCATAATTTATTGGCTATGCCGGTTGGGATTAAGCAGAAGCGTCATGTTGATACTATTGTGCAAAAGGTAGTCATTTTTGTGATGTTTGGTAGTGGGAAAACTTTAGTAGAATTTCATTAGATCTTTAAAGACAAAACCGTTCCTCATGGTTCTTGCCCTTTTCTTGCAAAATGAAATGGAATATGGTATTTTTCTTGGGGGAAACCAGAGTTGCACCCTCTCTCTAATCTCTTCGATTTCAGTTTCTTCCAGAGAATTTTACAGTCATGCTGTTCCATTACGATGGCAAATTGGATGGGTGGAGCGACTTGGAGTGGACTGCCAAGGCATTACATGTTGTTGCTCGGAACCAAACAAAATGGTGGGCATATTAAATCCTTTGCTGGATCAAAAAATGTGTCCTGTTGAAGGAGTGAATGTTAAAAAAAAAAGTATCCCTTTTTGTTCCTGTTCTCCAATTTACTCTAGGATAATGTAGAAAATAAAGAAAAATACTTTGTCAGATATGCCTTATCCTCCAACAGTCATGTATATTTTCTTCCTGTTCCATGGTTTTCCAGAAAAAAGAATGGTAAAATGAAAAGCTTGAAAATGTTTCGATGTTTTCCAGAGTTAACTTTTTCTTTTCTTCATATATCTAAGTTTGAAGTATTTGAAAGAAGTTTGTGAACACTAAGATACCCATTGATATCTCAATAGCATTTTTTAGACGGGGTTATTTCTTCGCAATAACCTAGGCTGTTGGGTGTATACTTGTGAACATTGGATTGCTTATGAATTTTGTTTATTGGAACTTCCCTTACTAGGTGGTTCGCAAAACGTTTTCTGCACCCAAATGTTGTTTCCTTATATGACTACATATTCCTCTGGGATGAAGATTTGGGAGTTGAAAACTTTCATCCAGCAAGGTATAGTTACATTGGCTCTTAAAATCTATTCTTTTCTTGGGAATTTAAATTTAATTGAGGAACTTGACACAGGAAAATACTTTTTCTTTTTGCAGATACCTGAAGATTGTGAAATCTGCAGGATTGGAGATATCTCAGCCTGCTTTACACCCGAACTCAACTGATATACATCACCGAATAACAATACGTGCAAGAACAAAGAAGTTCCACAGGTGAGTGAAATCCATCCATAATCGTTAAACATCAATCTGCCTGGGGAGTTGTCTCACTTTGGTGTGAATGCCTGGAGCAGGAGGGTCTGGGATATTAGAGGTAGCACGAAGTGCACGAACACCAGCTGGGGCCCACCATGTACCGGGTAAGTGCAACACTTCCTGCTTATTTTTATGTTATCATTATCTATAAACAAAATTTATGCAAGCGTAGTTCATAGACTTGTTTTTCTTAGACATTGTAATAGGAGCTGTTCTTCTGTTTTTACTCTGTGTGTAGATTTGTGGAAGGCATGGCCCCGGTTTTTTCAAGATCTGCTTGGTTTTGCACTTGGCACCTTTTACAGGTATGTTTCAGACCTTGCTAGAAAAGTTATAGCAGGGCCCCATATGATTATGCTTGCAGATAAACAGGCTCTCTTTTCTTATTCCAACACTTGTTCTAACACGACCTTGTTAGTCAGAGATTCATAGTCTTGTTACTTCTGATTGCATTCGCTTGTCAAATTATTATAGCCATCTACTTTGTCCGTTCTGTCTCACTGGTCGGAGTTTCTCTTTTTCATATACAGAATGACTTAGTTCACGGTTGGGGAATGGACATTAAACTCGGTTACTGTGCACAGGTAGGACTCTGTCCTGCTGTAACTGAAAACCGTCATGTGGTTATTGCAAAAGTGATTTTTCTATACAGCACATACCAATACTATGAGAAATATTTATGTAATTTTTCTCCTATATATATATGTGTGTGTGTAAAACAACTGTTTTGAAATCGTATCCGAATTATGCTATTGGATTCATGCTTACTGTATGCTACGGCTTACCTTTGAGTTTTTTTGATTGGGGGTTTACAGGGTGATCGAACGAAGAATGTCGGGGTTGTCGATAGTGAGTATATATTTCATATGGGTATACAAACTCTCGGTGGGAGCAGCCATCCAGGAAAAAAGGTTTCACGCATTTCTCTTTTGTTGCTCTGAAACAATGAAAAATATAAAGAAACCTCAATATGGTCGTGTTCCTTTCCTATACCCTGTTGTTGACCGTTTGATATGAAGGGAGATTATGCGGGTTCCTTCTAGTTAGTTGCACTGTTGTCTCAACCACAAGTTTGCTTACTAGTTAACCCTCTTTTTTTGTCCAGGCATCATCTTCCGAGGAACAATCCAAGGTCAGGACCATCTGTTGCTGTTATCTTTTCCTCATAATAAACACCAAGCCTCTGACTCAGTTTCACTGATTCGACAATGTCTTGTCTGTTTTCTTATTTCTACTTATTCCAGAAGCATGGTTCTTCCATCGACGTTCGAGCAGAGGTGAGACTTGGTTATGGTCTGGTCATTTTATAGTGTGCTTCATAAATGTAACATTCTCCGAGAGCTAAACCGGATCTGGATGTCTATGGAATTCTGATGGGCTTCTGCTGGCAGATCCGAAGGCAATCGACGAGGGAGCTCGAGATCTTCAAGAAGAGGTGGAACAAAGCGGTGGAAGAAGACAAGGACTGGTCCGACCCTTTTACCAAGGACACGGTGGTGGTCACGGACGAATACGAAAGGAGGAGGAAAGTGAAGCGACGACGCAACCATCGGGCATGAACACTGCTTGTTTATTAAGTGCTAGTAGGATTGGTTCGGGTCAACATGACAGATAAAATTTCTCCCCTCCACACCTGTGAGCTTTAGAATAGCAAGCATTGGATGCTGATGATTAAATTCATTATTTCCTCTGGCCTCATTACCTGTTTAGCTTTTCGCCATTGGAATTTTAATGGCATTATTTCTACCATCTGTAAAGGCAAGTCGGGGGTTCTGTTGTCATACTGGTCGATGCTTTCTCGGGGAGGAAGGAATCTGGAATGTCAGGGAATTGGGGAACTATCGCTTACAAGCTTAGGATGTGGGCTGGAGGTCATTTTACACGACATCAAAGCAGATTACTTGTTAGATCAACGCTCTGTCAAGTCCGATTATGACTTTTCTGTTGTCATTTAAAAGTTTTGAGATTGGAAGAAAAATGCTCCACTGTGGTCAATGAATTGATTGAGTTCCGATTAGTCTCACTCATTTGCATTAAATTAGTGAGTTGAAAGAAGAGAGTTCATTTCCTGGCTACTTGTTTCGTCGTTGAAGCATGGAAGAAATGTCTTATTAGAGGTAAATTGTTGAGAGCAAGAGTTTAAGTATCCGTGCAAGTGTAGTTCAATTTGTCCTGTTTGCAATAGTGCTGTTAAGGATTGAATTCGAAATATAAGAGAATTAAGTACTACCAGTTCAATCTCTTATACCCACGAAGATAACGTCGCACTTCCCACATCCAATATAGTGAATGATGCGCCGCGTGAAACATGTCCACCCGTGGAATCGAATCAACTGTTGAAAAGCGTAATTGGACATCGAGCAGTAAATAAAAAAAAATTAAAAGTTAATTTATAAGATAATTGAGTATTATCACCTATTAATTTAGATTTTTAGGTGATAACATGTTCAATCACTTATAAATTTATATGGATATTTTACATTAACGGCTACCTTGCTCGGTGACATCTAGGTCGGGCCAGCCCATGTGTAGTACAGTGGTTGGGTCCAAGTAAATATAGACAAAACTGGAACATTGAAATTTGAAATGGCCGGTGGTTGTCGCTTTGTCTGAACTGATCGATCCCTCCAATGGAATGAATGAGCAGATCACTGCAGCACTATCACGCAAAGCTCAATACAATTGCTTATTTTTTCGGTGCACAAAGAACGTATCTAGTTCTAGAATCAACTGCTATTTATCTTGTGAGATCTAATGTCGAATTTATGACCTCTAGGTCACAGGACGAGAGCGATATGAACTGTGTCGAGCTTTCTTCCTCGTAAATTGTTTACTCCGCATTCGGCCTGTCGTGGAAGAGTTCCATATGTCCCGACAACACAAGACAAGGAACAAATGTTCATGTGTAAGCATATACACGGGAGCGTGAAAAACAGGATTCTCGTTAAGAAGTCCATTCACAAATATAGATTTCCACGCAGTATTTTTTTTATCGGAAACGGGGTCACTTGATTTTATCTAAATACATGTGTGGGTGACCTCACCAAGAGTTACACGTTCAAGGGGGAATTAAATCTCCCACCTCGTAAATTTTTACAAAAATTGTATGCACGTCATATTCGGTTGAATTAATTTTTGGGATTAAAAACATTTTTTATCTTTTATTTTTTTATACATTTATAAAGCAAAAGTTATTATTTCAAAGCATAATATTTTTATAGAGTATTCTACAATTTAGTTGCTGGACAGTTAAGTAGTTAAAAAAGTAATTGTGATATGTTAGATTCTTTATTTGAATCAATCATTAAATTATCGAGCGGTCAAGTAACTGAATTATAAAATATAAAATTTTATTATGAAACAAAATTATTATTATTATTTTTTTTTTACAAAAATAATACAATCCTTAGTTTTTGGATCCATCACAGGTCACGTCAGAAGGCTATCATCGGCTTTGAAGGCCTTCTACGATGGTGGCTGGCTTTTCTGGTTGTTGTCGGGACGGGCAGGGCGACTGATATTAGTGGGACAGCGGTCAGCCGAGAGAGCATCACCAACTATAATTTATTATTTATTAAGTTTTTTTTTCAATTTTTTAAAATTTTATTTATTATTATTTTAAGAAAAGATATCATTTTTTAGTATCACTTTTTCTTTTTTTAATTTTTACTCAGTTAAATCTTTTTGACCCTTAAATTAGACTAAAATAAGGCATGACTGTGAATTCGATATGTATAACTACTTATTTTCCATATTTTTCTCTCCAACTTATAACTTTCTCTCTCCATATTCTTCTCTTCTTTATATAGACTTATTTTTAATTTTCATATTTAATAATAACGCGTACCATGCATAGTACGAGTAAGTTACTAGTAAATTCTGATTGAATGAAATATATTTTATCAGTATTTTTCTTGTATCAAACGACTTGGTGCATTAAAAAACAAGATGGCGGTCAAGATTTTCTGTGTAACCAGGTGCATACGAAAAAGAACTATAGTAAAACAACCTTTTTGGTCTTTTCTCTGGTCTCTTTCTATGGAAAAAGATAAGTTAATAAATTAATGGTCATTTAACATATAAATAAAAATAGTTATAAATATTGAGAAAAACAGATACATATATCACCAACATGGGTTAATTTAATTGGTTTTATACATGTCTTTGATCTCTTTTTTGGATTCGAGATTTTGTAAACAAAGAAAACTCATGATTGGATAGTTTCACCCCTCATTGCGCTGACCCTGCTTAAACTGCATTAGGTAAAAGCTCATGGAAATTTCGGATATCAGTAATGTACATAAAAAAATTATAAATCTCTAACAGATTACGTACATTGTACTGACGTGTTAAACACTAATTGATTTATAACAAGACTCTTGTTTTTGTGACAGCAAAAATCTACTACTACATATTTTGTTGTGTCTGACCATAGTTTGTGAACAGCCAGTTCAGTGATTCATGATGATACGTGGGATCGACCAGTTACGGTTCGAGTTCATGGTTCACTAAAATAAAAAATTGTTAGTAATATATTACTAAATTATGAATGATTTTATTTGGTTGGTTGATTTGTTACACTTAAAAAAAAATTAAGGGTTTGGATTGAAGGGTTTGAATTGTTGCACTCTTTCAATTAAAGGACTTGAATTGTTCCACTCTTTCTCTTTCTTTCTTTCTTTCCCGATTTGTATCCGAATTCTGTAAAGGGAAATCGGCCCGGAGCTGGATCCCCATGAATATGGATCGGTTCTAGCCCAATTTTGGGCCAAAACCGGGCCGCGGTGAAGTCAAAGTGACTGCCCCGCTGGGTCTACTTGGCCCGGCCTACAATGGGACGGGGTAAAAAACCAAGCCTGTCGCAGGCGAGTCTGGGTCGGTCATCGGACTTGCCCGGACCCGTCCTGCTATATTATCCAATCTAATTACATATTTTTAAATTAAATTTTATTTAATTTATAAATTTTATCTTAATAAATTGAATAATAATCACTTTATTGAACTAAAATTATATAAATCTTAACTATTTTACATTTATTTAACCATATTATTATAAATATATAAATTTATACTATATTTTAGATTTTTTTAATTAATCGGGCCGATTTGTACCTTGCCTGGGTCGACCTGTTCTGAGTACGAGGTGGGTTTGGATTTTCAAAAACCCGCCCTACCCCGATCAATTGTCATCTCTATTCCTCCCAATGGCTCAATGTATTATTGATATAATTACCAAAAAAAAAGTATTATTGACACTGTCACTGTACTCATTTAAGAATTTATACTTTTTTTTTTCATTTTTTCCTAACTATAGAGGAAATAATAAATGAAAGAAAGGAGAGCTAAGCAGTGTCTAACTTATCCGACACACGTGATTTGTGAGTTATTGTCTGTATCCGAAGAAGAGTTGTCACAATCACCACTAGTCGGACGTGGACGGCGCTCGTATACGTTGATTATTAAAAAAAAAAAAAGAGTCAAACTTAGTGGTTTACGAAAACAAACTGTTTTCGTCCGGTCTCCCTGTCTATAAAATCTGCAACGGAAGTTTCCATGGCATGCAGAGCCAAGGCGTCAGGGTGCGCCAGCCGGCCGAATGCAAAGTCCTCCCTGTCCTCTCCCTCTGCTTCCCTCTCTAGAAACCAACGCTCTCTCTTAGAATCCGCCCTTCCTCCTTCTCGGTTTGTGCATTCGGGTTTCTTCGCTATTCACGCAGCGTCGGAGCTCCATTGTCGTCCAGATTGTCCATTGCGGTGAGCTCGATCTCCAGCTCCTCACCTCTCCGTAAACAAGTGCTGAGAACGAGGAGGACGAGAGGTTTCCTATCATGGCCCACCGCTATGATAACCCTTTCGAGGAAGAGAATGTTAACCCTTTCTCTGTAAGTTGACTCCCACAGTATTCCTCTGGTTCTTTTCAGCAACCCACGAACTGTTTGTTCTCAATCTTCTGGCGGGGGCTGATCCCTGGAATCCTGACAGTTCTAGTGTTCTTCTCCCTCAGTTTTGATTATTTCAAATCTCAGAAGCCCTTTTCTTTGTGATTCTCAGAGTGGTGCCAGGGCTCCCCCCGCTTCAAAATCAAGGCTTTCCACTCTCCCTCCAGAACCTGCAGACTTTTACGACCGCGGCGCTGCAGTCAATGTTCCCGTCGATCCTGTTGGATCGAGATACGAGGTTGGGCTCAGTCTGGCTCTTCACTGCTTATCTTCGTCGTCATTTGCTATTAGCTGGCCGTTTTCGTTTTTTTTTTTTTTTTTTTCCAACGTCTGTCTTTCCTCCCCTCGAGTAGGAATTGAAGCGGAAAGAGAGAGAGCTCCAAGCTAAGGAGGCTGAACTGAAGAAGAGAGAAGAGGTACTTAACGAGTTACCGATGTCGCGTCCTCTCGGGTTTTCTCGCTTCCTCCGTTTTGTTCTCTTCCTGTGTTGGTTCGGGCTGTTGAGAAAGTCTCTTTGTGTATTGGTATATTACATGATATTTATCATGAGCCAATGTTGTTAAACACGTTCAGCATTAAGAGAGAATTGGGTACCACTAGTTTAGACCTTTAGGTGAAAACTGATCTGAGACTTTTACAGGCCCCAATAGAAATTTTACATAGTATCAGCGTGGATTGATCTTGAACTTACATCACGTTAAGTCCAAGTGTGGAATTCATGGCTCTTTAAGTCTGAGTCCGAGAGAAAAGTCCGCTCGTATGTTGGCTCGAAGATGGAAGAGAAGCTTGCTTTGTGGTTGTTTATTCCCTTGCCTGAAACCATAAGAAAAATGTCCGACTTAATGTCGGTTGTTGAGTGTGAGTGTTTACGTATCAAGTGTGAACATGTTATCATATAAGGATGTGTGTTGAGAATTAGATTTCATGTCGACTGGATTGAAGAAGAAACTTGTTTATTAGAGAATTGGATACCACCACCGAATAGCTTAGACTTTTAGGTGGAAATTGGTTCAAAACTGTTGTAAGCGCCAATGAAAATCTTATGATCTTTGTATTTGTAAGCGTGTTTTCTTACTTGTTTAACGACAGTCGGATTGTGACATATGAAAATAAGACTTTTTTCCATTTAGTGAACTTTGCTGCAAGTGATCACTTGATCTTCATCTTGTTTCTGTTCATTTGCAGGACGTCAGACGTCTAGAAGAGGCTGCAGCTCGAGGTAAGTCCTTCATGCATTGTATTCACGTCTTTTCCTCTTCCAATTGATTCACTTGCAAGTTTCATTCGACTTGCTACTTGTTCCTAGACTGATGTCTCTGATTTTGAGCTATATGTCTGCATGCTTGGTCTCTCCTTCGCATTGTATTGCAGCTGGCATTTTCCTTGAGGTGAAAAATTGGCCTCCTTTCTATCCCATCATCCACAACGACATTGCCAAGGACATACCGGTTCATCTTCAGAGATTGCAGTATGTTGCATTCGCAACGCTTTTAGGTACTCCACTTTGCCAAACTCGCATTTTGTTACTTCTTCCATGGTCTTTTTTTTCCTTGCAAGAGCAAATGGTACCTGGACTTAACGATGGGCTTATGCTGCAATTTCAAAAACTTGGTAAGGTTGGAAAACGTTCGTGGCTTACATGATGCTACGAAGGTCAATCACACGGCATTAAAAGATACTTTTTTCAGCAAACTAACTCAAGAATCAAAGAGATAACCAAGAAAGAGAATTAAGTATAGTTTATACTACTCTCGCCCTATGACCTAAAGGTCTTGGGTTCGATCTCATTCGCGGGACTTCCCGTGCCCCTTTATCCCCTTTGCTAACCTTTTGGGGCCTACGTGCCTCCTCTGTACAATGAAAAAAAGAAAGGGAAGAATATGGCCCCCCCCACAACAAAAGAATTCTGCATCACAAAGAACCATTCCGGATATCTCTAATATCCAAACAAACTCGAGTTTTTGAAGATATGCAGGAGTTGCTTTACCAAGAGAATGAAAAGGATATTGTCCACTTCATCGATAGATATCTAATAAATGAGGTAGTTTCAATGCCATATCTTAGATGTCAAAGTATTGGGGGTAGTTTTGGTATCTAAAATCACCAAGTGCATTGAATCTGCTCTGTTACGATGATGAGTGGGCAGAAGAAGAGTATGTGGTGGCCCAGATGCAGGAATTCACATCAGTAAAGGATTGAAAGAGTCAAGAGTTATAATGACCAACTCTAATTGATGTAATATAAAATAAAATCAGTATATGTAATATCTAAAATTTCCTCCTTTTTTCTGATATCTAGATTTATTGATTTTATGATACTGCTCTAAAGAAGAAATATGTCTGACTACATACATTATAAATTTTTGAATGAGAAGCACTGGATGGGGTGTTGCGGAATAGGTCATGTTGGTTCCCTTATTGCAGTTTGATTGTCGTCCATCTAATCTCTGAGTTTGACACCGATTCTTATGCAGGAGTCGCTTTATGCCTACTTTGGAACATAATAGCCGTTACCGCAGAAAGCATCAAGCACCAAGGTTGTATGGGAAGATCAAACGTTGTCTGTCTTCTTCATTCGTTCGTTCAAAGGCTAAATGATGTTTTTAATCACATGTTAAGAACTGAAAACTTATGACAGACTGGTTGTTACGGTGCAGGTGTAAAAATCTGGCTCCTCGCTGTTATCTACTTCATTTGTGGAGTTCCAGGATCTTATGTCTTGTGGTATCGCCCACTTTATAGAGCTTTCAGGTAAAGTTTCCTATGTCCTAACATTGTGTTCATATCCCCACAACGGCAAAGCCCGGTGTTCCTCGTGGCATGTAGTTTTATTGTCACTGTCAGCTTTGTAATGGTAGAGGTATGTGATCATTTAGTGTTTTGCTTGCAGGACCGACGGTGCCATGAGCTTTGGTCAGTTTTTCTTCTTTTACCTTGTAAGCCTCTACTGCCATTTACCTTGCTACCGCTGTGAGGATTAGACCTTTCTTGCCAGTGAACATTATCTTCCTCTTCTGCAGCTTCATGTTGGATTTTGCATCTTTGCTGCTGTTGCTCCTCCGATCATCTTCAAGGGAAAGTCCTTCACGTAAGTTACTCTCATCGGTGTGGAAAAAGTGAACTTTACATTTACATGGATTGTTTTTAACTTTGTTTTGTTGAGTTGCCTATTTTCTTCTATCAACGTTCTGTTGTTTTCTTGTTGGCTGAACCAGGGGCATATTAGCAGCAATCAGTGTCATTGACAAACACGCTCTGGTCGGGGTAAAGTCGTAAAACTTCAACTAAAAGACATAGAGAAATACATCGATTACTTGTCCAGAAAGGGAAAAAAAGGTTCATTGAGTGATTGTTCACATTGTTCATTATTTGCCCGCCCGGCTACAGATCTTATACTTCGTCGGCTTTGGTCTGTTCTGCATCGAATCGATACTCAGCATCTGGGTTCTTCAGGTCCAAACATAGTCAACTAGCTCTTCTTTCTCCAGGCCAAATTTCTTCTGTCAAATGTTTGCTTAAAAATAACCTCGGTCGGACTCATATTGGATCCCCTTCTTCATGGCTGCAGCAAGTTTACATGTACTTCAGGGGACACGGAAAAGCTGCTGATATGAGGCGCGAGCATGCAAGAGCTGCGAGGGCTGCACTATGAAGAAGACACCACCGGCGGAGCTGTACCGATGATTCTGAAAATAAACAAACGTGGGATGTTGTAAATTCGGAGGATACAAAACTATGAGTCGTGCGGATTCATAAATGCTTGGTTTGCTTGCTTGAGCCCTGTGTTTTGTTGTATCAGTTGTATTTCTAGGTAAGAATCTGCAGGGAAAATGTTTTCTCGTTCTCCTTTTCTCCCCCTTGAAAATACGAGGAAGTACTGTGTCGGACTTAACGTGAGTTGGACTTCTCTTATCTTTAAAGAGAGCCTTACTCTCTTCATGAATTGCAGTACTTCATTTACTTCCTTTCTGTTGGGTCTGCCAATTCGCCTAAGTGTCGTGCTAAGTTGTACTCTTTTAACTGCCGTTTGATTGCTCTTGATATGGCTATGTTAGTCCTACGCAGTTGGATATCACTCTTGGTATGCTTTAGTCCTCCACTCCTGATCACTGTTTACAAAATTAACAAATAATTTTCAGCAATTGTTGCAGATGGGAGGTATCAAGGTGGCCGCCGGCGACCTTGCGGGGGAGAGGGTGAACGGAGCGGAGCAGAGCTTTGGGGATTTTACCTGGCAAACGGTCGATTTCCGAATCTCCAACTCATTTAGACACGACACGTTTAAATATGATACCAAACTCTCTATCTCTATGATTTACTATTATATCGTATCAGAAATTGACCGTCTTGTATTTACCGAAAAGTTTCAAGAATACTTGTCCAAATCCTGGTCTCACGCATCACACCCCGGATGTTCAGTGGCTGCTGGCCGGAAGCCAAAGGTCAGGTCCTAACATGCGGACAATGCGAAAAATAAGACATTGAAATGGCCGGTGGCATTCAATATGCCTTAGATTAATTAATGTCTCCAATAAAATATGTTGAACTTTCCAAAATACAGGTCAACGAGAATGAATAATTATCGAGTGTTCTACGTTAAGGATATATCACGTGACAATACTTACATAATATCATAAATTACTAAAATTCATCTATTTTAAAATTTTTTTAACAAAATCCTAAAATTGAAAAATAAAAATAGTTAAATTTTATTAATTTATGATACAAGAATTTCTCCCCATTATCACCAACGTGAATTGTTGAATCAGCAAAAATGAAGATAGCTTCAATGACGGTTCAAACCTTCTGCACGATGGTCATATTTTTATATTCAACTACATTCATGTCTAACGTAATAAATGATACAGCTCTTAGTATTGACCTATTAAATGTTTAAAACAGTCCTTGTCCTTCCAAGTATGAGCCCAATAACATATTCCTAACAAATGTGTTTCGCTCAGAGGCGTTGGAGTCCAGGTATCCTATATTTTTCAAGGTACTTGAACCCTATCTTGTATGAGATCCGCTTCTCAATCTTGGAACCATACCTTTCGCTATTAAATCTTGCAATCAGATCATACCGAGACTTGTAGAATACCACAAGTTTCCTGTACTATATTAAAACGTATTTACTGTTTTTTCTTTTAATTCTATAATACAGATTACTTTGATATTTTAGTATGTTTAATAGTTATAATGTAATAATATTCAAAGAATTTTTATTATTATTCCAATTTTATGTAATTATTTTTATCAAAATTAAATATATTATAATTTTCAGTATATTTATAGTACATTTAATTATTATTTATTACTAATTTTTAAGTTATAATAATATGTTAAACATGATAGACCCGTCAAATATGCACAACTATTATGTCAAATAAAACATTATCGAATTAAGAATATAATGATTTAAACGGTTTGAAAATTGGAGTTAAAATAAAAAAGTTATAAACAATTAAAATTAACTGTACAAATTAGTTTTTACGAGAGGTTGCGAATTGATCAGTTTCTTATTTTATTATTCAGACCTACCTGAATTTCGTTGAGATTTACGCATAACCTACCAAATAGGATAAACCCTTATATGTTTCGGATTTACCTTATATTTGTGCACAACCTATTTTGGCATAAACTTCTATGAAGGTTCTAAGCTTGCCACCTTTGAGCTCGTCAAAACATATGAAAGTTTGTTTTGAACTATCACTAGATAGGCCTGGCAATTATTGACACGACACGGTAACCCGACACGACACGACACGGAGTTAGGCGGGTTTGGGTCAAACCTATTTAGACACGAACCCGTTTAGACAGGAACATGTACGGATACGATAAATAAACATGTTTAACTGGGTTTGAACCTATATAACACGACACAACACTATTAAACACGTTTATTAAATGTATTAACTATTTTTATACATATATTGACTCATTTAATACATTTATATATGAAAATTTTATGATATATAAAATATTATATGTATTACATGATCAATAATTGATTAATCTTACTTACTTATTGTACTAATTATCAATAAATATTATTATTTTAGTAATTGCATCATATATTATTAGAGTATAATTATATATTGTTGATATTTTACATTAAATGGGTCAACCCGGTTTAGACACGGTTTAGACACGAACCCGTTTAAACACGAAAAATAAATGTGTCATATCCAGATCATTGGAGTTTCTAACCCGGACACGTTTAGACACGACACGTTTAAACACGACACGACACGACACAGTTTGCCAGGCCTATCACTAGACCGCTGTCCTTGGTGTTACCAACTCGCCAGCATGAAACCTATAAAGTGTTTTTGAACTATTTTTTCCTTAATTAATGTCTCCGGTTCAAGCATTGTTTCATATTCAAAATAATTTAACACCTTAACGGATTAACTCTGGTTAAACTTGGTTTAGTTAAAGCTCGGTGTCGGAATGCAAAAAAAAAAAAAAAAAAACTTCAGTTACCCTCCAAAATTCAATAAATGGGCCCCCACTGTTTTCCGGTTTGTTAGTCGCTTGTCCGTCGAGAAAGTCTCATTCATCTAGAAGCCATTCACAAATTAAATAGATATCCCAAGGGAATGAGTTTGCAGCTCTGAATTTCTGAAGAAGTTTTCATGCAGTTAATCGATTTCTGTGAAATTAACTATTACTTAAAATTAGGATTATTTATCCAAAAAATCACGAACTATTTAACAATTTTTTAATTTACCACGAATAATTTTTTTCCCAAAAAATCATGAATTATTGAAAAATTTTCTAATTTACCACGAACTTTTTTTATTCAATAAATCACAAAATGTGCTCCATTTTTCCTAATCTACCACAAATTATTAATGTGTACCGTTAATTTTGTTACTTGTACAAATGAAGTCTGGTGTGACATCACACGTGGCGTATATCTAGTTATAGAAATGGGGAACATCTGTTTACCGTTCATTCTTGTGATAAAATAGAGAATTCAACAATAGTTCGTGATTTTTTATGACCAGATGGATGTTACGTGTGATATAGCGTCAGACTCCATTTGCACAATCAACAAAATTAGTAGTACAAGGAATGCTTGAATAGTTCATAATTTTCTAGGAAAAAAATAGTTTGTGGTAAATTAGGGAATTCTTGAATAATTTGTGATTTTCTGGATAAAAAATATTTCGTGATAAATTAGGGAATTCTTACATTTGTTCGTAATTTTATGGGCAAATAACCTTTAAATTATAATTGCCCTCTAATCTTTTTTTAATGATATATTATATTTTTATTATAAAAATTGACAATACCGTAAAAATTAATGCTCAATTATAAAATCATATAGGATATTATTGCAAAATAAAAATAATATATATTTGAAACATATCATGCAATTGATAATTCGATGCGTAACACGAGTCGATATCTAGTATATTATATATATATATATATATATGAGGGTAAATAGTTTTGATCTCATAGTAAATAGTTTTGACGTCATTTTTATTCTCTAAAACATCCATAATTACTATATCTCAATTCATAATAGCTAATAAATCAGAGTTAAAATTAACAATTTCCCCACCACTACCATTTCCCTATTATACCAACCCTCGATTATTACATAATCCTATCTCATCATATGCGAGTGAGAAAACACCAGTCAGATTGTGACAAACGAGCAAATTAACATTTATCACCCAAGTTTCTACCTTAATTATTACTAATAAAAATAATTTAATTAGTTCTTCCACATCACATCGATGTGAGGTAGAATCATCTAAGATTTTTTTCATCATTGCATGCTTCTCTTGCTCTTTTACGCTTTTCCTCCAAACGTATACTTGACAATTGCAGTTAATTCTATCGTATGATTACTTAGCGTTGAACATCTCCTTCTTTTTCATCTGTAAAAAATGGTAACAATAGTGGCGGCTCAGTTATCCCACTGTATAATGTTCATATTTTCATATTCAGTCACGAACATATTAGACGAACTGAATAACAAGTATTAACATTGACCCTGTAACTTAAGTACCATCAAATGTCAAATATAGTTTAAGAAGTTAATATCCACTAAAATCCAAGTTCAATAGTCTCTTCTAGTAATATTGGTCAGAGTGAAACTTGAATCTGAACCTTGATCTCACCGAGTCGCATGGGAGTGAGTTTCAGACTGCTATACTTGATCTACACTTGTAATGTTATTTTAATTCATAATTTTTTTTTTCTATTTACATAAATTCACTTATAGTATCATCATTCAATTGTAAATAAATGTTCCATCAGGGGTGTGTGTATATATATATATGTATTAAGAATTTGTTACTTGTTTTTGAAAATTGTGTATCATAATATAAAATTATTTCAGGTTTTCTTTACAGATTAAAGGACAAAATAATACAATAAAAAAAGGCCAAAAGAAGGGAAAAATAGAAATTGGAATCGAAAATGAGAGGACAAAATAAGGAAAATATTTTGACATGTTTTTCGTAGGACTATGTAATACTAAACTACTTAAATAGGTTGTTGCATGAGATGTGAATGCATGCAGCATGTCCCGAGTTAAAAAAAAATGATTTTTTAAAGTTCGAAAAGACAAAATTTACAATTAAAATTTTTTTATATTTTATTGGGACTATAGTGCATGAATATGAACCCGATTTAATACTAAAATCATTTCCGCGAAAGAAGAAGATAATACTGAAAAAAAAATCCAAATATGCCGGGTGCATGTAAACCCGTGAGTTCATGTTATATGTACATACACCGGGCGTATGCAATTTTCTAACTCTCTGTCCCCCGTCTCTCCCTGCTGCTGCTCTTTCTCATTCTCCTGAGGCTGCCCGATACCTGACCGCGTATCCGTCCTTTCCTGCCAACCCCTCTGCTTCTCTCTCCAGAAATTCAACCCTCCCCCGTCTTTCTCTAGACTAGTTGAAGGAGAAGGAGAAGAACGAAACCCCCTTCTTCCTCCTTGGCTTGCGAGCTCGAATTCTGTCCCTGCAGGGAAAGCCCTCTTTGCTTGGACTTCCTTGGAGCTCCTCCCCTCTTTCTCGATCAGCAGCTACTCCGGCGGGGAGTTCCGCAAGCCCCTCTGCTGTCCGTTAAGCAGTCGCCGGGACGAGCTTGATAGTTTTCCCACCATGGCTGGTCGCTACGATAATCCTTTCGAGGAAGAGGAAGTTAACCCCTTCTCTGTAAGTTGATTCTCTGAGTTAATTTCTATCCGACTATTGCTTTTAGAACTCTTGTCGTCCTTTTCCCGGATCAGAGGTAAAATTCTCCGGTTCTTTGTCTCTGTTCTGGCTGTGGTCCATGTTGCTTAATGTTCTTGTTTCAGTAATTCATGAGCAGTTGACTTTTTATTAGTATAGGCGAGTGATTGTTTTTCAATCTTTCAGAGGTTGATTAAAAAACTTGCTGTGGTTAGAGGGTCTGATCATAATCTTCAGATCATTCATTTTGCTCTCTGATTGTTCTGTTTTCCGCATGCTCTGTTCTATGTTGCAGCGCTCACAAGATAGCGGACATGATTGTTTACTTTTTTTTTTTTTTTAATAACATAGCGAACTGTTTAACACAAAAATTGATAAGTTAGCATGTAGAGGATTGTGGTTCTGTATTTTGTGCCTCAGTGTGTTATTAGCGCTTTCTACTGAGTGAAAGGAGCACTTAGATGGGGTTAATGATACGTGCAACGCTATGCTTGAATTCTGCTTTTGCAATAAAAGATACTTTCTATTTTAATTTCCAGCTTTTCTTAATTGAATTCTGATGACAGGAACCAGCAGTAAGGAGCAAAACTTCTTCGAGCTATGGAGGTGGTGCGTTTTACACGACAGTGAGTTGAAAGCTCTCTTGGATTTCCCTTGTTTTGACTAATTTTAGATTCTTTTGAAATTGCTCATTCACCATGGTATGCTGGAACTATTTTTCTGTGCTATCTTTTGGAAAGCAATTTCCTCCCTTCGTTGTGTCTCTCATCCAGTATTTTTAAGTTGAGATCTTGGTTGTTTCATATTTTCGTAATTAGCTCCTTTTCTTTATCTATTTACTTATCTCTAGGTTCCAATCCCTACCCATTTCACGTGGAACTCTTTTAGTTCTCTGTTATTATGAGGCCCTGTTCCCTGAATCAGTTTTGAGCTACCCATATTACGAATGTATGATTTACGGGATATCGTCATTAGTTGATCAATTTTTTATATACTTGTCATTTCTTGGTGATTCTCAGACTGCTGCTAGTGCTCCACCTGCTTCAAACTCAAGGCTTTCACCACTTCCTCCTGAGCCTGCAGACTTTTATGACCGTGGTGCTACAGTCGATATTCCCCTTGATACAGCTGGATCGAATTATCAGGTTGGTCTAGTACTGGACTCACTTGTTCTCTTCATTATCATTTTTAGTTTCTTTGACTTCTTTGTGTCCTCAAGTAGGATTTAAAGCGGAAAGAGAAAGAGCTCCAAGCTAAGGAGGCTGAACTGAAGAGGAGGGAACAGGTACTTAATGACTTGCTGAAATCTTGAACTTAATGTGCTTTCTTGTGAATGATCAATTGATCTTCGTCTGTTTGCTGGTTCTCCAAAGGAAGTTAGAAGGAGAGAAGAAGCAGCGGCTCGAGGTATAATAATATATAATTCAATTATTTCACTCTTTTCATCTTTTTCCTAGCTTCATCTGCTAATTATCTAATGTTTAGATTGAAATCTTGAACTTTGTATTATATGTTCATCTTCTCGGTCCCTCCTTATTATTGCAGCTGGAATTGTCCTCGAGGAGAAAAATTGGCCTCCTTTCTTTCCCATTATCCATCATGATATTGCAAATGAAATACCAATTCATCTTCAAAGGATGCAGTATGTTGCATTTGCGACATTATTAGGTACTCCAAACCTTCACCTGGTTCAGTTGCAGGCTTTTTCTTGTATTTTTCCTCAATTTTTTCTGCTTGCACAACTGTGGTACTGCTACTTTAACTCAAAAATGGGATCACACCACAATTTTGAAAAATGGATGAGGTTTGAGAACATCTAACGGGTATCTTATTTTAATGTCCGTATTAGCATTATTGTACATTTCCAAACGCAAAACAATAGAGAAAGCTCATGGGATTAGAGTCAGATTGTCAGTTGACATGCATCAAGATTTACTGTTATTGCTTCTGTACCGCCCGTGTAGGCTTCATGTGGATCCAATGATATGTCATGTTGTTGATGGGTTAGGTGTGGCTATTTGATCAGCCATGGATGGTTGTGGATCATTTGATTGGATGAAGAAATGAAGTTACTAATCTCTGATGTAACATATGATTTTTATGCAGGATTGACTCTTTGCCTATTCTGGAACATCATAGCCGTAACCGCCGCATGGATCAAGGGGCAAGGTTGGTATTTGAAGTTCCACAGTTCTTTTTCTTGTACTCTGATCACTTGATAAGCACTTAAATTCATGACTGAATGGTTCCTGTTGCACAGGTGTGAAAATCTGGTTCCTTGCAGTTATCTACTTCATTGCAGGGGTTCCGGGAGCTTATTTCTTATGGTATCGACCTCTCTACAGAGCTTTCAGGTATATTCTATCATTTGTACAATCTTATTTTGCCTGTGCCCGAACATTCTGCTGAGCCTCTTTTTTGATAAGTGACAGTCTGATATAGCAATATTGTACTTGCAGGAATGAGAGTGCGTTCAAGTTTGGCTGGTTTTTTCTGTTTTACCTCGTATGTCTGTTCTACCATTCAATTTGCTTCTATAGCGAGGATTAGATCTTTATTTTTAAAAAGCATTTTTTTTCTCCTCTTTCTTTACAGCTTCACATTGGATTTTGCATCATCGCTGCTGTTGCCCCTCCAATCGTCTTCAAGGGAAAATCTTTCACGTAGGTTACTTTTATGGACATCATTTTCTCTTGCTGGATGTGTGCACTTTAATAGATTTGAAGACATTTACTTGGAAAAGTAAATAAGGCCCATCTTTTACACATAAAAGTTCGTTCTTTCTTTTTTCAGAAGGTTTTAACTTTTTTCTTTGTCTTAGGTTGCTTATATTGTTCTGTTGATTTTTTTTGGCTGAAACAGGGGCATATTATCAGCAATTGATGTCGTCGATAAACACACTTTGGTCGGGGTAAAGTCCCAAACTTCAATTGAAAGACATGGATAAGTTCATCGATTGATCTCTTCCTGCCTGTCCTATTCTCATGCCTAATTGTCCCCTTCTCCCCCCTGCTACAGATCTTCTACTTCATTGGCTTTGGGCTGTTCTGCATTGAAACAGTAATCAGTGTGTGGGTTATTCAGGTTGAAATATAGTTCACCGGCACTTTCTTATCCGGCCTGTGCATATTTATCAAATGTTCCCTGCAAAGTATGCTCATTCAAACCGTTCTCGGTCCTCCTTTTTGTGGATGCAGCAAGTTTACATGTACTTCCGGGGAAGTGGAAAAGCTGCTGAGATGAAGCGCGAGGCTGCAAGAGGAGCTGTGAGAGCTGCGCTGTGAAGATGCCAATAGAAGAACTGTAGGTGTGACTTATATATGATCGTAGGCTGTAAATTTTGAGGGGAAATTATATGTTTGGTCTTATTGTAAATGCTTGTGGGTGTCCCAGTCTGTTCCCTCTGAAGACAGAACTCATAAAGAACTTCAACATTGGGTGCCTGAAATGAATGTTCATGTAGATCTTGTCCTGGGTTTCTGCATATCATATTGTCGTGCATTCTTGAAACTTGCAATTGTCTTTTTAATTATAAGATGTCCTCCTCAGCCTACTGCTTGTTGAGACTAAACACTGCGGATATCGACTTTGTAGACGGGATTAATTTTGATTCTGCATTAGCCTGGCCTCGGCCATTCTTGACGTTAGTGGCATGTTCATATTTTTCTGATGAGATTCAGATGGGATCCATGCAGACGATAAATGGAGGAGAAGCAATTTAGTCAAAGTTCTCCACCATCTACATCATCCATTCTTTCAGCCCTTTTCCTCTGGCTTTATGAAGTAGGAACCCGTACATACATACATACATATCTATGCGCGTCTCGAATAATGCAATATTCTCAAGTCCAAGTGGTTGGGCCCTACAGAGATGCTGTCGAGGACAGGGATTAAAATCCTGCCCATCTGATGGTCCACGCTCCACGGTAACTCATTTTAACCATGGGAACCGACCCTTATTCCCATTCTAGTTTTCGTATCACAGCCATCTTTGAATGTACTAAACTCAAAACTTGAATTGGAATCTTGCGGAGTGCGAGGTGATCGGAGATGTGCATCAAGCAGATACGTGCAGCACCACCTCCAATAGAGACGATGGAGTGCCGGTTTTTCAGTTTTGCCATCAAATATACGGACTCGGCTAAGCCAGACAGACAACATACTGGACAGACACACTAGCAGGGCTTACCTTATTCCACAGATAATATATAAAACACACCCACATATACTTACATATATATGTATCACTCTGTGTAACTCCGAACAGATCGAAGCGTTATAGAAGAAGCACGAAGAAGTAAAAGCTGCACCACAGCCAAACAAGCCCTTGCCATCCAAAGCAGCTACACCATATTACTGTAGTGGAAGAGATGTAATATAGCTATAGGGATAGATATATATATATAGAGCCCAAGCTTATAAAATAATAAGACATCTTGGACTCCCCTTAACAGTAAGCAATACACTTGTTCTTGCAGTCGATGGTGCACCCGCCGCCGCCACCACCGCCGCCATATCCCTTGCCGGAGCGGCTGTAGGAAGTGAAGCACTTGGCGGGGCAGATCAGCTTCTTCTTGTAGCACGGGCCCTTATCCTTGCACACCACCGTGGGCCTCACGATCCCGCCCTTGGAGTAGCCACCGCTCGGACCGCCGTAGCCGCCTCCGTAGCCGCCAGCCCAGCCGCTCCCGATCCCCGGTATCCCGAACCCACCTCCCGGGCCGAAGAACCCGCCGATGTTGTTGTTATCCCCGTCCTCGGCGCCGCCACCCTTGTCGGGCTTCTTGGCCTTGGAGGACCCGGACGAGGAGTCGGGTCGGGCCCATGTGTGGGAAGGAGGAGCTGAGATGAGGAGGAAGAGGGATAAGATGACGAAGGAGGAGGAGATGAGAGTGGGTGTGATGGGCTTTCTCTTCATGGCTGTGAGGAGTTAGGGTTTTCTGGTTCTTGTTTTGAAGCTAGGTTTGACTAATGGATCGCTCTCGGGTGGGAGGAAGTGGATGATGATGGAGGAAAAAGAAAGCGTGTCTCGGTTCGGTATTTAAGCAAGGAAGTGAGGAGGGTGGCGGTGGTGGAGGAAATTTTAAAAAAATCTTAAATATTTCTATCTTATAATAAGAAAGAGGAGGAGAAAATTTTTAAAAAATCTTAAATAATTTTATTTTATAATGAATTGATGATGAAAAATTAAAAAATTAATCTGATTAATAATAAATAAGATGTTATTTGAATTATTAATATTAAATTATTTATTTATTATCGTTTAATTATTATTTTTTTATATTACATGAGATATAATTCCCTAATAATTTGCGAAAAAATTTCTTTTGGGATTGCAAATGGCAACATTTATTGGGTTGGAGAGAGGGAGAGTCAGAGGGCAGTTGAGGGGACCCTGCATGTGTGTTAAAAAGAGTAGGTTGGGGACAATTAATACATTGACAATTAACACATCTTCCACTGCTGTGAGTTAAATTAAATAATTCGATATCTTTTTTATTTAATATAAAAATTCTAAATTATGATCTTATCAATGGAAAGCCTTCACAGATTAGTAAATTTTACTCTTTCGTAAATCAACTTAGTCAAATGGATAATCGAGCCTTAGGACTGATATGGACCCATGAAACCGATGGTGGACGGGTCTGACCGACCGACCCATGCATGAGTCAGGGCGTGTTTAGGTTTATCTCCTATCCCGACTTGGCGCACCTTGACTAGGCCGAACCGCAATATATAATATTTTTTAATCTTTTTAAATCGGATCAACCTGTTGAAGTTGCGAAGCGAGTCCAGATCTTCCCCATTACCATTCCCTCGAGAGATTCTTACATGAGTTCATATTACCACGTCCGTGAACTACACCAATAAATATCTAATACATTATCACAAGTGCTACATCATTTTTATATTTATTTTTTAAATATAATTTAAAATATTTACTTACGTGACAATATTTATTGGTTAAATTGGTCATGTCATCTATGAAGTTTGGATGATTGGAGAATTTCTCCATTCCCTGAGGCTGTAGTTTGGTTAAATTTAAGTTAGATTTATTTCTTTGATATTTAATTGGGAGTTATAAATGCCACGTAATATTTTAGTAAAATTTAATATCTCCCCCCTTTCAGATGGGTACGAGTTCAGATCCACAGCGCAGGACAGTGCTTGGCTTATCTTTGAAAATGGCGATGAGTGATGATGCACTTTTGGTGGACAGAATTGGTACAACTTTTCTAGGGTTTCTAGCTTTGATGTGAGAGACACTAAAGATTTGTTGAGGTGGCCTATTATCTAATCCGGGTTTGGCCCGATGGTACCTAGAATTATTACTATTCTCAATTTAAGGTTTAAATTCTTTGATATCGGATAGTTTTTCTGGATTTATTTCGTCTTTGTATTTGTTGGTGCGCGTATGGAACCGTGGAGATTATTCGGATAAAATCTAGATAACAACAATCGGCAGTGTTCATGATCAAGCATAACACAATTTATTTAATAAGCAAACATATATTAATTAAATAGTGGTCTTATATCGATTGTTGGTGCACCGTCCTTCGAATTTAAACATTTGGAAAGATGATATGTAATGAAAAGGAGAATTCTTTTTCAGTATACAAATAAAGTAAATAAGTTTAGGAAAAGATAGGATGAAGAGAGAATAAATGGATACAGAAAGTCGTATTGATGATAATTGGACACGTGACTACTTGATCGCAAGTCGGGGGCGGGTACCGGTTTACCAAACCCACTTTCTCAATGAAAGGGTGCTGGCATGATCAAGTTTCAGCTCTACATCGATGCACGATTATAAAAGGAGCGTCGTGATTTGAATGGTCACGTTAGATGAGACTATCTTTGGATTGAGTGGCCTTTTTGTATCCGGGCACATTTAACTGTGAGTAATGGTAAGATAACATGGTGCCATCTTATCCCTGAAGACGGTCTCGTCAAAGACTACGCATGTAAAAGAGAATCGAGCTTGTGATCTCATAATCTCCTCATGAAATATGTAAGTATTTTATCCACCTGAACTAACTCTAATGTTTGATTTTATCTTTTCGGTTCAAGGAAAAATGAAAAAGAAAAAGAAAAACGCAAGGCTCATTGCTACTCCGATCCACGAATCCTATGCGGATGTTGGCATTGTACAACTGTTCCATAACAATAAAAATGAAATGAGCTTCCTGTCCTCTCTTGCTGCTGATGAAGCGCCAACTTCACTGCAGCAACAGCAAGGACTTCAAACATCTTAGGAGGCAAATAAGTGCAGATCTTCCCAGTTCTTCATATCAATTGCCCTCGATTATTTCGTGCAACGGCACCTAACAAGTGGAGGCGGTTGTTTATGGATTTGGATCCCAAAATCTCTTACTAAGCACACAGAGTCCAATCACACAACAACAAAGAATGCTATACAGTTTTAAACTTTGAACAGATCATTACATTGGCCTTCCCGTCGAGTACTGCGATAGCATCATGCAGAACTCGCCATAAGAAGTGTTTGGTCTAGGGAAGGCAGTCGATAGACTAAACACCCTTTCATGCCTGGCTTCTTCTCTATTGTACAGGAGTTCGAAGGGTCATCATTACTTTTCTCTATTCTCCTCCTTTCCCCTACCAAGGCATAAGCGGAGCGAGCACTCATACCACCATCCTTTTCGATAACAAATGCTTCATTCTATCTCATTAACCTCTTTTAATCTTCTCTTCTCACTTAAGTTTCATTATTGCATTAAAGTGATGGACTGTTAGACTTTGTGATTTTGTTATATGTCCTATCACGGTTATCTTTTTTAATATCTCTACTCTTTTTCCTTCTTATTTTAAATTTCTCTGTAATATCAAAATAAGTTGATCTGGATGAGCTCAGTGTAACTACCAATTAAAGTAATTATTTTTTCAAATACATGGATCAATCGGATTGTTAAAAAGAAAGGGAAAAATAGTGACCTCTTTTCTGTGAGAGTTAAATCCCATATCAACATGGTATTAAAGAAAAAACGCGAGTTTATAACAGAACCGTGTATCGCCTATCGGTTTAAACTTTTAGGTTGGATATGAGATCAAGACTCTTGTGGGCATGGTGGACATTTAACATTGTATCAGAGTGAGTCGATTATGAACTTACACCACGTCTTTAGCTTTGAAGAAGAAATCTGGATGTATGGGTTCGATATGAGACCGAAGCTCTTGTGGGCATGGTGGACATTTAACATTGTATCACAGTTGGTCGATTATGAACTTATACCATGTCTTTAAGCTTTGAAGAAGAAATCTAGATGTATGAGAGAATTAGATACCACAATCTATTGGTTTACCTTTTTAAATGTTGAGATTCTTTATTTTTTAGTTTACTTATGTCACTCAGACCCCTATAAAGGTGATTAAGTTATGTATCTTTACATTTTCTTATCAGTAATTATGTCCCTGTAATTTTAACATATGCCCGACTATATTTATCTTTCTTGATATTTTTACTCTCCCACTGTCCTGCTTCAAATTTCTTAAAGCTCAAATTTAAAATATTTACTGATTTGTGATTCCATGCGCGGCTTGATTTTTTCGTGTATTCTTTTGTCAAACTGTGGGTGGGCACAATAAATAGCTCTATGGATCTCCCCATAAATGCAACTTGGGTAGGAGCATTCATTGAGAAACATTTAATTTTGTGAGGAATTGGTTCCAACCGGCATCAAATCGTGCTCCCTCCCCAAGATTTCTTGGGACATGGGAATCCGACATGAGAGGTTGACTCACGGATAGTAACCAATGCAGTACCTCCAAGTCAAATCGACTCTCGTGGCAAAAAAAAAAATCCTAAAAGTCGTATATGCTTATCTTTTCTTAGGTCTTATAAGTATAAAAATAACTAATTCAGTCATATTAAGTTAATTCCGTTATATTTTCGGCTCGAATTGTCACTGTTCCGTTACGGTTAATGACATAAAATCCATATCAACAAAACGGCAATGATTTTGACCTAAAGTTTAACATAACTAATCTTATAGAGCTAAATAAACCATTTTTAACTTATAGAATTCAGCTGTTAAAAATAATAAACATATATGATTTCTTTTGTAATTATTCCATTTGGTCAGGTAGATTCTAATAAAAAGAAAAAAAAACCAAATACTCTAAATTTCGAGATCAAATTGCTTGATCACTAATAAAAAAGACAAGTCTCCCTCTTTGAGAATTCTAGTCATAAAATAAACATAAAAATATAATACCACACCAAAAAAAAGAATATAACAAATATATAAAAAAAGATTTCCATTTTGTTTGAATTCTTTTTCTTTTATCTGTTAAAAATATGAATCCGAAGGGAGGTGAAAGCTAGAAAGTTTTATTTGTTTTATATAAGAGCAGTATATATTTATAACCATTCTATCTGTACAAAAAAAAAATTTCTGATTTTAATGGAAATGGGATTGCTATCGATGAATCTTGAAATGGGACACGTACCTCATCCAACAAATGAAACTGGTTCGGTCAATCAAAATGAATTATTGTTCTGACTAAACGATTACGGATGGCTTCGCAATTAATTCCAAATGAATCGACCAATCGGGTGTACCTTTCACATTAATTGGAGTTCGTCTACATTTTTTTCCCTTGCGAACATGATATTTTCTAGGCATTTTTAATAATATCAAGTGCTACTCCGATCTTGGCACTTCTAATTTCCAGAGTTTTAGCTTCTAATTAACGAAGGGCCAGTTATGAATTGGCTATAAAAGCTTTAATTTTCGTGCCTCTCTTATAAATTGTTGGTTTAAAGTGATTATGATCCCAACGAGTAGCGTCGAAGTTAAGTTTTGGATATACCATAATGGGACATTTGAACTTCTTCACTGAAAACCTGAGTGGCGAGTTAGGTGTCAGATTCAATATACAAGAGAGGTGTAAACAATGATTAAGAGCTCAGATCGTGACTGAAATCACGAAATATCCTAAACAAAATTTTATAGATATTTGGAAGGATTCTTATGGATATTGTTTCCTTATTTAAATTGGATTTCTCAGATCCCACGGTCCATTTATCTTGAAAATATATTTAAGAACTATCCAGGAATATTTTTTGAGAGTTCAAATAGAAAGAGATCTCATGTTTGTCTGGCACGAGCTATTGAAAGTGCCTCAGTGATGCAAAACTCCGAGCCTTGAGGCCTTGGTGAGAGAGTCTATATGTTATCTTTTAGATAAATTTCTCAAGAACATGCGGTCATGAGAATTTAAGAGATCGGTTAACAGAAACTCAATTATCTACTAAGTTACCCATATGACAAGTGAAAGAAAAGGAAGTTTTTTTTTTATATAATTTTTGTAATTCGTGATATAATTTATTCGTTCAAAGAAAGTTTTGTCTTTTTAGGTTATTATATAAAAAATTGTCACCATATGATATTTTTTTTTTTGGTCGCCAGCCACGATATCCAAGCAGGCCCCACCACGGTCACCATATGATATTTAGAATGTTAGAATTTGCCACTTAAGCTTCTCCATCCTCTGGATCGGCAGATTGATGACCATATATTGCTAACTTCCCAGTACGATCCATCTATCAGGAAAGGAAAGGAAAAAAAAAGGAAGAAAAGAAGAAAAGGGTATGATCCATCTATCATGGAGGCCATCTGTGATCTGTTTCCACTCCAACGCGGTGGATAGATGAGCCCACGTCAGAAATAACCATCGAGATAATGGAAAGTCGGCCCTGATCTGAGCAACCGTACCGCACTTTGAATCACCTCAACTTGCCCCAGAAGACATTTTCAAACATTACATTAATGTATTCCAACTGTACATTGTCTGTCACCACGTTATTATCCTGCGTCTAAGGAGTGGGAGTGTTTCGAATGAAAATGGTATCAGCAATCACTCCCGGAAAATACAATGCACTTGTAAATCCAACAGAGCTAAGAAGCATGTGCACCATAAAGCAATGAACACTCTGAAACCGAGTCAGATACTACCGATGAGGAATCACAAGTCCGGGAGAAAACTGAACTGGCTTCACGCTGGTTAGATTCCATAAGCATCAGAACAACTTCCCGCATCGACGGCCGGTCGTGGGGTGACAGACTCGTGCAAAGTAAAGCTATCTTGAGGACGATGATCATGTGGTCAACCGTGCCCCTGTCCTCGGTATTCAGTCGAGTGTCAAAGAGTTCAGAACTCAATGAATTATTTCGTATGTACTGTCTCACCCATGTCACGAGATCCCCACCTTGATTCAGCGGTTGCACGGGGGTTCTCCCAGTGAGCAACTCCAGTAGTACAACTCCGTAGCTGTAGATGTCGCACTTCTCGGTAATTTTCATGGAGTACGCGTATTCTGCAACAAAAGGAGAGAGTTTCAGTTTGTTCTGTTGAAATCATAATTTGAAAAAGAGAAAGGTGAAGCTACCTGAGAACCTGACACTAATGTACAGGTTATGAGAATAAATACTGCTGCAAAACTGATGCAGCTAACTATGCTAAAGAACTCACCAGGGGCAATGTAGCCATAGGATCCCACCACAGCAGACATCGACTTAGACTGAGGCATGTCAAAAACTTTGGCCAGGCCAAAATCACCGACATGTGCATTGAAATTCCCATCAAGAAGGATATTGGTGGATTTTATATCCCGATGAATTATTCTTGGCTTGCAATCGTGGTGTAAGTAAGAAAGACCCTGTGCAGATCCAAGAGCGATATTGAACCGCATCGACCAATCCAAGCAAAAGGATGAGGATGACCCATGGAGCCATTCACCCAAGCTACCATTTTCCATGTATTCATAGAGCAAAAGATTTGAGCCATGGTGGTGGCAGAAACCGAACAGCTTCACTATGTTGCGGTGCTGAATCTTCCCAAGAGTCAAAATCTCAGCGTGGAAGCTGTTCTCTATGGTGTTCCCTTCCCTGTTCGATGCTAATCGTTTTGCTGCAATGACCTGTCCTGAGGGCATAACTGCCTTATAGACAGTTCCACAAGCTCCCCTCCCAACAACATAGGACTCATGGAAGTTGCTCGTGGCCTCGAGAAGGTCTTGGAAGGTGAAGCCTTCCTTAGGGGGAAAGTAGATATCGCTCTCTTGGGATGATGTCTCCTTGTTCCCTAGGGAAGCAATGCTATCCGACCGATGTCTCATATAATACAGAATGGTAACAATCAGAATGAAGGAGACCCCTCCGACAACAGCAGCTATTATTCCAATGATTTTGCCCTGCTGAACATGGCTTCTTTTATGCGGTGGGAAAGACTGGGAAGATGGGTTCTCATAGCAGTCCCCGAGAGGGCCACCACACAGTTCTCTATTTCCGATGAAGCTGCTAACTGGCATGTGCTGGAACAGCAAGGTGGAGGGCAAAGGGCCTGAGAGATTATTGTACGAGAAGTTGCATACAAGTAAACTTGACAAGCTGTCAAATGTTGCAGGAATCTCGCCAGTTAAATTATTGTTGTTGAGCAAGAGGTATTCTAGTAGATTAAGATTTCCTAGTTGTGATGGTATCGTTCCAATGAGATTATTGTAACTGAGATTCAAAGCGATCTGCAAGCTTGATAGACCGCCCAACTCAGGTGGGATCTCACCTGTGAATGAGTTCCCACCCATTTGAAGCTCAGTGAGGTGAGATAGGTACCCCAAAGATGGTGGTATACTGCCAGAAAATTTATTATCAGAAAGCCTGAGAAGCTCCAAGTGGGAAAAGGTCCCGAACTCCACTGGAAGAGGCCCGGAGAAGCCATTCTTGCTAAGATCAAGGCGCTGGACCAGGTTGCAGTTGACAATATCAAGTGGAACCGATCCTGACAATGAGTTGGACGAGATATTGAATGTCACGAGCTGGGACAGATTTCCTATCTCCACAGGCAGATCAGATGTGAAATAATTTCCTGCGAGATCAAGCCTCTGTAATCTTTTGCAATCTCCTATCTCCTGAGGGATTGGACCACTGAACTTGTTTTGTCCTAGCTCAAGAGCAGAAAGGTTCTCCAACTTGCATATTTCTGAGGGAAAGCTTCCTGTGAGATTGTTGTTGACCAAGCGTAGCTGCACGAGCGAGTTACAGTTCAGAATTCCATCAGGGATATTTCCATAAAGCTTGTTGGACTCGAGGTTTAGCATGATCAGGTTCGAGTATCGACACAGATGAGGCGGTATCCTCCCAGTAAGGCCGTTATCTGAAAAATCAACCACCCAAAGTGGATTATATAACCCTAACCCCTGAGGAATATTGCCTGTTAAGGCATTGTCGAATAGCTGCAACTGCACTATGTTGGGCAAGTACTGTAACTGGAAGGGGATTGGACCAGTGAGGTAGTTGATTGAAAGATCGAGCTTCGTCAAATTTTTAAGGCTGCTAAATTCATTTGGTATAACACCGGTTAGCTGGTTCTGGAACAAGTAGAGTAAGGTCAGACCCTTTACATAGCTAAACTCAGTAGGTATCCCTCCTGTCAAAGCATTCTCTGAGAAGTCGATTTCCAGTGCAAGAGATAGATTTCCCACCTCACTTGGAATAGTATAATTCACCTGATTCCTATATAGATACAACTTCTTTAGGGACTTGAGGTTCCCTATTTCCCGAGGTATCGGGCCGACGAGAGTGTTGTCGTACAATGCGAGGGTCTCGAGGTTGGTGCAGTTCCCGATTTCTCTTGGGATATTCCCTGAAAGCTCATTACCCCAGAGTATCAAGTAAGTCAAGCTTCTCAACATCCCAATTTCCTTTGGCAATTCACCCCCGATGTAATTCTGCGCAAGACCTAAATACTCCAAGCTCTTGCAACCACCCAATTCCATGGGTATGCTCCCCGAGATTGCGTTCTGCCCAGCTCGAAAACTCCTTAGCATCTTCAGGTTCCCAATGGAAGCAGGCAGAGGGCCCATGAGATTGTTAGTATATGCCACAAAATCCTCCAGTGACGACAGGTTTCCAATCTCCTCAGGCAATACCCCAGAGATCTTATTGTTGCATATATTGAGAGTGGCTAGAAAATATAATTTACCTAGTTCAGCAGGAACCGACCCACCAAACTTGTTGTTATTCAGAAGAAGTGTCTCCAACTTTGAACAGTTTCCTATCTCTCTGGGAATGCTTCCCCTGAATGCGTTGTAAGAAATATCGAGATAGGTTAGCTGCATCAGTCCGCCAATGCTCGGGCTTAGAGTACCGGAGAGATTCACTGAGTTCAAATCGAGGGAGACAACAACATCATCAGAGGAGCAATTTACACCAATCCATCCACATGGAGTTTCATCACTAGCATTCCAATTAGCAAGATGGTCAAACTCATCATGGAGGCTGTTCTTCATCTGTATGAGGAAGTGACCCTCAGGATTTAGTCCATTTGAACTGCACACGACTGAAGACACAACAACTAGTGCCAACCCGACTCTGAGAAAACATTGGGGCACTAATTCAGTGCACATATTGGAGACCATGTTCGAAATTCACAGCAGACGAAGAAAAGTGGCTCCCTCCTCAGAGCAACAGCAAGAAACTGCGTCCATGCTTCAGCATTTACTGAATAAAACCAAAAAGGCACAAATTTTTTAGTCTTAGAAATTAAAAGAGGACAACCCTGTTAGATATGCAGATTCAATAGTCCAAAGAAATGTGGACGAGGAAACCAAATATAGAACTAATGGTTAAAAAAAGCCTAATCTGACACATTTAATTTAGCATGAGATTTGTCGATTGTGATGTAGGCAGGACCGACATTCAGGAATATGAAGAATACATTCAGTTTGAGAATAATCAATCATTAATGGAATCAAGAATATTGGTCATCGGAACGGATCAGTTTGCCGAATCAGAATTTCCAGAAAGAGGAAAACCAGCAAAATTAGATGTTAGGCACACCATTCATGAATCCTCACCCAACATATCATCAAATTAAAGAAGAATCCGCCTGAGAAAAATCTAAACCAAATCAACATTTCCAAGAAACCCCATTCAGAGAAGAAGAAACATGTATGATCAGCACAAAAATAATATTCAGAAAATCGCTAATGAACCCGAACAGAAGAATACCCAATTAAAATTTCAAGGAACACAATGACCCAGCAAAAATGCATTGAAATAGGTAATCAGCTGAAGCTTATAGACAAACCAGTAACAATCTTAAGAATCATAGACCCACCTTAGAGCTCAAGAAAGGATGAAGGACCAACAATCTGCAACACCCTTTAGTGGGAATGCATTACATTGGAGAAACCTCATAGGATGGTGTCGAAAATTTGGGTTTTCGGGACTGAGACTTTTCTGTGAGTGATTGCGGTTGTTGGGTGTTTAAGGGAAGCGATGGGACAGCAAGAAGACGATGTTCGATGACTAAAGGGATGGCTCCTTTTCCTCTTCACAGCAGAAAGCTCTATTGGCCGACAAGAAGGCAATGCTTTTCCTTCACCTCCTCTCTCTCTCTCTTCCCTGTGGTGTCTGCTGCTGCAAAGAACAACTTGGTCTCTTCTTCCTCTCTCCTCTCTAGAAGAAGTGGAGAATGGGCATGGGAGTGGGCTACTCGTTTGCTTTTGAGTGGGATTTCATCAGAAAAGTGGCAACTTTTTAGGCACAAACTAAATAAAAACCCAATTTTTTCACACAGAAATTAAGAAAAATTAATATTTTTGGATGTCGTTGACTGTGACAGCTTGCTAGGTAGTTGGGATTAAGCACGGAAAGATTAGCGTTTCATGTTAATTAATAATAACGCTTTAATTAAAAATTAGTTGAACTGTTATTAGTAATTATATGCTTGTCTTTTTCCTACCCGATTCTTTTAAATCTTGGGAAATAGAGTTTAGTTATCCTGTAAGGTAGAGGTCCTAAATTCGATTCTACTAGTGGAGTTTCCTGTACCCCTGTATTCCCTCTTCTTCGTTACTCTTCCAGGCTTATATAGCTTCACTATACACCGAAAAAAAAAATCTTTTAATCTTCCCCGTTTCTCCTATGCTTCATTACAATTTGCAGCAGTCAAATTGATGGCGCTAATCTCATTGACCATGTGACGCTCATGTATCTTCAGCAAAAGAAAAGAATGTAGCCCTTATAGTTCAAATAAAGTCCTCCTCTTGAGTGAGAATGTAGTTTTAGTACAATGAGATAATACTCCAACTTTTAATCTAGAGATTTTGAATTCGATTATTACTGTGAGAGTTAAAGGTGAGGATCTACTTGCATAAACACGCTAAGCTAGCCATAAATCTAATTATCATTTGATAACTCGATTGAACAAACTCGTAACAAGTTAAAAGGTTAATTGATTAAGTTCAGTTCGTTTTCTAAGGGTGAGAGACAGAGCGACCGACGAGAGGTCTACTAGGCGATGAGGGACATGCTGGGGGTTTGTATTCGGCTGTCACTGACTCGGATGAGGTTGCAAGTAGCATCGGAGCCTGTCAATGTCTTGGTGTGGATGGCGGAGATCGGTCACTAACAATCATCATCTGGATTCATCTATCTCCTCTCAAGAGAGATGTTGGGAAATCACTGATTAGATTACCGTCAAGGGTGATGTCACGTGACTGAATCAGACACTATTCCCTGAGATTTTTTTTTTTAATTTTAACAAATTCAGCCTCTTTGCCTCAAAAAATATTTCAGATAAAAATTTCAGTGATGATGAATAAACAAGGCTATAATAGATCAGCCTGTCCAAGGTCCCTCAGTGGTTTAAAAATTCACAAGAGGATCCATTTATTAAGATGAAATACATACAAAGGTGTTGATGTACATTATTGTATTATCCAACTAATATATGAAATTCCATTTTCTTTTTCCAAAACTCTTTCTTTAAAAATCCATTCTAAACTATTATAAACTTTGAGAATTGAATTTTTTGCACCAAACCATCCAAACTTATTCATTGTATGGATGACTTCTTGGGCTATGGTAACGTCATCGTTTATTCATCTACTTTTTATAAAAGCCATTCTATTGGGTTAAATAATTTTTTCCTAATGGGACTCGTAATTTTTTTATTTCTCTCTTTTTCCTATCCATTCATAGACTCATCTTTTGAAATAATAAAAAATTGAAATTAATAAATTGATTCACCCGGGGAGATATTCAGATCATTTCTCAAATTTACGATGATGGATTTAATTTGGATTATTAGAGCTGTACTGTACACGAATTTTATTATTTAATAAAACTAATGGAGGAAGTTAATATGTAAAAAATGATTAATAAAGTTTTAATTGTATTTAATTTTAGATTATGTGATTTTTGGATAAATTAAATATGAAGATTAAGTGATAGATTTATGAAAAATTGAGTGATAATGAAAAGGATAGAAAGAAAGTATGAGAAAAATGGATGTCGTAGAAGAGATGAGAGGGATAGTGAGAGTAAAGAAGGATTAGGTAATTATGAATTAGTAAATTTACTATCACATCCTTAATTTTTCTTAGTCTAATACTTATTAAAAATTGAATTATGTGTCAATACATAGTAGAGTGGCTGGGTTGCCAACAGTGCTCCCCTCCCCGTTCGGTAAAAATGGAAAATTGCAGTTTTCATGGGCTGGGTCGAGGCCCATTTACCATTATGGCCTTGCATTAGGGCCGCCCACTTGATTTTGAAATCAAGATTGTGCCTATCATCACCTTCCATTACACAGGACAGTCATTGGCCTAAAAAGGGATGAGATGGAAATGGGAATAAGTGACTACAGGGAATTCCGTGGTGAGAATTCTGGGGCAAAGGTGATATCACTATACTGAAATGCATTTCTACGTGCACAAAAATTTGAGGTTCTCTGTTGTCGATCATGCTCCAATTTAGAGATATTCATTATATATATATATATGTAAAAGTATCTCTTAACATAACTCATGGGTTAGTTGAGATGGCTCGACCTCTTAAAGCAAGATACGAAGCTCAAGTTTCAAGAATGGAAAGAACTCATATTGGGAGAGTTGACCCCTTCATTGGCTAACCCAACTCAAACCTAAATTAATTACTACCAATTAGACTTTTGGATATCAGGTAGTTTATATAAGGAAAAAATGAGTTAGGTCATTAGGATTTTAGGGAAATTCTGGAAAGAGATTGAGCAAATATCCAATGAGTAGCTCCCCCAGTTCGATGTTGTGATTAGTGGTGGCTCCTTTCTAATTTTTTATATTACCATGACATCGTGAACTCGTTTTATTTCAAGACTGTGACATACTACAAGAGAGTATTGTTTAACAGGTACACCATGTGGTGTCACAAACCAATAACTTAGCCTTTTAAGATTTTTTAATAAAAATATAATCTTGAAAATAACTTAATTATACTAGTTTATGACTTCACATTGAAACTGTAATGTACTGTACCTGTTAAATTCCCATAATATTACATATTTGATTAATTGTAAATCTTGATATGCTGCTTTGATTCAAGCGATTGTTCATAAAAATTTGTATTTAACAAGAGTTTTCGATGTCAAGCTTCATTGCTTTTAACAACTTGTAACAAGTATCCAAATCCTCTCACGGTACATTAAATGTTTTGTTATTTTGGAGAGATGGTGCCCACAAATTATTCATTGAATATAATGTGCGTGGCAGCAGTCATTGGCTAGTTTTAACTATTTGAAATTTGGAATGAGGCTGTTTATTCTTAGTATTAATACTTCATTTTTTTTGCTCAGGAAAGTAAAGGTTGTCATTTACTTAATATAATTAGAGTACAAAAGGACATCTGGGCCAAGTTATACCTCAATCATCCTTAGAAGGACTGAAGAGGGTAGGTCGGAGATGGCTACTGCCCCAACATGACTACAAGAAATGCCCCAGCGTGCAATATTATGTGCGAGGAGATTAACATTTCTATGTACATGTTTGAACGACCATTTTTCAAAATTGACAAAATGCTAAGAAGATAGTTCATTCTTCCTACTAAGTGGGGTTGAGTATCGAGTGTAGTTAAAACCGAGCCCAAAAGTGTCGTACAGACAATTCCTATGCAAGTCTTGTTGTCATGAATTGTAATGTCAACTGAAAATGAGTGCTCTTCCTTGAACCTGATGATGATGGGAGCGAAAAAGGGACGCACTTCTTATTTTCCATGCTTCTTCGTAGCTTCAAAGCCTCCTGGAGATTTCTGTTGCAGCCTTGATTGGGTCTTGGAGAAGTAGCCAGTATGTTCTGCTACAACTCACATATGTTACAGCTCTTCAGGAACACTTAAAAATCATTATTATCCATTCATATATGTTCAATCAGGCAGTAATTCAAAATTCACAAAGCTTTTTAATCTAGACCAGACAATGATGGAGAAGGGACAATATAAGAATAAGTAATCAATGGTCTTCTCTTCATTAAAACACAGATAGCAATAGCCAGTAAGTATGAATCAGAGGAAATCTCTTTGCTGGTATTGAAGAGGTCAGGAGTGTGTTTCATGCTAGATTCCAGAGGAGAAGTTTATGTTTTCATGTATTTGCACTCGCCATAGCGTCCTCCATTCTGAAAAGTGAGGATTAGGTAGCCTTGGGACATTCCGCATTGATAAGAGATAAAGCTAATTTGGTCGTATGATTAGCATTAGAGCATGGTAACCATATCATTTTGCCTTCCCTGTCCAGCACAAGGATGATGTTTGAAAGGATATCAGTCATAGTGGATTATGAAATAATTCTTGAAGCACCTGAATATTCCACGTTCCATCTGAGTTGAGTAGCTAGCTTACCTTTTTAAAAGGCCCCTCTCTTGTGAGGGACAAGTTGGAGCTAATTGTGTGAAGAAATCATCACCACCTCATTTATAAATTGTTCTAGAATTTTTAAAGAATATTTCTTGGCAAGCTATCCTAGAAAGACCCAGAGGCTTCTTATGTAAGCAAGAGCTAGAAATTTCTAGCAAAGTCAAAGTCGGTGACTTCCACCGACATAGATGGCTATAAATAGGGGTGGGCTGATTGTTTTGTGTAAGCAAGTAAGAGTGAAGTCAAAAAAAGGTGAGCTGAGAGTATATAGGTGATTGAAGAGAGTGTGTGAGGTGTCCGAGTGTGTAGTGCGCGTGAATGTGTCTGTGTGTGTGAGAAAAATATAAGTGTGTTGCGGTGTCTTGTAGTCTTGTGTGAGTCTAAGTCGTGGCAAAGTAAATCCAATTAGTACTTGGTGTAATTACTTTAATCAATAAAGTAATTACCCCATTTTTTCATGTGTTGGTTCTGATCCCAGTACAAGTGGTATCAGAACTCCCAATTGATTGGGATCTCCTACAAGTGATATAAGAGCAGGTCGATCTTTAGGCCTATCTGAGCTACTGGTGGTTTTGGAATTGGTGGTTAAGCTTCTTGGGTCATGTGCAGTTTATTATTGCCAAGCTTGGTTAGGGAATCAAGCTTGCTTGGCATTGGTAAAAATTAGGCCGAGCCACAATGATTGATCTACAGGTGGTCAGTGGAATTAAAACGCTTAACAATCAAAATTACAACACATAGTCGACGTACGTGGAGTCGTACCTCCAAGGCCAAGACTTGTGGGAGATAGTGAGCGGTAATGAGTCAGCACCACCAGAAGGTCCAGCAGCCCTGAGGAAATGGAAGACAGAGCTGGAAAGGCGATGTTTGTCATCAAGACCACAATCGAGCAAGAGTTGTTGGAGCACGTCCGGCAGGCGAAGACACCAAAGTAGGCGTGGAATACCTTAGCGACACTATTCTCAAGGAAGAACGATATGAGGTTGCAGCTTCTCAAGAATGAACTCATCTCAATCACACAACGCAGCATGACCATCGGCTAGTACTTCACCAAGGTAAAGTCTCTTTAAAGTGAAATTTCTATGTTAGATCCTTCTTCCAATATATAGGAGCCCAAGATTAGAAGAATAATAATCCATGGACTGAGGTCGGAATATAGAAGTTTCATTGCTGTGATATAAGGTTGGTCAACTGAACCTTCTGTTGTCAAGCTAGAGAATTTGCTGACTGACCAAGAAGCATTTGCTAAGCAAATATCTGGAGCCTCATCCAAGAATGGTGTAGAAGCAGTCTTCACCAATACCGACAAGGGTTGGCTCAATAGAAAATTCCACCAGAGGATGAGGAAAGATGGTGGTAAAGATGGCCAACAAGAGAGGCAACAATCAGGGGGAGCACAGAAGAAATACAACAAGGAGGGCCAATCATAGCAGAATAAGAGATTTGAAGGAAGGTATTATAATTGTGGAAAGAAGGGTCATATAGCCAAAGATTGTTGGTGGAAGAAGAGAACGACAGAGGGCACTGCAGTGGTACATGCTGAGAAGACAAGTGAGGATGAATGGACATCGAAGCCTCTTTTGCCATGGTGGAAGAGCTTCCACATGTCATGGAAGTTGAAGACAGTTTGTAGGAGACAGGTGAGCAAATTGTCCGATACATCCTACACCAAAAGGAGTTGAAGAAGTACAAAGTAAGAAGATAATGTTGAGGACGAAGCAAGGAAAAGTCCTTGGCATTCGGGAGTTCATTGTAGAGAAATGGACAATCAATCATTTGCGGTAAGTCTACAGCCTCAGAGATCAACAAGAGTGGGTAAGCTGAATCCCAAGGATGCTAATGTTGCACTAATCAAAGAAGAAGGCGTCAAGGAGCCAGACACATACGAAGAAGCATCTCAGGACACCAAGTGGGTAGATGTGATGAGAGAAGAGATACATGCTTTGGAGGAGAATCAAACTTCCAAGTTAGCGTCGTAGCGGAAAGAGGTAAGACCTATCTCTTGCAAATGGGTTTACAAGGTCAAGACTCATCCTAAGGGGTCAATTGAGGGATATAAAGCTCGACTAGTGGCACAAGAATTGTCTCATGAGTATGGGCTAGATTACGATGAGACATTTAGTCTAGTTGCAAAGTTACGACAGTACGAGTCTTGCTAGCACTTGCAGCAAGCAAAGACTGGAGGTTATGGCAGATGGATGTGAAGAATGCCTTTCTACATGGAGAGTTCGATAGTGAAATATCTATGGTCCAGCCAAACAAGTTCGAAGATAAAGTACACCTTGACTATGTTGCAAGTTAAAGAAGGCGCTCTATGGATTGAAGCAGGCTCCTAGAGTGTGGTATGGCAAGATTGCAGAGTTTCTAGTAGAAAGTGGCTATACCGTGGCACATGTAGATCCAAGCTTATTCATCAAGGAAAAAGGAGGAAAGGTTGCAATTGTGTTGATATACACAGATGACCCCATCATCACTAGTAGTGACGAATCACAAATTTGCCAAATGAGGGAGAACTTGTCAGTACGCTTCCAAATGAAGGACCTTGGAGAGTTGAAGCACTTCCTTGGATTAGAAGTTGATCGAACTGAGGAAGGATTATTTCTATGCCAGCAGAAGTAGGCCAATGATCTGTTTCAGAGGTTGGGATGCTTGAGTGCAAGCGCATCTTAACGCCCATAGAAGTCAATTCCAAGCTATGTGCCCATGAAGGCAAGGACTCGGAAGATGGAATGATGTATTGACAACTGGTCGGTAGTCTAATCTACCTAACACTGACCAAACCAGACATCTCGTATGCAGTTGGTATAGCAAGTCCATACATGCAAAATCCCAAGAAGCCTCACTTGGAAGCAGTGTGACAAATACGTAGGTACGTCAAGGATACTATTGACTTTGGTCTCTTTTATAAGAAAGATGATGAGTTGGGTATTGTGATGCTGACAACCGTGTCTCTGTCAACGATAGAAGCTGAGTACAGAGCAGCAGCAACAACAGCTCAAGAAAGTACGTTGTTGATACAATTGACGAAGGATCTACACCAGTCCACGGAATACGCAGGGCCATTTTACTGTGACAATCAGTTAGCTATTCGCCTAGTAGAAAATCCAATATTCCATGCTCGAACGAAGCATGTGGAGACGCATTATCATTTTCTAAGGGAGAAGGTACTACAAGAAAACATAGCAATGTACCAAGTCAGAAGTGAAGATCTGATAGCTGACCTATTCACCAAGGGACTCAAAACTACAAGATTTCAGAAGCTGTGAGAAAAAGTAATTATGAGATTGAGAGATAATAAGTCGGTGTTGAGGGGGATTGTGAAGAAATCATCATAGCCTCATTCATAGATTGTTCTAGAATTTTTAAAAAGAATATTTCTTGGCGAGCTAACCTAGAAAGGCCTAGAGGCTTCTTATGTAAGTAAGAGCTAGAAATTTCTAGCAAAGTCAAAGTCGGAGACTTCCACTGACATAGGTGGCTATAAATAGGGGTGGGCTGATTGTTTTGTGTAAGCAAGAATGAAGTCAAAAAAGGTGAGCTGAGAGTACATAGGTGATTGGAGAGAGAGTATAAGGTGTCGAAGTGTGTAGTGTGCAAGTGTGTGTGTGAGAACAATATGTGTGTTGTGCTATCTTGTGGTCTTGTGTGAGTCTAAATCTTGGCAAAATAAATCCAAGTAGTAATTGGTGTAATTACTATAATTAATAAAGTAACTACGTTATTTTCTCATGTGTTGGTTTCGATCCTAGTACAAGTGGTATTAGAGCTCCTGGTTGGTTGGGATCTCCTACAAATTGCACATGAGTTTGGACAATTGGGAACCCACGGCTCTGTCCATATATCAATGCTTGTGCCATTCTCTATTTGTACCTAACTCCATTGAGAATTAGTTCACGTGTTGTACCCAAACCTTGTCATAGGTAGGAGCTACCTGATTTAATCGGCTGCAAAAAGGAAAGACTGATGATTGAAGTATCGAGCCTTCAAGATCTGTCGGTATGGCTTTTGGGCATTTGTTGAAAGGTCCCATGCCCACTTGGAAAGGAGTGCTAAACTGTGGTTGAACATCTTACGGAAGCCCAATCCACCATGTTGTTTGGGGACACATAATGCATCCCATGACTTGAAGTGCAAGCTCATCTGCCCTGTGCTACTACTAACCCACCAAAAATCTGAGAAGGTGCACATCAATTTTGTTTGAAATTGATTTGGGGAATAGAAAGGTGGACATCGCATGATATGGTAGGGAAGCTGCCACACTTCTGATCAGAACCCTCGTCCTGCTTGAGATAAGAGTTTAGCCTACCAAGATGATAGCTTATTAGTGACTCTTTCAAGTACCGGGGTGGCGAATGCCAAGCCCTTTATATGTATAATGGCAGGCCTAGGTACCCGGGATTCATTGCTCCCTTTTTTTAGTTCATTAAAGCACAATAATGTTTTCTTAGTTGGTTAGGGTGTTTCTACTGAAAAATATCGAGGATTACGGAATTGATCGATTATCCCAACAAATTTTTACTTAGCTCACAAGAGGTTGGGCTGATATCCAATCCAAAAGTTTAAACTAATATGTTAGTGGTGCCCACTCTCTTATGAATTAAGATCATTTATATTTATTATATGATATGAGATTCATTCTCAACACAGACCAACTAAGGCATTCGTTCAACACATTCATAAGTTCTCTGGGGTTTTGGTTAGTAGCTTTGGAGAAAAGGAAGAGGTTAACCGCGATCATTAAGCGGGTGAAGACAGGGCCACCTCTAGATAGTTTAATACCTTGAATACTTTTATGGGACTATGCTTGCATGAGCTTCCATGGTTAAGAGGAAGAAGAGGGGAAAAGGTGGGTCCCCCGCCTTGAGCCTCTTGCGGCTTGAAAACGTCCAAGGGGCTCCCATTCAGGGGCAACGAGTATGACACAGTAAAAGCGCATTGTAAACACGTTGTAGTATCCAATGGATCCACTGCTCTGCAAATCCACTTTTCTTTTTAGTTATTTTTTTAGGAGTCAATCCCATATCGAATAAATAAACGATTAAAATCTAATTTATAAGAGAGCATATACTGCTATTCTATTAGCTTCAGTACTAGGAACAGACATGAGACCAATTTCCTGTAAATCGAGTCGAATATTTCATATGGTATCAGAGCCAACCGAGTAGGCTCACACCACGCCATGGCTCGAGTGTGGAATTTGTGGTCCGTTAAGTCCGAGAGCCAGAAGAAAAAATATCTGACTCGTGGTCAATGGTCCCCCTCGCCCGAGTACGGAGTACAGAAGAAAAGTACCGGTCTCGATACCACCACTATCTTATCAGCTTAAATTTTTGAAATAGATATGGGACAAATCTCCTGTAAACCGGGTGGAATATTTCACCGTCTTCGCTCATCTTCTAAACCGCTGCATGAAGGAAAAGGGAAAAGAACAATTTTAACATGCAAGGGAACATGTGGACAGGTCAGACCTGTCGACCCACTAGTCAGAAAACTGTGGTGGAATCTCATGGTTAATAGAAAAACAGTTGCTAAAACAAGACGGTGGGCTATTTAATATATTCGTTTATTTTCTAAAACAAATAATTTTATAAAAAAGTTGTGAGTCATGTAAGCACGTCAGTTCAACTTGTTCAACACCTCTTCTTCATGTAAATTCTCATTTTAAGCTTATAAATTACAAAATTCATGATTAAAAACGATTTACTAATTCTTTATATCGATCTAACCCGAGTTTGTGTCAGTTATAATGAAATTTCTATATAATAAGTGATAGGGGTCTTGAAGAAATGCTATTCTCTCTCTCTGTCTATATATATATATATATAAAAGCTACAAACGAAGCCTTTCCAGCGAAGCAGAGCCAAGCCAACATCTCATTTTGCTTGGCAGATAAGAACCCAAGTCCTCGAAGAACAAAGGAAGGAAGGAACAAGTTCAAGAGAGATGGCAACGGCTACAGTGACAAGCAGCACAAGCAGCGACAGAGTCTCGGTCCCGCGGAGAAGTTCCCGCCGTCCGATCCCGAAAAGGGGCCGGGTGAAGCTGGCGATAGCAGTTGCGATCATCCACCGACTGGCTTCGATGCTTACCATCCATATACGAAGTTCAAATATTTGAGGGAGTTCATCTGTTCCTAATGTTATTGCTTCCCGCCGAGCCCCAAGATCATTCTCGTAGGTAAACCCGGGCTTCGGTTTCGAGTTTTGTAATGTGAGATAGGGATAGAGACTAGGGTTCTTGCTTTTCTTGCACAGCTATAGGCCAGTAGAGAGTTTGCAGTTAGTTCATTTGAATATGGAATCTTGATTTCCCATGATCCCTTTGTTGCATCTATGAATTTTCCAGTTGATGAATTTTTGTGGAATTGAAAACCAGTCCAATGATTCGAAGAATCAAGTTCGGCTTCGGATTTAAATCATGTAGAGCGAATCGGCGTATCTTCATCAATCCACCAGGCTTCTCCTTCCGAAAGAGTTGACATTGAAATTATTTGTTTTTGAGTCCGCGATCCACTCATGCCGCTGCACAGTGTTTGAGCCTTCACATGCAACTACGAACATATTAAATGTACCAAACAATCGATATAATCAGCAAATGTCTAAAAATAGGCGTTCTTTAAGTTGAAAGAGCCGGCGTTCTTTTAATTTTAGAAAGTATACTTCTAGTATATATTTTGACACGGATCCATAAAAGAGATTTGAAGTTGACACCTTAAACTCAATTATATAGGTAAATTGAGTTTTGAATTACCAAGTAATCACTAACTCGTGGTGGTGGAGAACGGTGAAGTTGATTGCTTTGATTAATAATAATTACAGTAACTATTTAGACAATTAATACTAATATATTTATTTATTATATTTTAATTATTATTTTTAATATTACGTAATGAGTTTGATCATCTAAGAATCTATCTGATAATTTGGTCGGAGCAGAGACGCGAATTCATTGAATTCCACTTCCTTTTCGTTTCAGCCCTTGGACTTTGTAATTAATGTAGTATTTGCAAATAGAAATAAAATGTTTACATTTATTCTAGGTTCTAAGGAAAGAAGAAACATCTAGATTCTGATGGGTAGACATCTTTTTATTTTTTAATTTCAGTAAAATTTTATGTCGGAGTTGGATGAATATAAAAATTTGTAATTGAGAGGTATTTACTATTTAGTGAATCGATTCAGGTCAAATCTATCTAGATTACTTAGGTTAATTAGACTTTTGATTATCAAATAAAAAAAGGAATTACTAGAAATAATAGTTATTTTATATTCGAATTTCATCTAAATAAATCCTTACGGTGCAGTATGCACGTCTATAAAAACACGTGGTAACGTAAATTTAAAATGCAGACTGGATTAAGAATAAAAGGGGGCCAACAAGAGGGCAAAACCAGACATAGAGGCCCGTTTCAAGATGCTTTCACACTTGAAATCCATTTTTCTTTTCCTTTCTGCGGGACGTTAATTATTGAATTACTGCCTGTTAACAAAGTGCTCCCCTAACCAGCGTAAGTTGATTGAGATTGAATCGGTGTCATATCCTATTAAAAAAGATCTTAGTTTGAGAAAGAAAATTTAATACAGTTAGTAGTGTCCTCATTGTATAATCCAGAGGTCCTGCAATTGATCTCACCAGAAGGATTTCCAGTGCCCATTTGATCATATATTCCTTCTACTTCTAAATTTATGTCTTCTTTGTACACCAAAAAAGACGGTAGTCCATTGTTTTTCTTTTCAAACCATGTGCTCTTAGTTTTATGAGGAAAATAAGAGTAAGAGTAGTGACGATCCAACCATTCATGTTACGTAATATTCGTACTTTTGTATTCAACTACAAACATATTAGACGAACTGAACAATTGTTACTAGCAACGTCTCTCTCCAAGTAGCGCCACCAAAGATCTAGTATATTTTAAAAAGGCAGCGTAGGCCAAGTCGCAAGCTAAATAGCGTCTTCAAGAAATATTACTTGGAGTGAGATTCGAGCATGGAACCTCGATCTTACCTAACCGTATGAAAGTGAATTTTGGACGACCTGACCACCGAACTTAGTGGCACCACGTTATCTTATTAAAGCTACGTGGGAAGTGCTGCATATATTCCCTAAGATATCCACTTTATCTTTTTTTACCACTTTATGCATATTCAATTAATATTTTAAAAGGCAAGAGATCATACTCTTGTCTCTCAACCAAATAACAATGCAATATTTTATGCCTATTCACACGTGCCTAAACCCAACTTCATTTAAAGGAAATTAATAACTCAAATTCATGGTTATATTTGCATATCACTCTAATCAAAATTAAAGTAATATGAAAACAATTTTTTATTTGTTAATGCACACCAAAGTCAGAATTTTCACCTGGAAATCTTAAGCTCATCAGTTTTTTTAAAAATTAGAGTAGAAATATTACAAATTTGACCTTTTTCATAATTAAATCTTATAAGTTTTAAAAATGGTTAAATGAGTATATAAAGTTAGTTCTGTAACATACTTGAGTTCAAGCTGGTATTCTTCCTTACTGTTTGGCTGACGTATGCTTAACACCATCTATTCCGCAAAGTCAGAATTTTCACCTGGAAATCTTAAGCTCATCAGTTTTTTTAAAAATTAGAGTAGAAATATTACAAATTTGACCTTTTTCATAATTAAATCTTATAAGTTTTAAAAATGGTTAAATGAGTATATAAAGTTAGTTCTGTAACATACTTGAGTTCAAGCTGGTATTCTTCCTTACTGTTTGGCTGACGTATGCTTAACACCATCTATTCCGCACATGTGATTGGCTCACATGGCAATTTAATCTGACATGAAATTTCTTGACTTGGGAAGATAGTACAATTACTTTTTTACCCTTTACTATTTTGTCAAATTTTAAAAATATATCAAATATACTACAAGATTAAACAAATTAGATAAAAGAAAAAGTTTGGAAGATGGACCCTGTCCTCCATTCGAACTATGCAGTTCTTGATCATAGAACGGCCAGCCCTAGGTTTGTCGAAGAGGGAAACGCAGAAAATTAACCACGAATCGATGGTCGTTGCACGTTTACACTGCAAAAAACTCGAGGGTCCCATGCATGGGGGCTCTCCGAATGTGAAATCAAGCAGAATGGAAATATTTGGGAATGTCATGCTGCAAGAAGGGGATAAAACAAAAGTGTTCCTTATCAAAAAGTGCCTCAAAGCTCACATCTTTTTCTTGCTCCAGGATGGAAATTAACAAAATGTTGGGTTTGAATGATCGAGAATGGTGGTTGGGAGGAGATGGAGTTGAGAGTTAAGAATGTTGTCTTATATCCTTTATTCAAATGCAAGGATCCCCTTTATATAGGGAAGAGAACACACGAATTACAAGTCAATATAACTTATGGGATAAGTAATCTCTGTGGTACGGACGATGTCAGAACTGTGGAGGCGCAGACGGCGTCAGTGTACAGATTGACGTCAGACTCTGAAGCAATGCCAATGGTACGGCCGCCGCCTAAGCAGCGGGGCTAGTTCGGCCTAGGCGTTGAAATAGGTGAATGGGCCTTGGTTCCTTGGGCCTTAGTAGGCCGGCTCTGGAAGGGGCGTGGGCCTAAGGCCCAGTCCCCTCACTTGCCCCTGAGTTTCGTGCGCTATAAGATGCCGGAAACTGGTTTGAAATCTTATGGTGAGTCTTGGCGCGCCACGTGTCCTGCTGGGGGTCAGGGACTGTCACGTCCTGGGGTAATGGGAAGGTCGCGCCGCCTGTCTCGTTTCCCCGAGTGCATTGATTACGGGTTCAATTGTTACTTGCCCGACTTAACCTCTTCCCCGGTCCTCCTTCAGTCTCTTCGCCTCTCCTTCGCTCTTCAGTCCTCTCACTCCGATTTCCTCTCCTTCCTTTGCCGGCATCTTCATCTCCCTTCCTTTCCGTTCCTCTTCTCGTCCTTGCTCCCATGGCGTCTGCCAGTCGTGCGTCGTCGTCCACCGGAGCGACAAGTGAGGAGATTTTTGCCAACAAACTTGTCCCCTCTCGGTTTCTCGCTACCCTTAAGCTAGGGAGAATAGGAGCCGACTTTGCCCCTAGGTTTCCCCGTGAGGGAGAGGAGCCCTCCGAGCCTCAGCCAGGGCAGTTCGCCATCTTCCCTGAGCAAGTCAGGTCAGGGCATCAGCCATCGACGACGAGGCATCGGTCCCTGGGAGACAGGGCCTTGGGCGAAGGGGAGTCAAGCGCCGGGCAACGAGGAGTTGCACGCCGGGAGACGGGGTGTGGGGCATAGGGCGATAGGAGCAGGGCGACGGTGAGTCAAGCTCCGGGCGATAGGTTGCGGTCTGATGGGAGGAAGAAGAAGAAAGAAGAAAAAAGAAAGAAGAGGAAGAAGAGGCAGGGCGGGTTGCAGAAGAAGAGAAGGGGGTTGGGAAGGAGAGAAGAGAGAGAGATATTAGGGTTGAAAATGAGGAGGTTATTTAGAGAATTATGAAAAAATTAGTAAAAGAAATATATATATAGTAGTGCTAGTTTTGAAAAGTGTTATAAAGCAGTACTAGTTATAAAACTCACCATTTTATTGGTGCTAGAAAAAAATTCACCCCTTTGTATTATTGAATCTATTAGACCAGTTGGTAGATTCGGTGAGGAATTGACACACTTGGGTTATGAATCTTTTAGTGTATTAAGAAGATAAAAAATATAAATATGAATCAAGATTCAAGTTTAAAAATATCAAATATATTATTTTTATTATCAAAATGTAATAATAAAATGATTTATTACATATAATATAAACTTAACATAACTTTCGGTTCAGTTTTGGGTCTCGCAGGGTTTTTCAGGGTAGGAGCTCGAATTTTGCTGTCCGATTTTTTCCACCATAAAAACCACATTGAATATATCTTGGTACCCATAAATCTGGTTTTTTGGTTTGGGTTCGGTTGGTTTTTTCTATTTTTCAAGTTTCCGGTTTTTTACTTATACCCTTATTGGGTCACCCAACTTCGATTGGCATGATTTGAAAAGATGGCTGGTATGACTTAACTGATCAATGCAATCAATACGACATGACAAAAGCAATGAGTTGATATAATTGGGGCAATGGATACAATCTAGGGAGTGTCGTCGATACAACCAAGTGAGGTTGATCAATGCAACCCAGCAAGTGAGTAAAATTAGTGTGACCTAGCAAGTATAGCTAGTACGACATGATGAAGGCTGTCACTTGAGTACAGTCAGTATGACCAGACAAAGATAATGGGTTGGATTAGTCAATATGAGTGCAGTCAATGCTATCTGACAATGGCAATCAGTTGAATGAGATGAGAGTAGCTGCTATGACCCATCTTCGACAGTCGGCATGATCCGAATTAGTCAATATGAGTGCAATCAATGTTACCCGACAATGGCAATCAGTTGAATGAGATGAGAGTAGCTGCTATGACCCAACTTCGACAGTTGGCATGATCCGAAAAGGTTGCTGGTATGCTTAGTGTGAGCAATCGGTACAATGCATGAGGTTAATCGATGGGATCTAGGAAATGTCATTGATACAACCAAGTGAAGATGATCAATACAACCTAACAAGCGAGTGAAATTGTTGCAACCATATAGTTGGTATGATATGATGAAGGCAATCACTAAATGCAATCAATAGGACCTAACAAAGGCAGTGAGTTGATATAATTGAGGTTAGTCAATAAGAGTATAATCAATATTACTAACAACCCCCAAGAATAGGTAAAGTGGATAGGACGTGCCTACGAATCTGAGAAAATTTGCGAGGTCGGATGTTCGAATCCCCTTTAGCGTATAGTCCTTAATGAGGCCACCCACACATGTGTTTTACACATGGATTTGTAGGATGTTCACGAGTCTGAAAAGAATAAACTCATTATTATAAGAAAAATGGGGTAATAAACTAATTAGGCATGTACTGTGGCCAAATTATCAATTTTAGTACAAACTTTTTTGTGTGACCTAAGAAAGCATAAACTTTAAAATATTTGTCTCATTTAGCATGCCGTCACAAAATCCATTAAAATTGACGGAATTTGCTAACTTGTCATATTATGTTATACATGTGACAAAAGGAGAGTGATGTGGCAAAGTTACATGGACAAGTAGAGTAAAATGCCATTTACACCCAACAATCAAACTTTTTGAATTTTAAAAACGAAAGGCATTTCATCCGTTAAAAATCTTGAAATTAGAAATTACAATTATAAGACAGAGTTTTCGAGCATGGGAGAATAGAATTAGGGCTAGAATGAAGAACATAATAGAAGTCCTAATTGTAATTTCAGATTTTAGAGATTTTCGATGGATGAAATTACACAGGTACCTTCATTTTTAAATTTAAAGAGTTTGATTATTAGGTAGACATGACATTTTCCTCTACTCGTCCATGTGGCTTTGCCACATCACTCTTCATCTGCCACTTGTACGACCTAACGTGACAAGTCAGTGAATTTTATCAATTTCAAATTTTCAATGGATTTTGTGACGGCATACTAAATGAGACAAACATTTTAAAGTTCGTACTAAAAATGAAGATTTGACTAAAGTACAGGCCTCAGTAGGTTATTAGCCCTAAAAAAATATGATAATGACAATCAATTGGATTACAATTAGAGCAGTTGATATGGGCCAACTTCGATAGTCAGTATGATCTGAAAGGCAGCTACTAATACAACCCAATATTGGTAGTTACTTCATCTCGGGTGAGGCAAAATAGTATGATCTGGTGTGGGTGGTCGATACAACCTAACATGGTGGTTGGCATGACACTATGAGGGCATTCAATGTAACCTGGGTAGGGTAATCGATATGACTCAAGACATGCACAGTTGGCACAATTCGTGTAGGGTCGTCAGTACAATAAGGTAGCAAGGGTAGGCGATACAATCATTTGCCCAACCCATCACATTGTGCTGAATCAACCTCATGGATTGCTCTTATCATTAGGATGGATGGTGCAGAAAGGAGTAAGGATTTAATGTACTTTATGGTCCAAAAGCACCCATCTCTCTTGCCTGGCATTTTTTCAAGGACAAAACTATATGAACCATGTTTAAATTAGATAACACCTTTTATAGATCTTTCCATCCACCCCATCAGTTACGGATTCCATTGAGACAAAGTTAACACCTTCGAAGAGGCCCTGATATTCCATGTAAGATCAAGCTAGTATTAGAAATTATATCATTTCAAGGCAAGTATCACTCACAGTAACTGCATGTCTCTCATCAAAGTCACTTGTGGAGCTCCTTGAAAAGGCTCACTATTAAGTCTTCATTTTTGTAATGGCAAAAATAAGGAATTACTTAATTCACCTTTTAGAATTTTAACTATAAGGGGTGCTTTTAAAACTGGCACCATTTTTATATCAATTTCAAAACACAGCGCCACTATTTAAGGCTATTTCATGAATTTTTTTATAATACCAAGTCTACCCCTCTCATATTTGCTGTCCTACCTTTACTTTTCCCCAATTTCCTCTCTGTAAAATCATTCTACCTCATGCCCCCTATGTCACGCTGCTCCATCGCCTCCTTCTTCCCTTCGTTACCCAGCACCTCTTTTTCCCTTTGTTGCCTGGCGCCTCTTCTTCTCATTAACCATTGAGTGATCTCTCTGTTCCTTCTCCCCATCTCCCCCTTCTTCTAGGCACTCAATGAGCGATCTCTCTCTTCCTTCTCCCCGTCTCCCCCTTCTTCTAGGCACTCAATGAGCGATCTCTCTCTTCCTTCTCTCCGTCTCCCCCTTCTTCTTGTCACTCAACAAGCGATCTCTCTCTTCCTTCTCCTTGTCACCCAACAGCAACATACCCCTTCTCCTCGTCGCCCAGTGAGTCTTCTCAGCATTGTTCCCCTTCTCCTTGTTGCCCAATATCCCAACCACTCGATGTTCACTCAAGTGCATATGTTTGATTTACTACTTCCATAATATTGTTAATTTAGGGTTTGAAGTCCTCATTAAAAATTCACATGTTTTGGCTTTGATTTCTAATTGACTTGCTTCAATTAGTTAATAATTATACTTGGAGTTCATAAGCTATTACTTTTCTGCAACCGATTTCGATTTTTGACCTAATTGGGACATTTGGTATTCACGGGACCTAATTTTACTTAATCGGGGCCTATTTTGAATATAATCGAGACCTTATTCAATGTCCTAATTAAATGCATTAGGATGGAATAAAATTAGTATTACTTTGATTTCTAATTGATTTTACTTCTATCGGTTGCATGATCCATTTCGAAGGACCATGAGAATCAAGTCTTATGCTTGGAAACATATGGAGGCTCTCTTATAGATACAAGTGACTTGCGCCAACCCTCTCTGCGAATTGCTTTTGTGGTTTCAAATGCAATGTTGTTGGAGCATTTTGCATCTTAAAATTGTAATTTAGATCTTGAATGTTCTGAGTTAGGAATCTCCATGAATCAGAGATATCATATCAGGACCAATTAACCAAATTCATGGCTCAGTATTGTCTGTAATTGCAGTTGAATATCTAGAGACAAATTAGTTTTTTGCATCTTTTTTCTTCATGGTAAAGAAGAAGTTCAGATTCTCTTTCATGGAGCAGAGAACTTCAAGCTTCTTGGGTGAAGCACTTTGTACTATTTCTTCATGGAAAGTCAGTTATTTGGTGGGCTAAAAGTTTTTGTTGTCTAGGAAGGAGAAACTATACTATGATGTTTTCAACTTTATTGCATTTTTCAAACCATCGATGCTTCGAACATCCCATTTGCAGGAACTATGAAAAAGAGAGCTGAAAGCAACAGATGATTTGTTTGTGTGACTGAATGGACTGACTATCAACTGCAAGAGGATGGATCTCTAACAGATGCAACCAGTTGGCAAGGCAAAAGCTTGTGTTGTGGACTACTAAAAAAAGATTATGAAGTTTCTCCTTTGACAATGTTAATGTCTTAACAACATAAGATATGTCTTTCACAGCTCCTTCTGTACATAATGTGAATTACTAATCTCCATGGGCAGCTTTTGCATTGTGTATATGGCTCCATTTTATTAGCGCATTCAGCTCATGTAAATATTTTAGCTTTGTGCTCGGATTGGATTAGATTATGGTTGAAATGTGAATGGTATTGTTAGTGCATTGATTTGTTTGGGATAATGTAAAATTGGATATGAAGTGAATTCTCAAGAATTAGTTCAAGTAGATGGTATTTGTCTACGACTTGCATGTAAATCACGAGGTTGGAAGTTTGATTCCGGAGAAAATTGAAACTAGTAAAGGAAAATGCACAATTCGTACTAAAAATACATGGACAATTAGGTCCCGAAAATTTTCAAATAGGTCCCAAGAAAACTGAAACTGGCCAAGAAAAATACACAATTGCTCCTGAAAATGTATGGATAATTAGGTCTCGAAAATTTTCAAATAAGTTCCGAGAAAACTAAAACTGGTCAAGGAAAATGTAAAATTGGTGTCGAAAATACATAGACAGTTTTGCTACTACAGTTACATGGATAATTTGGTCCCAAAAATTTTTAAATAGGTCCCGAGAAAACTGAAACTGGTCAAGGAAAATATAAAATTGGTCTAAAAAATACATAGATAGTTTTGCTAATAGTTACATGGATAATTTGGTCCTGAAAATTTTGAAATAGGTCTTGAGAAAACTGAAACTGTTCAAGGAAAATATAAAATTGGTCTAAAAAATATATAGGTAGTTTTGCTATTATAGATACATGGATAATTTTGTCTCGAAAATTTTTAAATAGGTCCTGAGGAAACCGAAACTGGTCAAGGAAAATATACAATTGGTCCCGAAAATACATGATAATTAGATCCCGAAATTTTCAAATAGGTTCCGAGAAAACTTAAATTAGTCAAAGAAAATATAAAATTAGTCTCGAATATACATAGGCAGTTTTGCTACTACAGTTATATGGATAATTTGCTCTCGAAAATTTTCAAATATGTCTTGAGAAAACCGAAATTGGTCAAGGAAAATATAAAATTGGTCCCGGAAAATATAAAATTGGTCTCGAAAATAAATAGATAGTTTTGCTAATGCAGTTACATGATAATTTAGTCTAGAAAATTTACAAATAGGTCATGAGAAAAGCTAAATTAATTCCGAAAAATACATATTTGGTCCCTAAGTTACATAGATAGTTTGTTATCACAAAAAATTGACAAAACCAAAATTTCATCGTCGGAAGGATTTCAACCCAAACGTCAATGATCTCTGCTAAGACACTATTGTAATGAAACAAAAACTGCAATGCCATGGAAGGAAGGGGGGGACCACCTAGAGCTTCTTAGGGCCGGCCATGTGAGTGGCAACAATCTTCTTCTCGAGCAAATCCCTATCACCAACAACTACGTCATCAAAAGCCTTCACTTGGTCGTTCTTGTCCATCTCGAACCAATTCCTATCGTAATAACTGAATCATGAAGCCCATGGGAGTCATCTGAGTGCGAGAGAAGAGTGAAGAAGTGAACCTGCGACAAAGAGAATTGTGGTGAAGATTATGAGGATTCAAAAGCGATCAAGCTATGTCCTTCGCAAAAGCATGACAATGGCAAAGTTGATGAATTTTTGAAGGCGGAAGCGGGTCTGCTGCTCATCATTGGTCTGGTGACTCTTGAGAGGAGAACGGCTTGTTGATGGTTGTTGTGGGGGGTTGGGAAGACTTGTTGACATTCAATGGGATGGAGCTGGATGGGCTCGGTGGTTGCTGTTGTGTTGGGGAGGGGCGGCACCGCTTGTTGGTTGCTCGTCGGGAGGGGATGGCATCGTAACTCGGCCATTGCTGTTGGGGAAGAGCGGCTGTGAGGGGAGAGATAGAGAGTAGTTGGGAGGCGAGAGATTTGAATTTTAGAAAGAGGAGGGAAATGTGAAGTGGTAAATATTTTTTAACTGACAAATAAGGGTAAAGATGTCATTGTCCATAAATTGGTGCCATTTTTGAAACTCCACATGAAGCGATGCTATTAAAAAAAAAAACAGAGGAGGGATGCTAAATTGTCCCATTAACACTAAAAGAAGCATGAAAATGATAACCAATCCACAACCCAGTGCTACCTTTGTGATGTACCTGATCATAAAATACGTACCCATTCTCAAAATATTGGGATGTTAAAGATTGATCTGCATCTCAACTTCCCGGTGAGGCTGCAGCTGGCTCTTAGAAAGAACTTCAAGTACCACTAGAAGATTGCTCTATTCGTGAAACCACTGAAAAGTAAGATTGCATTGAACTACAAATAAGGTGATAAATTTGCAGAAACTCCGCTCTTGCCAAGCACACATGCCAGATCTTCCTCGTCCAAGAGGCTGTCTAATGTCAAATTCAGGTACGGTCTGTCCCTGCTTCTCGCCCATGGCTTTCCTTTTCCTCTATATCGACTATCCGGTCATCTGAGTGTTCAGCTAAACAAGACAGAAAGAAATACGTTTTACGAAAATCCAGGGAGGGAATTTCATCAGCTTGATGCACTAATGAGAATGATGAAGGATGTTACATAGACCCAATCGAATAAACATAAACTTATTAATTACGACCAAACTGTAAAATGAGAAACACGTAATAAAATGCAATCAAAACGATATAAACACAGTAAATTATAGCAAGAAAAAACGAGGGAGGAAATTGATGCAAAGTGGAAGTGATGTAACCGAATTTTCCATTATTAGCATCCAAAGTCAGCTGGTTGTCTTTGTGTCCGCATGGAAAATTCAATGTTTTTCCATGAAAAATGCAAACCTTTTATTGTACATGTCAGAAATCGAAATTTTGAGAGAGAAAAATGTGTTCTTGGTAAAATTGGCATAGTTCTTGGCTCGAGGTTAAAAGATCTTGCATTCAATTTTCACAATTATAATTACTTGCATCCCTTTATTCCTTCTCTATAATTCTGCATTTGTGGAGAGCTTCTTGAAAAGGTTCACCCTTGAAAAATAGGTCTCGTTTCTGCAATAACAAAATTATGCAGATATTTAATTCAGTGCAAAAGAATTATGAAAATGATATCAGATCCATTGTGATATACCTGATCATAAAACACCCATAAAGCCGCAAAACATCAGGCTGTCAAAGATGGATCCGCGTCTTAAATTTCCGACCAAGTCGGTCCTACTGCAATTGTTTCTTATGGAGAACTTCGAGTGCCCTGGGATGTTTGCTCTGTTTATAAAACCACTGGGAGATATGATTGCACATAACTACAACCAACCAAGCTGTGGCCTGTGATCCAGTGCAGACTCCAAATCGTGAGGGGAAAATAAGATGATCGATGCAGAACATCTTCTCTCTTGCCAAGCACGAATGAGATCATCCACGAGGCTTTATGATGTCAAATTCGATTAGGCTCGTCCATCTCTGCTTCTCATCTGCAGGAACCTAGTAAGAAAACAGTGAGCAAGATAGAATATAAATCCATATCATCAAAATCTTGCACGCACAAGCCCGAACATTATGTCAGGGAATGAATGATAAAGGGATTCTGTGATTATGCGAGTAAAACAGAGTACGCTAAATAACTTCCAATCTTAATCAAGGCCAACCTTGCGCAGGGTGAGAAAAAGGTAATTCTTCTGCTCTATTGGGTTCAGCTAGCCATGAACCAAGATTCACCAGGTCCCTGAATATGCAATCGGATCCACAGAGAAGATGAAAGCGACAGATAAAACCTATTGCTCTTGGAAACCAACGTTAAACAATGGGGAGATAAGGAATAGCAGGAAAATGAGATTTACCATCAAAAGAAACGATCAGTACAGAGAGAGGAAGAGAGTGAGGGAAGACAACCGTTCTGTTTGAATGAGCAATCGGATCCCCTCGTCCCTTCTTCTCCACTACATGCAATCGGATCCACAGAGAAAAATCAAATCGACAGATCGTGTCGTACCTATTGTGCCTGTAAGTCACCTTTAACGACAGGGAGATCAGGGATAACAAGTAAATGAGATTTAGCAGCTATGTGCTTACATGGCAGAGCTTCTTCTGCTGCGATCACCTTTTCAGAAAGAAAGGTCGTTAGAGACTAGAGTGAGAATGAAGCGCGCTACTGTGTAAGGGACGGGATGACCGAAGAGAACAGCAGACTCGCCACTCAAAGTAGAGAGGGATGATGGGGTCTGTTTTGTTTGAGCAGGCACTGGCAACGGTTAAATGTGTACGGAATGACCCTAACATTCCCCATATCCGTCTGTTTGAATGAGGAAAAATTCTCACCCGAACTTACCGATAACATAGTCAACTTAATGTTTGATACTTAAATAAATATGATTAAAAATAAATATTTTAAATGAATAGAAAAAAAAGTAATATGACAGTAAATGATGACATATTAAATATTTATTAGTTGAATTCACAGATGACGTGATGATTGAGGCGCATGCAAAAATCTCTCACAATCTAGTCCGTGCAAATTGACACGTGGCACCCTTAGAAAAATCAGCCGTTTGTCTAGTTTATGTATAATTCTGCTGCTTACTGTCGTATTTTAATTATAGATCAGATGATCTTGTAGCATATAAGACAGCACAGTGATGTTAATGGTCGATGTCTGTTTACACGTGCTGCACGATTTGTAGAACTGACAGGACTATACTTAGCAGAAACCATTGAAATCCCCTTCTCATTTCCCTGGAAGCTCACCATCCTGAGTTCCCAATTCTATTAAAATCTCGATTATCTCAATATACTTAAGTAGAAACCATTGATTTCACCTTCCAAGTTGTATAGTTGCAGGAATGATTTCCCAAAAATAATCGATCGGTGAAAAGTGAGTAGACAATTCTCTAATAACTATGTAGTTGTTCTCGCTGCATCCAATGACATATTTTAAGGTTTACGAGTCTCGAAAACCTCGAGTTAATGAGAACTTATTCAATAGAAATGCTGCTGAATTCTCATGTAATCACAGAGAGGATTATTTTTGTGATAATTTACAGTCGATTATCAATCTTTACAATCCGACGCAAGAATAAAATCTAGCCCCCCCAAAAAAAAGAAATAAGTAATTTCCAAGCAAATATGTCAACTGAGTAAAACATCCATTGCAGATAAATATATGTTATTACGTTACAGTAAAAAAAAAATAAAAGTGAAAAAAGAGAGTTTTGTACAGTTTTTTATCACTCTCGCTATCCTGTAACTGAGAGTTCCTTAGTTTGATCTCATCAGTGGCTCTTTGATACCCCTTTTATTTATCTTTCTTCCGGGCCTATATAACTTCTTTGTACACAGACGAAAATAAAAATTATTGATTCTTACTTAATATCTTCATCAGGATCATGATTGTTCAATTTATAAGCTCTATCAGAGCTTAAATCCGACAATATTTACCCGAGTAAAACCCGATCTATACAGTGTAAAACTCTCGTTATTTATATTTCTTAAACCCGTGATCTTGTTTAAATAAAAGAAAATATTGAATCATCTTAATCAATTGTTTTGTTGGTAAAAGCAATTTCTAGATGAAGAATGAGCCGAGAGGTTGAAAACTTGACAATGGATGTAGCTAGAGAAATCCTCAAAACAAAGGTTACGGTCATCAAAGATATCATCAATCTTAGACCCCGTTACAAACCCACCAAAAATGATATGACAAATAAATTAAGTAAAATAAATATAACATATAAGATTTTTTGAATTTAGACGGGCAGTTGTCCCTTACCCATGAAATCGATTCTTACTTGTTGGTCACCATGGAAGCCCATAAGTCTATAGAATTAAGGTAAAAATTTCTATCGTCCAATCGTTATATTATTCCGCAGGAAAGGAAAATAAATATTAGTTATATGGTTCTTTTCTTTCATCAATATGGTTGATTATAAGTCTTTTAATTAAACTGTTTAACAATTTAACCGGCGGACTATAGTATTTATTAATTTAAATAAAAAATAACGCTGCACTAAATTTAAAGTCAAAAGTGTGCTGACGAACAAACGGGCAATTAAAATATCCAATTCATTAATTTAATAATTTAATATATGCAATTCCATCTTTCTCCTGTGATGTATAAATTAGACCAGAACTCCCATTATGAATCAAGGAACCATTCCCACAAATCTCTCCACCGCCCCCATAAGCTGAACCGTAGATCTGCAGCAAAGAAGCGACCGAGGTCAGTTTCCGAATCAAGAAATGGAATCGGCTACCCTGTTGAGGAGCAAGTACAGTGCTGCCACGGTCTCGAGGAGGAAATCTAGCCGTCTGACCCCGAAGAGGGGCTGGGTGAAGCTGGGAATAGCGGCCACGATCGCCGACAGGTTGGCTTCTTCGAGGCTCGGATGTGGCGGTCCTCAGTTTTCTCAGTAGATGTTTCAATGGAAGGGTCGGTCTCATTGGAGGAGTTTTCGTAGTTCTGAATTTTCAATACTCTTATCCGTGCTGCTGCCACTTTTGTAGCATGAGCCGACCGCGTACTGTCCGAGGTAAGACTCCATGTATATACGATAGTGAGTTAAAGGTTGTTACCTCCTTCAACGTTGGTTAGTTCAGTTGCTTCGGTGTCTTTCCTCATGTTGTTCGAATTTTGTATGTAAAAAAATGCTGTTCGAGGGTCTCTGTTTCGCAGATTCCCAGAGCTTAGGCACTTTGGCATCGCACCGGTACACCTGCTGCAGTGAGGCCGACAACCGTAAAATCATTTGGATGACACCTTAGTATTAAAAAGTATCTGTTATTCGTGTTTTCGTGCACATCTCAGGGCATACCATCAAAATGAATGCACATAAATCGAATTGGTCCATGGTGACGGGTTGGACAAGGTAGACATGAACATGATCAGCCGCCGATTCGGGAATTGTCTCTTCCAAAGACAAGAGTCGTTGCCCAGTTCACTGCCACGTAAAACCGGTTCCTCCAGCTGACAACTCGAGTGAGATACGCCGATCTCCACACCAGCCAGCTCACGAACCCAGCGTGCGATATGCCCTTTGCATCCTTCAATGAAAAGAGATGTGAGATTCATGTCTATTCTAACATTAAAGACCAGGAGCTATGCTAAACTTCTCTGTGCCATATGATAAGTAATACAAGAGCTATACTGCATTCAAACTAAAAAAAAAAAAAAAAAAAAAAAAATTCTCTGTGCCGTTCCAATTTTATCAAATATCTCATAAGAGACCTAATATTGTATTAAAGAATTTGCTGCTGACATTACCTTAGACTGGCGTAGATCGACCAGTGCCTTGTAATGCCCGACTGATGCCATGCTCCCAAGGTGTCGGTAGACAAAAGGGTCGCCGAGGTTCATGCCATTCGTGGCAAAGGCCTTCCCCTGGTTTTGTTTCCCGATCCGATTGAATAACTCCATCAGAAATTTGCCTTCCCTCTCAGCCACCTATTTAGATCATGTCTAAGATGAGATTTGGACTTCTAAATTTGTATCAGAGTAATGTTCTTATGCTGATCGAGACTAGCCTAACCTGGGCAAGTGCAGGCAGCACCGGCCTTCCGGTCTGTTCGAGAAATCCGGCAGAGTCTCCGAGTGCAAAAACATCTTCCACTGAAGGAACCCGTAACCATTCATCGACCCCGATCCTGCATTTTCCGATAAGATTAAGAAGAGCAGAATATTAAAAATGAGATCAATAAAGAATTGATTTCCACTGCTGTTGAAGTACCTTCCACCAGGTGATTTGGGGAGATCGAGAGATTTTACGAATTGTGATGGACCGACGCCAGTAGACCACACTAGGAGACCGTAAGGAACTTCAGTACCATCATTCAACACAATCTTCTTTGGGAGAACCTCTTTCACGACTCCTCTCATGAGCCGAACACCGCGCTAGAATTGAACATACCGAGCCACATAATTCAGCATACAAAAAGATTGTGGACGCCAGGAAACAAAAGGGAATACGAAAGATGCATTTACCTTATTGAAGTGGTTGATCGCATACTGCCTGAGTCCAACATCAAACGATGACAGTATTTCGTTTGCCTGTTTGAGGGATAAGTTTCATGTAAGACTTACATATAGATACCACAACTACTCGTCAGAATCGACTAAAACTAGTCAGTTCAAAAGTCGCAACCGACCCATTGTTCCAGCTACCTACACGCCCAGACGACTACCAAGTCGGATCATTGGCCCCCGTCACATCAATCATAATATTACTCATGCCTGATACTAGTAATGTCAACCAAGTTGCATGCACTGAAAAAATATTCCGACAGGTCAACCATCCATAGCACAGGTGAAGTCTGTAAGTACCTCAAATCACCATAACCCAGGTATCAAACATCATAATCAGACTCTCCCTTCACCTACAGCTGCTGATTTTAGTATTGGAAAGTCGATCCGGGACTCAAACCTCAGATCAGACTTCCTTGCAGGTACCAGACGAGTCCAAGTATCCAACCAGAACCAAGGACAGGACCAGAACACCCGAAGGACCAATCAGCACTTAGTGCAGACTGCAGACTTACCCTGATCTAGTTAAGCAAGAACATAAGTAAGTACCTCAATGAGAGTGACTTGGATGTAATCCTTGACATGGGTATACCGTTCCTGGACATCTTTCACGATGAAGTCGCTCAGTTCACCGCTGAACTCGACTCCGGTCGGACCGCCTCCTATTACCACACAGTGCAGAAGCCGCTTCTTTTCTTCTTCCGATATGCCTGCAACATGGTGACAGGTTCAAGCTATAAGGAAGACTACAAGTGTGCTCAAGACTATGAGTCTTCGAAGTAAATTTACCTGGATTTTCGGATAGCATCAAGTTCAAGAGAAGCTTCTTTCTTATCTCTTGTGCATGGTTCACTTCTCGGAGGAAGTAGGCATGTTCTTTTACACCCTTGATCCCAAACGTCAAGGGCTCGGCTCCTGCTGCAATTACAAGTTTGTCATACGCAACCTTGAAATGGTAAGGCTCATGCGGTAATCCACCATCAGTAACTGTCTCACAGTACACCTGATACGTGCCAAAAGAAAGATAATGAGTCTGCAAATTAAGAGGGAACTGGGAAGAAGATTAATTCGGTTGCTGCCCTGTTCTGGCATTACCGAAGAGTGTTCAAACTGGATATCCGTTGGAAGAGTACATATTGAAAACAGTCCTGACAGAGTATGAGGATCATTGAGACCCACACTACAGCAATCGTCTAGCAAATGATTCCATTAAACAGAATCGAGTTTGGTTACCGTGAACCTATCAATGAAACGGCATTGCTCACCTCATGTTTGTCAGTATTGATTCCTGTGCATGATGCCAGGTAGAAGTAGGAGCTTGGATTTCTTGCCAATGCAGGCTGTATCCTCCCAACTGGCTCTGCCACGGACCTGAACTCGAGCGTCCCAACACAAGTTGAGGCGAGTAGTGGGGTGAACACCATGTGGTTCCTAGGTGAGATACAGACAATATCATATATTCTCGTGTCAAGGCCCTTCAGGAACCTGCAGGCGGCCCATCCTGTTCCGAGGACGACCACCCGGGCTTCTCGCCAGGCTTGGTCGCCTCGAGGCCCGGAAGCTTCTGCAACTCATCCTCAGGATCGGACACCTCCTGTGCGCTTGCAGCATTAGGGAACTGAAAATGTGGGGCCGTCCTTATACCTCTAACCAAACTAACCGAGCTGCCAAGATTCGATGCATGACTTGGATCGGTTCGGAAGAAGAAGTTTGCACTCGAACATTGGGCAGTCTCGGAGGAGTGTAATGAACACAAATTAGATGTGAGTCCTCTCAGGATCAGATCCTTATCAGTGATGTGACTTCCGATCGCCCTACTGAGGCTGCCCCGAACAATCCTTGCAAATGCCATCAATTCAAGACTAGCCTGGTGGAATTCGAGTTTGAGTTCAGCGACTGATCAGAAGCTTGCCAAACGATCTTCTCGCTACCTAACGAGACGGACAATAAAAAGGACTACTTCAGCAGGCTACTCATAAGGGTGACAGCTGAAGACAACAGAAACGACAGGAAGGCTAACAGTTCAGACAGACAAGCAAATGTTTAATAGGTTGCCTGAAGACGATGCTTACGAAGGATTTCTTGAAAAACAAAAGCCAACTTTGCTTTGGTCATCAGGTGATGGGAGATACCAAGAGGGAACTTATGGCAAAAACCCGGAAAACCAACCACATTTCTTGGAGTAAAGCCAATCCCATAGTAATTTCAATAGACAAAACTATACGTATCTGCTCTTAGGATGGAGACAGTTGCAGATCTAACAAAACGGCTACTCCGATTATAAGGAAGGCCACCAGGTCGAATGATTCGGAAACCATAAACAAAACATGTCTAGAATGCGGCCCGGAATCGACGGCTCGCATATATCATAACGGTTGCAGAGCACGAGATATCACATTCCATGCGATACGATATGTTGTTCTAAATCGAGGAAACGATGCAAGTGAAGGAGAAGGGATGAGAGACTTACTTTGATTTTTGGATTCTCTTCAATGGCTTGTTTGCATGGGAGAAGATACTGAGGGTTCCAAGATCTGCGGAGACTTTCAGGTTACAGGAGAAGAAGAAGCTGTGCTGGAGGCGGCCGCGTTTTCTTGTATATGTATAAGTTTCTTTCTAGAACCAACCAAGAAAAAAAAGTGAAAAGAAAAAAAGGAAAGAGAGGTCTACCGGGGGGAGAGAGAAGGAATAAAATATTTAAATGTGAAGGAGAGAGCGACCGACTTGGAACGCAAGGAATGGTTGGCCGGCCGCATATCTTGAATCCCTCCTCCTCCTCTGTAACAATTAAATCATATGTTCCATGAAGTGAGAGGAGAATTTCATATCGAAAACAGAAACAAATTTGCAATAATATAAGAGTCGTATGCAATTTATTTGTATTTTTTTTGGTTAATAGGGATTTATTAAAAAATTTTAAAATGAATGAATCTTATTCGTTTATAATACTATAGCACTACTGTTACGTGATATATTAGTTACGCTCAATATTATCTCCACATACAAAAATCTATTATAGCAACCTTTTAGTTGGATACGACCCAACTTACTCAAAATTTTAATATGTTATTAGATGTTACGAAGTATAGATGAATAAATATTCAACATGTGATACATAGTGATATTCTTGTGTGAAATTTTTACTCAATATAAAGTTTTCATAATTTTCAAGGATCGACTTTGCACGGACCAGGATCTGAGCGATGATTTACCATACTCAACTGCATAAAAGAAATATTTTTTGTGATTAGTTGTTCCTTGTCCTTTCATAAAAAAATATATTTGACTCGAGATTAATTATTAAGAACAAAGTTTGAATGCCACGTTATAAGCAAGTGCGCCTTTTGAAAATTACAATCCCACGCGAGAAAGCAGGTAAGAAAATCTCTTAAGTTTCATGAGGAAAATGGAAATGTGACAACTAATAAAGTACGTTTTTCACACTTTACCCTGTCTCGATTCCATGTTTTTGGTGGCCGACATGGGAACCGGGACGAAGCTGCAAGGGATTTGAAGACTACTTCGCCCGGTAGTCGAGGTGAAGAGACAACTTTGCCCTTCTGGCTTGACCATGCAGCACGAGTCTTCCCTACCTTCTGCGTGGACTCATCGGTCTTTTTCCTTGCGGGTCCGATGATGGACCAAGTCAAAGGAATGGAGGATGCAGTCCAGCGCACTGTACAAGGTCTCCGGGCGGCGCGGAAGAATATTCTTCTCGCGAGCGTGAAGCATACGGAAGCTCAGGTGTACGCGGGCGCGCCAATAGCGCCAGGATGACGGGCTCCGCAATGGGGACAAAGTCTAAGACATGACGGCACTTATTTAGTAATATTATATAATAAAATATATTTATTTTTAAAATTATTTATTTATTTTTAGGACTTTATAAAAATTTTGGATGGTGTATTCATCTACACACTGTCAAGTAGTGATGTGGCTAAATAGAAGACTTTCTTTTTTTTTTTTTGGTTAAAAAATAGAAGACTTTCTCCCAACATGAGACATTGAAATTCAACTGGAAACTTATTGGCTTTGCCATTTTGTGGTAATTAATCCCACGTACCAAAACGACTATAAGTAATGTTCAATAAAATGTCGCGATCTCGAGGAGTTTCCACCGAAATTTCCGTGGAAATATAAAATTGAATGATAGGGTTATGGTAGATTTATTCCATATAGAATATGCCCATTGTCACGAGATTCTTCTATTGAATATTCCTCACAACAGGAGAGGGAGACCGCGGTGAATTTCTGCTATTTCCTGGGGGCGTTTTTTTTTTTTTTTTAATGTACAGATGAGGCCTAAAAAGAGTATAAAGAAGAGAAAATAAAAGGGATAGGGAAAGTCTCATATGTGAATCGAATTCAGCACTTTTGTATTATAGGATGAGATCAGTACCGACTGTATTAAACTCTCTTTTTCTAGGTGCATGTTATTTAGTATTTGAAATTACTTCGAGCCATCTAATATATAGAAATATATATAAATAATTTTTCAATTATAAAGAAAATTTATTATAAAATTCTATTAATAAGAATTGACTTTATCTAGGTGTCAAATTAGGGATGGTGCCAATTACATCAAATCTTATTCTCTAATTTTCATAAGTTAAAACATCAATATTTTTAGCACTCTAGCATGTAGCCAAACTTTTTTTCCATCATAATTTGAGACCTTATTGTAAAATTAATTCTTGCAACCAGCATGAAGTAATTCAGGTGATTAGACAAACCTTTCTCAAATAAAATTTTAGGTTTGTAATTTGTGAATGAAAAAAAAATGATCGCTAGATTTTTATCGAGAGTTGACCTTTTTAAGGTTAACAACCTCTCTTTCTGATGCATGGATTCGTCTGACCAAACGGAGAAGGGCAATTTTGTGTGTGTGTGTGTGTTAGTGTTCTTTTTATGGTTCTGCGATGTCAAATGAAAGGGATGGAGGATGCAGTCCAAACTACTGTAACTAGACTTGGCCACGGCCCGGTTCGGGTGCAGAACTAGCACATGGTCAAATCCAAATCTCTAAACGGTCAATTCCCAGTACTTCTCCCAAGGAAAAGTGAATGAATGTTAAGAAATTTCAGACAGGGAGATCCTTACAATGTAATAAGGCGTCATTCTAGAAATAACCGTAAATATTTAAGACAGTATGCTAATCTGTTCAATGATCAAAGTGTATTTTCTATTGCATAAAAAAGTCTACATTTTTCACTTATGCCCATGTACAAAGTTCAAACGATCTTTCTCTGGTGAATCGACTATATTCAAATCACGTTATTGGCCTTCTACCTGGGCGTGAGTTATTGCATTGACGGAGAGAGTTTTCTCTTGTTGGGACCAGGTTTCATGCCCCGAGGAGCATTGGAAGCTGGTAAGGCCGGGAGGTTTCAGGCCCCGAAGGTCCCACAAAATAGGTCTTAGGGCATGGGTTTCCAATCCCGACTTTTTGTTGAATAAAAAAGAGATTACTTGTAGTTACTCCGTTATACAATATTTAAGTTTTCATATTTAATTATCAATATTTTTTGATATTGTGGGGTATCAGGTTCTGCTGACTAATCCCACAACCAATTACATATGCATACAAACGCACAGGACAAGGTAAATCTAGATGTGCAGATTGTCCCTAATAGATAGGGTAGGATCAATTAGTTATAGTAACAATCAAACACCTTCTATATATTGTAATGAGGGATATTCTCTGTATTCTCTGTTGCCATATTTGTACACTCTATGTAACTATATTAGCATATCAATACACACGCCCTAGAGGTGTACAGGAATTCCCAAATCTTTATGGCATCAGAGCCTAAAAGACGAGACAACTCTCGCCCACTGTCTTGAAATTTTTTTTCCGATCCTCCCAGCTTCTGAAAATAATGGCATCTCTCCCCACTACTTTCGAAGCCACAGCCACCTCTGTCCAGCCAACTCTCCCTACTACCGTGCGCACCATCCCGGAAAAACTTGACGGGAAAAATTACTACCTATGGAAAAGTATTATGATCTCTCTTCTCCGTTCGTGCAAACTTTTGTGTTAATATTCCTGTGCATTCATTCCTTCCTGTTTTAGTAAATATATTTCAAATTTAATTTGGTGAATCCTTGTATCATTACCTTGGGAGTATTGTTCTAGCAGATTATTACAGAGGGCCTTTGCATTATCAGCATAAAGGACACTTCCTTGCAGGTTGTTCTCGAAGGAATTAAATATCCATGTAATAAACTCAACTGTTGACATCATGGAGTCAAGGCATTCTAGGATGAAGGTTTTGGCGCTATATATTTTAGAAGTTATATAATCTCCTGAGTCTATTGTCTATCGATCTAATATTAGTAATCTTTAATTTTAACCATTCTCAATTGACTTATTAATACGGGATGATGATTGTTGATATTTTGCTTGGTACGATGCTGAGAGTTACAGAGAACACAAAGGAATGGTTTAGATCCATGATTCGTGAAAAAGAAGTTTTAAATGAGAAAGCAAAGTTGCTTGAGAAAAATGATGTTCTTCTATACTCGAACAAAAAATTGCAAATGGAGATAGAAGATTTGAGAGATCGTTTAAAATATTTTGGAAAGGATAAAAACGATCCTCAAAAGTGAAGAGCTTGATAATGATATGCTTTTCAGAAAATAGTCAGTCTATTTTATCATCAACATGGAAAGAGTATAATACATCATTTCCACTGGATTGTATCTCTTGAAAATGGTATAGAAGGCTTTGAAAATCACTGACACTAATTAAACTTTATCTTCCTACTTGTATAAAATTATAACAATTTCGAAAAGTGAATCCAACACTACTTGAACCCTTTGCATCATTCGACATATATGAATAGACTAATGTTGGTCTAATTTCATAATCAACCATACCTTATATCATACTTCCCTTATCTTTGGTTTTTTTTGAGATGATCTCATCAAGTGTCTTTGCTCTCATGAATAAGGGGATGATTATGAATATCATCAAATTCAATAACTTCTCGCACATCTCCTTTGATTTTAAATTTTATACGAGCTAAAAAAACCACATCTTTTTATCGATCTCACAAACTTCCTCTCCTCTTGTAAAGAAATTTCAGGAGAACTTCACAACAACACAGAAATGTATGCCTTCATAATTTTTTATCTCTATTATAATATTTATGTCCCTCCTTAATTCCAAATCCTTTACCATATGCATATGAATTATAGGCATTTTATGCATCATCTTCATTAGATTGTCAAACAAATTTTTAGCTCAAAATCTTTATTCATCGTATCTTACCTGTTGTAAATAAATAATAATCAGTACAAACTTGTATTGATTTCAAATAAATATATAATAACTAAAGACTGATTCGTGCTTTGCACGGAAAGAAAATAAAAATAAAAATAAAAATAAAAATAAAAAAATTGAATACTATTATGAATCCGTATAATTAAATTATTTAATTATAGCATATTACAATTTAATTTATTTGAAATGAATTTACGTTACCTTTTAATAATAGACAGAATATTCTAAGTAGTCAATGGTATATTTTATACCTTTATTTACATTTTCAAAAAATTCATTTAAAATTAATGATAAATAATTTAACTTACAATTAAAAGCAAATAAAATAAATTTTTGTTATGCAGCTATGGAATGGGAGGATCTAAGTTGTTAATGAAATATTTTTGCTGTTTACATCGTTAGATTTGAGGTAAGAAGAGAAAATGATTGAAATTACTATTTTACTCTTAATTTAGAGGATTTTATAAACAGATGTATATCATAAATTTTAATATGTAAATTAAATAAAAGTGAAATATGGAAAGCCAAAAAAGACACCAAAACAAATAAATATTTTTATATAATAGTATAGAAGATAATTACTTTTAGTTAAAAAAACTAATTTTTAGTTAAAAAACTAATTTTCAGTTAAAAAATTTGGCTTTCATTTTTTTTTAAAAATTTGAGATTGATGCCAAATCAGTTAACTACAATTGCACCACTTCGTACCAGGAGCTCGGCTAAAAGCCACCGTTGACACACAAAAATCCAAGATTTTTAGTTTTAAGAAAATCTAAAATTGATGCCAAATCAGTTAATTGCAAAGGTCAAAAGTAAAAGAAATGCAGTATTTACCTGATTTTCTATTGACGGTATTGAGATCCCAAATGTTTCTTACAAAATCAGTCTAATATTTGAGATGGAGTCCAGATCCTCCATCTAAATGTTTTTGACTATGTCGAGATTCTGAAGATATTTCACAAGAATGACTTGAGTTTGGAAGGATAAATGTTCCAATTGAAAAGGGCAAAATTTGAGATGTTTCATAGTGAATGGCCGGGTTGTGAATAGACAAAAGAAACAGGGAGGAAACTGAGAGGGAAATTCAATTTTTTGGCAAGTGCTAAGCTGATTCACTGCCTTTGTTCAGACCCGTTACTCTGTTTCCTCCGTTACCGTCACATATCCACCATTTCCCCACTTTCCTCAGTTACTTATTGGGTCTAAAATTTTTCAGAGCCACTTCACAGGTGGGTGGCGGGGATTGGGACTTCCTCGGCCAGGGTGGCTGAGTAAGACAGGAGCAATATTTGCTCCTGGCTATAGAAGGATGATCATGGGCCCAGGAGGCCTACTTGGGAAATTGCGCATGGAATTTTATATATCACCCATCCAACAGAAGCACAACGTTGTTACTTTGAGGCACTTACATTGACTAAATGTAATTGTTCCACATTCCGTATTTCATGCAAGACCCGATCAAATCATCAAAAGAAATATGTACTGGAAGGACTACTTGTATGATACGAGAAACGACGAAGAACACATACTCGAGGAAAACACTGGTGCAGTTATATGTCCATAATAGAAAATAAATAGTAAAATGAAGAAGAAGGAGAAGAAACTTTTGTCAAACTACATCTCATTTAGGAGAAAGTCTTATATGTAACTGTCCACATGATGAAACCAATTAATAAAATTAAATCATTTTCTAGGGTTATCTTTTCATTTTAAATATTATAAAAAAATTCCTACAAGATTAGTTTGCTTTTATTAGTTGGTGTCACCATGTAAATACTGTGTGGTGAAATCGTTACACGGAAGACTCTCCTACTTGAGATGATCCTTTTGCAGGTCATGTGACGTGAAATAACTAACAGGCACCACTAGATCCTGCTGGGTCTTGTGGGCGGCCTATCAGTATGAGGTCCTCTTGTGGGTCCTAGATACAGGTTTACGGTCCTTGGATATGTGCAAAGAAGTCGAATTCATTATTTGAATATTGAATCACCATTCGATTCTTAACTAAGAGGACAAATGGAGATGAGGGATTGAGAGATTAAGTGACTCTCGATACTTGGAATATTGAGGTGTGAATGATCTCTTGAATTGTACCCGTCTATATGCTGATGTGGTATGGTTGTTGATTCGCGTCAGGAGATCTTTCTGAGAAGTGGGTGCCTGATTGGCTAGCATAGTTACAGTTATGGCATGACACATGACTTGCATAGGCGGCCAGACTTAGTGGCTGGTATTAGTACTCTTGTAGGTCAGACAAGACAAGCCGGTTGGGGAGAGCGATCCTAGGTTATGGGCTCAGGTCAGATAATCTTGTCGTCCTATATCAGAATCCTATTTTAAGATATTCAACAATGCAAGATCTCCATCTTGCATCGTTTAATCCAATCCAACTTCAAATCACATGACTTTGAAGTTGTCACTAGAATTCTGTTCCTCTTATGAGCATAATAGAGCATAATAAGGTCATAGGTACGATGATGACGAAGGATAACAATGGTGACAAGGGCATCACCATCAGCAGTGATTAGAAAACTTCCCAAATGGTACTTCGTGCAATATATTTTTATAGTTGATTAATTGATCAGCGATCGAGGACCCCATGTCATAATTAAAAGAGATCCTCTTTAAAATGGAGACAATTATTTCAACATGGATTTGGACAAAGGAACATGTTTTCTTTCGTTTTCTCCAGCTCTGAACATGACAATGACGGGCAAACTAACCACGGACAATTATACTTCCTCTTCTACTCATCAAGAATTCTCCCCATAAGCCCTCAGTTAGCATCTTTCACTACAATTACTACAAAACAATGAGAGCAGTAGTAATCACAGTGACAGGTGGAGCGGATGTGCTGAAGGTCCGAGAAGTCGAGGACACGAAAATCGAGGATGACAAGGTACTGATCAGAGTGGCAGCAACGGCCCTCAACCTCGGCGAAACTCTCCAATGGCGAGGTCTCTATCCACCCACTGAGGGCTCCAGCCCTTACCTCGGACTAGAATGTTCCGGGACCATTGAATCTGTCGGCAGGAATGTGCAACGTTGGAGGGTTGGTAATCTGGTCGGCGAATACCAGAATATTTCGATCCCTTTGCACAGTTTCTGCACTGTATATTTCTTCCTTCTCTTTATCACCGGTCAGCAGTCACACTCGTAATATGAAATCCCAAGGTGATGGGATTCTAGTCGTTCCATTCAGCATTAACCAATGGATGCGTGCGGGACCAGATGACCGCAGGTTTCCTCAAAATTCAGAGCAGGACAGTTGGAAAAGTAGAGATGTTTGGTCATTGTTATGAATCATGAAGTGAGATGCTTCCTGAATTAAGTTACAGGTGTGTGCTGTAAATGGGGGAGGACGGTATGCTAAGAAAGTTGCAGCTCCAGAGAGACTGGCTCTTCCCGTTCCTATCGGTGTTTCGCTGAACGATGCTGCCAGCTTTCTAGAGGTTGCCTGTATGGTCTGGTCCACGGTCTTCATGACAAGCCGGCTGTCTGGTAGGAAACATTTCTTGTAACTCCCCGCAATCGTGTCTTCTCACCACATACTAGTCCGCTTAGCACTTAGAACACTTATCACTCATTTGACACTAGCAAGTTTTCAGAATGAAGGGTCTTTCGGGTAGCACGTCCATCTTCGTGTCTGGTTGTGGACCTGACTTGGGTCTTGAAGTCGTCTGGTTCGTGTGGTGAAGTCAGGCCTCGGGTTTGAATCCTGTTAAAGAACCTGTACGAAGGAGAGTATGAATATAGGATAGAGAATGGTTAAGATGTTTGATACGAAATTACCCAAAAATAGAAAAAAAAAGATGTTCGATACGTCCATGGTTAAGATATTTGATACGTGGGAGGAACTCAATCATGATCACTTGCGAAGGGGGCCTTTAATTTGGTCAGAAGACTTTCTCAGAGGAGATGAACAGCTTGGTTGATATGACAGACGTCAAGATATGGACATTCTAACCAATGTGACTAAAGTCTGTTGTCTGAACTCATAGGTTGCTTGGTGTCGATTTAGTTAGAATGTTGAGTTGATATGTGTTTATTTGAAGTCGGGTTGGATGGCCGCCATCTTTATCACAGAACGACTTTCAGATTTTCACAATAGTATTGATTACACTGCAAGTCTGAACAATTATTGAATTTTCGATTTTGAAATTGAAGCCCGCATTAGTATTGGATGGTAAATGGACACTAACTTTCAGGTTCATGGAGGCTCGAGTGGGGTAGGAACATTTGCCATTCAGATAGCAAAGTACTATGGTTCGAGGGTCTTTGTCATGGCAAGTACTTCAGAATGTCCGACCGCCAACATACCCTGATTCGATGTGTGCTCGATTTACTTTTTGATGCTCCATAATGCCCGAGGAAGTGAAGAAAAACTGGCTGTCTGCAAGGATCTGGGAGTTGATGTCTGCATCAATTAAAAGACAGAAGACTTTGCTGCTCAGGTGAAGGAAGAGACTGCTGGAAAAGGTGTTCGTTTGGCCTAGTAGTGTCTTATTATTCTGTGAATTATACCAAAATCAAACCAACTTAAGAGGGAAGTTTGTGATAACCCGAGTTAAATCCAAGTGCCATAACAGCACTTCTACAAGCTTGTGATAACCTGGCCTATTTCCTTTGGAATATGTAATATCATAAAAATGTTAGAAATTGAATCACTTTTCTTTTGAGATTCTAGTCAAAAGTCCACAAGTCCAAGTGGCATTTCTCAATTCCTTTACATTTGTGTTACTCTTGTCATGGAATGTTGTGCAGGAATCGATGTTATACTGGACTATGTTGGAGGTTCCTACTTGCAAAAAAACCTCGATTGCTTGAACCTTGACAAATGGCTCTTCATAATCGGTTTCCCTGGGTGGAGTAGAGGCAAAGGAGATCTTAGTGGACTACTAGCTAGATGACTTACAGTGCAATGCACTTAACAACAACCACCCGTTTGGTTCCAGACAAGTTTGGCTTATGGTTTTCACCAGTAACTTCTCATTTAACTGAATTCGCTGGTGCAGGTTTGCAGTATAGGAGTCCATAAAATAAAGCCACAATCATCGGCAAGGTTGAGAAGAATGTTTGGCCTGCAAATGCAGCTGGCAAGGTGAAGCCCACGATTTTCAAGCATTTTCTATTGTCTGAAGCAGTAGAAGTTTTCACCGCCATATGGAAAGTAGCAAGCACATTGGAATGATACTGCCCTTTCTTTAAAGACAATAGGAACAAATACAATGTAAAGAATTACAAAATCGAACAACAACGCGATTGAAGGCATGCTATAAACAGATAATGTGAGCGAGCCCATAGCATCGTCGGTTTCCAACTTCATAGATGATTATAAATGGACTTAAATTCTCAAGGAAAATGATATCTGAAGATTATGCTGAAGCCTGAAGACCTGCATGACTTGATGATCAGGTCACCAAGGCAGGACAAGCTGGCTAAGAGAACTTAGCTTTTTGAATTGCAGCAAAGCAAAACCAAGTAACAAGAAGTCATTTTTTTTCACTGTTTTTTCAAAATAATACTTAAAAAGTTGATTGACAGAAATTTTGAATGAACTCAGCTCATCATCACGTTAATAATGAACTTCTTAAATTAAAATCCTGCGCTTCACCAAATTCTAGAAATCCTCATGTTCACATACCTTGCTTTTTTCGTCTAGGTGTAAATTTACCAGTAATTTTTTTTGCCAAAAATCATTCGTACTTTGCTCCAAGGAAAGTGAATGAATTTTAAGAAATTTTAGACTGGGAGATGGTTAGACTGTAAAAATGCATCATTCTAGAAATAACCACAAATATTTAAGATAATATGCTACATCTGTCTAACGATCAAAGTGTATTATTCTCTATGACATAAAAAAAGGTAATTCCTAAGCATGGTGAAAGTTTACAATGTTTACTTATGCCTATGTAAAAACTTTGTAAGATCTTTCCCTGGGCCAGGGAATCGGCTGTATTCAAATCGTGTTATCGACCTTCTACTTGGGTCTGAGTCATCGCATTGATAGAGAGAGTTTTCTCTTGTTGTGACCGGGTTTCATGCCCTGAGGAGCTTTGGAAGCTGGTAAGGCTGGGGGGTTTCGGATCTGGAAGATCCAGTTTGCCGGAAAGCATCAGGACCACGGACGACATGTTGGGTCGATCCACAGGTTGGCCCTGGATACAGAGAAGGGCAATCTGTATGCATTTGGATACTTCTTGCAGGGAAGCAACGCAGTCAGCTGAATTTGCCTCGTGAATGAACTCCATCCCTCTTCCTTCCCTCCAAAGCTGCCATGCCTGAACATTAAAGGAAAAGCTACTTGATTGACTCAATAGAAACTAAACCTCAAACTAAAAGTATGCAAGAATTAGACACCCGTTTTTTGCAGTAAAAATGTTTGGACTTTCGTATTTATCCATCAACTTATATTTTTTTATATTACGGAGTATCCGGACTTCACAAACTAATCCCATAACCATGTACGCACGCTTACAACTGCAGAAGACATGGTAAACCCAGAAGCAATAGTTGACCAAAAGGGGAGTTGACTTCACCTTCTCCCGACCACTGGGTTAACTCCTTGGAGTTCAACTGTGAATATGTTAGATGAACTGAATAATCAATGCTTAGTATTGAGCTTTATCGGCATAGTTCCACCAAAGGCCTAGTCTAATTTATGAAATTGGTCTCCTTCAAACCCACACCCAGAAAATACACTTCTACTAGGAGAGGATATTTTACATCAGTGCTTACATTATGTAATGAACTAATAAAATTAACATATTTTAAGATTTTTTTATAAAATTCTAAAAAGCGAAAAAAGGTAACCCCACAAATAACTTCATCGTAATGGTTTGTGATACCATGCAAACACTGGCATGTTATATATATACCAGTTACGTTCAAGACTTTCTCTTTACTAGATGTTTTTAATAGATGTGTAGAAGGAATTCAAATACATGATTTTGAGCTTACGAAAACACATATGAGAGTGAGTTTTGAACTATAGCGATAGCTCTAATCTGGACTTTACTCCTATAGTTGAAAGGCTAACCGCTTGGCAATGCAAGGTTGTGAGCGAACCCCCCTAACATGAAAAGCCCTATTCAAGTATAATCAATTTCTAGTTGATGAGATATCAAGCCACTTATGGTCCTTACATATAAAAGGAGATTGAGAGTTTCCCCAAGGTAGCACAAGCTCGAATTCCTTTTGCTGCTTATAATCTCTAGCATCAGCACTCCAAAGCTGTAGACATCTGATTTCTCGGAAAATATCCCGCCCATAGCATACTCAGGAGCCATGTAGCCGCTGCATCAATAAGATCTTTCTGGTTACAATTATCAATTTGACTACAGTCTTAGCATTAATTTCAGCCTTTGAAAAGAAAAGGAAATTACAAAAGCTTACAGTGTTCCCACAACTCTACTGGTATTCACCAGATCTTGGGTTGCTTGGAAGATCCGTGCCAATCCGAAATCCGAGATCTTCGGATTCATCTTCTCATCGAGGAGAATGTTGCCAGCTTTGAGGTCCCGATGGATCACCCTTAGGCAAGAATCCCGGTGGAGATACAGTAACCCTCTGGCTATGCCTTGGATAATATCGAAGCGTTTCTCCCATGTAAGTTCTCCACTCCTACTAGAATCTTTAAAAAAGAGTGCAAAAGAGATCATTTACAAATATTATCTCAAAAAATTTATGTGACACGAAGGAAAACAAGATTATCTAGTGAAGTCATACCGAAAAGGAAAGTATCCAAGCTCTTGTTTGGCAAGTACTCGTAGAGTAAGATCTTTTCTTCTCCTTCAATGCAACAGCCCATGAGCTTGACAAGATTCCTGTGCTGAAGCTTCGATATCAGTACAATCTCGTTCTTGAATTCTTCCATGCCTTGCCCCGAGCTGCTCGACAGCCTCTTCACTGCGACTTCCTTACCATCTTGTAACCTTCCCTGATCAAGAACGAAATCACTCACATTATTTCTGTTCCTCGAATATTTTGAATTCAATTTTTTCCCTGACTAGTTGAATTGACACTTTCATATCAAAAGGTGTGAGCGAGCTAAGGAAGTCATTACCTTATAGACGGGGCCGAACCCTCCTTGCCCGAGTTTGTTTATAATGCTGAAGTTGTTTGTAGCAGCTACTATGCTTTTGAGATCGAAAATTGGCAGTTCAGTAGACAGATCGTCTTTCTCTTCCTCCCCAATTCGCCGTAGCAGCTTATTAGTTGGAGTATCAGCTGCGATACGTAAAAGGTGTTAGCATTTTGGTCACCACTTCTCCTGGATTGATAAAAAAAAAAAAAATAGATTCGCAACATGAGCTAAATTACATTATTTGTATCATACATATGCCTGCAGATTGACTACATCCACTTTAAAGCATCAACATAGTGTATAATGGACTTCTACTGCCTAGCGGATCCACCAGGTTAAACTAGATTAGTCAAGGCATGTCGAATTTCTGAATGCCAATATTACGGACCGAAAAGAAAAGTATATAATGGGCTAAATCTGATTTGGTTTCAAACATCAACCAGAAATGTTGTAATAATGTTTCTAATGGTTCTCACTCTATTGACCGAGTGTATTGATCTCATCTAGAAATTTGTTATCAGTTGGATCCTAGATTATAAAATGTTGGATTATTGATATGTGACCTGTGATAGAGAAGAAATTCAAGTGATCTTGCATAAGGTGCAGGCTGGAAATATGATAAATCTTTCAATTGGCTACCAATACTAAGAAGTTCCCTCTCCAACGAAAGGATCCAAGAATTACTTTGAACAAAAGAGAAAGGACTTTCGTGCTCAACAGCGAACATATTGGACGGACTGAACAATTAGTCCTTAGCGCCTACCCAATTAGCGTAGCACTGATAAAGGTACAGTGCACTTCAAAGAATTGGCGTCCTCTGAACTCCGATCCCAAGAAGTGCCCCAAATTATCCATACAAAAACAATGCTATATACTTATTCACAAAATTAAATTAAATTAAGCAATGGCCAGTGAATCCACACCTGCTTTATTAGCCCTCTCCCTGCACAAAACGTACATCCCTCCACCCAGGATGATACTGCCGACTATGGTCGTAAGGCTGATGATCAGTTTCCTTATTGTCCCTGTGCTATTCTGGCCATTATTCGTTCCCTTCTCTACAATACAAATAGAAACGTAAACAACATCCTAATATGAAGAAGTTACACTGGTACGAAAATAGAGATTCATTTCCACGTCACCTCTCTCATCGTACGCAAGCCGGAGGAACAGATCTTCGCCGGAAGCATTGAACCCTTGAATATCCATAAGTTTGTCGGACCAGGTCATACACCCGATGGCGTCCACGTACGAATATGCTATGCAAGAACAGTTATTCGAGCACCAAGTCAGGCAATCCCCAACATTTGGATCTGATAGAGGTAAATAAAACGCCGTGTCCGGCAATTTCATCTGGCTTAGTTTCATAAACCAGTCAGCTTCACCGGCCCCTGATCCTGACGATGCCGCTCCTGTGCTTAGACCACTCTCGCATTGTAATTCCTTTAACCTCCGGCAACCTCCAGTCCAATTCCCTCTCCCCCACTCCTCTTCCGATACAGGTCCAAATCCGTCTAAGCACTCACAGGTGGACGGCGCCGACGAGTTGCAAAACCCAAAAGGGCCACAGGTTCCATATGTGTCGCACCGGTCCTGGGGAACTTCCCAGATGGCTTGCCAACCTCGTTCTTCATCGACCCAGTTCATCAACTTAAAAGACCCTTCTGGTGAGATGAACATGTACATGAAGGTAGAGTTACCATTAGTGGAGAAAGTATAGTACGTAGTTCCCTGCTGAATGTCTTGCTGGACACTGTACCCATTCAAGTATGTCCTCTCCATGTCAGAAACCCCGATAAACTTCGATTTATCCCACTGTCCACCTCTCCAGTAAGGAGTCGATCCTTTCCAAGTGAACGGTTGAGGTGGAATCTCCGAAGTGATCCCCACAGAAAAATTCCCGGGGGATGGATCAGAGTTAGTTTTCCACGAGATCAGGTACCGTTTCTCTCCGGTTTTGACGTTTATTCCCATCTTCATGCCCGGAAGAAGTGTGTCCGTAAGAAAATCAGAGCTCTGCCATACCATATCTCCTGAATCTTCATCTGTCAGCAAGAAGTTGCCAGTATCCTGAAGAATTGCAACCGAGCGGTTTGACCGCAATGAAACATTCGTTGACCACACCATGTATCGGCTGCCGTTATTGAGCCTCAGATTGCCATCACTTCCTATTGCCAAATTCGCGAGTTGATCGTTGTAATCAAGGGGTTGGTCTCGGTTGGCTACCCAGACAACCTTGGAGGGAGTATAGTTCTTATACCATACTCCCACATACTGATTGCTCGAGCCACTCGGTGTGAAGAAGCCGAGTTCGAAGACTTGGCTCGGGGAGATGAGACTTTGGTTCGGGAAGAGCGGCTCCGACGAGGAAATACTGCCAACCGCGAGGCACGGGAGTGATTGTCTATAGAGGAAGAGGAGAAAGGAATAACAGACGACCATCATGGTGGAAGACACTGCAAGTCTCGTTTCTCTACTCTCCACAAAAATATCTAATTTGCAGTGATTGTATCAAATATGTGGTGAGGAGACAACCAGACAAGCTACAGATAAAAAACTTTTCAATGGACCGGTATACAAAAACCCTGTTTTAGTATGTAGATTTTTTCGTAGGTGAATTAGAAAAATATCAGCCATGCAGTTTTAAAATATGTTAATTAAAATTATTCTTCCTACATACTAAAACAGGGTTTAAGCAACCCTTTCATAGAGAGTATGATAAATTTCCTACTTTCAAACTCTTGATAGATATCATTTTTCTCTTTCTCCTCAATTTTTTTATTTCTAGCAAAGTTTAGTACTTTATTTACATTCTTCTCACTATTTATTCATTTCTTATCTCATTTTAGATAACATTCTATGATAAAAAATTTGTATATGAGAGATGAAATGAGGTTATTAAATTGGAAAATATTATTTATTTATAAAACATCTTTTCTGCTAAGTTTTCAATATTTTTATTACTTTTATGTAATATGATACAATTTTAAAAAGTACAGCTATATAAGTATGCTAATAATATAAAATAAGAAGAAAATCAATTTGGATTCAACAACTCCACTAAGGGAGAGTAAGGTGAATTTCTTATGGTCAATATCTTTGATAAATCTCATTTTTCTCTTTCTTATCAATTTTTTTATTTCTAATATTTCCTACAAATTTTAATATTTTTAATATATATTAGAAATAAAAATATTAGAAATGAAGTATTAAGATTTATTAAGAAATTATTTCTTCCACATCTTTCTATATGGACATTCCATAGCCGAAAAATTTATGCATATGAGTGATTAAATGAGGGTATAAAATTGAAAAATATTATCTATTTATAAATTACATTTTGAACTACATTTTCATATTTTTATTTTTAGATAAGTGGATGCAACTTTTAGAAAAGAATATAATTCTATAAACATGATAATATTATAAATTAAGAGCAATTTCAATCTGGCCAATTTACATATTATTATTCATAATATGATAATGATATAATCATCTCTAAATAAATCCATTAAATCTCAACCTCTTTATTGCTTCATAGAACGAGTATAAGTAGTACTGTATGTGCATGTATGTCTATCACTCTTCAGGACTTATACAGTTTAAATTAAAACTATATACCTCAGGTTGGCTTATTTGTAATGAGTGAACAAATTATATATCTCAAATTTGACACTATCATTTGTAATTCTCTCATTAATTTTTCATATACATATCATCTTCTTTTTAATTTTTTTTTTTACACCGCTTTTGCCGCCTGCTTTGACTCTTAGTAACTTACAAAATGGAGATGCATAATTCCACACGCTAACGAAGCTTCTCAGGCGCACAGAAAAAGGGCAAATTGTACACCAATCAAGCTCTAATGGATCTACTAATCAATCTTTTCAGACGTGTCAACAGATAACTGAAAATTTACAAAAATAAAAGAGAGATTTTTCTCAACCTCTTCGCTCTCCTCTTTGTTCTTCCTAAAAGCCCCTAACTTCTCCTTCTATACTAACCCGAAACCAAGAATCTTGTATATAAAAATATCACTATGTTACATGCTTATGTGATAATACCAACTATTTAAAAATTATTTTATAATTTTTTATAAAACCTAAAAATAAACAAGATAAGTTTAAAAATGACTTAATATTTTCTTTAGTCCTTTACTCATCCTTAGGTTTTCATTGCGAATATACTCAAAGGAAGTGTGTGTTGTATAATTATTAATATTTAATCATAATAATAATAATAATAATTACAAGAGAAAATGGCAACGGTCAATTGCCACAAAGAGAAGGCAATGGCGCTCAGCGGTGATTAAGTTGGAAATTAATTTTGGAGGGAAAATTACAATCAAATTGAAGAAACACGATATTTCATTCAAATAATTGTGACTGTTCAATTGTGACTTTTTAACATCTATATATATGAGTTATATGTGTAAGAGAAAGTAAGAAGTCATATACATACACTTTCAAATTCTCTATTATATTATTCTATTATTCTATATTTCTTTTATGCGTTATTTATTTTTCTCGGGTTGTGGTTCTAGTGAGGGAGTTTCATGTTTTGTAGCCATGATTCTCCTTGTGGACACTGTATTCTGGGGTTGGATATTTCCGCTAAAACCGAGCTGCAATATTGCAAGGAAATATTTATCCTCAAGAGAGTTTCCTGGAAATGCCTTGCCCACAATTTCGATTTCGAAGTTTTTCGATTCCTTTGAATCTTCATGATATATTATTATTAGAGCATAATCAATTTTATCTACTTTGAAATTAGTAATATCTCACATCTTGAATGATTTTCATGCGACAGTGTGCGCGGGCACAAGTTAGATCTAGAATCAATAAGAACCTATCTTATTGGATAGGTTTTGGGTCGGAACAAGCACAGGAACCTATTACAAATTTACATGGTGTATTTTAATCATTCGTAATTTCCTTGTTTGAACTCCGATTCTCGAACCGTTTAAGCCGTTGTATTCCTAATTTGATAAACTTTCATTTGACATAGTAATTATGCATATTTGATTAATTAGTCATATTTAAAATATTATTAAAACTTAAAAATCAATAATAAATAATAATTAAATGTAGTATAAACACTCTTAAAATTATAATATGATAAAATAACTATACAAATAATAATAACGATGAAAATCTTTTCAATATAATTACTTTATAATTAATTAAACATATGAAAATATCAAAATAATTTATAAGGATTCTCATAATTATACATTGGTAATTGGGGAAAGTATTTAAACGTACTTTGGTAGCTTGTTGTTTGTGATTTTAAAATCGGAATGACACAGGTGTACATATTAGAACAAGTGATACATATGATGAGAAAGAGAATCGTCCCTCATTACACACCTAGCTTAAAACTCAATTAAGTATTCAAGTTAGAATGATTTATCCTTATGCACGCAGTCAAAATCAGATGAAATTAATTAAAAAAATCAAACAGAAAACTAGAAAAACAATTGATGAAAATTTAGATTATGATAACTTGTTTATCACAACTTCCCTAACCGATAATCCAAAAATGAACTTACTTTTTCATAGCCTATATGGGTATGCATAAAATGAGAGTGTTTATTTTTCTTTCTCTTGACCTGACAGGCTTCTCCCGGTGTATCTCCATCTATGTCATACTAGGTTGGCCACAAAACCGATTCACTTCTCCTAGTATATCTCCATCTAGGCCATATTAGGGCTGGCCACAAAACTGGCCCTGAACTGCTCATAGGACGGTTCAGGGATGGTTTAAAATTGTCCGATTTCAGTTTGGAACCACGGTTCCCACTGGTTCGGAACCGTCAATTCAAAATCATCTAATTTTGATTTGGAACCATTCGGTTTAATAAATTTAAAACCTTTAAGTGAATGAGAAGTTTTAATCACATGACTTTCATGTGTGCAGGGGCTACGTGTTGGAACAATGTAAAACGACTTCCTCTTTTATAAGTTCTTTGAAGAGTTCATTCCCCTTCTCTTGTTGATGTGGGACAAGTGAAAATTGCAAAAACTATCACGGGGTCAAGGGCACTATTCGAATACCTTGGCACAACTAGCCATCAACAATTTGATCTGTTGACCAGCCACCAAATTTCACGGAACCGAGGCTCATCGAGACGATCGAAGCAACATAGATAGGGGTTGGGAAAAAGGTAACTTGTTTATATCACAAGTACAAAAACCCAACTATACAAACTCTGATTGAGTAAACGCCTCACAGCAACGACTGCTTACACTCCTCACTTGATCCTCAAAATGCAGATTCATTCAGACAGTCAAAACACACTCAGAGGAAAGTGCAAGTACTGCAAGTTTCACTTGTCCCACTTCGACAAGGGAAGGGAAATGAGCTCTTCAAAGAGCTTATAAAAAGGGAATCCCCTTGACATTGTGTATTAACATGAAATAAATAAAATATTCAAATAATAATTCTCAAAATTTAAATTATTTTGGTCTCATTCGAGCATAATAAGCTCGTGAACCATTCATTTTATTTTTATTTTTTTAATTTATTGTTTGGAGCTCCCTGTTCCAGCCCAATTCAGTCTGGCTTCTATAGATGGTGGAATTAGCCTAGAACCATGACTGAGTCAGTTTGGGGCCAGTTTGGGCTAGTTTAGGCTTTTACTGGTTCCATGTTGGGTTAGACTAGATCAGTTCAGGGTTGATTTTGAGCTCAAACTGACTCATGGCTCGCCTTAAATTGCCATTGATTAGTTCCATTCAAATCTCACCTTTCTCTTGTAACAATGTTTCTCTCAATAGCAAGTTAATCTACTATATCTATGGTTGATTAGCAAATTAGAACACATTATGTTTTAACCCTAATTGACTATACAGGATGATCCAGTGTATCACTATTCATCCTACGATTAACCTTGTCTTTCAACATGAATTTACTTAGGCTATGTTATACATGACTTAGTCTAATTAAGATTCCTCTCTCGAGATCAAAAAGAGTTCCAAGTCAAATATCAATTCCGTAAATTATATTTATAAATATCTTATATGAGAAACAATAAATATTCTCTTTTTCTTCCACTAATTTTCAAAGATCTTAAGCTATTTTCGAGCCAACCTTTGGAGTAAATATTGGCTGTGTATTACTTAGTCACCCTGGCTGAGTAAGTCCTAATCATCACGAGCCACATGTAAAGTGGCTCTGAAAAATTTCAGACCCAAAAAGTAATGAAGGAAAGGGGGTAAGAAGTGGATATGTGATGGTAATGGAATATGGGGTAACGGGTCTGAGCAAAGGCAAGGAATCAGCTCAGCACTTGCCAAAAAATTGAAAAATCTCTCCCAGTCTCCTCCCTCTTTCTTTCATCCATTCACAAAATATTCACTGTGTGTTCCTCTAGAACATCCCAAAATTTTTCATCGGTGTGCTTCCCTCAGTTCATTCTACTCTCTGTTATTGGCACTTAGGGTTCTATGGCCAATTCCTCAAGGTGACTTCATGATCAATGTGACTTCATGATCAATCTCAAGATTATGTTCTTCGATTTTCTCCAACAATCTCATGAAACCAGTGGCGCTTAGGGTTCTAGTAGTGCAACCCACGAGGTGTGTTTGCAGTCGATCTCTCGTATTTTCATATGATTTTATCTCAAGAATCTCGTTCCACTCTTTGTTCAACACATTAGTGTTCCGATGGTCAACCCCTCAAGGTGAGCTCTCGATCGATCTATTGTTCTTTCATTTGATTTTCTCTTAGCATCTACATCTCGATCTATTACAAGTGCTGCTGCTCGACCTATTGTAGTTCGGTTAGCTTAAGATGTAAAAGTATTTATACTTTAAGCTCAAGAATATACATGTATGTCTTCTCTAGCCACCACCCAGCCAGTTGAAATTTTCGATGCAGCAGAGTAATATACTCGCTAATTACACAGAATAGAAGAGGGGAAAAATGTGCTTTTTCACTGTGCTGGATCTATGTTGGTTCTACTTAGATTAAGATGTGAAAGTTCATCTATTTCTAACTTGATTAGCCTGTTGGATTTTGATTATAATGAGTGGGCTTGTCTATTTCAGTATTGGTATTTTGTTTCCACGTAGTAGGCATCTTTACTTCTCTTCATGCCCTTTGTATTTTATCACTTTGAAGCTTAAGATTTAAATTGTTACTTCGTGGTAACTAGATCTGCTTATTGAGATTGTCATGTTATTAGATGGTTGTCTATTTTTGTTGAATTTCTCCCCAGGCCTATAAGAGTCTCAAGCCTATTTCCAACCAAAAATTTAAGCTGATAGGTGGTGATACCCAATTCTCCTATAAACTCAAGTTTCTTTTTCAATTAAGTCGATGTGAGATTCAACTCTCAACACCCGCCCTCACGTGGCGAAGTGTTCACACTTGACAGGTGCCCTTAAATGCCTGCCTTCAACAACTAACCTCAAGCCAAGTATTTTTTTACCAATTTCGAGTAAGGGGGTCAAACAACCATGAGGCAGGCATTCTCTTCCATCCTTGGACTTACATACAATTGCATTTTTTCTGTGTTCGATAAACTAACCATGAGCTGGGTATTTTTCTTCCTGTCTCAGGCTTAACAAACGACGACTTCCACACTCGGGCCTAGCGTAGTGTGAGTCCAAGATCAACTTGATCTAATACCATATCAAATTTAAAATAAATCAGAAGAGTGTATGAGAAGGTAGAGAGATCGTGTTGGCCCGAAGGCCGAAGTCATAGGAGTAAAAGATATTTCATTAATGGACGACTTAACAATTACAATAGCAAACTAATCTATTTATATACTAAATAATGAATAAAATGAAGAAGATAGAGAATCTGATAGATAATTAGGTACCTTAACAACCATATCAACTATATACCTAAAATATTATTTCCTAAAATAATAAATCATATCTCACCACCCCACCCCCAAGATGAGGATGTAACTCTATGAAATCCACATCTTGAACTTTGATCTTCAAAGTATGACTCGAGTCCAGTGCTATGATTCTGATCCAAAGCGGCCAATAACTATTGTGTAATCTTCTGAAAAAAATTATCAATCCCTGTTTTATATACTGCTGGCAAAGCGATCAACTCTAGTTAATAACTATTTTATATCCGGCCAATATAGCGGTCAACAATCATCAATAGCTATTTTATATCTCGCTGGCATAGTGGTCAACACTTGTCAATAGTTATTTTATATCCCATAGAAGTAGCGGTTTCTAATTACTCCATATATTTGAACTTCTCAGACCATAATCCAACTTGATAAATCATAACCACAGCGGACAACATCCTCACTAGATCAACATGCTCATATAAGTTGATAGTACAGCAAATATCGATTTCTCACTCCAGGCGTGTGTGCCGAGTCACGCCAGGTCTGAATAGTTTGAGCAGTCTTGCTCTTTTGTTTTTGTTTTTCATCCCACTAGATCAGATATTCGATCAGCTACCAGCATCGAATTTTAGTGTGCCCATCTTCTCTACAATGATCACAAAATAACCTTCTTTGACGATTCGAATTTGTGACAAAGAAGGCTGCAGCTTCAAGACCTGTCTCATTGGCATGAGATACGAGTCTTTGTCATTCCTCATGAACGACAATAGAGTATATCTTATTTAATGCTTTGTACTTAAAATATTGGAACGTACCATCCCTAACTCTTAATTAAGGCCCATTAGAAACTAGTAAGCCTTCTCCTTCTATCTTTGCATGGCGCTTATCGTTGCCATTCCACAAGTGCAGTTTGGAGTCTCGACTTAATTTTTGAGTTCGTCCTAGAGACCCTTTAACTTTGAATAATATTCTCGTACACTTATTCCTTCCTATTTTAGTAAACATACTTCCTATTTAAGTTGGTGAGTCCTTGTATCACTACCTTGAGAGTATCGTTCCGGCGGATTATTTCAAAGGACTCCTTGCGGGTTCTTCTTCAAGGAATTAAATATCCATGTAATAAGCATGGAATTGCAAGTTGCCCACGGCTCATATGAAGGATTGCCTTCCTTCGACTTTTGGATGGTATCATCTATAAAGCCAGTCTTGTTTCTGGCTCAAAATGGATTACGCATGGCTCTTGACCAAATGAGATAGTTGTTTCCATTGAGAAGACATGAAATCAGCGTCATTCCTAGGCTATCTAATGTTCCCAGGGTGTAAGAAAGGGATACGTCTGTGAGTACAGAATTGATCCGTTCTGATACCACATTAAATTTCTACCAGGGACTATACGAGTCTTGAGTCCATTTCCACCTAAAAACCTAAGCTGATAGATGGTGGTACTCAATTCTCTTATAAATCCAAGTTTTTTTTTCAATCTAGTCGATATAGGTTTAAACTCTCAACAATTTTCTTTGGAATGCTTAAGTTGCGTTGGTTGTTAGATGTTATTAAACTTGTTACGTTGCTAGGTGTAAAATTACAGTATGCCAAAAATAAGTACTGAAATGAAAAATAAGGAGTTGTCTATGACGTCAAAATTGTATGAAAGGAAAGAACATGTTTACATGAACTGAAAGCTAGACTGTTGACATCATGGAGTCAAAGGAATCTGGGACGAAGGTTTTGGCACTGTATATGTTGGAAGGTATATAATCTCCAGAGTTTTATTGCCAATCGATCTAATTAATAATATTTTATTTTAACCATTCTCAATTGACTTATTAATACAGTATGATGATTGTGAATATTTTGATTGATACGATGCCGAGATTTCAGAAAACACAAAGGAATGATTCAGATCCATGATTTGTGAAAAAAGAAGTTTTAAATGAGAAAGTGAAGCTACTTGAGGAGAAGAATGATGTTCTTTTATGCTTGAACAAAAAATTACAAATGGAGATAGAAGATTTGAGAGATTGTTTAAAATATTTTAGAAAGGATGAAAAACAACTCTCAAAATTGAAGGACTTGATAATGATATGCAGTAGAGCACATCATTTCCACTAGATTGTATCTCTTAAAAATGCTTTGTACAAAAATTTAACAATTTTGCAAAGTGAATCCAACACTACTTGAACCCTTCGCCTCATTCAACATACATGAATAGACCAATGTTATTCTAATTCCAAAATTAACCACAGCCTGTATCATACTTCCCTTATCCTTGGTTATTTTTCGAGATAATCTTATCAAGTGTCTTTGACTCTCATGAATAAGAAGATGATTATGAATATCATCTAATTCAATAATTTCACACGCACCTCCTTCGATCTTAAATTTTATACAGGCCAAAAAACCACATCTTTTCATCGATCTCACAAACTTCCTCTCCTCATGCAGAGAAAACTCAGGAGAACCTTCCCAACAACATAGAAATGTACACCTTCGTAATTTCTTATCACTATTGTCATATTTATGCCCCTTCCTAATTCCAAATCCTTTACGATATGCATATGAATTACATGTATTATATGCATATCTTCATTAGAGTGTCAAACTGATTTTTAACTCGAAATCTTTATCCATCATATGTTATCTGTTGTAAATAAATAACAAAATAATAATTAGTACAAATTTCTATCGATTTCAGATAATATATAAAAACTAGAGACTGACTTGTGCTGCGCAAGGAAAGAAAATAAAAATAAAAATAAATAAAATTGAATATTACTATAAATCTGTGTTATTAAATTGTTTAGTTATAAAATATTATAATTTAATTTACTTGAAATGAATTTATGTTTACCTATAATGACAGATAGAATATTCTAATATTCTAAGTAGTCAACGGCATGTTTTATAATTTTGTTTACATTTTCAAAAACTTCTTATAAAATTAATGATAAATAATTTAACTTACAATTAAAAGCAAATAAAATATCATTTTATTATACAGTCACAGAGTGGGAGGATCTAAGTTGTTAAAGATTTTTACTGTTTAGATTATAGATTTGAGGTTAGAAGAGAAAATGATGGGAATTAATATTTTACCCTTAATTTAGAGGATTTTATATAACAAATGTTTGTTATAAATTTTAATATATAAGTTAGCTAAAAGTTAAATATGGAAAGCCAAAAAAGACACCAAAACAGACAAACATTTGTATATAATAGCATAGAAGATAATTATTTTCAGTTTGTTTAAAAAGTCTTAGATTTATGCCAAATTAGTTAACGCAATTGCACCACTTCTTACCGGGAGCTTGGCTAAAAGCCATAGAAGACACAAAAATATGTGATTTTCAATTTTAAAAAAATCTGAGATTGATGCCAATCAGTTAATTGCCAGATTACCGGTGTCGAGATCCCGAATGTTTCTTACGAAATGGGTCAAACTTTTGAGATGGAGTCCAAATCCTCCACATAAATATTTTTTACTATGTCAAGATCCTGAAGATATTTCACAAGAAGGATTGAGTTGGGATAGGTAAATGTTCCAATTGAAAATGGCAAAATTTGAAATGATTCGGATGAAAGAACAGCCAGCTTCCTGAATGGACAAAAGAAAGAGGGAGGAGACTGAGGGAAATTTCAATTTTTTTGCAAGTGCTGTGAAACTTGTATATAATGAAGACTATTGACAGTAATGAATTGGTGCCTTTCACTCTCAATTTGCATCTTATTTCTGGTTCTGAAATTTTACATGGTATCAGAGCGTCAATTCTAACGCCATATAAAACCGTCCTCTCAATTTGCAAACAATTGGAGCAGATTGCTTATACCCTTGATCAACTGAATGGCGAAGACCAGTGACTCTACCTCATCAGCCATCCGATCTGCGTTTGCTCTCGGGACATCAGACAATCCCGGGAACATTTGATATCGTGTCTACTTGATGGGAATAATTATATCACGTGGTCTCCAGCTATGCGTAATGCTTTGCGTGCCAAGAGTAAATTGGGTTTCATCGACGGTACAATTCAGAGGCCAAAAGAGGATGAGCCGTATGCGGAGCAGTGGGACGTGTGCAATTCGATGTTGATGGCGTGGATACTCAACTCACTCAATAAAAGCCTACAGTCAAGTGTGACTTACGCTCAAGATGCAAAGACGCTTTGGGATTATTTGAAAGAGCGTTATTCACAAGGTAACGAGACTAGAATCTATTAAATTAAGGTTGAGATTTGTCTTTTCAGGCAAGAAAGGAGGACTGTCTCGGAGTACTACACAAAATTAAAAGCGCTCTAGGATGAACTTGAGAGTTATGTCGAAATTCTGCCATACAACTGTGGAGTTGTCTTTGGGTACATAACAACATAGCAAGAAAGGGAAAAGATTTATCAATTTCTGATGGAGCTCAATCAGGAATTCTCCATGGTACGTTCTAATATTTTGAGTACGGAACCAATACCATCCCATGGCAAAGTTTATTCCATCATCGTTCATGAAGAACGACAAAGACAAGTACCCCATGCCCATGAGATAGGAACAGAGAATGTGGCCTTCACGGCAAGGAGCGAAGGGAGATTTTTTTATGCTGCAAGCACTGTGAAGGATCGGCCAACTTGCGACGATTGTGGAAAGCTTGATCATTATCATTCCACCAGCTGGCAAATTCATGGAGTACCGGAGTGGGCTGAATAAATACGGAAGGAGAAAGGGAAACAATAAGCTCAATCACTTGGGCTAGGCAGGCCCACAAACCAGGAGCATCCGGGGGCAAGTGTGGGCCACAGGAGCAATGGGCAAGAGGCCAAATGGATTTGGACAAGGGACACGTCTGTCCCAAGAGTCTGTGACAATTCAATGGGCTAATATGGCCCATGCAGAGAATGGCATTGCTGGATAGCCCAGTGAGAGGAGAAACAGGCCGGCAAACATACACAATTTGTCCGAAACAGAATATTAGAGGCTCCTGGCGCTGATTGGTCCAAATGACGAAAACCAGCAGCCCCTTTCCAGGAAGGACTTTGTCCTGGTAAACTCTGAGATTGATTGGATTATTGACACTGGCACCTCAATGCATATGACCGGACCAGCATCGCAAACAATTGATCAAAGGGAGGTTAAGGACCTTCACCTGTATTCATTTCGAACAGGAAACTGGCATGGGTAACCCACATTGGAAGAGTGACTCTTGGAAGTAATTTTATCTTAGATGATGTCCTATTGGTGCCTAATTTTAAAGCAACTTGATTTCGGTTGCAAAGTTGACACATGATCTTAATTGTCAATCGACATTCTTTCCTCATTTTTGTGTGATACGGACCGCACCTCAAAGACAACAATTGGACTGGGTGAGCTCCGAGGGGGTCTTTCACTTGCGGCATATAGTACCTTCAAACTTCACATATGCAGCTGTGGATGATAGCGAATTATGGCATTGAAAACTAGGACATCTTTCATGTCGAATTCAATTATGTAGTGCTGGCTTGAGTTTAAGTTCAATGTTGACCAAGGGTGTGACATTTGTCACAGAGCGAAACAATCTCGTTCTATTTTTCGAGACCGTATGAATATAGCCCAATTTCCTTTTCAATTAGTCCATTGTGATTTGTGGGGCATATAAAATGCCATCATTCTCAGGAGCGCGATATTTTTTTATGATAGTTGATTATTATAGTGGAGGGCTGTGGATATATTTGCTATGTGAGAAATTTGACAGTAAAAAATATCTCATTAGGTTATGTAATCTGATCAAGAATCAGTTTGATTGTTCAGTTAACATCATTAGAAGTGACAATGGACTAGAATTTGGTTCAAAAGGATTGTAGGATTGTTTTTTGGAAAACGGGATAATTCATCAGACAACTTGCATTGATTCACCACAACATAGTACAAGTCTCGAGCGGAAATACCAACACATCTTAAATTTTGCTCGAGCCCTCCACTTTCAAGCATCGCTGCCAGTAAATTTTTGGGTGAGTGAATTTCCACTGCAGCTCATTTGATCAACCAACCACTAACAAAGATCTTGTCCGAAAAGAACCCACATGAAATTCTATTTGGTAAGCCACCAAATTATTAACATATATGAGGTTTTTGGATCACTTTGCTATGCACATAATAGGTCTCAAGTAAAGGACAAGTTCGGCAAAAAATCACGTTAAGTATGTTCATGGGATATCCCTTTGGTAAGAAAGGGTGGAAGGTCTATGATCTTGAAACCAAAGAAATATTTACCTCCCGAGATGTCGTTTTCTATGAAGATGAGTTTCCACTCTCCACATTCATCAATGATGGACAAAGGAACCATGCCAATCTGCCTCTCTATACGGATATTGGCACAATGTAATGGGCTACTACAAACGCTGGACCATAGACTGAAGAGGCTAGTACTTCTAAACCTGACAGAGCATCACCTGGACCGAGCCTAGAGCAAATGGGCCCAGATTCAGCCCAATCTATTCCTACTGAGGAAGAGTATGACAATACAGTTGAGGGGAAGACACCTGAGAGGGCAACAGGCCTAGAAACTCAACCCATGGACTAGATGGACCAGAGAATTTCAACTAGGAAGCGACACTGACCATCATATTTATCTAATTATATTTGTCACATAGTAACGACCCACCTGTGACCCAACCCATGGGCTTCGACCCGCTAAAGGCCCAGTGGAATTTTTCAAGCCTGATTGGCATGAATTGACTGCAAATACTTCCACCGCCACACACATTTACATTACGTGGCCACTAATCATTCTTTTCGGCAAAGAAAATACACACACAGAGGACGAGCGAGATTGTGGAAACAAAGGAGATGGAGAAACGAGAGGAAGATGATGAGCAACAAATAGGTAATTGAAGTCCAGTTCAAATCAAATAAACCATATTACTCGATGTTATATATATATATATAATTTAGTAGGATTTAGTTAGAATGATATGTTCCTACAAGTTTTAACTTGATTGGTGAAAGTCATAAGATCGTTGAAAGTAAAATAAATAATATTTTAAAATAATTTTTGAGATCATTTTTAATATAAACATATATGATATATCTTAATTTTATTGTGAATGATATGATAAGAATTGAAGAGATTGAAACTAGACATCTTGGGGACCCAGCTCAATGAAGAATTGCTTAAAATGATTGTGAGTACTATTTTCGGTGGTAGAATGATATAAAGTATGTTATATAAATTTGTGCAATCATTTGAATTAGACATGCAGATGTCTATATGTTTAGCTGAGTGCACGTACACACACATATATAATTGTGCTATTAAATCAAGGAAATTAGATAGAAGTGTTTGGTGAATAATACATCATTATATGAACATATAACTTGGTTTCATCTCATACCTATATCCATTAGGGACTGAGGAGGCATAGTGCAGGGCTTAGAAGATTAACTTGGCAACTTATTCTTGAGAGTTGGTTGTGAGTATTCTTTTCCATTGTGAAATGATAAATATATCTATAGTATGTTTTATATAAATATTTAAGGGTGTTATATGAATTGAGATAAATGGTAAGTGATTAAATATATGATTCTACTATGATTGGTGAATTCTAAATGATGGTAAGTAATGGAATACATGATATTCTTTAATTGGCAAAATGATATGTACGGTGAATTAAGTCTGAATGATTGATTATGTGTTGTTGGTTTGACTACATTGTATTGATTCTATGAATGATTGATTGATTCTGAATATATATGAACTACATTGATTAAGTATAGCCATGGTGACCACTAAACTGGCGAAGTAGAAATGGGCCAAGAAAAGAAAAGATAAGATAAAGAAAAGAGGAAAGAGAGACATTTAATTACCACTGATGTCCAACGAGATAACTTGCCATTGGTTTACAGCGAAGTATAAAAGTAAGATAGTTAAAATTGCTCTTACAGCCAAAGGGTAATAGGCGGCTCCCGTGAAGTGTGGTGTGTAGATGAAGAGTACCGGGAGATGGGAGGAAGATTAATATTGATTACAGCACAGGATTGCGGTATCATCAAAGAGAGGAGTATCGATACCGCCAGAACCCTGTCATAGGGGAAATGTGACCCCATGACTATACTAATTGTTTGTCAATTTCGATACATCGGCTTGTTGAATTCCTTGACATAGAATTAAAATTTTTTTGATTGAGATGTGATTAAGATCAGCTTGTTTGAGTCTCTGATTTGGAATAGTACTTGCTTATGAATGACATTGTCTGTATTGGTGTGATCAGTATGTGGTTGAGATTGGCTGGTTTAAATTTCTTGATATGGAAATGTTGAGTGTTATTTGTATTACTGAGATTATCAACTATATGATTTATATTGATGTAATTGAACTATTGAGATTTAAGGTTGAGTGTGATGATGGTTGAAGATGGGATGAGGTATATATATTTATACTATGAATTCAATATATGTTGATAAGGAATTATAAATAAGTTGGATTGTTTTGATTGTAATTCATTTGTTATGTTTATAATTATATAATTCATTTCACTTTAGAATTAAATATTTAGTGAGATGATACTCACACCTTCTGCATATTATTTTTACAAATAAGATTCAGGTCACTAAGTTGACACGGTGAGCAGAGGAAGCTTTTTGTAGCGGGGAATCGATTAGAGATTATAAATAGAAGTTATTTTGGTTATTTATATAGTTTTGTATTATAAGTCACAGCTCGAAAATCTTATTGCAGTTTATGTGTATGAATTTTAGATATTTTCTAAAGTTATACAATAGTTTTATACTTTTATGATTTTGGGATATCCATAATTTATGGGAAATTATGCCGAATTTTTGGGTCGTGACACCCCCCACTCTGCTCATCAAGCCAATTTAAGTCATCAGGTACGCGTTACCCCATAGAGAATTATATCTCATATAATGTTATCTCTAATGATCATGTCTCCTTCATATCTACAATTGATGCTAATAATGAGCCCAAGACTTATAGACAAGCAGTGCAAAGTCTGCAATGGCATACAGCCATGGCTAAAGAGATTTGAGCCCTCAAGCTCAATAATACGTGGACAATCCAATCGTTGTCTCCTAGCAAATGTCCGGTGGGATGTAAGTGGTTCTATATGATCAAGCATCAAGCCAATGGATTGATGGATCGCTATAAAACACGTTTAGTTGCTAAGGGTTTTATGCAAATAGAAGGAGTGGATTTCCATGAGACATTTGCATCGGCTGCAAAGCTCATCATTCTTCACTGCCTCCTAACTGTGGGACTAGCCAAGGGGTGGACATTCCACCAAATGAATGTTCACAATGCATTTTTACACGAAGACTTAGATAAAGAAGTAACATGACTCTCCCACCTAGATTCTCATCATGTGCCGGGGATGTTTGTCGATTAAATAAGTCTCTCCATGGCCTTCGACAAGCACCAACAAACTCGTTTTCTAAATCTGCTGAAGTACTCCAGCGATTCGGCCTCAAACAAGCAAGTGCTGACCATTCTTTTTTCACAATTTCTCGAGGTAACCTATTTTTGGGAGTTCTAGTCTATGTTGATGATATGCTCATAGTTGGAAATGACAGCAAATATATTGATGCTTTTAAAGGATATCTTGGCCGGTGTTTTCAGATAAAGGATTTGGGCCCTTTGAAGTATTTCTTAGGAATTGAGGTGACTAAAGTTGATTTCGGGTAATTCCTAAGTCAACACGAGTACGCACTTGATATTCTATCAAAATGTGGGATGTTGGGATCACGTCCATCCCATTTTGCCATATAGCAGCAGCACAAGTTGTCTGACGACTTTGGAGACCCTCTCTCTGAACCCTATAGACATCGTCGTCTGGTAGGACGTCTTATTTACCTGGCCGTCACTCGGCCTGAGTTATGTTATTCTGCTCATATACTTTCTCAATCTATGCAAGCCCCACGGCAGGGACATTGGGAAACGGCCATGAGGGTTCTTCGGTACCTCAAGCAATCACTTGCACAATGATAGCCTATTGTGACTCAGATTGGACTTCATGAGCCATGACTCAACAGTCTATTACAGGGTATTATGTCACGTTGGGAGGCAGTCCCATCTCATGGCTCACCAAGAAGCAAACCACTGTCTCTCGCTCCTCTACAAAGGCAGAATATCGTGCAAGGGCAGCCACTATGAGTGAACTAATATGGCTACAGAGTTTATTTTCCTCTTTGGATGTTCCCGTTAATCATCCAGCATTATTATACTGTGATAACCAAGCAGCTCCACACATTGCTGCCAATCCAATATTCCACAAGCTACCAAAACATATCAAGATGGATTGTCATTTTGTTCAGGAACATATTAATTTTGGTGAGATCATACGAAGTATATTTCCTCCAGACACCAACTAGCAAACATATTTCCCAAGGCACTCGGAAGGGACCGCTTCCAATTTCTCCTAAGCAAGTTGGGTGTTCGAAATCCTCACTCTCCAACTTGAGGGGGAGTGTTGAAGGCATATCTTGTTCTATATGTAAAGTATATGCAATCGTCTATTTCCAATTAGCTAAGATATATTTATTTCCCTGTATATTCTCATTTATTTCGCAGCTAATTTCAAGGGATTACTTTCCCGATTAGATAGTCGTGAAAATCGTATGTAACGAAGACTATTGACTGCAATGAATTAGTGCCTTTCATTCTTAATTTGTATCTTATTTTTAGGTTCTGAAATTTTACAAGTTCTAAGCTAATTCATTGCCTTTATTTGGATCCGTTACCCTATTTCCTCCATTACAACCACGTATCCACCCGTTTCCCCTTTTCCTCTGTTACTTTTTGGTCTGAGATTTTTTAGAGCCACTTTACTCATGGCTGGTGGGGATTGGGACTTATTCAGGCAGGGTAGCTAAGTAATACATTGCCAATATTTACTCCTGGCCGAAGAGGGATGATCATGGGGCCAGGAGGCCTACTTGGGAAATTGCGCATGGATTTTATATATCACACACCCAATAGAAGTACAACGTTGTTACTTTAAGGTACTTACATCTACCAAATGTAATTGTTCCACATTTCGTAGTTCATGCAAGACCCAGTCAAATCATCAAAAGAGATACGTAATGGACGTACTACTTGTGTGATACGAGAAACCACAAAGAACACATACTCGAGGAAAACACAGGTGTAGTTATATGTCCTCATAAGGAAATAAGTAGTAAAATGAAGAAGAAGAAGAAAACTTTTGTCAAAAAACATCTCTTTTGCCCCCATATGCACGAGGAGAAAGTCTTGCATGTAACTGCCTGCGTGATGTACTAACTAATAAAATCAAATCATTTATTAGGGTTATTTTCTCTTTTTAAATTTTATAAAAAAATTCCTAAAAGATTGGTTTGCTTTTATTGGTGGGTGTCACCACGTAAATACCGCCACATGATGACACCATTACACAAGACTATCTCCAGCTGAAGATGATCCTTTTGCAGGTCATTTGACTTGAAATAACTAACAGGCACCATTATATCCTAATGGGCCTTGTGGGCAGCCTATCAGTCTGCAAGTCCTACCATGGGTCCTAGATAAATGTTACGATCTTTCGATATGTGCAAAGAAGTCGAGTTCATTATTTGAATATCGAATCACCATCTGATACTTAAGTAAGAGGACAAATGGAGATGATGGATCGAGAGACTAAGTGACTCTCGATGCTTGGAATCTTGAGGTGTGGACGACTTCTTGAATTGTACCTGTCTATGTTCTGATGTGGTATGGCTGCTGATTCGTGTCAGGAGATCTTCTTGAGAAGTGGGTGCCTGATTGGCTAACACGGTTACAGTGGCATGAGCGATCTGTCTGACATGACTTGGATAGGTGGTCAGACTTGGTGGCTGGTATTAGTACTTTCATAGGTCAGACAAGATAAGTTGGTTGGGGAGAGTGGTCCTAGGTTCGAGGCTCGGGTCAGATAATCTTGTCGTCCTATATCAAAATCTTGTTTTAAGATATTCAACAATGCAAGATCTCCATCTTGGTCGTTTAATCCAATCCCGACTTCAAATCACATTACTTTGAAGTTGTCACTAGAATTATGTTCCCCTTATGAGCATAATAAAATCACAGATAGGTACGATGACGACGAAGGATAACAATGGTGACAAGGGCATCACCATCATCGGTGATTAAAAACATTCTCACATGGTAGTTAATGCAATATCTTATTACAGTTGATTAGGGATTGAGGCCCCCATGTCATAATTAAAAGAGATCCTCTTTAAAATGGAGACAATAATTCCAACATGGATTTGGACAAAGGAACATGCTTTTTTTCCGTTTTCTCCAGCTCTGAACATGACAATGACGGGCAAACTAGCCACGGACAGTATACTTCCTCTTCCACTCATCAAGTCTCCCCATAAGCTCTCGGTTAGCATCTTGCACTCAATTGCTAGAAAATAATGAAAGCAGTAGTAATAACAGAGTTAGGCAGCCCGGATGTCCTGAAGATCCGAGAGGTTGAGGACCCGAAAATCGAGGATGACGAGGTACTGATCAGAGTGGCTGCAGCGGCCCTCAACCTCGGTGACACCTTCCAACGGCGAGGTCTCTACCCACCCCCTGAGGGCTCGAGCCCTTACCCTGGACTAGAATGTTCCGGGACCATCGAATCTGTCGGGAGGAATGTGCGACGGTGGAGGGTTGGTGATCAGGTCGGTGAATACCAAAACATTTCACTCCTTTTATGCGGTTTCTGCACTGTATATTTCTTCCTTCTCTTTATCGCCGGCCAGCAGTCACACCCCGTAATATGAAATCCCAAGATGATGAGATTCTAGTCGTGAGATTCAGCATTAACCAATGGATGCGTGCGGGACCAGATGACCACAGTTTCCTCAAAATTCAGTGCAGGACAGTTGGAAAAGTCAAGTGTTTGATCATTGTTATGAATCATGTAGTGAGATGCTAATAGAATTAAGTTACAGGTGTGTGCTCTAATTGGGGGAGGAGGGTATGCTGAGAAAGTTGCAGCTCCAGAGAGACAGGTTCTTCCCATTCCTTTCGGCATTTCGCTAAAGGATGCTGCGAGCTTTCCGGAGGTTGCCTGTACGGTCTGGTCCACGGTCTTCATGACAAGCAGGCTCTCTGCCGGGGAAACATTTCTTGTAACTCTGCAATCCTGTCTTCTTATCATATACCAGTCCGCTTAGCACTTAGAACACTTATCACTCATTTGACACTAGTAAGGTTTCAGAATGATGGGTCTTTCGGGTAGCCCGTCCATCTTCGTGTCTGGCAGTGGATCCTGACGTGGGTCTTGAAGTCATCTGGTTTCTGTAATGAAGTCAGGGCCCAGGGTTTGAATCCTGTCAAAGAATGTGTATGAAGGGAGAGTATGAATATAGGATAGAGAATGGTTAAGATGTTTGATACGTGGGATGAACTCAATCATGACCATTTTTGAGGGGGCCCTTAATTTGGCCAGAAGACTTTTTAATTTAGTTGAGCAATTTAGTTGATACGATAGACGTTAAGGTATGGATATTCTGACTGATGTGACTAAAGTCAGTTGTCCAATCTCGTAGGTCATTTGGTGTCTATGTAGTTGGAATGTTGAGTATGTGTATGTGTCTATTCAAAGTCGGGTCAGATGACTACTGTCTTTATCACATAACGGCTTTTAGATTTTCACAATAGTATTGATTACACTGTAAGACTACGAACAATTATTCAATTTTTTATTTTGAAATTGAAATCTGCATTAGTATTTGATGGTAAATGGACACTTAACTTTCAGATTCATGGAGGCTCAAGTGGAATCGGAACATTTGCCATTCAGATAGCAAAGTACTATGGTTCCAGGGTCTTTGTTACGGCAGGTACTTCAGAATGTCCAACCACCGACATACCCTGATTCGACAAGTACTCGATTTATTTAGATGCTCCGTAATGTCCCAGGAAGTGAAGAAAAACTGGTTGTCTGCAAGTATCTGGGAGCTGATGTCTGCATCAATTACAGGACAGAAGACTTTGTTGCTAGGGTGAAGGAAGACACCGCTGGAAAAGGTATTCATTCGGCCTAGTAGTGTCTTATTATTCTGTTAATTACACTAAAATCGAACCGAGTTAAATGCAAGTGCGATAATAGCACTTCTACAAGCTTGTGATAACCCGGCCCATTTCCTCTTTCGTGTTACTTTTGCCATGGAATGTTCTGCAGGAGTTGATGTTATACTGGATTGTGTCGTAGGTTCCTACTTGCAGAGAAACCTCGACTGCTTGAACCTCAACGGACGGCTCTTCATAATCGGTTTCCAGGGTGGAGTAGAGGCTAAGGTAGATCTTAGCGGACTACTAGCTAGACGACTTACTGTGCAGAGTAAGAACGACCACGTCAGGCATTACACGCACTTAGAACGGCCACTCGTTCAGTTACGGTTTTCACCGGTAACTTCTCATTTAACTGATTGCACAGGCGCAGGTCTGCGGTACAGATGTCCAGAAAATAAAGCCGCAATCATCAGTGAGGTCGAGAAGCATGTCTGGCCTGCAATTGAAGCCGGCAAGGTGAAGCCTACGATTTTCAAGCATTTTCTGTTATCGGAAGCAGCAGAAGCTCACCGACTTATGGAAAGCAGCAAGCACATTGGGAAAATATTGCTCTTTCCTTGAATCACAGCATACAACGTTGTTTCATTTTCCATGCAGTTGTCCTTTAGTTTGTTATGTTTCTCGAGAAGGTAATCCAAGACCCAACAAGACCAAATACAATATAAAGAATCACAAACAGAATCAAACCGAGACATGCTTTCAACAGATAATGTGAGCAAGCCCTCAACGACCTCGATTTTCCAACTTCATATATGATTATAAATGGACTTAAATTCTCAAGGAAAATGACATCTGAAGATTCCGCTGAAGCCTGAAGCAGTCAGAATCAACTGATATCCCGATCGGACTCAACTTCAACACAAACAAGGCATGACGGGCTGCAGCAGGTAACCGGTCATTTCTATTGACAAACATTAAATACATACTGGTGGCATGAGATATCGATGTTTCTCAAAAGTGCTTTCCAACCATATATCTGAGGCAGATGATCTCTAGCAACTCACTCATTCTTCTTCAGATTATATTTTGACTCGACCTCTCCACTGTATGGTGAAACATGGTAGGCATACTGCTGGAGAACGGAGAAAACAACCATCTCAAGGATTACCAATACATTCTGTATAGCTTCTTCGATGTGCTCAACGTCTAACCAGAAATGATGGGACTTGATGATTCCCATTGCAGCTAGAATTTCAAGCACCACCCCCTGAACATCAAACAAAGAAAAAATGGCACTTATAAATCAGTCCGAGAAATAAAGACTGGTCAAGGCTTAAATCAAGGGATGGCGCTTTAATTGGCCTTCTAATTCCTTCGGTACAAAGGAATGGAAATCTAGGAGAATTGACATGGCAGTTCAATTCCATTACTTGACGTTGAACGAGGTTTGACTTAAATTCATTAGATAACTAAAAATAATATCAAATAATAATTCAATAACTCTTTCCTAAAAGAAAGGTACAAATGCAGAATTCGTCTTGTATCGCACTTCAAAGGATGGCGAAAATAAGAAGCTGCTTGCAAATTACAGCTTGCCCTTTTATTTTCATTTTCTTCATTTCAGATAAGAATATCAGAAATCCGGAAAAATGAGAACAGTTTCCAAAACCAAAGGCACCATTAAGTTCCTGCTGTACATATTCTATATCACAAGTCCATAACTCGAGAGAGAACCTAAGAAAGTAGACAAGGCTTACCTGCCAGAAGCAGAAGAAGACAATCCCTTTGATGCACATGAACTTGGCTAGAGGCTTGTGTGGGGCCAACTCCTTAGCAAATACATGATAGAACTGAACTAGAGAATACAGGGCCAATGAGACAGAAATGTTAAGAATTATGGTGAACGTCCAGCTTAACCAGCTCGGATAGATCCCAAAGATCTGAAGAGATATCATCAGAATGGAACACACTGGGCGGATGACGACAAACTGCCATGTCCAGTATTTGAGGAGTCTAAGAGTACGGTGGTCTAATCTAACTGTGCGAGGCTGCAAATTAGCAAATCACAGAATTATTTTAGTCAAATTTGACATTCTCAGTGCTGACCCCAGTTGAAGAGATTACACAACATGGATGAATAAAGAGAGAACCCACATTGTCATTCAATGTGCAATAGATCAAATCAAAAGAGTAATTCACCATCCAGATCAGAGTGAAAGCGTAAAGCGCACTCAAGGCGCAAAGGTTCCCATCTCGCCTAAGGCGCAAAGCGCAAAAAAAGCACTCGCTTCAATGAAGCAAGGCGCATCTTATAAAAGGGCATTATATCTATTATTCTTATCCGATAAATTAGCAATTCAAAACTAAAAGTTCAAAATCCATCAAACAAACTAGCTATTAAAGGAGGAAAATAGAAAAATGAGTTCATAATCCATCAAACAAACTAGCAATTCAAAATAAAATGTGAGAACAAATTTATAAAAACAAATGAAATTTGCAAAAAGGTTGGAGAACAAAGTTCTAATTGTTTTTTTTTTTAATTGTTACAAGCAATAAGTGGCTGGGTTCAATCAACTTTGCCCAACCCACTAACAAATAATTCAGCCCAAATGGATAAATTTCACTAAAGCGCAAAAGCGAGCGCTTTGCACCTAGAAGAAAAGCGCATTGAGAGCACGCCTAAAGTGCGCTTTGCTGAAGGCGCTATGCTTCTGCTTGGCCGAGGCAATGAGTGATTCTATCTCTTTGCTTCATGCACTTAAGCGACGAAGCGCTTGCTTTTGACTACACTATGTTTACATACATCATCATGCACAAAGAGCCTTCCTTTTACAGATCCAGTGGCAAAACAAATGAAAGAACAAAAGACAGAAACAATCTCCAACTAAATCTCATAATTAGATCAGAACTGCATCCAAATTAGAGAGAAGTCCAGGAAATAACACAGTATTGAAACAACAGATTTTGCATCCGCGTGATGATCCATTACACGAGTACAAATATGAGTGTTATCGGCACTGAAATCATCACATTAGTATTCACTTTTCAGAGCACAAACATTGGAGGTTCCTAACCATTTGAGGTGAACACATCAAAGAAAGAGAACAACTAAACAAACCTGTAGAAGTGTCATTGGGAATGAATGGTGAATTTCCCTCCCCTTGATCTCATCAGGCACAATATTTTTGCTAATAGAGATGTTCAAGTAACTATACATAAGAGCCATAAACTTAGCGATCACCTGAAAGAAGAAACTTGTGAGATGTTACCCTAGGATCTGATACCCCAAACCATGATGCAGAGTGACTTACAAGAGCTTCATAACATTCCTTGACAGAGTCCAAGAACATAAAAAATGCTTTGCTTCCACGTATATCTAACAGGCCAATAAATGAGTCAGCAGCATACAAGGGTGCCATGAGGATGATAATTATTATGGCCTTCTGCTCCTTAGCGTTCTTCCAGTAAAAGAGATGTTGAGAGAGGAGCTGGACAGTGAAATGCATGCTCAGCATCACACAGAGTGCTGAACCAAGAATCGTAATTTGACTAGCGTCCATATTGCTGAAATCCATATTCTACCAGGTGGGAGCCAAGTTGAGACCTGCAACCAGCAAAATAACAGGAACAACATTTCAGATTAAAAAATTATCAATTTTGAGCTGATCAATACTAATTTTGATGACAACCCAAGTGTGAAAGGCTAAAAAAAACACAGAAAAGAAATCTATGCACATGCCCAACAAACAAGACACGTTCTTCATCCGAGTAGATCCATCAACTGATTTTCATGTCAGATGTTGGAAAGAGGAGTTAATACCTACAGATGATCCCGTATAAATGTTGTAAAGGGCAGAATTGTGGTGAAACCAATTCACTACAACAGTTGATTCAAAAATTTACATGATGAAGTTTCTTGACTAAAGACAAGACAGTAGCATCTTTCTGCTACTTTCTCCTCTTATCGGAAGAATGCATGCTTGTCAATGCCTAACGTCCTTGTCTTTATTGCCCAAAGATCAGCTTCACATCAGCATTTGCGTTCAATTTACAGTCAACCTCAACCTTTCACCTTCATCTTTCCGAGCATACTGCAACCCTCTATCCTAAAATTCATCAACATCAGAATTCACATGACATTCAAGAAGCCTAATTGGCCAACAGTTAAAGCTCGACGACTTGACTGATACTGGACTCTGAAGCAATAGACTCGGAGGATATGATGGCATCGCGGGTAATCAATCACTGGAAATGAAGCAGATCGGTGAAGGAGAAAGGGCTTATTGGACCTGTGAAGATGAGGAAGACTCCAAGCCGTTTCGCGGAGTTGCGGAGGACCTCCGGCGGGTGACGAGGATCCGGTGCGATTGGTGTACTCTTGATCGACCTGTCAATCAGCTCTCTCTTTGGGTTGCCGCGAAGGGAAGGTGTACCAAGGTAAATGGAGTCGCTCGAGGCCACGCGGAACGGACTTTTCCCAATTCCCTGTGAAAATACTAATAATTGCGATGAATGACATCCTCTTTTCGGTAAATTACATAAAAAAAGCACGTGATTTGCTTCATTTCTTAAAAGAAGCCAAACATTTCAAATTTGAGAAATAAAATCACATAGTTTCATTTTATTCCCAAATTAAACCAAACCTTTTACATCTTAAAAATAAAATCTTGTAGTTTCCTTTTTTTCTCAATTTAAGCCAAACAATTCATCTTTTAAAATCAAAATCGCATTAATTATTTTACGATTAAAATAGTTCATTTAACTCAATATTTAATACTTATGTGACTCATTTTTTTATAACTTTTTCTACAACGTTGGGTAAAAGTATATTAGAATTTTTAAAAAAAATTTACAACAATATCTTATATAAAGTTCTCTTTATATTTTTCAATAACTAATATTAATCTTAATTCAAGAGAAAATTCTTAAATTATTTTTCAATAAAAATCATGCTAATTTTATTTATTTGTAAGTACGAGATAAACAAATAAATATAATCTATTGCACAAGAATATCAATTTATATTTTAATATATTAGTCAACTTATTAATAAATAAAAAAATATAATTTTTATTTTTTAAAATTGAAGAGTTTGGCTTGATTTGAGAATTAAATAAAATAACATGATTTATTTTTCAAGTTTGAAAAGTTTAGCTTAATTTGGGAATAAAATGAAATCTCATGATTTTATTTTTCAAATTTAAAACGTTTGGCTTTTTTTGAGAAATGAAGCAAATCTCATGCTTTTTGATGTAATTAACCCTTTTCTTTTTCTCATCTTTTGCATTTTTTTATTATTTTCATCCTAGATGTTTATTTTTATAATTTATATTCTTAACATTTCGGATTCTTATCAATTTCATCTTATTGTTACCTTTTTCTATCAAAAAGTAAATTTTCAATATAATTATTTAATGAAAATTAAAAATCAAATGGAAAATAAGAAGTGTGCAATGGAGTCATCCATTATTAAAGAACTGTCTCCTCTAAAATTGAGATCCGTTTTTGTTTGAGAATAAGTTACGATTTTATTGTGATTGTAGTTACCAATCAATTCTTAATAAAGAATGAGTCTCAATTTTGAAGAATAATGTGGCTACTCACATTACTTTACTGATACTTTTCATTTTTATTTTTTTCTTAATTTATTTAATTTTTGAAAACATTTTTGTTACAAATTATTTTTAGATTGAAAAAGTAACTGTACAAACATGGAAAAAAATCAAAAAGTTAAACGTACAAATGATAAAAAAAAAAATTAAAAGTTTAGAATGAAAATAGTAAAAGTATGAAAAGTTTAGAAATGAAAGTATTTTTTCCCTTAAAAAATTTGGATAAACTACATGAAAACTCAAATTTAATCCCAAGTTTCAATTTCACCCTGTCTTTTATTCTATAATGTAATAATGCATAAATTTGTATTTTATCTCAAATTTTTCTGGTTGTCCAATATCATTAATATTGTTTGCTAGTTTGCTAATTTGAATCTAACGTCCATCTTTGATTTCGAGAGTACAGGTTCCTGGTTTCACTGGGTAGCTAGTCTACGACGATAATCAGATTCTGACTATGAATTTTAGTTGCCATGATACTTGAATTTAAGTCAGTCACTAATATTCCACCGTTTGTTGTGTCATATCAATCGGGAGTTGATGAAAGCAGCTGATGTTTATGATTTTCTCACTTGACTGAAGCATTCTAAAATTAATTACCCAAAAAAAAAAAAAAAGAAGCATTCTAAAATTGAAAAACTAACCAAACCTGATTCAAACCAGAGAAACCGGTTTGGTCCATCCAAATCAGTTAAAACAGATTTAGAGTTTATTTTTCTAATGTAATATCTCCCATGAGTTTGTTCTGTCAAATTGTTAGGTGATCTTACCTCATCACCATGGTGTGAAGCGCCAAAAGTAAATTAGTGTTAATCACCTGAGACAGTTACCAAAATTAACACTAATCAAAATAATTCAATTGATTTTTTCTCACTGCATTATTATTAAGTAGGATCACCTAAGATTTTTCTCATCTTTACAACTGCATGCCATTTACAGTGTGTAGAATATTTGATAGCTCTAATGTCCTGCGAACAGAAAAGGAACAGTTGGCTCCTTCCATAGACCAAACTGTCCTTCCATGCTAGGCCCAAGCACTGTTTTGGCGAGAAATGTCAAGCCCAACACAAGTTTAACGCCCGTAGTTTACTGCAATCGCTGCAAATATCCTAATAGTTGAGTACTGAAAATGGAAAACTCGTTGAACAAATTGCCAACAAACAAACAGCTAGAATAATTTCCTGCACAGCCAACAAATTGCCAACAAACAAACAGCACCAGACAAGATGTGTCTGAACGAGATGGAAAACTGGTTGAACATGGAAACCTGGTCGAGCAAATTGCCAACAAACAAACAGCTAGTATCCTAATGCAGTCGGAATTATGATGAAAAATTCCGCTAATGGAACATTACTTACCTTGGCTGATCTGTGCCTGAAGGAGATGTATTTCAGCGGATGCCATAAAGGGGTCTGAATGCCTGCCTGCATTGATGAGAAAACTCTCTAGCTTGAGAGAAAAACAATTATCAATAAAGGGTTTGAACAGAACGGACTGACTGCGTTTCAACCAAGTCATGGCACTTGCATTTGGTTTCACAGTACCAGAACACAAACTAAAAGCTGCAAGAAAGCTCAATATTCCATTCCAGCATTTATTCACTTCATCTTCTCAAACTTATCAAGTTCAATTGTTCAAGCAACAGGATTCTGGCTGAAGAAGTGATTTATGAATTCCTCCGTTGGAATTACTACATATACACAAGCAACAACAGGAAAGGTCTCCATTTGGAAGAAAATGAATGTTCCTGTGATGCCCTTTCAGCAGAAGGAAAGGGTGGCATAATTTGCAAAGATACTTAGGAATCCCCCGGCTCTCAAATTTTCATGCACACAGAAAATATGAGCTCCATTGAACAAGTACCTCCACTGTACTCTCACTAACCAACCAGCCGAGGGTTCACCTAAAGTGCTCTCCCTCCTGTGTAAATCATCTTGATCCAAGATATCTTGGGGTATCACTGCAATTCCATTGGCCAACATTGCTCAGATAGTCGTAACTTTGAAGGCTCCTGCATGTTGTCCCCTTGCACAGTACCCATAGCTTCCCCATCCTCTTCTGTTTCTGCTACTGGCATCTGAATTTGATCAGACTCCATTAATACCTTATTAAGTAGGACTATGCTCCAGCAATATCCTGTCGAGAAAGCCTCTGCTATCATCAAGCTCAGTAATAAACTTGCCCAAGATAAGATTCCAAAAATCACTATCAACTCCCCCACAAGGAACAGCAATCGTGAGGAATCTCGAAATATCTCCTAGTTCACCTGTGCAGCAAAGAGCCTCAGAGAGTATGGAGTAGGTGGCTGGATTAGGAGCGCACCCTTTCTCCAGCATCTCTTCGAGAATCCTCATGCCTTCCCTCACAGTCCCAGCTCTACAAAATCCCTTAATAAGCATGTTATATGTGAAAGTATTGGGGACATGTCCTTTCTCCACCATGTCATCCCACACTCTCCCAGCCTCACACAGCTCAGCCCTCTCGCATAGACCCCCGATCAGCGTATTGTAAGTCAGCATGCTGGGTATGGAGCCCATCTTGAACTCATCAAATAGCTTCTTGGCCTCCCAAACCATCCCTTCCTTGCAGAGCCAGTGGATGAGCGTGCTGGAAGTGGCATTGTCAGGCATGCAGTTCTTGTTCAGAAGCTGCCTCCACAAGTTGAAAGCCTCACTGACCTTTCCTTCCTGGCACAGGACGTCAATCACTTTGCAACAGAGAGCCGAGCTAGGCATGTACTTCTTCTGGAGCATATCTCCCAGCAAGTTGAGTGCCTCACCCGCTTTCTTCTCCTTGCAGTAAGCCTCGATCATGACACCGTAGGTAACGTCATTAGGCTGGACTCCGTTCTCCTCCATATCATCCATCAACTTAATCGCATCAATCAGCCTTCCCCATTTGCAGTAACCGTCCATCAAGATTGTGTAAGTGGTGGGGTCAGGCAACCACCCACGATCCAAAATGCCACTAAAAACCCTCTTGGCGCCTTCCATGTCCCCGCGGGACACGTATCCGCTAAGGATGGTGGTATGTGTTACCACATTCGGGATCATACCCATGGAAGGCATTTCATCAAGCACCTCCAGGGCGCCGTCCACGTCTCCCTTCTTGCAGAGAGCCTTGATCAAGATGTTGCATGTGAAGACATTAGGAACCACCCCAAACTTGGGCCTGGCATTCCTGAAGATGATAGCCACCCAATCGAAGCGTTTGTTTTGGACAAGCGCATTGAGGAGAGTGTTGAGGGACCTGACAGAGCGCTGGACATTGAAACTGGGAACACCAAGGAAGGTGCGGAGCGCACACTTGGGCTTGCCCGCAAGGCCATAGCTGCGTATAACGAAGATGAAGATGCTCTCGCCACACTTGAGGCCGGAGTGCCTGAGCTCACTGAGGAGGGATTCCATGGGCCCAAAAGCGCGGGCCCGCGAGAGGCGCTGTACTATGGCGAGGTAGGTGTCGTAGTTGTGGGAGAATCCTCCGGGATGGTATTTGCCGGCGTATTCGAAAATTTGCAGGGCGAGATCGAGGTTCTGCTGGCGGCTGACCATCGAAACAAGCCGCTTCGGGTACAGGCGCTGGGGCCATGGCTTGATGGGTGGCGTCACAGTGTACGAATGTGACTCAGTGAGGTACTTACTGTTAAGGTCGGCGGTGGACAGCCGACGGACGGCGGATATGGAGCTCTGCTGCATCTGCATACGAGCACATCTCGACATCTTTGATTTTGCCCCGTGTTTTTTGAGAGAGATGGGAGCGGGGGACGGGCAAAAGAGGTGATTTTGATCATTCGGCAATGGCCAGCAAACCTGTAGTCTTGAAAGTTGAAAGCAAGCAAACATATAAGATATTAATTAATGACATTTGTTATTGTTCAAACCTTTTTTCGACCATAGAAGAAGCCTATTGGCCTAGTACAAATATAAAAAAAAGTAGAGATAAACAATTTACACATAACTCTAGTGAAGATCAAATTTAGAACTTTTAGGTTACTTGTGAATTAGAGCCATATGATACTTTACCTGACCTCTTATTCAAAATTTTGTATAAAAATATCACTCACAACTTCATCTCTCATATTAATTACAACTAGTCTTTGTAAATAATTATTGTTCAGGCAAGATCCAATCAGACATAAATTATAGGAAATTGAATAACCAATGTACTGATCGAAACTTACTTAAATTAAGCAGCTCCATTCTTATTGAAAATGTCATGAAAATCAATGAAAAACATGTAGCAAAGAGTTGCAGCAATAACATATGAGTGATGGCTCTATTCTCATCAACATCGAGCTAGGACAAGCAAAAACTTCAGCCACTAAACAACATATTTTCCATCAAAATGCCATTGATATCAAGGAAAAATATAGAATAATATAGAATAAAAGGCTGTTGCAATGACTGATACTATGCAGTCCTATTCCCCTTGAAAATGTATCGAAAAAAGGAAGAGATCAAGCAAAGAGCAGCTACAACTACAGCCATTACACAGCCCTATTTTCGGTGAAAATGGCATCGGAAATAAGGAAAAGCATCGAGGGAAGAGCAGCAAAGGAATAAGACAAGTAAGAGCTTTGTTCTCACCGAAAATGACATCAAAATAGCGAGAAAATCATTGAGCAACAACCAGTTGCAATACCTATATTAAACAATCCATACTCCGTCAAAAATGACATTAAAATTCATGGGAGAATCAAGTAAGGAGCAGCAGTAATTCAGGAGACTGAGCAATCCCATTTCCCATCAAAATCATCATTAAAACGAAGGAGAAAAAAAAGCAAGGAAATTAACTAACACAACTGAATCTTTTCCACCAATCAATACACCACATACTATCAACATATCCATCTAGATTAGTTGAACTAAACACCTCAGGCACTCAACATTCTAGCATAGCAAATTAGCATCAAAACAGAGCAAGCAATCGAAACAATGCCAATCAAAGCCAATATCAAGGCTGTCACCGAACATAACCAACATCCATGCAATCACCAAATGATATCAACATCACAACAATCATCGAACAATACTAACATCACCATGATAACTAAACAAACCTAATCCAATCAGCTCAACAATCTTAAACAATCAAAGATCGATTTCTCAGCCGAACAAGAGAGGGGAGTGCCTTGAAGTTTACCTATCTCACCTACTAGTGCACGGGAAGCGGCAGAGAGAGCTTAAACAAGCGACAACTAGAGAATCAGTGGCAAGGACCTCGCAAGTGTGTGAAAACTCAGGGAAGGCTCGAAGGAGACCAGTGAGGGCTTGAAGATGGCTCGAGAATCGGTGGTTGTCTCGGACCTGGGATGGAAACTCGGGTTGTGGGCAATGGCACCAGAGGGCTCGGCTTGAGTTGCTCAATGGAAGTACCCAGGCTGAGGGGGGACAAATAAGGGATTCCGTGGTCCAGGGGGCTTGGAAGGACGCAACGAGGCTAGATTCCGGGCTGTGGGTTTCGATGGTAGCACAAGGTAAAGATGGCTCGAGGGGACTGGATCACGAACAGGGGCTCCAGTCGATAGTTTATGGCGGTGTGGCTCAGAGGCTGAGCGATCAGTGGTCGGGGATGAAAATACCGTGATGGGCCCGAGCTTGTGGTGCTTGGTGGTGTTCCGGCCTTCTAGAACTTTGATGGCCCAAGGTCGAGAAAGGGATTGTCTCCGGTTTTATAGAAGGGGAGAGATGGAGAGAGAGTTGAGGAGGAAGGGACTGACTGGCGGAGAACCCGGTTGTCATGCAATGGGTCATAGGTACGGGCTGCAGAGCAACGGCAGAGGTGGCGAGGCACAACTTCCCCCGAGGGCTATGTAGGCACGCTTGGGGAGAATGATATGTTCTCCGGTCCCTTTTCACTTCATTTCACTTGTATTATTTATTAATCATGTGCACCAAAGTACTATTGAGAACGGATCCCACATCGGACAATAACTAGAGACAATCCTTGTTTATAAGAGATGGTTACGACCAACATATCAGTTTGAACGTTTGGATCTAACCTCTTATAGGCTATCTGAAAATTTCACATGATATTAGAGTCAATCTTGTGGGCTCACATTACATCAAGCCCGAGTATGGCATATACATGGCCCGTTTATCCCAAGACAGGAAGAAAAATGTTTGACTTGTGGTTAATTATCCTCCCCTGCACGAGTAAGGAAGAAAAATATGCAACTTGAGGTCAATTATTGAGGATGGGTCTTTAACGATACGTGTCAAGTGTGAACACATTGTTACGTGAGAACGAGTATTGAGAATGGATCCCACATTGGATAATAAATGGGAACGATTCTAGTTTGTAAGAGAGCGGGTACCACCAATCTATTAGTTTGAGGTTTTGAGTTAGATATAGCTTCAATCTCTTATTGGTCTGGTGAAAATTTCACAACAACCATTTTAAGAATTCTCTACAATTTCCATCTTGGAAATGCAACATATTACATTAGTCTATACATCTAAATTGTTTCACTGGGTTTCACAAGCAAAGAATCATGAAAGAATCATGAAAAGGAAGAGAGAGAGGAGGGAAAATGAAAAATTTTCAGCTTAGATCTGTCAATCTAGTCCAATTGTGCTCTCTTCGTGTCCGTTGGTCCGTGTCCATTAGCATATTACCGTATAATCTCCATAATCCGTCACCATTCAAGTATTTAACTGAGACCAAGTTGCATCAATGTTTACGATGATCCCTAGAAGTCCACTTGATTATTCATGTACCTCAAAGAGTTGGATGATTTGGAGTTTTATATTGTTAGATCTCACATTGGTCACATAAGATGACCATAATGGATTTATAAGATAATTGGTACCACCACATGGCAGTTTAGACTTTTGAGTGAAGATAAGTCCGATCCCTTATAAAATCCATTATCAATAAGATAGTATATGAGCGACAATCTATGACATAAACCGGGATCCATCTCCAGTAGTACCTTCACGATGTAAGCTCGCAAGCACGGCAATCCCCTCTAGGCTCAAGTTGCCTACTCCGCCAATGGTCCGCCCACAATAACATAATTTAACATGTACTATTTTTGGGATCGGTTAGAGTTTTTATCTGTTTCACCTGTTCAAGCCATTTGATCCTCGAATTGCACGTGGAATCGAAATTTGTGGTGATGTACATAGTCAGCCTTGGTTGCTGTCTAGGATGTCAAAAGAAACATCAGTGCCGGTACTTCTACTATCATCATTGCTTTCCAGCCATTGTGCAAATTTCTAATTCAATGAATATGAAAAAAGAGACCACAAATTCATATAAGAAACTGTGGACAATTAACTATTTCATTACTTATATTCAAAAGGGATATTTGTCAAAGTTGAAAGTGACATGATTCACACATAGAGTGTTAAATCTTGCCATAAATTTTTACTCGTTATTTTGATTTTCACTATTTTGATACGTAATATGGATAGCTAGATCCTATACTCGCCATTGCTTCTCGATCATTTGAAATGCACCCAAATAATGGCTATGGTAATTCCACACTTTCTAATCGTGATCTATTCGATTTTTGGACTAATTTTGAGCCAATCTAAGTATAATCCCTTAGAATTGATGTTGAGGGTTTTTAACCATCCATCTCTCATGTCACATACTTTGCTCGAATTTTGCGGAGGGGGAGGTTAATTTCTTAATAAATAAATTATGGCTTCAATTTTATAAATTTAAAAATTCATATTTAAGATGATTTTATTTATTAATGAAAAATGGGACTGAATATTAGTTAGTTAGAGCCGGAAATTAAACTGGTAGAATATCAAGATATGATTCTACTTGGTTCAACTTCGGAGCATAATAGAGAAATGATTTTATTTATATTATGTCTTTTGGTAGTAAAACATCAACGGGGTCCTGTTATTTCTAATTATTCAATTTATCTTATATATTCGTGATTAAAAAAGAAAATCGAGTACTATATAACATGACAATTTAATTGCCACTGCTGCTGCTTTTTGAAAAAAAAAAGGTGCTTCTTGACTTTTGCTTGTAGTAGCCGCCAATATTTAACAAAACAAACCTTATAGGTTCCATTGGTGGGAGAAAGTTTTATAGGTGATGAGTGTTCCATCTAATAATATTTTAAATTAATAAAATTCGGTTATTTATATATTATTTATTATTTTAAGATTTTATAAAAAGATTTACATTAGTTAAATTTTATTAGTTGGTGAAATCACGTAATCACTATTACGTGATAGTCACATTACTACAAATCGGATCCAACTTAAATTTTTTACGTATACTGCTAGTATCAAGAAGTCATTCGAACTACTGACTAATCCAATTCAAGTCGGGTTAGTCCATTAAGATGATAAAACTCTTCCAACATGAGTTTTCTTCATTCACAAATGCTTGAACCTAGGATTTTTATGTGAAGAGAATAAGTATTTTACTATTTAAACCATCATATATATATATATATATATGTATGCACTTGAATTCTTCAGGTGAGTCAGCCGGGAGAATATCTTTCCGACCACTTAAAAGGAATCTTTTAATCAGTTATCTATGAGCCGCCGCAATGGGACGGCTCAACGTTGGAGGCTGCCCCAGCCAGCCCCACCACACAAAGGAAGAGCCAAAGAATATTAATGTCCGAAGCGAAGAGTTAGGAGTTTGAACGTATCTGAATATTCTATATTTTTCATAATATTTAGACTATATCTTGTAATAAATTGGTTTCTAAATTTTAGTCCTAATCCATACCCGGTGAAATTAGAAACTAGATGGTCAGAATTATACATGCCACAGGTTTCAGATGCCATATTACAACATATCTTTTTTTTTTCTGTTCTCGTTATGATAATTTATAGTTATATTCTATAGGTCTTACAACTAAAATATCGAATTTATGACATTTTTTATAATTTTGTATTTAATTAGTATAACGGTATAGAATTTAGTGAATATTAATTAATTATATATAAATTTTACCATGTTCATTATCGTTATTTGTTATCCATCTATGAGGGGTGTCGTTCGCACTCCAGAGTTGGAAACAGAATAGAACGGAATCAGAAAAGAAATGAAATATTTTAATTTTTGTTTGATTTAACTAAGAATCATAATAAAAAATTTTATTTTTATCGTTTGATTAAGATCGAAACAGAAATCGTTAGAATAACTTTATTGAACAAAATCAATGCAAATTAAATACATACAGGAAAAGTATCACACTCTTGAATGACGAGAAATTAACAAGTTACTGAAATATTCGTCAAATTTTATTAACAAATGTGAAATTCTCCTTAAATTGTACGATCAAATGTAAACATTTAACACCATCGAATTATTTTCAATTAATTATTACGATTTTTTTTAGAAATAAACACTGTAGCTTAGGGTTTGAGAGATTTTAACTTTAAATTTTTGGAAAATTTATTATATCTTCCCGACAATCGATTCCTCCCTTTGAATCCCTAGGTTTGTTTGGGGGAATCTGATTCCGACTTACGAGGGAGATGAAGTCCACTATTTGAGAGAATCAGAACACAAGGTTTACTTAACAGACACTTACGAACGAACGACACGATGATTTTGCTTCCGTCCCGGAGTATTTTTAAGGAAAATAAGTAAGCCCTAAATTTTATTAATATTTTATTATAATAAATTTATCGAATATGCATAAAAAAAGTTTAGCGAATTAGAAATTCAACCGATTCCACTTCTACCTGATTCACATGTACACCCCTAGAAGGAGAAATTTTTCAGTGGAACGATCATATCACGTCAGCATCGCTTATGTGGTATATCCATCGAATCTCATGATATAACTACTTCACCGAAGACTTTCTCCCCTAGAAGAGTTCACCATGCGATCTTCCCAGATAAAATGAATGTGGAAAGTTTCCCTAAATAAAGCCATAAAGTTATTGTTTCAATCTCATGAATAGATAAAATTTGCAATTAGAAGAGTTTTACTCTTTAGAATTCCAATATAATTCCAACCTGAATTTGTCAAAGGAAGAATGTTAGGAGAGAGTAGAAGTGCAAGAAAAAAGGATAAATAACTGAAAAATCGAAAAAGTCAACCCAGCGTGAGTTGAAAATTTCGACTTTTAGAGCCCAAACAATTTATCGGGTGGATTTCTAGCGCGTAAACCAACCGGTAATAATTTAAGTATTTATCCTAGTTATAAATTTTAATACTACCAAACTTAAATCTTTTTAATTATCGATCAAATATTACTCGATATTATTACTTAATATCATCTTCTTAGTTAATATTGAATTTAAATAATGCACGGTATTACTTTGATCATTTGACTTGAAAATTACTTTCACTTTCAATGTTATCAGATTGACTTATAAATTGAGATGTTTATAATAATGATAAATAGTCTAGAAAATCATGTTATTTTTTCAAAATTCTTTATATTGTCAGTTACTTTGTTAATAACGTAGAAAATTATAACGTTTGCTCCGTTTTTCCTGTTTTGTCATTGGTCGATTTTTCCATTATAACATCGTCGAAATTGCCTATGTGACAGCCTATATAGCACTATAGGACACGTGGCAATACAAAAAGTTGCCGTATTGAGATTTTACTGACGTGGCATTCCAAAAATTTTGAAAAATAGCTAAAAATTTTGTCAAAATCAGGATTTTTTTTAAATTTTAGAACAAGACAAAAAATTTAAAAATTCTAAAAAATAGAAAAATTTTGTAAAATTCAGAAAATCACATGATTTTATAATAATAAGTATTATGCTAAGGTCATGTTGATTACAATTAATTTCAATTTATTAAATTTACATTTGATAAATTATTATATTAAACTCGAGATTTGGAAAAAAAAAACCATAGGAAAACCTGACATCTTTGCGAAACGATTATTCTTCCCCTCAAATGATTCTTGAGGTTTGAAAAAAACCCCTCCGGCGGACAATTTTTAAGAAAAACATATTCGCACCGGCCATTTTTTACCCTTAGAAGAGAGCTACCAATTTCATTTTCCGAACTATTTCAGCAATCTGAAAACGTTTCCGGGTGCCGCCGTCTCTGGGAACGCCTCTGAAAAACGAATACGAGAGACAGAGAGAGAGAGAGAGAGAGAGAGAGAGCCTTGTTGAACTTTGTTTTTAGTTTTTCCTTGGTCGTGCGCAGACGCCAGCTTCCTCCAAGCATCTTAAGGAATAAAGTAAAGGTCTGAACTTTCTCCACCTCCCCCCACCCTTTGCTTATTCCTCTTTCCGTCTTCTTCTATTCCTTCTTCTCGTGGGCTTCTCATATCAGATACAAGGAGACGGGGAGAGGCAACTTCTTTGCC